>CM044437.1:83094605-83173941 GCA_024363595.1 Xenopus borealis
CCAGGAAAAGAGAATTACGGTAAGTATGAAAGGAATTCTCATTTATTCCTTCTCTCCTCACTTAACTTCTTTCTTCTCCTATTCTTTTAGCTCTACTTACTATACTCTTTTCTTCCATTATTTAGCCTCTTTTTCCACATAAAGGGAATGAACATGAAATAGGCCAAATTGTTAGTAGCAAGAGGGCCCACTGACACCTGGGCCCACCGGGAGTTTTCCTGGTATCCCTGTGGGCCAGGCCAACACGGCGAAGTTGCCTCACAAGGAAACTTTGGGCGACTTTGGAAAGCCAAAGCGATATGAGCGCAGTCATGCCAAGGATTTACATTCTAGCCATCGGGAAGGCAGTTCGGGGAGATTAGTACCTGAAGAAGAAGTAATTTGTCGCTGTCTCGAAATAGCAACTTGTATCTTTGCCCATAGGGCTTTACTCTTCAGGAGAAAATGTTTAACGCCAACATTCTCTCAGTTAATTAGTAATCTCCTATGCTTTAATGTATCAAAAGCTTTGGCAATGTCAAAGTATCTTCCCCTGAGGTGTTGGTTTCTGCTCACCCCCTAACAAAAGGAATTACCTCACCAAAACAAAACATAGAGAAGCTTAATTTTCCCTGTTTGCGCTTAGCTCAAACAAAAAGGGAAAATGAAGCTGCTCAATATTTAGGCCCTGCAAGGTGAATAATTTACAATGCAGTCACAACAAAGTGGAAATGAAGGAGAGTTATATACTAGTAATCTGGTTAATATTTGCATTTTGTGCAAAATTTGTGGTTTTAGAATAGAGACTAATAAAGTGATGTGAGGTATATGGGTGCCCTGTGACATGCCCCTTATCTTGCATGTCATTCAAACTACACAAATTAGGGCAAATAAGGTGATAAGAAGGTCTGTTCTTACTCTCTACTTATATGTAGTAATTCTCCTGCATTGGGATGGCTGGAATCATCCTTCCATTCTGGAACATATGGATTTTTTTCCAGATCTACAAGAAGAGCTGGTTGCTGACAACGAACAGAACCTGCAGGTCAACATTCCTCAAGCAACTACTGTTGGTATTACAACACTCCCCAGAGTAAGGAGTTAAAGAAGAAAGAGATATGCCAGTGAAGAAAAACAGAAATAAGGCATAGGTACTATATGTGTAGGTGTGTTATGTACGCTCCATATCCCGTATCATTTGAATTATAAGATGCAATTTCTTAAAACTAAAACAAACAACATTTGCAAAATATTAACCACAGTGTTCATAGGGTATGTGCTATTATTATGCTTATTCTTTACTGTTAATAGACAGATAGATGAAAGAAAGAAAAAGAACAAAGATAAAATATATTAAATAAGCAGGCATGATTGAGTAACCTGCCCCTTGCTACCAATTGCAGCTATGCTACCATCTCCCAGGGATGCAAATTAAAGTAACTCTTTTCTTGTGTAATTCGCCCGGGCCTAGGTGGCCTTTCCACAAATCCGGGCCTGAGAACAGTGAACTTTATAATGATGGCTTCAGAAAAGTGAAAAAAAACAGATACAATAACTGACTCTATTTTGTGGCTAGAAAAAAAGTTTATTTGTTTACAACTTTTCAACCAAAGGATTTACAAATGCATTCCTCCACCAACTGGCTTTTCTGAGCCTTTATCCACACAAAAAGATGCACCTGCACTGCAGCTAGCCATGGTTGTGCATGTGAACAATTCATTGGAACAAATGTCTAGCCATAGAGGTACAGGTGACACTCAAGTTCATACATGTAAATACAGGATCTTATATTTACTTTCTTTCATTCTAGCAAACTTGGCTTTCAAAAATGAGCACTAATAAACAGTACTGCATTAATGCACACCCACAGAGCGCGCAGAGCGGCCAGTTACCAGGGGCTGCAAAAAGCCACCTCTGGTAACTTTAAGAGCCGAATTTTCAAAAACGCAACAGCGCTCGCTGCACTAGTGATGCGGCCCTTCCTCCACCCGCTCCGATGTTATAAGTTCAAAGCGTGGAGCGGGAGGGGCGGCCACATCGGGGCTGCTGCCTCAGGCGACAGCAGCCCTAGAAACAGCCCTGTGCACACCACACACACATCTTGTGTGTACTTCCTTTAGGAATCCATGCCAGATTCCTTTCTCAGGCCATACTCACCAACCAGTGCACATTCATTCAATCCCTGGAGATTCCCAGCTGTCAGCCCAGTGATATGTAATTCATTATTTAAATAAATATGTATATCATTCCTTGGCTTTGTGCCTCTGTTGCTTTTTTCAAAATATAGATACGCCCTCTGCTATGATTACAGATCATAATTATGTACCCCTGGCACATGCTTGGCTATAAAGAGTGTATTAAGTTACACTGTACATGCACATCAGAACTAACCGTAAGAACACCAGAACTAAACTGAATCATATTAAATGTAGTAGAGAGGTGGTGGCTTATATCTGCTTATAAGAGAACTGCATTGTAATTAATCTGATGTGGGCAAAGTTGTTATTATGCAATGATGGGGAAATATCTTCTGTTGCCATCCTTGATTTTGGTCAAGCCTCTGCAGATCGGTCTGAAATTGAATGTAAGTGGTTCTTCTTTTATGAACAACAGAAATGGGAACCTGACAAAGGGGCCTGCAGTGGTTCAGAGTAAAAACGTGTTTAACTTAAGATGGATATTCATGCCTAGATTTTATCAGGTAGTTTGTATAACACAACATTGTTCAGCATGGATCAAGACAAGAGTCAAGCACAGCCTTGAAATGTTTTACTAGCTTATAGGTCTTGTCCCCACCTTCAGCGTCTGAATCACTAACCTAAGTCATCATCATCATCAACATAAAGAAGAACAGCATGCTTACCATGCAAATTTAATTACTTGCATGATCCTTCGGATCTCAAATTTTATGACTTCTTTGTTATCCTCTCATGTTCGTGCTGCAGCATCACTCACTTTGCTGGGCCTACTCCTCAGATGTCACCTGACAGTCTGCCCCTCCTCTTCTTTCAGTGCAACCACGGACTTGTTAACTTTGTTCTGTAGCTTTCTTTCTTTACTGCAGCCTTCCTTGCCACAGCTGCAGGCTTTGTTTTATAACGGACCTTCTCATTTGCCTATTTATCTGTCTTACTGCATGTTATTTGCTTGACTATGAATTCCAAGGCAACAAACAAGTAGTGTGCTAATTGCTAGTATTTTGTGTGTATGCTCTGCTCCTCAGGCCCCATACTAGGCTCTGCACTGTTTCGAATATGCATCATTCAGACTGGAGAGTTTGGGGCAAAGTAATGTGTCTAGGGCAGCAGTAAAGATGAATCTAGTGATGCTCTGCAGGGACACTTTTGCATTGCAAAATCACTGCCTGATTTTTTGGTCGGCCCCTAGTGTAAGGTTTTTGGGTGGGCCCCTGATTTCCCAGTCCGACACTGAATACAGATGCTTACCGGGCCCCTTTTGCTCCCCAACCCCCTGATGTGGTGGCTAGCTCTGTCTTCAAATCCCCCTCTTTATTATGTTATGGCTCTCTCTCTGCCTTCATTCACTTGGTTAACTACACATGGAACAGAGCACTCTGTGGGCTGGTGGTGTTCTCTTGTACCCTGTGTTCCTGTTGGCTAGATATCTATGAAAGTGTAATTTGATCTCACTTCATTCTTCCCTGGCGGCCCAGTACCTTGCCATTGCAAGGATGCCTGAAGTTGGAGACCATAAGAGGGGATATGGAGGGCCTGCACTGACCTAATAGGTTATGCGAGTGATGTCTGCGACCACTACTTTATGGACTTTGCCTAATGACATTTGGAATGAAGAACAGTGTTGAACTGGCCACCAGGACACCAGGAAAGCTCCAAAGGGGCCAGGTGGCAACTCAATTTGCTTCTAACAATTTGGCCTAAACCATGGCCATTCCCTATTTTTGTATGGGAACAAAAAGATTGAAGGATAAATTCTAGTATGTTAGGAAAAGAGACTAGGTAAATAAAGAGACTGAGTGAATAGTGGAGAAAAAGTAGTTTGGAGAGTGGGTCTATGGGTGAGCCCGACATCCCAGTCTGATGAAGGGGACCATGGAGCTACTGCTTTAGCAGGAGGTGACCATACCTCCAGGGCTTCCCTGCATCAATAGGCACAGCAGTGCTCTGTTTCAAACAAATAACATGAAGGACTAAGTGACAACAAGAGCAACTATACAGAGCAAGGAGTGCATTTGGACACAAGCACTTTTGATAAACGTGGGATTATGTGCAACTCCCTGCAAGCAAAAGTGCAAGTTGCTCACTGCACTTGTGGACAGAACAAGGTGCCTGTGTTAAGTTTCTCGCCTTATTACAAAAGGGATGAAAGAGCTAGGGAAATGTTTTATATTTCTATGGCTCTGTTTTGCACCAGTCACCTTACTCACTACCACATTCAAATTCTGCCACAGGGCTGTGTGATCTTTCTAGATATTTTCCCACATTGCTGCACTGCCTGCTCTGTGACATGATAACCTCTTATTATCTACTGTCCTGGCTTCTCTCATTCCAGAGAGGATCGATGTCTGCAACAAAGCACAAAACATTTTTGTCTGGCAATCTCAGAAATGTTGTGGATTTAAAGGCAATGCCACTCCCTCACATTTTCCTCCTCTTGCTTGCTAAGCCTGCCTCCCTTTACCTTGCTCTACTGTCTGGGGAGGGCGAAGGACACAGTGCAGCCTTCCACAACTCTGATCCAAGACTCACTTCCCCCTCCTCCTCTTTCACACCCAGTCCCTGTCCCTTATCCCCTCTCACTTTTAGACGCCTTCACTTGATTTTTTGACAGCTCCACGAACTAGGAGGGAAGAGCTGAAGACAGTACCTTTTATAGGGGGCAAGGTAAGAAATGTGATGGACACAAGCACTGATGTTTAGAAATATTAGACTTAGCAACTGACTATGTGCACAACAAAAGGCAAACAGTGTTGAGTGCAGGCAGATGGAAGACCGTGTGTGGCTGGCTGGGTGAAGGATATTACTTACTAAATGAATCAGCTTTAATTACTCTAATGTATCTGGAAAATAGTATTCAGATATAACAGTGTGTAGAGAGAAAGATGCACAACATCTTCACAGAACAAATACTTGATTTTATTTAGAAAGCCAAGAAAGCAGAATTTATGCCTAGTGCTTTTTATTTGAAACCTGAACAGTTCTAAATCTATTAATCATTTTACCGGCCATATGGCATCTACTACTTATAATAGTAAATATAAATATGTATGTTAATAATGCACTAAATGCCTTATAGGCTCTACTGATGGCAGTCAGGTATTTGACAAGCAGTGCAGCAGGTAAGCGGTTAACAAAGGTTGATTTTCTGGTACTTCAATGTTATCACTGCAGAGTCTAGTACAGGTATGGGATCTGTTATCCGGAAATCCATTATCCCGAAAGTTCTGAATTACAGAGAGGTTATCTCCCATAGACTCCATTAAAATCAAATAATCCACATTTTTTAAAATTATTTCCTTTTTCTCTGTAATAATAAAACAGTGCCATGTACTTGATCTTAATGTTTACATGTTTTTCTAGTAGTCTTAGGGTAGGGGCAGACAGGGAGATTCGGGGAGATTTAGTCGCCTGGCGTTTTTTGCAGGCGACAATATCCCCGAATTACCTTCTCCCTGTCTGCCGATCGTAAAAGCACAAAGCGCCAGCGCCTGTGCAGACGCGGCGCGGCGATTTCCGGAATCGCCCGAAGATACCTCGTGAGGAAACTTCGGGCGATTCCGGAAATCGCCGCGCCGTGTCTGCACAGGCGCTGGCGCTTTGTGCTTTTACGATCGGCAGACAGGGAGAAGGTAATTCGGGGAGATTGTCGCCTGCAAAAAACGCCAGGCGACTAAATCTCCCCGAATCTCCCTGTCTGCCCCTACCCTTAAGGTGTGAAGATCCAAATTACAGAAAGACCCGTTATCCGGAAAGCCCCAGATCCCTAGCATTCTGAATAATGCATCCCATACCTATATTTACAGCACTTAAAGAGGACCTGTCACCTTGAGACATGAGTAAAATATTTATTTTCCATCCTTAGTTAAACCCTTTAGTCAGCTGTTTTTGTCTATATCTGAAACGGATTAGAAAATATCCTTCATGTAAAAAGTGCTTCATAGGCGCTGCCATGTTTAAACACCCCTTTGTTTTCCGTGTGTGGGCTGTGCCAAACTGCCAAATCTCATTCATGCTTAGTCAGAGTATACTCTATGATAGACAAGCTCTGTATAACTCATGTCACACCAGGACTTGATATTCTATTAGAATTATCTGAAACACCTTCTATTGTTCTATCCAGATTGTGTGGGCTACTCCAGCCACTAACAACTGCACAAACTGGTGATATCGTGAGAGGAATCTGCAGGACTGATTCTACCCATGATGCTTTGCTCTCCTGACTTTCTGAAAGTCAGGGCTTCAGTTAGTGTCTCATGCACATTTTAAAAGTAGTTATAAATTGAGAATTAGTGAGATTTGAGCATAATAAATAGGGGTATGTGGTTTGTTTTAAAAGTTTTATTTCCTTCCTAGTGTTAACTCAATCATGACAGGTTTCCTTTAAGGATTTGAATGAAAACATACATGTGCCATAAACCACCCAATCTGATTTTCGGGATATTCAACTAATTGACCAAACTGCATTAGCTGTTTCTGCATGGCAACCCAGATTTAGTTTAGCAACATGTTGCTTATATAATATTAGTGACTGAAGTACAGCACGTTGGGAAGATCCACTTATTTGGTGAATGTCCAGTTTAACACTAAAATGTTTGCTGTCGATGTTCTATTGCCTTCATTGGTTGCAGCTCTGTTGATGGTAAAAAAGCATAAAATATTGGAAAAGACAAAAATTTTACATGCAATAAAAATAAATAAATAAATATAAAAATCTCTTTTATATGTTTGAAATAAGAGCATACTTAATTTTGTAAAAAAAAATAGCAGTGAAAGGCAACATTAACATAAAACAGTTTAGTTTGTTCACAGCTGTGATCACCCAGCCAGTAAATTCAGGATGTCGGAAGTGGCCATTCCCTGGGAGCATCGCACTCAGTGTAGAGCTGTTTATTTGGGCTCCATGGAGATATCCTTCTCTTAGTAACCCATATTTAACCCCTAATAAGATAACATTCCAAGGATGGGCAGTTCTCCTTAACATAACATCATTTTAAAATATGTCAAAATAGACTTTGTTTTTACATGCTTGCTTACTGTGTACAATTTGTTTTCCTCCGCTTCTAAAAGCTCTGTAAGCTATGATTCTAAACTGTTATTGATTTGAAACATACACGCTCTGGTGCTGAACCCAGTGTCAGTCTTGCGACAAGGCAATCTAAGAACCTTTCCTCAGGTGTCAGTGTGGGGATGTAATTTTTTAAGTGGAAATTCAGCTT
The DNA here is from genome assembly GCA_024363595.1 of Xenopus borealis. Classification (NCBI taxonomy): domain Eukaryota; kingdom Metazoa; phylum Chordata; class Amphibia; order Anura; family Pipidae; genus Xenopus; species Xenopus borealis. The sequence goes on from CM044437.1 coordinate 83,101,999, forward strand.
TAGTGCAGAGGTCACAGATGTGGAAGTAGCACAGAATGCACTTTCTGATAGCCAGCCTGTGTGGCCAGTTTTAGGGCCCTTACACACCGCATTTTTTAGTGCACTCCCCTGCGTTCCGTTCTGCTGCATTCAGCTGCAGGGGAGTGCAGGTATAGACGCACTCAATTATTTTCAATGGGGCTGTACTCACACGAATGCATGTAGGCGCCAAACGCACGTTCAGATGCAACATGCTGCATTTTTCATGCGTTCGGCGCCTACATGCGTTCGTGTGAGTACAGCCCCATTGAAAATAATTGAGTGCGTCTATACCTTTGCTCCCCTTCCACTGAACGCAGCAAACCGGAACGCAGGGGAGCGCAGGTAAAAACGCTCGTGTGTAAGAGCCCTTACAGTTCCTCAACCTATGGACTGATGCTATTTTTCCAAGAAATTAATCTCATTCCTAGAAACAGTACTGTGCAAGAGTAACTACTACTGAAATAACAAAAGTCCTTTAAAATAGTGCCCTGTATAGAACTAATTGCTGCCTATATGTTCCTAAACTGGCTGTTGTGTTTGGTAGCCGAGGATGAGGAGAGTATAACAATGCTTTATTAACAGGTTCATGCAGCCATTACATAACAGCAGTAAGTCTTACTTTCACTTTCAAGCTGTACAGAAAGTCCTGTGTATGCACAGTGCCACCTGCAGGCCATTTGTATAAACACCACACTGGACAGTTTCGGTGCAGCCATATAACTCAACCCACTTGACAAACAATTGGATCATGTCTGCCCAATTAGCAACACACAAAGAGCAATTGGCACTGATCTTTTCAGTTAGCATGCAGAGATATCTAGAGAATCAAGGTGATTGGAATTGCTTGCTTCACTTTCTTTCTGTATGCTGTTTACTTCCTACACATTCTGATAGGGGAACTGGCCGATGAAGTCCCCAAGAACAAAAAAGATGGTGAGCCAGCTAAATATAAGGTGGGTGCACACTCATTTGTTAGAAGAATAGAAGCAGCTTGCCATTATTGTTGTTATTCTAGTCCAGTAAAATATATTCATACATTGGTACATTAGTTCAACATTGATAACATTTATGTGTAGATTGTATATTTAGGAGGAGGTGGCAGATTCTACAGAATACTATAAGACACAATTATTCATGAACTCAACAAACTTCCTCCAATCAAGTCTATATTGATATTTGCTCTGTTTTCTCTCTGTTCTTGTTCCTATTCATGTTCCTCCAATACTATCCAAATTGAGGTTTTCCAGTTCACTCTATACCATGCCCTTATCAATTTCCTTGTCTCCCTCTTGGTTGCAATCTTCCAAACAGAGCCATATTTCCTATTGTTTTGATCATTCTTCATCTACTTTGTTCAGCACGAAAAAACAAACTGACCTTGGTTCCTACCTTTTTGTCATGGAATGGAAAGCTTGGCTTCCTTCTCCTTTTGCTGTAACTGTCCATCAAAATAAAAGATATGACTACAGCTGTCAGTCTTTTAAGCAGTTTATTGTAGTGCCCCTTCTTGCTAACAATTTGTGATGCTACATTTCATTCGAATCTTGTACTATTGCCTTTTCTGAATCTATGTTTGTGTCTTATATTGATAAGATTTGGTTTGACTGAACCAAGAAATAAATCTATCGAATACATATCCAGCAAATAGTGCTGAGAATTGGCAGAATCCTTAAATAAAACCTAGACTTGTAAGTTGTGCTGTTTGCCAAGTAAGCTGTTGTGTCTGTGATCATTGTAGCAGCCGTCCCAATAAGGCTACCCACAACATTCCTAGTAACACCTTGAAGGCTTGTCTCCTTGTAGTCAGCCTGTCTGACTGACTCTTAATTTAATACCAGTTCTGCAACATTAGTAGTACTGACAGACATGCTGAGAGCATACCTTTCCTAGATGTCTTTTGTTGCTTCTGACATAACTTAACCTCAGTAAATTCACCAAGAAAACAATAAACTCAACTGAAATATTATTTATTGATGTGACCTAAGTATATGAAACGTGCTGGCTGTGCCTTAAACCTGGCTCAAAACAAGACAAGCTTTCCCCATAGGTGCATCAGTTGGCTGGATATTACAATACACTGCAAGCTATTCATTTGGTGATCAGCTGTGGTATGATTGCACTATAGGGGGCCCCAACATTTTTTACCCATGAGCCACATTCAAATTTAAAAAGAGCTTGGTTTTTATGCAACCAAAACTTGTCTCCAAGCTAGGAATTCAGTGCTTTGAGGGCACTGAGAGCAACATCCAAGGGGTTGGTGATTAACATGTTGATCATGAGCTACTGGTTGGGAATCACTTATCAGCCAAAATAATTGTTTGGGGGAAACATAAACAGCTTTATTGCTACTATATCTACCTGCCTGTCTTTGCTTTGTTATGTTCTGTCTCTGCCAGTCTGTGTACTTGTTTTCCCTCTATTATTCTGGAGAGGTACCACAGACATCTCAGACAACTCTGGTCAAATGGTTTCTTATCAGGAGTGCTTGGCTCTGCTGATGGTGTTTGTGGATGTATTAAAATATGCATTGGGTCCAATAGTGCCATCTATTATGTGTTCCTTTAGTTGGCAATTAAATTTAGCAGATACATAGTGGTACCAACCTGGAGTTTTGATGCAGGAAGCTGTAGACAAAATCTGATGCAATGCAAACTTTCTGATATTCCTGTAATAACAAATGCAGGACATAATGCTTCCTGTATCACTAAGCTCACATTAAATCTGCCCTATGCCTGACAAGCTGCCCTTTGCCTGTAACATGTATTACAGTGAAGAAAATGACCAAACATAGAATCATCCACTGGACAACCATCCCATGTTGGTGGTTTTCCCAGGGCGGTCCTTAACTTTGACAGATCATAGGAGGATACACTGGACATAAACCTGTATCAAGACAGGGTCGAATTTACATAGCTGGTGCCTGTAGGCCTGCTGTTTTTGGTTACCTCCATCCCCTCCCCTTTATTCACCAAATGTTTGGAGCACTGGTGATTGGCTCACAGGAAGTTACAAAAACTATCATATCTCCTGTGCATCCCCAGTGTTTCTGAACCAATTTGGGTGTGGTTGGGCAGCATGCCGCCCACCAAAATCCTGCCGGCTTGACATATATATATATATATATATATATATACAGTATATATATATATATATAGCAGTGAATACAGGTTGTCCATGTTATACTGTGCCTGTAATTGTGACTGAGCATAATGACTGCCTGTTTAACATTGTACATATAACTAGACCATACACACAAAAATTAAGTGGTGGGGTAAAGAATTGTGACAGACTATGGTGTCCTCTCAGTCAACAACCTATCTTATCCAGCTTGCTATCCCCCCACAATGCTGCAAGCAGCCTCCTTAGACCAAAAGGAGCACTTACTGGCAACACTTACAACAGAATGAAAATACCTTTTGCCCTTTAAAGGGATTGTTCACCTTTGAGATAACTTTTAGTATGATGTAGAGAGTGATATTCTGAGACAATTTGCAATTGGTTTTAATTTTTTATTGTTTGTGGTTTTTGAGTTATTTAGCTTATTATTCAGCAACTCTATAATTTGCAGTGTCAGCAATTTGGTTTCCAGGGTACAAATTACCCTAGCAACCCTGCATTGATTTGAATAAGAGACTGGAATATGAATAGGGGATGGACTGAATAGAATGATAAGTAATAATAAGTGGCAATAACAATACATTTGTAGCCTTACAGAGCATTTGTTTTTAGATGGTGTCAGTGACCCCCATTTGAAAGCTGCAAAAAAACTGAAGAAAATTGCAAATCATTAAAAAACTATGAAAAATAAATAATGAAGACCAATTGAAAACTTTCTTAGAATTGGCCCTTCTACAATATACTAAAAGTTAACTTGAAGGTGAACCACCCCTTTAACTCCATCTTAAAGGTCAAAAGCAGGGCAGTAATGTTGCACATTATGATTTGACTTCTGTACCAGTTCAAAGCAATTGCACAACTCCAACAGGTTCAGATTGCAATCTGTGGAATCTGGCAAATGCCAGAGGGGTTACTGTAAGATCTGTAAGATACCATAGACTGTTACTAGTCTACCAGTGGGCTGGTGGGGGCCCCTATGTACCAGATGTTCCAGGTCCTATTTTGAATCCCATTCTAAACTACAGTCCTTTAGCAGTAAAGATCTGTGGGGTCCGTTTACTAAAGTGGGATAAATTTTAATTTAAGTTTCCGCATGTTATCGCTGATAATATTTTTCCGCCAGAATATTCGCAGCGACTAAGTTTACTAAACAGTGATACGCTCAGAAGTCATTGCGATCACTTGCGGTAACTTACATTAGCAATCATTTTAGCGGGTTGCGAATTTTCTGGCGACAAATTACGTTTGCAAATATTTATTCTAGAAAATAGTCATGTTTTATGGCGTTAATAATGGAGTTAATTATGGCAATTTTTACTGGGACATTTATGGTCAGAAATGCATCTTCAAAACTCATAAACTTTATTGACTGATGATTATACCATCCAACAGCATTACCAGAGTGACACCAATCAAACATTTATGCATCATATAAACTTATATATAAACGTATATATAACATATATACTTCATCCATCCACGCACACACCCTTCTGCCAATAGAATCATATGAACAAGAAATTATACCAGTTATCTCTTTGTATCATTTAAATGCACAATTTAATGAGAATTAAACTCCCATTGAGAATTTTCTGGCCAAAAAATAAGTTAACACCACTATATAGATGGCGGTAAAATGTTACCAATATTCTGGCGTTAATTTTGTCTTTCACACATTTTGCTGTTTAGTAAACCAGGCGTTAATGTGTATGTATCGTTATTTTCAGCAAATGTGATAACTGGCGAAAACATATTCTTGCACAAGAATATTCGCAAATTTATATGTAACAAGGCTGATTAGTAATTAATTCTGATTCTCATTACATGGCAGATCTATAGCAAATCAAATCTTTTAAACTGATAGTATAATGTTTACTGAATGTACCTTTGTGTTTTAGCACCTTTGTCAGTAAAGTAATTCTACTGGTAATTGCAAAGCTACAGTATATTTTCATATTCAATGTGTAATCTATACAATTGTGTATTATATTCAGAAATAGAATTCCGGCTCTTAATGAAAAACAGGAATATTGGGGAGTTCCTTTGTGCAAACTCCCATAGGATCTGGAGTTATGAGCTTTATACACCCACACATAGCAAGAACCTTACCTTTGGTCACACATTGAGCCACACCCTACATTCTGTATAATGATCAACTGGACACCAGACATTTTCATGACAAATTTCGAAAGTGCTGCAGAGGTAATGCCGTAACCTTGTTCACAGTTCACAACTAGTTTATATGGGGTAAATAAGGGAAATATATATATTTTTTTATTTTAAAGGAAAAATACATTTTATTTATAAGTATTGCTTAGCTTAACTTTTTTCCTAAATGTTCAGTAACTGGTCCTCTCAGATAAAAACAGCAAAAAATGCCCCTCCCTAATGGAAGCCGACTGACTCTACCAGTTGGTGAGTAACACAGGAATGCAAAAATCTATAATCAGTATATGAGATAACAAATACACATGGAAATGTTTAAATACTTATATATAGCAAGTACATATTTGTATTTCTCAGTACCAAATCATGTTCAGTACCTATGTTCTTTCTAAATATCAAATAAACACAAAATAAAAATTACTTGTTTTTTTCTGTTCTCACATCTTTCAGGAACAACCTTATTCACAATGCCATACATACCGATCAGCTGGAGGCCTTATTTTCAGTGCAATCATTACTAGCAACCTGGATATATTCTACACTATACTGGTGCACACTAATTTCACGATATGTCTGGTAAGTATTTAAATGGAAAATTATGAATTATTTAAAGGAGAACTAAAGCCTTAAAAATGTATACTTTAATATACTGAATACTTCCAACAGCCTCTCAAGTTTCAGCTTCTCAATAGCGTTCCATGTAATGTTTTTTGTACCATGTTAGCCCGTTGAAAAAATTATAGGGTAGAACGTTTGATATGATGCATAACAAAAGAGATGTGAAGGTGATACCTTTATTGGCTAACTAAGGTGATAATCACAGCAAGCTTTCAGAACATTGCAGTTCCTTCTTCAAATCAGGAACTGCAATGTTCTGAAAGCTTGCTGTGATTATCACCTTAGTTAGCCAATAAAGGTATCACCTTCACACCACTTTTGTTATGCGTCATATCAAAAGTTGTCCCCTATAACCTTCTCAATAGCAGCACTGATCCAGGAAGATATGGAGCTACAGGGGCATCTTCAAAGACACAGATCTTCACTGTTGATGGGTGATAGCTTGGGCTGATACAGATGTTTGCATTTATGCCTTGCAAACTACCATGAAAAAATAAAATTTGACATAAGCTGCAGTAACAAACTTTCTAAATATAATGAAGATGTATGTACTTGAAATAATCAAGTTATTCTTTACAATCTTTATTCTGAAAGTTAGCTCTAATACATTGCTTAGGGCTTGGCCAACAATGTACTAGTATACTAGTGATATATTAGAGCTAACTGGCCACTCCTCCAATTCCTGTATTAAGAGAGATTGCTTAGACAGGTATACTGAAGAGGACCCTCATTATTCAGAAATTATTTTATTGATTTAATTTTATAAAAGTCTTATTTCCAGGAAATGGTTATATTATTTTTTCTTTTTCAAAATAGTTCCAATATAGTTCCAATAGTTCCTTACATTCTCAGATGACTGTCCATCACATTCAATTGCATACAATGTAAACCTGATATATGTTTATTTTTTTACTTAAGATCACCAATGTGCAAGAATTGGATTTCTTTGGCTTTTAGTGGTGGGAACACTTACTAAAGGAATTGCAGACAGCTCATGTAACTGCATTAACCTGGAAAGTTTATCTGACTGGCCTGTCCTGGATTCTGAGCCTTGTTGCTTGAACTTCAGCCTTTCTGTGGACACAATTGACTGGAATAATTTTACTACAATATCCAGCTTGCGGGTTCTTGACCTATCTTACTCTGGTATTAAAAAAATCACGGATTTAGAAAAAGGGAGAAAGTTAACAAACATTGAGAAGCTGTATATAGATCACAACTATCTGAAAGAGCTACCTGGTGGATTTTTGAGTAATGCCCCCAACCTGAGGGTTTTAAATCTTGGATATAATCAACTTGACCATCTTCCAAAAAACTTCTTGCTAGTTTCTAACAAAATAGAGGAGATAGATCTTAGCTACAACAACTTAACTTCAATCTCACCCATCATTATTAGACCTTCTCTCTTTGAGCTACGTTTCCACAATAACAGTCTGGAATGTACCTGCACCCTGTATGACCTCCTTGAATCAACTTTCCATGGAAACAATGGCAGTAGGGTTCTAGAAGAACTGATTTGTTCCTCTCCAAGAGATGTTATTGGATTACAAATTATAAATGTTCAAAGAAATAACATCTGCAGGTCCCATAGCTTAACTGTTGTGCTAATATGCATCCCTCTCCTACTTGTGTTAGGATTCATGTGTTGGTATGTGTGCTGTCGTAGACAAAAAGGCAGTTACTCTAAAACAAGGAGAGAGTGTAGTCTGGCTACTATTGATCGCAATGGAGCTGGTAACATGGGAGATTATAACCATTTTGAGCCTCGTCAGCAATTCATCAAGGACAGAAGAGAGATTGATGTCAACCAGCTGAATGATCCAATACTATTAAAGCCCTCTGCTGCATTACTTGGCAGCAGCAGAGATCTTTACGAAGAAGTGGAGATAAAACTGGGCACCTCCTCAGAATCCTTAGTGGAAGAAGAAGGTCACATTAACAGGGACGGTCAAGGATTAATGCTGACAGTTGAGGGGGACATTGATATAGATAGGAAAGCAGGAGATGAACTTGAAGTTGAAACTGTAAGTGTAACAGAGGTTATGAAGGACTCAACAGATCGTGAAAAGCTTTATCTGAATCAGGCTACAGACTACTATAGCCTTGTTCCAGGAATTGAGTTGGAAGACTCAGATCATTGTGAATATGAAAGTGTGGACCTCTCTTAAGAGGACCTTTTGATACTACTGATATGGGAGCTACTTGCTGTGACAGTTGGTAAAAAAATAAAATTCCTTGAGTTCTAAAAGTACACAAAAAGCATCTGGCATTCTATATTCCTGTGACTACTACTAGACAGAGGGGAAATAATGAAGTTTTTTTGTTATTATCAAAATGAAAAAGTATTATTATGTATTTCTATGATCTTATGAATGTTTGCAAGGACATTTATTTTGGAACATTTTTTTTTATATATAACTGTTTTATTATTATTTTCGGAACATTTCTTAATGGTCAATGCTAAACAGACCCAAGGGGTTATTGTGGGGCATTTTGATTAGATTTATTTCAATGTGCAACTTCACTTCTGTTGTAAGGAAATCTACCAGGAAGAAGGTAAAGTTCTATTTAAGCAGAGATGTCCTTAAATCAAAGTTGTTAACTGTAAGGGTTTCTTTAGCAACAGGACCTTTTAATTTCACAGGCTATGATGTAAGAAAAAGCATACTTTTTAATGCAATAACTTATACTTTGATATGCCTTATATACTTGCATTATAAGCACAAATTAACCAAAGATTACACTTAAAAAAAAAGCTACCAACTATCCCTTGATAAACACAATCTGCATTACAATAAATAAAAATGTACACATACCATACAAAGATATGGAAGCAGGTACTGAACTGGTGTATAGTTAAATATTGTGGTGATTGTGTCACATGCAATACAGCAAACATTTAATTGGGAACATGATATGACCATATGCGCCAAATACTTTAAGGACCAATATCACTAAAGGTGGCCATAGACGCACAGATAATATCGTACGAAACAAATTTTCGTACGATATTCGGTGCGTGTATGGGAAATGAGCCGACCGACATCGTCAGAAGATTAAGATATCGGTCGGCTGGTTGATCGGGCTGGACGGAAAATTTTGATCTGATGCCTTTGAAAGCACCCTGACATCGGCCATTGTTAGTGCTGAATCGTCAGATACTGGTAGAATTCTATTGTTTCTACCTGTATATTTGACGATTCAGCTCTACACGTGTGTGTTGAAACGAACGATCTTTCTTGGAAAGATCTTTTCCGAGAAAGATCGTAATTGTTACGTCTATGGCCAGCTTAAGAAATGATAAAACACTAAGGGTCAGATTTACTAAGGGTCACATTGTCAAGGGTTTTTAGCCCTCGAATTCGACTGGCGAATATTTTGCCAAAATCGAATAAAATATTCGCCAGTTTTGAGCGCATTTTCAATTAATCGCCAGAATTGTACGATTGAACGATTCTATGAAAAATCGCAGAAAAACGCTTGAATATTTGACAAAATCGTACGAATCGAATGTTCGAAGTGTTTGAGCGTATGATTGAAATTCGGCAAAAGACTTCCCTATGGTTTCCCATAGACTTCTATTGCAATTCGGTAGGTTCAATCTGGCGAAGTAGGCATTCGAATAAAAATTTAAAGGGCAAGTTCTTCAACTGGCGAATAGTCGAGCGCTCAAATATATATTTATTCAATCTATTTGGTGCGCCCAAATATTCTATATTGCAACTTTACATTATCAAAGGGCTTTGAAACGGAAAGGAAAAATATTTTCCATATTCAATTCAAGCTTTTTTAAAATTTCTAAATCAATCACCCATAGGGGTATTTTTGATTGTAAGTTTGTACCTATATCTCTGTTCCTTTTCAGTAGTGCTAGATAAAGGGAGGAAAATGTTTTGTGATTGGTGATACAAAAGTTTGTTAACAAAAAGCCCCCCTCTCGATTTTTTATATGTTACATGCAAATACAATAAGGTAATTCCATTACATCTTTCTTGCTGGGTACAATATGGTATTGCCATATTGCTGAAATGATTTGCCTGACTGTAGAGATTCTTCATGAGTAATCACCAGTGTGGCAAAGGCTGTAGCACTCAGATCTAGGTGGCCTATGTAGATTTAACAGCATATCATTAGCAGTCTTCCAGTAGCTTTTTCTTCAGTAGGTACGGTTATCACTGTTGAAACATCACACTGTGTTAACCCTCTTGTATCTAGGATGCAGACGTTGCAAATGAATATTGATTACTGTGGGAAATGCATGGAAATAGGAAAATGGCATTGAATGAACAGTAAAATCAAAAAATTAAAGTGGTTTAAATAATAAAAATATAATACATTGTTGTCCTGCACTGGTAAACTGCTGTGTTTGCTTCAGAAAAACTACTATTGTTTATATAAATGAGCTGCTGTGTAGCAATGGGGGCATCCATTCGAAGGAGAAATGGCTCAGGTTACACAGCAGATAGAACATAATGGTGTTATCCATTATTTAACCTGTGCCATATAGCTTTTCTTCATTGCTACACAGCAGCTTGTTTATATGAACTATAGTAGTGTTTCTGAAACAAACGCATCAGTTTTACCAGTACAGGGCAACACTACATGAAATTTTCATTACATGAAAATACTTAAATTTTTCAGTGTTAAGTTTACCGGCTCAGCTCTACTGCGCATGCGCCAAAAGTCACAAAGTTTTATGATTGAATCTTCATGACTTTTGGCGCATGTGCAGTAGAGCTGAACCAGTAAATGCTCCTACTACGCATGCACTGCCAGGCTCTGAAGAATCCAGGAAGAAGACGGCTGGGGAGAAGATGGGCCTGCAAACTCCATGGACAGGACCTGCGACAAGGGGTAAGTAGCAACCTAGGGGCATTTGCCAGGGGGGGAGGTAGGCTGGGAGGGAGGGGGGCCTACGGGGGGAGGGGTTTTGCACCGGGAGGGTAGACTTCTCTTTTAAGTAAACAAAGGTAACTGAAGGACTGTAAAAGTATCCTCTTATGTCTCTTATTGTTTTGTCACCTGCTCTTGATCAACATTGAACAACTTGAACAACAGTCTTTTCTACCATCGGTTGCATTTTTGCAGTTTTTAGCTAGTTCGTGGTCTTGTAATTTTCACTGTACTGAATATGTCTGCATCATTTTTCTTGGCTTTTCCCTATCACAGTTCACTGACTTCCCAAATTCATCATCTGGCTGTGACCTGTATCTCTAACCTTGTTTTGTTTCTGTGTTTGTATCCAGATAGCTTGATCTAATCCAGCCTATAAATGTATACCACTAAGAATAAGATGAGTTATAAAATGGAGAGGACATTTTTTTATCAATATGAATAGGGATGAGAAGAAGTGGAGTAGGAAACACAGAAGCATTATGGAGAGGAAGCCTGTATAACTATAGATGACATGTCATGGTGACTTAAAGGAGAAAGAAGTGTAGCTGTTCTTTCCTTCTATTGTGTATACATGGGTTTCTGTATCAACTTCCTATTTTCAGTATAAATTTCCAGGGTTAGGGCTTGAGCATGCTCAGTTTGCTCCTCTTCCACTCCTTCCCCTGCTGTATTCTGAACCAAGATGAGCAGTGAGAGACCCAGGCAGGAAACAATGTCACACCAAGCTAATATGGCAGCTGCTATCCTAAACAAACAGAGAGCTTATAGAGCTGTTTACTCGGGTATGGTAAAGCATTCTTCAGAATAAATATAGTTTTATAGCTTGCACTATTGTGGCTTATTTATTGGCAATAAACAGCTTTGGTATCTTCCCTTCTCCTTTAAAGGAATTCTGTCACAGAAAATGCATCAACTAACAGTACTGCTCCAGCATAATCCTGCTCTGAAATCAGTTTTTCAAAAGAGGAAACAAATTTCTTTCTATTTCCTTTTGAAATCTGATGGGTTAGAAATGTTAGTTTTCCAGGTGCCAACAGCCATGTGACTCAAGCTCTTATAAACTGCAGTCACTCTTTACTGCTGCACTGCAATTTGGAGCGATACCACCTCCCTCCCTTTTCCCCAAGCACCAACTAAGAGAACAATGGGAAGGTAACCAGATAACAGCTCCCTGTGGCACCCACATTGCAAATAATGCTACCATGTCCCACCTAGTGGTAAACATGAAAACACCCAAGCCCAACTCCTCAAATTACATTGAGTAGGAGAAACAATAGCTTATCTAAATTTGTTGGTTCAAGAGTAACATTTTATATTATTCCTACAGAGTAATTGAGAAATAAAAAGTACATCATAAAAATCATAGCAGAATCCCTGATGCTGGTAAACTGTTGTGCAATTTGATTATACTGTGCTGGCCAGTAAAACTGATGATTAATGCCAAAAAAAAAGTATATTTTTTTCCAGAAAAGGCGGCAACCCTAACTGTGGATATCCATGGTTACATAGTGTTCCATTTCTGAACCCACTGATAGAATGTAATTTTTCATCCTGTAATTATTGTGATGTTCCTACCATGGTTATAAGGAGCAAGGGGAGGAGTAACATTCAAGATCATGATTTAGTCTGATCCAAAAATATGTCCATCAGTCTAACTGAGGGGATAATCATGCAGTTGCATGGTGGTGTTGAGCAAAGCACCAGTTGGTAAAAAGCACCTTTTTTAATAAGTAAGGGGAGGGTGTCCAGATTGGCTGTCTGTGTTTGTGTATTTTGCAGACTTCCTGCATGTTGGCTTAAAATGTGTATGCGGACTCCTTCTCTTGTTGAAACTGAACGCTACATGTTATACTGACTTGGAGATTGTTTTTGGAAAGCACACTCTGCTACCTGCCCTCTGAATTTAGCAAGTCAGAGTGATGTCTGGGTTCCACAGTGACAATTTTATGAATAAAGCCTCATATTTTATAAATGAAGCTGCCAGTGTCGTAATGACACTCACTTGAATCAGCTGGGTAAATTAGTGGACGTCAATGCCTTATATTTATATTGTTGTGCTTTGTTACCCACACATAATTTATCTGCTTCCAATTGTAGATATTTGTATTGGACCCTGGCAGTGACTTAAGGCAATAATAACATTTAACTCTAGAAACAAAGTAATTGTTTTCAGAGCTGGAGTCAAGCCAGAAAGGGAAATAGTTGTTCTGGGTTGAACCCTTTTTCTCACAAACACCGGGGCTCATGTAAAGTGGGAGTAGCTGCTTTCCCTTTCCTGAATGTCTCAGGCAACTTTGAATCCTGTAACCCCTTTTATCCTGGAATGGACACCAGTGAATATTTTAAGACTTTATGTCAACACTGCTGCAGGTGGAAGTCATTTGAATTCCTCATTAGACTTCGTATTGAAACCTACTGAATGAGCATGTGTTTTGCGTTACAATACGACTGTGAGGCTAAATGATATTGATGGCTTGTAGCATTTTGCTTTTGCCTTCTAGCCTCCCTTTCCAGGTATATTGTTTTAATGATTTATTTGAGGGCATAGACATAGACAGACCAAATCATTCAGTATCTTTAGTTCCATATGATCGTCTCAGCCAGGATTTCTTTTTGGCTGTGTTTTTTTTTTTTAAATGTGACCCATATTCAGTCTGTCATTTCTCCTAAGAACCAACAGTGAAAAATGAATTATCTCAGTGCAAATGAAGCATTTGGCCAAATACAGCTGTGGGTCCAAGTTAACTTCTAGTAATGACACTGATAATATTCTTGTTTCACTGGGAATGTATGACCTCTTTATACTTGTTGAAGAGCTTCAAGACTTAGTAAACAATACAATGGAGCAATCAAATAATCAAATTTCACCACAAAAGTTATATTGTTATTATTTAATTGAGAAGGAAAGGCTAAAACTAAGTAAGCTTTATCAGAAAGGTCTATATAAATACAGTAAACCCACACAGTAATGCTGCTCTGAGTTTCCTTTTATTGTGTACACACAGGCTTCTGTATCAGACTTCCTGTTTTCAGGATAAATCTCCAGGGCTAGGGCTTGAGTATGCTCAGTTTGCTCCTCTCCCCCCATTGTAATCTGAGCCCAGAGCTATGAGTGAGCAGGGAGAGACTCGGGCAGAAAGTGATGTCATACCAAACTAATATGGCAGCTGTATCCTAAACAAATAGAGAGAGCTTCTAGAGTTGTTTACTCTGCTATGGTAAAGCATTTTACAGAATAAATATAGTGTTATAATTTATACTATTGTGGCTAATCGATTGGCATTAACCTGCTTCAGTAGCTTTCCTTCTTCTTTAAAGGGATACTGTCATGCGTAATTTTTTCCCCCAAAATGCATCAGTTAATAGTGCTGTTCCAGAAGAAGTCTGCATTGAAATCCAAAAGATTTAATTTTGAAATCTGACATTGGGCTAGACATTTTATCAATTTCCCAGCTGCCCCAAGTCATGTGACTTGTGCTCTGATAAACTTCAATCACTCTTTACTGCTGTACTGCAAGTTGGAGTGATATCACCCCCACCCTTTCCCCCACCCAGCAGCCAAACAACAGAACAATGGGAAAGTAGCCAGATAGCAGCTGCCTAACACAAGATAACAGCTGCCTGGTAGATCTAAGAATAACACTCACTAGTAAAAACCCATGTCCCACTGCATTCTATTCAGTTAAATTGAGAAGGAAAAACAACAGCCTGCCAGAAAGCAGTTCTCTCCTAAAGTGCTGGCACAAGTCACATGACCAGGGGCAGCTGGGAAATCGACAAAATGGCTAGCCCCATGTCAGATTTCAAAACTGAATATGAAAAATTTTGTTTGCTCTTTTGAGAAATGGATTTCAGTGCAGACGGCTACTGGAGCAGCGTTTTGAAAAAAACATGTTTTTATGTTTGGCGAGGTTGCCAAACAAGTGGATTTCTCCCAATTTGGGGGTTATCAGTCTGATCCGATCATGGGCCCTAGGACCCAACAATCGGATCACAACGAGGTGTGGTCCTTGATCCTATGGAATTTTTAAAGTCTGACCAATCAACATCTGGCCGACTTTCAGCTCGATATAGTTTGGGGAAGCCCGTTGGAGGGCCCCATACACTGGGCAATAAACTGACTTAATCTGTAATAAACAAATTTAATCTGTCGTCAGATTACCTAAACTAGTGGTAGACATTAAAATAGTGGAGAACACGTGGCATTCAGGGGAGATTAGTCGCCCAGTGTCACATCTCCTCTTCTTCGGGCAATTAATCTCCCCGAAATGCCTTCCCGCCAGCAATTCAAATTCTAGTGGTGGGAAGGCATTTTGGGGAGATTATTTGCCTGAAGATTTTTTTTCCGAAGTTGTCTCACCAGGGCCAGGCCAAAGGATAGGCAGGGTAGGCAACTGCCTAATGGCGCAATCACTGGAGGGGCGCACTTTTCAGGGGAATTTTTTTTTTGTTTTTTTTATTTTTACTTTTCAGTTCACTTGGCTTGTTGGCCTTTATGAAAAGCATTATAAATTATAAAATTCACATGCCCCAACCCTCTGGGGTTTCTTTTAGACTTGGCGTCTTCCAGTTCCATACTGATGCGTAGATGCTCTGATGCGCATGTGTAGTAGGCTGCAGGGCCGGCACGAGACGTCAGTCAGAGTCAGTCATTACAAAAGCCAGATTGGTTGGGCAGAGAGGACTTACTGTGCGCGCTAGAGGGGAGCAGTTACGCATCTCTTTTCTGCTGGGCTTTGGCAGCTGCACCTGCTTTTGACTTCTTGCTGGCACAGATACAGATCATAGGGCCTTGGGTTGGCCACAGCAGGTATGGTGGGGGCCTGGGCTTGGGGCCTGCAGCTGCAGACTGCAGTATTAATGGATATGGCTGGGCCTGGGTCCATTGTTGGCTGCTGGCCTGGCAGTGGCACAGGTACAGATCATGGGGGCTTGGTTTGGCCACAGCATAGGTACAGGTAGGGGCATGGGCTTGGGGCCTGCAGTATTAATGGTAGATATGGCCGAGCGTGGATGGCGGAGGGGCGGGGACGCTGATTAGAACCCTTGCCTAAGGTGCCAAACTACCTAGGCCCGGCCCTGTGCCTCACGAGGAACAAAGGGCACACCAGCAGCTCTACTTACTCACACGCATGTCATTGCTGTAGTGTATCCTTCTTGTATAGGTTAGTGGTCTTCTGACACAATAAATTACTTTGGTGAATATTTGTCAATTAGATGTTCAAATATATACTTTATTTACTTTAATATGCTAGATATTAATCATAGGCTAGCAGTTTGCTATGGAAGAAAGTTGCTCCAATTCAAAGCAATTAATTAGCGAAAACAATTGGATATATTACACAAATGAATGTCGGGTTGATTGCTACTGTATATGTTTAGACTGATATAACCACTTCAGCCTTTAAACAGGGTCTGAAAGACATAGTGCCAATAAGCTAAGGTGATTAAGTAACAAATTCTCACACAGCTGAACTGCTCAATACTCTGTGGGGATAATCTGCATAATAAGCAGATGGAGGCAAATGGGCAAGAGTAACAGAGCGCAGGTGTGTAAGCATCTGGCATCAAATAAAGAAGCAGCTCCTGTTCTATCCAGACCCTTCTCAATGCCTCACATTCAGAGCAGCCCAAGAATGGGTCGAGAATGCTCCCCCTCTTCCAAATAAAACAAGACCTCCTTGTTCCCACTGACTTCAGTTCAAGTAAAAATGCCAAGCACAGATATTGCTTAACAAAGTAGCTGCCACTCTACAGCGGTATAGGTGCCCCTTGTACAGTGGTCTCTGTAATAGTCTTATATTTAGAATTAGTTTGGGTCAGACAACTGAATATTCAGCAAGAATAATTCAGAAATTTAAGCTTTTGCCTCATATGAAAGGTGTTGTTTATGCAGTATCTTTAAAATGATTATTTTCCTAGCACAGCACAATTTGTTTTTGAAATAAAGATTTTATATCAGGCAATGTTTGCTTGAATAAAATGCTAGGCTTCAATTCTAACAGATACCACTGGAGACACAGGGAATGGGAGGTGATGCTTGTGCAGGAGAGTGGTGTTAGTCTGTTGGAACCAGGGGGTGACAGTGGTGTTAAATGGGAAAACTGGCAATTAGATTGTAGTATTGACCGTGACCTTAGTCTGTGATTTCCCAGCTAGTCTGGTAAAATAGTGGCTGGATGGCCACCCTGCTGGTTATAGACCCATTTTTAGTCCAGATTAGTAACATAACAAATTTAATAGGTGTTGACTACAACATGAGGAGAAATATTTTGACACCCTTTGCATAAATTACAATTCTAGGGCCCTCAGTACATTCTGATTTCACCATTCTCTCTCTTTTACTTATGTTATTATTCCAGGAGTTACTGGCACCTGCACCATGTCTTGATGCTAAATCTGAAGGGTTTTGCTCTATCTATTGTTGATTCCTGTTATACCAATCCCAAACCTCCTTCAGTTCCAGCTCCTACTATTTTCCACCAATCTAAAGTAGAGTCTGCCACACAGGTCCCCTCCATTGTCCTCATAAATTGCAACTGAACACACAAACATAAAAAAACTTGTTAACATCCCTCCATATAGTATTTTACAAAGCAGAGCTGAGGCAAGGCAATTTGCCTCCCAAGAAAATTACCTCCAGCCTTTTCCTCAAAATGTTTGCCCCCTAGGCAAGTACTTAATGCAGCTTACCCACACAGGTTTTATAAAATGTGAATCATGTCATTTATGCGCACATGACAAAGATAAATGAAAATGAATGTTATCTGCAGCATGGCTGTGTTAAACGGGAGGCAGGGCCATGCCAACAAAACATGTACTCATGCAACACAGGTCAATTTACCATTCAATATGCAATTAATGTTCATTTTTTATTTACCAAGGTTTTGAAATTAAGTAACTTTTACAGCAACTCTCTAGTCTGACATGCTTTGTTGTTGCTAGGTTCTTTGACCCACACTGAAACCAATTTTGTATCCTACTGTTTTATTTCCCTTTATTCTGCTTCTATTACTAGCCTTGTTGTGTTTTGCTCCTTATCCTTTTAAAGTGTCAGTTTCTCTCTGTGCTTCTGCCTTAACGTTTTCTTGTTTTTTTTTTCTTTTCTTCTGTCATCTGCCCTACCATTCTTTCCCCTCTTTCCCCTTTTGCTTTTCTACATATTCTTAATTCTCTTCTTTTCAAGTCCAATTTTCATGCACTTCCTGTTACAGTGCTACTCTTGTGTTTTCCCTTCTTTTGCCCAGCTAAGAGCTTACATCTTAATCATAGGACCTGTAGAGATTAGAAAAGTGAAATGAAATAGTAGACATGCTTACTAATTGGTGCAGTCCCTAGAAAGGAAGCTCATGCAATATTTAGCCAGGTAAGAGATTATTAAATTTAGAAAGTCATGGTACTTTAGGGTTGGGGCAGACGGGGAGATTTAGTCGCTTGGCGTTTAATCGCTTCTTCTGCAATTCGAAAATCTCCCCAAAATGCCTGCTTCCTCCCTGCCGCAAGTGCATTGGCGCCTGCGTTTTTTCATTCAAACAGGCAGCAGGAAGGGAGCAGGCAGTTTGGGGAGATTGTTGCATCGCGATTAAACGCCAAGCGACTAAATCTCTCCATCTGCCCCAACCCTAAATGGGTTGTTCACCTTCAAATAACTAGTTGTTTTCAGATAGATCACCAGAAATAACTTTTGCAATTACTTTATATTCTCTATTTGTGACTGTTTTTCTAATATTGAAGTGTAAAGTGTCATTTTCGCAGTCAAAAGCAGCTCGGGGGGGGGGGTCGCCAACCCCTCCAAACTGTTCTAAATTGATACAGTTAGTTGATACATTTCTTTGTCCCTGCTGAGTAGAATCCCTTAATTTCATTACAGGCAGCTGTTACAATTGATACAATAGCACTCCAGAGATGCTTCTGAGAAATGTAAATGTTGCAAAATTGAAACAGTTTAGAAACTGCACCTCAATTACTGTGCAAACAACAGACAGGACCATTCATTCAACTTTAGAATTAGATTTGATACTATTTGAAAAAAGTCTATATTTCTGGGGAACAATCTGAAAACAACCGAACTGAGAAAAAGTGTTTGGAAGGCAAACCACCCCTTTAATGAACTTTTAGTATATTATAGAATGGCTAATTCTAAATTTTCAATTGGACTTCATTTTTTCTGTTTTATAATTTTTAAATTAATTGCTTTCTACTTCTGACTCTTTCCAGCTTTCAAATGGGCCCATCTAAAAAATACAGATGGTCTGTAATGCTACAAATGTATTGTTTACAGCTACTTTTTATTTCTCATCTTACTATTCAGATCCTCTCCTATTCATATATCAGTATTCATATATCCCAGCAACTCGATTTCTGAAATGGCAAACTGGAGAGCTGATGTATAATATATAATAATAGAATATGAGAACTAAATGCAATTTTTTTTAGAATATCACAGTCTACATCATACTAAAATAATAATTTTAAAGTGAACCACCCATGGGCTATATGAGAAACAAATACGACAGTTTCTACTCAGTATAGAACAAAAAGAAAGGCTTTAAGACACTCTGGGAGACCCTGGATCGATCAGACCAATACCGTTGGTTTCAAAAGTAGAAAAAGTCTTTCTTTAAACAATCAGCTCAAGCCTTATGTGGTTCTTGTCCGCAAGACACTTAGTCATAGTATATACTATATACCTTGAGAAATTCTTCATGTGCTATGCTGATTCCTGTTCAGAAGAAATGTAATTCTTTTCCCTCTCTATCACACGTGCACATAGACTGTCCCTGCATATTGCATAGATACAAAGCTAACAGGCACACAAACTGTCAATGTGCTCTCAAACACACACGGTACAAAGCAGAGATGTCAGCCTCTTAGGGGGTAGATGTCCAGAAAATATTGGTCATGTCTATACATAAGCAAACCATGGTCAATTATGCCCCAATCACACACAATTACATTGCTACTATGAACCCCACTCCACAAAAGCCCAGTGTACAAATATGTGAGACTGGAAAATACATGCTCTGAATGTTCTGACTAGATTGTGTTGTAGTGCCACCTAGTGCTAATGTTGCCACCTGCAGCATGCCTTTTTTGATTCATTGATATTTTTATTATAGTGATTTCTTACTCTTATATAAATCAAAGCAGACACATTAGATTAAGGGATGGTGTCCAAGGCTAAGCTGTTGGAATTCCATAAATACTGAAATACTGCCTTTCCAACATTTTTTCAAAAATAAATTCATGTCCAGGCCAAAGCTAAGCATGATTAGCGTTTCCAAGCAAAGTTTTTAGCTATATTAAAAACTCGGAACTGAAAGTGTTATAGGGGATGGGGGCTCTAATAAGTATGAATGACATAATGGAGCATTCACTCTTGACTGTAGCCTCAAGGCAATCTATTAGTAAGCACATTCCAGCCCAACTGGTGGCTTGTCATCCTGGTGCTAGAACAAAGCTAGTATTTTTTTGTTTGCCACGGGGTACATTTAAATATGTCCTCTCATGTAATTCTGGAGAGCATGTGATTTGAATAGACCATACACAGTGCCTTCCAAACATAAAGAAACTAAGCCATCTCCCCTCTCTCCTACTGAAGAAATGTTAATGTTAAGAAAATGACAAATAAAAGCCACGTTTCTATATTTCCAACAATGTGACTATGTGAGGCCCTTAAAATGTCCATTTCCTCCACAATCCATGCACCCACACATTGCATCATTGTTAATTCTAGGCATTCTTCCATTATTTCTGTATCTACCTGAGGTACCAGAGGGAGCCAGCAACTGGGCAACGGACTACACATGTAAACTAAATATATATATATATATATATATATATATCTAATTGATAGATAGATTAGATAAGACACACAAAGGGGACATTTATGAAGACCCCAGATAGAAGTGAATGAGCACTTAGGGGTGGGAATGTGGGAGGGTTGCCACAGAGCAAATTGCATATTATATGTATATTGTGTTAGTGCTGATGTTTTAATATTACATGATTTAGTATTCACTGATTTCCCTAACTCCCACAGAGGGTTCAATTCAGAGGTGTGCATGTTTGCGTGGGATGCTTGGAGTTTCTAAAAGAGGAACAATCTCAGTGAATAAACTGCAATCAACTTCCTCCTCATAAAAGCTTAATCTGTCTTCTATGAATTCCAGAAAACTCAGGAGCCCTTAGAAAGATTTACTGCAGTCATGTACAGTGGTAGTGACCAGTAATAAACTAAAGCAATGAACTAAATATAGCATAAGAACTCCTGGGAAACTATGTAGAAATATGATTAACTTTATGTTGCTTAAAATCTAATAAAACTGTGCACAAAACACATGTAATACACAAACACAAATACGGCGCAAGGCTAAGTCTAGAGTAGTAATATTGCTTATATTTTTTTGCTTGTACTTCCCTGAACAAATTAGAAGAGTGAGATGGAGATCAACACTATTATGTACTAAACACTGGCAGGACAATTCACTGAGGTCGTATAGTGTACTACAATGATCTCCAATCCTCCATCTTCCTCAGTAAATCAATAGTACAGTATTACGCCCAGCCTTGGACCCAGTCCCCTCTAAATCGTTTGTCCCAGTGTCATCATTATGAATATGATTTTACTCTTGAAACTTAACATTTATGTTAAGGACATTTAAGTATATTTCCACTTATTGGTAATCTACTAATTCAAATCGTTGATTCCTTATTTAACATGTGATCTTTCTATTCCTATTTCAGGTTGAAATAGCATTCCTTCCCTAAATTTTGGGGGGCTCTAAAAATATTTGTATGGACAATCAGTACTTCAGCAGTTGTTGATTTTAAGTGGCTTCATTTCTGTGGGCATTCCACAGAAAACAACTCAAGGTGCTAAGGGCCTTTGTAAAATAGATTACAAAAAATAAATCTAAAGATGCCAATAAAACAGCAACAGAGCAAAAGCATAGTGTATATATGGACATTAAAACAATGCCAGGCCCATCATTTAACTGAAGAATTGCCAAAGCTGAAATATGAAATAGCTGCATTTGTTTGATTAAGTTCTCCTTCACTAAAAGTGCCTCATTATTATTAAAAACTACATGCGGCATATGTGGATGCTAATGAATTATTTTACAATCTTACCTTGTCACAAACTATTGAGAAAAAGGAGGAAGACATGACAGGTATAAGTGTGCATGCACTTTGGAAGAAGCAACTGCCAGGCACCATGCCAGACGGGCAAGAAGTATAGGAAATAAGGTAAAGTTACAAAATGCAGAGCAGACAGAACCTAGATGGATGTCACATTCCTGCTGATAGTCTCTATGACCAACAGCATAAGAGAGGGCCTTTATTTGTCATATTTGTGGGAACAGCCTTCTAAACAGCAGTACTTAAATGGCTGCCTATTGCAATTCAGTGATTTATGGATTCATGTCTGATGTAATTATATCACTAAGGGTGCTCTGCGAAAGGCGTAAACCGAATTTACTGTTCACACATGCCAAAAGAACCGCCCCCCATTATTCTGTTTCATTGTGCCATATGACATAAGTGAAACATTTGTTTCATTTAAAGAAGTAAATATAAGGAACACCTAATATAAACTGCATGCTCAGTTTTTAACAACAATGTAGCGTTGTACAACAAATATTTTGTGAAATGTATCAAATCTTGGGAAGATTATTTGTTTTACACACATATATATATACAGGTGCAGTCAAGACTCCCACAAGGGTGGATATATTTAGTGGTTGTGAACTATTTCATCACCTTGACACATAGGTATAGAAACATATATTTGCTGCAGGTGATAAAATATTTTTACTGCAATCCATAAATTACTGAAATGTTGCACCAGCACAGATACTGATGCCATGGGTCATAGTGCTTCCTATACTGCAGCAGCTTATATACAGAGCTTTAATGTTTTTTTCTAGAATAGTTTACTGTTGTTAGTTTATGTGTATTTGGCAGTTTAACAGAGAGTTAATATACACAAGGCTCAATTTGCTGTTATTATGGCTAGGTAGTAAATCAAAAGGTTAGGACATCCCTGTCCATAGTATATAAACCTCAGAGCTGTCAGCAGGCTGCTTTTCCCATTTAGTCTGCTTGCTCACAGGTAAGAGTCCTTGCATGCAGCAGCCTGATTGAGTCATTGTAAATTAGTGCTACAGATGTCACTGCACAATTAGGAATTAGAACTGTATTTTTAAAGAATTAGTAATGTATTTTGAAGGAAAGTGAAATGACATTTTCATTTGTATTAATTTTAGTTACTATAGTTACTATAGTTAAAGTGATTCTGACACTAAAAAAATAATTTTAACATATGAATGTACATTACATGTTACCTATAGGTCACAGTGATAATTTTTTGCCGAGAGCTTAGTTTTTGTATATAATTGTTAGTTGAATTTCCTAAGCCTGACTCTCTGACACCCTGACTTTGCCAACCTAACAGTCCCATCTCAGTCTGTTGGTTACAGTTTCTAATGATAACAGATGCCTGCTGCACAAATATGGCAGCCCCCGCATACAGGAACATGGGGGATCAGACAGGTAATGTAAAAGCATCAGGCAAATACTTTATGGCAAAGTTAGAAGTAGCTTTCAAAGCCAATATTATAATAGATGTAAAAAAATTTCAGGTGTCAGTATCTCTTTAAGGGGGTGGTTTAACTTTGGTATGTTATAGAACAGCTACTGTAGCGCTAAGCAACTTTTCAATTGGCCTTAATTTTTTTTTTTAGTTTTTTAATTATTTGCCTTCTTCTGCTGACCCTTTACAGCTGAAATCAAAATCAAATGCTCTGTAAGGCTACTTGTTGTTATTGCTAATTTTTATTTCTCATCTTTCTATTCAGGTTGTAGTTAAAGGGCAAGGAAAGGCAAAGAAATAAATCCAATTTTTACTTTCTTTAATGAAAAAGAAATCTCTCTCCAATATACTTTAATTAAAAAATGTGGCCCGTTTTTATAATAAACCTCCCTTCATTTAGTGCTGTGGATAGGAATTGTCAGACGGTCCCTAACTTCTGGCATGGAAACAATCATACTTATGAACAGCAGGGGGAGCCCCTGCCTTACTTACCAGCCATGCAGAACTCAAGCAGCTTTGTTTTTTGATCATTTATGACGATCCATAAGAAGCCCAGACCACACTGAGCATGTGTATGTAGTCTAGTCTTGCAAAGATGTATAGTTACAAGATGACAGCCCCCTGTGGCCAACTTTGAAAGCATAAATCATTTGTTTGATTAGGCTTGTGGTGCAGTAAGTTCATGTTTATGTTTAGTATACAAAATGCAGCATTTCTAGCCTTATTCTATTTTAGACTTTCCTTGCCCTTTAATGGGTAACTACTCTGCAGCAAATGTTCCCACTGTTAGTAAATGAGTTCCATTTTGTAAAATACAAAGTATTCAGATGGCATAAACATTACCAACAATAAGTATATATATATATATATATATATATATATATAGCCTTTGAGAAAGGCTAGAGTGCTAGCCGAAACGTTAGGCGTTTTTTGTCACTAATAAATACAACTAACTTTTGGTAAGTCCTGAGAGTGCAAGCTTTTTCTTTTCTTTTGTTCATTATGTATATGGACCAGTTTCTTTTAAATGTAATCAATAAAATATTATGTTTTAATTCTACTTTAAATCCCAGTGTGCACCTCTACTTTCGGATTTTGTATTTGAGCCTTAATTGGTAGCACCTGGGTCTGTGAAGTCTGTGAACGGAGTGCGCTGGAATCTTGGAGTTTATATATATATATATATATATATATATATAATTACCAAAGTACCAAAATTGAAGTATATTGTCCCTAAAATGAAAGAGATTTCAGTCCTAGAATGGTACATACTTCATTAGTACAAAGTGTTGGAGGTTTTATATACTAGTAGGGATGCAACGAATCCACTATTTTGGATTCAGCCGAACCCCCAAATCCATTGAGAAAGATTTGGCCAAAATCCGAACCTAATTTGCATATGCAAATTACTGAGAGGAAGGGCAAAATCGGCTAACATTTTCTTAACTTCCTTGTTTTGTGACGAAAAGTCAAATGATTTTAAGGATTCGGTTCGATCAAGCACAAGAATTTGTCCGAATCCGAATCCTGCTGAAAATGGCCGAATACCGAACCGAATCCTGGATTCGGTGCATCTCTATATACTAGCAGTCGCATAAGGGGGGCAATGCGTATAAATTAGATTCAATTCTGTGTGGGCAGCACACCAGAATACAGTAAGTACCGGTATTTTAAAAACCCTACTGGTTTATTTTTATAGCAATGTGATTGAGTAGCTGATCTGTATATAAGGGACTTAAGTAGTTTTGAGATGCAGCTTAATTCAACAGAGGTTTTTAGATTCTGTGGAGAAATTTAATTGTGATCAGCAAATTATGTGTTTTTGTGACTTAAAATGGTATTTTGTGGCAATTTATTTACTGGGTTCATTTTGACTAATGTAAACAGGCAGTGAAAGCTGTGGTAAACAGAGGTCTAGACCTGCCTTATGTAATGGCTAATCTCAATGTTATATTTTGTTTCTATGCATAGTTCCTTTGTCAACCACCCTTATTATCTTGCTGATCCGTGACTATTCCTGCCAGTATTCATTATGACTGTGTCCTACACATTAAAAGTGGCGAATGCTAGCTTTGGGTGCTTCTTCAAGTTGCTCTTCAGGTGGAAAGGAAGTATCTATAAGTTGCTATACAAAGAGTTTATTGTCTTTTCTTGTCTCTATGCCATGCTGAGTGTTACATACAGGTAAGCTGTTTATTTATTTTAATAATATGTTATGTATTTTACAAAATGTCAGACATGTTTGGCCCACTAGTCTAGTTTATTCCTCTTTCCTGAAATGATGATTATCCATTACTGATGCAAATACTTCAAATATTAAAAATGAGAAGGTTAGAAAATGAACTACCCAAATATATAACATAGAAACGGGAACAGTC
Source organism: Xenopus borealis (assembly GCA_024363595.1). Taxonomy (NCBI): domain Eukaryota; kingdom Metazoa; phylum Chordata; class Amphibia; order Anura; family Pipidae; genus Xenopus; species Xenopus borealis. The sequence goes on from CM044437.1 coordinate 83,127,790, forward strand.
TGCTGAGTTTGTTTGCACCCTGCATAGAGCGATACTGATTTATGACATTATCATCTTATGCAAGTTATCACTCCATAAAACATGACTGACAGATTTACCAAGTTGGTCTGCTTAATTTTGTTTGAATCTACCCTTTAAACGGGGTACCAAAATATTAGGCACCGCCAAGTAAATCAAGTAATTTCTTTTCCGGAAAAAAGCACTGGGGAAAAATGTACAACCATTTTACTTACCATCCAAACATCCCCAGCTTGTGCTTGCACATGTTCAGTAGAAAATCATATTCTGATTTTACTCTACTGCACATGCTTGAGTGTAGCTAATTGCTAGGGATATCTGGAAAAGGAAATTAAAATGGTGGCCCTGTGCTTTGTTAATTTTATTCTCCAGGTCGATACTTTTTTTTCACTGGGGGAGAGGTATGATTCAGGTCAAGGATTTAAACCCAAAAATAGAATCTTGTCTAATGAAAGCCAAGACTTAGGGGCAGATTTATTATTGGTTCGAATTTGAGGGTGAATTTACCCTCAAATTCGACCAATCGAATTGTGGTCAGATTTAAAACCTTCAAATTTGAATATGGAATTTGAAGGTTTTTACCGCAATTCAAAACTTTTTTTGATCGAATAAAAAAAATTCGATCAAACTATTAAATCGTTTGAATCAAACGGTTCGAACGATTTTAACCTTTCGATCATATTTTTTTTATTCGATCAAAAAAAGTTATTAAAACCCCATTGGAGCTTCCCGTAGAGTTTAATAGCAATTCGGTAGGTTTAATCTGGCGAACTAGGCAGTCGAATAAAAAATTAAAAGGCAAGTAATTCGACTGCCAAATATTCAAATAGAATTTTATTTGAATTATTCGAATCATTTGATTCAATTGAATTTTCAAAATTCGATGGTCGAAGAGGCCTTCAAAAATATTAGAAAATTCTAATCTTTTTGAAAATTCGACCAAATTTTGAATCATTCATCTGAATTTAGTAAATGTACCCCCCAATTTCAGTGCCTTGTAAGCTTCTTCACAGCTTAGCTGGCTTGTACTACAGTGCAAAGAAAAGAAATGAACAGAGAGATACTTTAAAAAAAAAAAATAACATTTGTTCATAATGTATATTGTGAAGATGCTTAAAAATACATTTTCTTTCATGAGGCAAAATTTAATTTTTTGGTGTTTTCTCTTTGTAATTTCCATCAACAATTTGTATTGTTGATGGATCCTTTAGGATTCATCAGTTTGAGTTTTAGTAAATATGCGTTTGTGTGTAGTCTGGCATTTCCTTGGAGAATTGAAAGAAAGGCCTATGAAAATATCTAGATATGTTAGACCAGACCTCCTATACATATACTATGTACAGATACTGTATATTTTGAAAGCAAAATATACACTTTCCTTTTTGAACCATTTGCATTGGAGATTATAACCAAAATATGTTTCATGCACGTTTTGGCTATTACTGAAGCTGTTTTTTTAGATAAGATTTATTGTAGCTTCATTTATAGGCTCTTAATGAATGAAAAGCAGAATATTAATTGTAATTTTGCTTATAGGTGCTTTTTAAATGAAAAGCAGAAGAGTGACTTTGCTCAGCTGGCTCGATACTGTAACCAATACACTGACTTGATCCCTGTTTCGTTTGTGCTGGGTTTCTATGTCACTCTGATTGTGAACCGTTGGTGGGCTCAGTATACAAATATTCCGCTCCCTGATCAGCTCATGTGTGTAGTCTCCAGCAATGTCCATGGTGGGGATGAAAGAGGGCGCTTGTTGAGACGTACCATGATGAGATATGCTAATCTATCTTCAGTTCTTATTCTGAGATCCGTCAGTACGAGGGTGCTTAAGAGATTTCCAACCATGGAGCACATTGTTGAAGCAGGTAAATTACACCAGCATGCTTTATTCATGTAATGGTTGCACTAAATTCAGGATTTCATTTTGGAATCCTTTGGGGTCAAATTTTGATTGATCATACCTTTATTATTTGAGTATAATAATTATGCAGGATTTTGTGCCAAGAAAACTTTGCTAATCTACGTCATTTTATCCAAATGGGCTTTTGAAATGAAGAAACACTTTGGCAGCCAAAAGGCAAGAATAATCTTAAATTTAACCCGTAGTGAACAAATTTAAAGGAACAAAATTGCTTGTTTCAAAAGGCTGTTTTGTCACTATGTCCGCCTTTTACACATTTCTCCATTTCGCAGCAGTTACAGAGATAGCTGCTGTAAATCAAATTCTTCTTCTAAGCCTGCTCAATAATGAATGCATATTGTGGCCAACTTAAAGGACAAGGGAAGGCTTTTAATCATTTTGATAGTATGTAATAGAGGGCCCATGGGTGTACATGTTCACTGAAATAATTTTCAAAGAAACATTCCTTTCTCCAGTACTGTCCTCCCGAATCGAACGCTAGCCTAGCACCACCATGTTTTTTCCAGGGTTAAAAGATCACTCTGTTGAACTGAAAACAATCAAGGTGGAATGGCTGTGGCTGATCTATGTGGATGACTGCTCCTTGCACATTCTATGGAAGTGTGCTCAAGAGTTTTAAATGCGCATGCAGGGCCGCCATCAGGGGGGGACAGGGGAGAAAAGTGTCCCGGGCCCGGGGCTGAAGGGGGGCCCGGCAGTGCTGCATTTTTCCAAGAGCCGGGCCCCCCTACCAGTGCTGAGCCTATGCCGCTCCTTCCGATCTCGGAACGCGGAAGTGCAGTCCTGAAGCGGCGGAAAGTTACTCAAGTCCTGAAGTGACGGAAAGACCCGAAGTCACGAAGGAGCCGACACTGAAGTCCTGAAGCAGCGAAAATACCCGATGTCACGAAAGGAGCTGATGCTGAAGTCCAGAAGCCACGAGTTCAATTCTACTGACACCAATGTGGGTTTTTTGTTTTTTTAATCCCCTGGCCTCCAATGTTTTCTTTTAATACTCTATAGGTCCCTGTCACCAATGTTTTTAAAAAAAATATTTGGGGGGGCCCTGGCACCAATATTTTTTTTAACTTATAAGGGAGCCCTTGGGGGTTAATTTTTTAGCGCTGATGTGTGGTCTTTTTAACTTTGCTGTGGAGTGGGCAGGGCTTGGGGCAGGGCATGGGTGGGCGGGGCCCCGACAATTTTGTTGTGCGGGGCCCCGTGATTTCTAATGGCGGCCCTGTGCGTATGCACTGCCTTCTGATCCCAACAACTCTACAGACTCTGTGGTCTTGGTGCAGGAATTATGGGTATTTCTCTTCATGAACAAGGCTGTTGATCAAATAAATGACTTAAAAATCAGCATGCTTGAACAAAAACATGACACCAGCAGAGAAATGCCTCTCAATGGAGACAAATTCTTTATTGCACTTCCCTTGTCCTTTAAAGGACAAGGAACCCCTAAAAATTAATAGGACTAAAAATGTAATATTTTATATACTGAACTCATTGTACCGGAAGTTTCAGCTTGTCAATAGCAGCAATGATCCAGGACTTCAAACTTGTCACAGGGGGTCACCATCTTGGAAAGTGTCTGTGACTGTGTGTCTGCTCAGTAGCTGCTGAGAAGCTAAGCTTAGGGGTCATCACAAATGATCAAGCAGAAAATGGGGCTGGCCTGTCATACAAGCTGATACTACAGGGCTGATTATTAAATTCTGATGCTAGTTGCACTGGTTTCTGTGCTGCCATGTAGTATTTATCCATAATAATTACTAATCAGCCTTATACTGTGACATTTCTATTCTATGTGTGTATATTTTGAGTCGGTCCCTAAGCTTAGTAACTGACAGCAGCACAGATCATGTGCAGGGAATCAGCAGAAAAGAAGATGGGGAGCTACTGGGGCAACTTTGAAGACACAGATCTTTACTACTAAAGGGCTGTGGTTGTTTTGGCTGGTACAGAAGCACAAAACATAATGTACAACATTTCTACCCTACTTCTTTAGTTTAACTTTCCTTGTCCTTTAAATTGGCTCTTGCCTAGATCTAAAGCAGCCAAGAAGTTCCTTTCTGAGGGGAAGACAATATTGCATAAATTGCATTGGCAAACTTATCCTTACCTCTTTGCCAAAATGTTAGAAACATGTTCAAAAAACACAATGGGTTTCATTTATCAAGATATGTAATGGGCACAATTTTGCTTCTTTAAAAACACCATACAGAAAATATATGTACCTTGCTACCATGGGGCACACAGGGATTCTGCTATGCTGCAACTTTTTACTCACTCTCTCTACAACTGCAGAGTAAAAACTATGTAAAACATGGGCAGTGATTTTTGCATTTAATCCTGGTTAGTAAAAAAAAGCCCTATGTCAATGCCTGTGATTATATTGTATGGTATGAAATTTACCACAGCTTTGTTCAACATCAGACATGAGTAACGGTGGCTTATCATACATTTCAAAAGGTTTTAAGTTAAAGGAAGATTCAGACCGATCTGAAATTATGCAAATATTATGAACCATGTACCAGAATCAATATGTTTCTTTTCAACAAAGGCCTTTAATTACCTTGATCATTTAATGTTATTTAGGTTTTCTGTGTTTCTCCTTTCTGTCTTAGGTTTTATGACCCGTGAGGAACTAAAGAAATATGAGTGTCTCTTCTCAGATTATAACAAGTACTGGATCCCCTGTGTGTGGTTTACCAACCTGGCAGCCCAAGCTAGAAGAGATGGGCGAGTGAGGGATGATGTGGCTCTGAAATTACTAATGGATGTATGTTATTATTGTTTAATGTTATTAATACCCTTTATACACCACTGGCACATTATACAGCATAGAGATTGCTTACTATTCACACTGACCCCTTCCCAAAGCAACTTGCATCTGACCCTGTCACACTCACACTGGGGTCAGTTTAATCAGGATCAACATAGCAAAAAGAGTTCAGGGTTCCCAGAGTCTCTGTAGTTCTCTCCTTGCTAGCTGAAATAAGTCTGTTCTCCTCTGTGTACTGTTGTGCTCACAAGTTTACATACCCTGGTAGAATTTATGATTTCTTAACCATTTTTCAGAGAATATGAATGATAACACAAAAAAGTTTCTTTCACTCATGGTTAGTGGTTGGCTGAAGCCATTTATTGTCAATCAACTGTGTTTAATCTTTATAAATCATAATCACTACACAAACTACTCAAATGACCCTGATCAAAAGTTTACATATAAATCACACACTATTGTAGGTAATAGTCAGAAAAGTAGAACAATTCTTGGGTACTTGTAGAACTCACCAGTTTTAGAGGGCGGTCCAGGTGCACCACCCTGAACCCTCAGCTTAGGGAGTGGACCACCGCAGAAAGAAAAAAAACAGAGACCGGTCTTCCAGGCAGGCGTGTCAAAACAAAGTAGTTTGTTGTAGAACTCAAGGATACAACCTCACCACCTTACGCGTTTTGTATTTCTCAGATACTTAATCATAGTGCCTATGATTAAGTATCTGAGAGATATGAAACGCATAAGGTGGTGAGGTTGTTTACTTGAGTTCTTACAGCCTGCCTGGAAGACTGGTCTCTGCTAGTGCCTGCCCTTTTTCTTTATACAAAAGTTTACATACCCTGGTGATTTGGCCTGATAACATGCAATCTAATTTGACACAAAAGGATTAGAATGGCTATTAAAGGTAACCACCTTCACCTGTGATCTGTTTGCTTGTAATTAGTGGGTGTCTATAAAAGGTCTGTGACTTTCTGGACTCCTGACAGCAGGGCCGGAACTAGGGGTAGGCAGAAGAGGCACCTGCCTAGGGCGCAACCAAAGGGGGGCGCTGGGCAGGTACCTGTCTTCTGCCTACCTCATGTTCGCTACTCTGCCAGATGCCCCCCCACCGGATGCCCCCCCCGCCAGCGCTCTCTCCCCCCTCCCCTCGCTTCCCCACCCTGCCTCTGGCAATCAGTCCGGGGGGAGCTCTGAGGACGTGTGCGCACAAATGGCGCATACACCATGCACAGCGCGTGCACGGAGGGGGTGGTGGGGGGGTGGTGAGAGCGATGTGGCCATTTGGCCCGGCACTGCCTTACAGACCCTTACATCTTTTCATCCAGTGCTGCTGATGTTTTTTGGATTCTAAGTCATGGGGAAAGCAAAAGAATTGTCAAGGATCTGCAGGAAAATGTAGTTGAACTCTATAAAACAGAAAAAATCTAAGAAAATATCAAAGGAAATAAGAATGCCAATCAGCAGTGTTCAAACTCCAATTAAAAAGTGGAAAATTAGGGGTTCTGTTGAAACCAAAGCAAATAAAACTAAAATTTCAGCCACAATTGCCAGAAAAATTGTTCTGGATGCAAGGAAGAACCCACAGGGGAAATACAGGACTCTGAAAAAATGTGGTGTGGCTGTTTCAAGATGCACAATAAGGAGGCACTTGAAGAAAGATGGGCTGCATGATTGAGTTGCCAGAAGAAAGCCATTACTACGCAAATGCCACAAAGTATCCCGCTTACAGTATGCCAAGCAACACAGAGACAAGCCTCAAACCTTCTGGCACAAAGTTATTTGGAGTAATGAGACTAAAATTTTACTTTTTGGCCACAACCATAAACGCTACATTTGGAGAGGAGTCAACAAGGCCCATGATAAAAGGTACCCCATTCCTACTGTGAAACATGGTGGTGGATTGCACAGGAAATTTGGTCAGAATTGATGGCAAAATGAATGCAGTAAGCAGTGCTGGACTGAGAATCAAAATAGGCCCTGGCATTTCAGGTATACAGAGGCCCAATCATCCCACTTAGAGGCCCAAACAGCCTCCACCAGCCCACTAAATTGTGACTTTCTATGGCAACTTATAGTAGCCCATCTGGCATTTGCCCTAACCTACAGATTGCCAGTCCGGGCCTGGCAGTAAAAATACAGAGAATTTGCACTCATCGGCCCAGAAGCTGCACATGGGACATACTTGGACATTCCAACATGATAAATTGCTTCAGCCAACCACTAACAATGAGTGAAGGAAGTTTTTATGTTATCATATGACCAAGGGATTGCATCCCGAAATGCGTTAGGTGTACAGCCATCTGCCTGAATAAACTAGTCCAGAAATGCCATCTATTTTTTTGGGGGTTTATGCTGTGGGGACACTGGAGACTGAGCACCTGGCGGTGGCGGTAGGGAGCAGTGGAGGTGAGCTTGAGCAATCTCTTATTTTTATTCTTTACCCCACAAGGTGTATATTTAATCTACATTAGGTATAGTAACCAATGAGTGTTGGTGTTGTGGAAGCCAGGGTCTACAAAGGCTAGGTGGCTGAAACACCCACCCAAAAAACAGATCAACCAAACAGATAGTACCTTTGATTCAGATTAAACCTTGTATAACTACATTATAATATAATTTATAAAGGTTTGATATCCATAAAGTAGTATGAACATCTCCCATAAATAGATAACTCAAATAAATATCTATATTTGTGGCAATACAATTGGGTTTATTATATGTTTTACTGTTTTAGTAGACGAGGTATGGTGATCCATATACAAAAAATGATCTTAGAAAAAAAACCCAGGTAACAAGTTTTCCAGGTAATAGATAATAACCCTTATTATAAACTTATACATGACTGTTGGCCCTTTTCATTAGTTGGTCAATTTTTTTTTATAGCTTTGACTGAAACAAAGGATAATAAGCTACTTTCAACTGAAAGACTAGGCTGTAGGCTTAGATATCAGCACTGAAATGCACTAGTCAATAAACTTAAGCCTTCTTATGCTTGTCTGTTCTTTTGCAGTTTGCTGATTTAAGGCAAAGGATGAATATTCCTGTCTGATTTTCTTGTGTCTTAATATTTATGGGCTATCAACCGATCAATCTTTCTTACAAAGAATCTCTCATCTCTTGAAATTGCCCTTTGTGTTACTGCTTTATTGCTCTGTGTTTAGAAAGCATTACTATTGTCTGCCAGACTTTGACAAGGGTCAAAGTGAATTTTAATTTGATTTTTGAAATTTCATGTACTGTCCCTTTAAGAATTCAAATTTGACTATTCCCCACCTTAAACCTGGAAAATTACTGTTTCAGTCTGTGGGGGACGTCCTGGGATCAATTTTGAGTTATTTGCAGCCGTCCTGAAAATCTGGATCAAATTTGATTTCCGTTTTTCAAAACTCACATGAACTCTAAATTCAACCCATGATAAATCTGCTCCTTGATTTATCTATTTGTCACCCATGAACTTTGTGCCATCTATATATGGATCTTTATATTTACATTCTTCTGATTAGGAAAAACATTAGAAACCTAAGATAATTTTTCTTACATCTTTCCTTACCAGAGGAACATCAGACCAGCCCTCTTTCTTTCTCCTGTCCACCCCCCTTCTCTAAGTTATATATCCGAGTTGTTGTTTTGTATGAAAAACTTGTGCTATATTGTGCTACAGTTTATAAAGAGTTTTGTAGAATCTCTGAAGCTGTTTGTTTCATGTATTTGCAGGAGCTGAATAAGTACCGTGCAAAGTGCAGCATGCTCTTTCACTATGACTGGATCAGTGTCCCACTTGTGTATACTCAGGTCAGGTCAATTTAGCTTTATTTATATCTATTGCATTACTAGGATAGGAAGTTTGACTGTGTTTGATGCATTGTGTGTTTAATGTATTCCCACCAACAGCCAAACCAGCATATAACTTATTTCTACAATGAATCTACCTTTAGAGTTTTTATAGGCATAGGCACTGCATACAGCTGTCTGGGCCATCTACAGGAACACATCTGATAACGCTCCTGATAACTTTAAGAGGTGACCTTCCGGGTAATAAACTGTAAATTCTGTTCTAGTGCAGAGAACGCAATTCTGCTTTCTGCACTAGTGATGCGGACCCCCCTGACACATCAAATGCAGGAGCAATTGTGGGGGGGGGCAGACATTTTACCAGTGCAGGGTAACAATGAATTATATTTTTATTACCATTATTATTATTATCATTTTTTAGTGTTACTGTTCCTTTAAGCCAATGGTTACTTGGACCCTGGGAGAGAGCTCTGCAAAAAAGGCGAATGGGCGAATGGGGCCCCAATTAAAACAAACCTGTGTGTAAGCAGTAAAAAAAAAAGGTTTATTTGTGTAAATAGTGTTATTTTGTTTCCAGTAACTAGATGGTGATGTCAGGTAGGAGATCCCCCAAGATGGTTCTAAAGCAGGTTCCCCTCATTAGCACTTGGAGAGGATGTACCTAGAGATGCTATTTAAGGAGAGAACAGTTTGCCAGGGAGCCTGAGGTTTGCCCTTTCAGTGAGATACCATTAGGAGTAGATGAAAGTTAACACTTGTGGCCTAATGAAAGGAGTAAATGCATGAAAAACAAGTATTCTGTGATTTACTATGACCACAGCCAATCAAGAGCACGAAGGGCAGTCCTGTATTCATGGGGGTGGCCACCTGTCTCTGTCTGTACAATGAGACACAGCACAGAAGTCACCACCAAGGCTTTAGACTCAAGCTTACATAAAGGATCACGGTACTTAGTGGTGACTTCTAAAAGTCTAACAAATTTTATTAGGAAGGGTGGTTACATTAATTTCTAATAAAACATTCCTTAGAGCGTTTAGAAAATGAAAGACTATTTTGCACTATTCTATGAACAAGTCTTAAATTTTATTTCCCCCAAGTTTCATTAGACACAGTACTGCTTTATGGTCAGGCACAATTCAATATCCCCATAAGTTTCACTTGCTCTGAATCCTCCTTCTGAGAATAATTCCAGAATTATCATGGCATCCTCAATCTCCTCTGTACCCACTCATTTTTATCGCCTATCCATATGGATGTGTGATTAGCCTCCATAAAACCACCTTTATACTTGTGCACAAATACCAATACTATTATTATAGCAAACAATTCCCAGCACCAGCCCCTCACATAAATGTTATATATAGCATTGAATGAGAAATACTGCAAACACATGCATATTGTATTTACCATCTTGTATTACATTCCACTATAAGGGCCCTATTACATTTCCCCACCATGGTTAGCTGTCTGTATTTATTTTTTGTCATGTAAGAGTAAATAGATTTACCCAAAGGAAACCAATGAAGGCATGGGTGAATAAACAACACCTTGCAGAACCCCTCACTAAATTTAAGCATTGGACCCCATCCGAGGAGCTGCATAACTCCATTGGGGCTCTGACTTACACAAACGGTCACTTAGGCATTCCTCTGCAGTGGTTTTTTTTTTAAATCCACCCCAAGGTGGTAACTTTGTTAAACATCTTTGCAAGACCAAGACTGTACACATGCTCAGTGTGGTCTGTGCTGCTTAGGGATTGTCATAAATCATCAAAACAGGGAAACAAACAAAGCTGCTTGAGTTCTGCATTGCAGGGAAGTAAGGCGGGGGCTCCCCCTGCTGTTCATAAGTATTATTGTTTCCTTGAGGGACCGTCTAACAATTCCTATCCCCCGAAGTAAATTAAGGGAGAATTTCACTGCATACAGTCAGGTTTATTATAAAAACATTAGACATGTTTTAATTAAAGTATATTGGAGATAGGTTCTTTTTCATTAAAGAAAGTAAAAATGGGATTTTATTTTTTTGACTTTGCACATTCATTCCAAAAAGACTGTACTAACTGGGCCATATGGAACTACTGAATGCAAGTCCATTTGATTTTTAGCTTGCCCTTTCTTTTCTGATTTGTCTCTGACACTACAGGTAGTTACAATTGCAGTCTATTCGTTCTTTGGTGTTTGCATTATTGGAAGACAGTTTCTGGAGCCTGAATTGGGAGAAGAAAAGCCAAATTTAGATTTATATGTACCTATCTTCACATTGCTGCAGTTTTTCTTTTACTCTGGTTGGCTGAAGGTTAGTATTATTTAGATCTGCATACCATGGACTCTACTAACTAGTAAAACATCTGATCTCAAGTTTCCAATTCACAAAAGAAATTATGTCTAATCCTCCAATATGTTCACCTGTTTTGTGTGTAATTGTGTTTAATAAAACCCTATATGGAAATTAGCCTTAGGCTAACTACCCCAATCTTATTATTGAGCCAGATGTTTTGCAGCAAGGGAGGGGTAAAATACAGCAAGTCTCTCATGTTCAAAGACACTGAGTGACCTGATCCCATTTGTGGGCCCAAGGGCTAAAAAAGTTCTGCAGTGATAGGATATGATCTTTGACAAAAGTCTGAAGAGTCTCTTATAACTATTGAAAGATTAGTCAGAATACCCAACCAAATTTGCATTTGAAAATGTTTTGTGACAAAAAAAGTTACATGATTTCCCTAGGGACATCTGCTCTTGTTAATGGTTTCTGTTCATTGATTATTCCAATCTAGTGTAAAGTTGAAATAGGTGGATTTCGGTAGCTGACATTAGCTGCTGATCCAGCTACTATAGACCCGGGCAGCAGTTTACTGGCCTCTTTATGGGACCATAATGGCAGCCTGCCCAACCATTATCTGGCCAGGTTTTACATTGTATGCATATATAGATCATTGTCTTCCATTAATTAATACTATCACTTTGGAACAATTCCAGGTCGCCCAACAAATCATTAATCCTTTTGGAGAGGATGATGATGATTTTGAAACCAACAGGTTAATAGACAGGAACTTGCAGGTAAGCAATCCCTGTAGTTCTGAAGTAGGGTTTCCAATGTTTAACTGTAAGGATTTAAAGACATCCCCTACTATGTGGGAAATACCAGACAGTTTAACATATGCATTAGACTAAGACAACACAGGGGCCAAAATCAGCTAGCTGAAATCCGCTGACCAATTTCAGCCATACATTCAGAAATATTGAATCCGAAGCGGCAATAACAAACTTTGGCGGATTTTGCCTCAAACTATAGAGACTCACAGTTATTTGCCAAAATGTGGAGAGTGCGTTTGCATCAAAGCCAATTCAACACTTACAAATTCAGAAAAGAGCAGACGAAACTGCCCACAGTAAGGCTGAAATCAGCCAGCAGATTTTGGCTTGTTGATATCAGCTCCAGCCTTAAGTAGGGGTATGTTCCTATTTTCCAATAGGGGTTGTTGATGCTGATAGAGATCTTGAGGCAGGAGGCTGCAGTAGGAGTCTGAGACACAATGGTAAGTCAGAGCTTATTGGTAGACTGGAGGAGTCATGAGGAGTAGAATAACATATTATATATTTTATACAGGCCATGAAACTCTGAGGTGATTTCTAATGTCCTTATATTTTACAATATGTTTCATTTTGTATAGTCAAGCCGTCTTCAGGACCTGAAGACGGCTTGAGTTTAAAAACCGTTGTATACATTTTTCATTGTTTTTGTTTAAAGCCCTGGTTGGTGTGGTCATTTTTTCTTGCTAATATTATTCATTTTGAACCAGCACACAGGAATTGTAGTTGTAGGATTCTGAGTGCACCAACTTAGGTTGTTTATATATATATATATATATATATATATATATATACTCTATGTTATAACAAACAAGGGAAAGTTGTGCTCACCACTAATTTAAAAAAACTTAGTGGGGGGTGTGTGTGCAATGAGATTCTGATCAGAGAATTCATACAGCTACTTTATTATAGTGTAATTTATATTGGGGAAACTGTGAAGGAATACGACTCATTTTCTAAAGGCAATGCATGGCTGACACAAAAAAAACCATAAATGAAATATTTTTGTAATTACAACCAGTATTTATTTAAAGGTTTTTAAGCACAACATATTCATTAGAATTAGGCATTAATCCATGCCTATCACAAATTCTCTCCTTTCATAGGTTTCCTTGTTATCTGTAGATGACATGTATCAGAATCTTCCCCCCTTAGAAAAGGACAAATATTGGGATGATCAGACTGCAGCTCCCCCATACACCTTGGCAACTGCAGCTGAAACTCTGAAACCATCATTCATGGGATCTGCTTTCGACATGCGGTAAGAAAACTTTTAAGAAAAGTGTACATCTTCAAACAATGATCTGGAACCATACTTGCCAGATCTCAAACTGCTACTTTATACTAACTTTGTATACTAGCCTTTGAGAACCAAGCACACTACTTTACTACAGACATGTCCAAACACACTCTCACCTGTAGAGGATATTGAAATTCATGCATTGGATAAGATTGAAGGTTGGATGCCTTCCCTGCCAATTATATTAAGGATGTTTTACCTTTGTATATATATATAGATCAGTGGTCCTCAAACTTGGCCCTCCAGCTGTTAAGGAACTACAAGTCCCACAATGCAATGATGGAGTCTGACAGCCACAGTCAGGCAAATACATTGTGGGACTTGTAGTTCCTTAACAGCTGGAGGGCCAAGTTTGAGGACCACTGCTATAGATGATTCATTAAAAAATGTGTTGGTGTCTTTTCATTGTTAGAGTGTTAAGATCTTAAAGAGATTCTGACACCTGAAGTCAAACTCTTTTTTACCTCTATTATAATAACTGGCTTTGAAAGCTATTTCTAACTTTGCCATAAGGTATTTGCATGATGCTTTTACATTACCTGTCTGATCCCCCATGTTCCTGTATGAGGGGGCTGCCATATTTGTGCACCCGGCATCTGTTATCATTACAAACTGTAATTAACAGACTGAGATGGGACTGTTAGGTTGGCAAAGTAAGAGTGTCAGGGTGTCAGAGAGTCAGACTTAGGAAATCCAACTAACAATTATATACAAAAACAAACCTCTCAGCAAAAAATTATCAACCTGAACTATAGGTAACAATTAATGTACATTCATATGTTAAATTTAATTTTTTAGTGTCAGTATTAAGACAATTCACAAGCAGGGTAATTGCTTAACAGCATATTGGGCATCAAACTGTTCAGAAACCATAAATGAATAGAATGTATATTCTCTAGTGTGTTTTAACTACTCAAAAAATAAACCTGTTTTTGAGTAATGAATATTTATCAGATTTTTAGGTGATTCAGATCAGAGCCAACAAGTGGCTGTGACTCCAAATATGCCAAGGGCTCGAACCCCAATGCTAAGTCGTTTCCTCTCCTCTGCCCCTTCACCTGCAATAAGCTTGAAGAACTTTATGGGTCGTGGGGCACGAGGTCACCATCTTGTACGTTTCAAAGGGGATGGCTACCCCTCTCCTAATCCCAACTCCCACAACAGTGATCTAGAATATGATTCTGTGGGTCGCATTGATGAGGAAGAAACAACGGAGGATGAAAAAGAAAGCAGAGCAAGCGAGCCTCCTACTCCAAAGGTAACACTGAGGGTACCTCATAGGCTAGAGGCCTCAAAGCAACAGAAAAAGAGGGAGCAGCCCAAGCCACCTCTGGTAATTATAGTTGATGAGCCCTCAGATGAGAGCCTGAATACAGATCCAGCAGACTGTTAACCCTGACCGTTACATGAGACAGAAGAGCTGTCTGTCAAAGAGCATCAGTGAAGAAATGAGGAGTGTGGATGTTGTAAAACACCCTTTAAGGAAATATTTGCTGCAATGCAATATGCTCCTAAAGGCTATTGTATTCTCTATTATATAAACTTTACATCCTCTTTCTAGAAGAACATCCGTTGGTTTTAATTCTGTTGCAACACAAGTCTAACTGAACCTTGCAAGAATATATATAGTAAAACCTCAATTTCATGTACCCTGATTGTAAGTTTTCCCACATTTTTTATTTGTGGTCCCACCAATTTATAATGCATTTCAAAGGGTGCATTTTCCTGATTTTAAGGAATGTTTTCCCGGATTTGACATCTAAATTTTGTCCTGATGTACCCAAAAACAGTTTTTTCCTCTATGAATGTTATTTGTAAAATAAAGAGGTTTAAAATCCTAACCATATGTACATTTCCCCATGGTTCTGCCTGTAAATGGTCAATTCCAATTAGTCCACCCCTTATACAGTCATGAACCAATCACTTATTGCTTTAGGTTGTGTATGTTACTGACAGAGAGGCCTTGCACATGCCCCCAATAACGTAGCATTAACGATGGATGTTTAACCCTGGTTAGTAACACAGTAACAAACCTAAAAATTTTTCTATACACATATATATATATATATATATATATAGTAAGTGTTGCACATGTATAGCATTGCCATTCTATTAGTGACAGAAACTCCTTATTTGCCAGGACAGCAATTGCTCTATTCTACTTTCTTAGCAAAATTACTAGCCAGGGGTTGCAGAAAGTTATTCAAGAGAGAAGATTTATTTATTTGTCAATACAGACCATATACATATGGAGCATTTTAGGATACATAGAAGGTGACAGCTGCAGGGAACAGTTAGTTTTTCAATATTATCGTGTTAAGGGCTCCAATTGCTTGTGGGAAGAAGCTTTTGCAGTGTCTATTATTTTTAGTTTGAATGCTACAGAATCTTCTTTCAGATGGTTAGCCAGAGAACAGAGCATGAGATGGATGGGAGATGTCTTTTGCGAAGACATTTGCTCGCTGTAGAATGCATTTCCAGTAGAGTTGGGAGATGGATGGGAGATTTTCTATTATCCTTTCTGCAGTTTTCACAATCTGCTGGAGACATTTTTGTTCTGCTAGAGTGCAGTTTCCAAACCATAGTAAGATGTAGCTGCAGAGAACACTCTCAATGGTGCCTTGATAGAATGTTGTGAGAATCAATGGGGGATGAATGGCTTTCTTTAGCTTCCATAGAAAGTGGAAGCTTTGAGCTTTCTTTGTGATAGTTTGTGTTTGGGGTCCAGGAGAGGACATCTGCCATATGTACTCCTAGGAACTTCATACTATCTCCACTGGGGAGCCATCAATAAACAGTGGTAGGTGAGTAGCAGAGTTATTTCAGAAGTCAACAACCATTTCTTTAGTCTTAACATTTACAGTCAGGTTGTTGTTCTGGCACCAGTCTGCTAAATATCTTACTTCTTCTCTGTATGCAGATGCATAATTTTTCCTAACAATACCTACTACTGTTATATTATCTGCGAACTTGATGATGTGATTTGCACTGTACTGGACAGTGCAATCATGTGTCAGTAGGGTAAATAGAAAAGGGCTAAGCACACATCCTTGGGGCAAGCCTATGCTCAGTTTTAGAACCCCAGATGTGTGATCCCCTATTGAGACGTATTGGGGTCTATCAGTCAGAAAGTCTAGGATCCAATTAGAAAGAGGAGTGTTTATGCCTAGAAGTTCCAGCTTCTTTACCAGTTGCTGCGGTATAACAGAGTTGAATGCGGAGCTGAAATCAATAAATAGCATTCTTACCTTTTCGTCAAGGTGAGAGAATGGGAGTTGAACAGTGATGGGCGAATCGGCACCGCGTCTTGTTTTGGACACTGGTGCCCATTGCCAGTGTAAAAAAAAAAAAAGGGAGGTCGGCGTCCATTTTTTGGAGGCCAGTGTCCAGAAACGGACACATGCGTCTAAAACGAGACGACAGCGAATTTTCACTGCCGTTTCACGAATTTATTCGCCTATGGCAAATCGTGGGAATTTGCCCATCACTAGAGATGAAGGGCAGTTTTAATTGCATATGTGGAGCGATTGGGGATCGTAGGCAAACTGCAGGGGGTCTAGGTTCTGTGGGATTTTTGTTTTCATATTTTTAAATACAAGCTTCTCAAAGCACTTTCAGATGATAGTTGTGAGTGCTATATAGGCCAATAGTTGTTGAGGCAAGTCACAGTAGACTTTTTTGGCACAGGGATGATTTTGGTGGTTTTTAGGCATGCAGGAACAACTGCTGAGCTCAGTGATGAATTGAAGATTTCAGTGAAAATGTCTGCTAGCTGTTCAGCACATGCCCATAGAACCCAACCAGGATGTTGACAGGTCCTGCTGCCTTCCATGGGTTTATTCTGCAGAGGGTAGTAGATTTATTTGCTGGTAAAACTTGGCTATTCTGGAAGGAGGTTATTTTCCTTGTAGGTGTCCTGTTTTCAGTTTCATCCTGGGCCCTCGGATGGCAGGTTGGACACCCCTGGAATACAGTATGTGTATACATTCTATTTCATTCTAGGGGAAAGCTGCATTGTTCCCAGAATGGAAGAAGGGTTAAAAAGAGAAGAGTCATCCAAAAAGAAACAATAAGGTGGATATAGGACAGGACCAGGAGAAGGGGAGTGAGGTACAAAAATGTATATTCTAATATCATAGATATTACTATCTATACAGATATACAGAGTGAGGCACAGTGTTATTAGCAACAAAATGGTGAGTATGGGGTAGCAGCAGAATAAGAAGGTAAAGGGTAAGAGGGGACATGGATAGTTTGGGATACAATGGAGCTGCAGGGCAAGCAACTAACAGTTTTCAAGCAAAAGCCAGTGGGTGAGCTTTAGCCAATAGGATAAACCCATGCAAATGGGGATTCTCTTGGAGCACATTTGGAATTCATTCCCAGAATTCCCTTTGTTTATCTAAGTCTGTATGAGGCAGTCTCCTCAACCCTGGTCACTTATTCGCTAACTCAGAAATAACTTACCTAAGCTCCGCTTCTCTTCTGAAAAGACGATCAAGTGATCCATTGTGCAGCGCACTATTTTTCCTCCCTGCCTTCCTTATAGGAGATAGGGTGAGGATCCATTCTACGGCACTTGATTTCTCCTCCCTGGCTGTCACCTATTCAGAAGGAGCTGAAGCGGAGCTTTGGCAAGTTATTTCTTAAAGACTTTGCAATTTTAAAACTTTGCATAATGGATCCTTGCCCTGTCACCTTTTCAGAAGAGGAGCTGAAGCATAAGTTAATAGTGCTGTTCCAGAAGAATTCTGCACTGAAATACAGGTGACAGATACAGTGCAGCAGTAAAGCGTGACTAAAGTTGATCAGAGCGCATGACTGGAGGCACCTGGGAATTTGACAAGATGTCTAGCCCCATTTCAAATTAAAAAAAAAAAAACTTGAAAAAGGGATTGTAGTGATGAATCTGCTGGTGCAGCATTACCAACTGTTTTTTTTTTTTTTGGGGGGGGGGGGGGGGACAACTTTCCCATGACAGTATCCCTTTAAAATAAATGAGCCCTAAAAAAGCACAAGGGCACATGCTTTGAGGTCACTGGGAGAAAAATGGCTGGTGAGAAACGTTGCTTACAAGACACTGGTTGGGGATTACTGTGCAAAACATGAAAAAAAGGAAACCAAGTGAGAAGGACTGAAAGGAGCCAAAAAGCCCTTCACAAGCAATAACATGCAAAGTGAAGCCTTCTGAAATCGGAAGGTATTTACTTCTCATGCCATACATATAGCACTGCCTAGATATCAAAAATGAGTTCTCCCATAATGCATCATGGGCGGAGACATGTAAATCACTCCTTTATGTCCCTGTGGCCAACTATGCATCCAGAACCACTGGTTTATAGCACAGATACAGCCTAATAGTTCAGAGCCATATGTCCAAACTTGCAGACAGCCTGTTTTGATCTTGTTAGATCTCATCAGTGCAAGATATTGGAACATGGCTTCTGAGGGGTAGGACTAGGAAAGCCGCAAAAAAGGAAACCAAACCTGGTTAGGGTTGCAAAACATGCAAACTTTTTTTGGCCAGTCAACATTAAATATGCCTACACAGCAGCTTATTTGTATAAACCGTAGTACTTCAACAACAAACCAATTACAATCTAATTGATAACAGCGCAAGGTATTTAAATGAATAAAACAGGAAATGTTCCTTTTCATTAGTAATGAAAGGTGGCCCAAACTAATTTAATATATGGGATTCTTAAGCACCAACATATTACAACCAGGCACCAGCATCATTCTGATGGCATTAAGGGACATATTAATGGTTGAATTGAGAACTCTAATTTCCAAAAAAAAGTTATGGTCAAAATTCTCGTAAAAATTATCCAAACGTGATTTGAGTTATTTGAAATTATTTATCATAGTCTGGCCCTTAACAAACATGAATTTGACTACTCGCTGCATAAAGCCAGCCGAGTTCATGTATAAGTCAATGTAAGACGTCCAGGGGCCAATTTGGACGTTAGTCTTCCTGACATTCTCCGAAAAAACTCAACTTTATTTTAGTATAATTCAATTCAAATTAGAATTGGTGAAATTAGTTTTACATATTCAATTTTTAAAATAACACCCCAGTCAAATTGAGTATATTCAAATGTAGCAGTTTTAAAAAAAAAAAACAGATTCAAAATTGACCTTTAATAAATGTGCCTTTAAATGTATACATTGCTCTATATTCTATCAAGAATCTCACAGACAGAAAAGATAGATCATGTTTTATTTTTTAATCAAGATTACGGGTGAATACATACCGGTGATTATTTATGTATACATGCCCAATATGTTGATATTACTTTTTGAAAAAAATCTGGCAGCAGATTCAGTTTTGAGTTTTTCTTTGGCCCACATTCTCTGGATGGTAGGTCTATGGTGAATTACTAGCAATAAACATGAATTTCTACCACCAAATAGCGATATAGTGGTGACAAAAGTTAACAGCCCAACTAATGGATTAAATATAAAAGAAAAAAAATAGCTGATTGAAGAGTGCAGAATACCTACAGGATAAAACCTAGACCAGGTGTGCCCAGGACGTTGATTGTCTACCAGTAGATCCCAGCAATGTTCCTGGTAGTCCGCGATCTGGGGTCTGGCATCAGGGGAGTGAGTGAGGCACTGCGGGCGGGCTGAAGAGAAGCACACTGATCCAGGCTGGTAAACAAGCAGCACGAACTGGGGGTGGGGGGGACTACAACACATGTACCAAGAGACTGGCAGCACGAAGGACAGGCAGGGAGAGGAGCAGCACGAAGTGAGGAAGAGTGGGGCCGTCAGGCTGAGCAGAGGGCTAATCTACAGATCCCCCCCTATCAAGGTAGATCTCCTGTTGAGGGCTAGGCGTCGAGAGTAGATTCCAGGGTAACGAAATCTGGGCATGCCTGACCTAGACACATGTCCAAAGAATGTACCCAACTATCGGAAAGGTCAGGCTATAGTACACAACCTGACCTTTCTGCAAGAAGGAATCTTATTCTTGCACTGGAATGAGACTCCAAGATCAAGGAAAGGACCATGAAGACACTCGTCAGTGCACACATATAGATACCACTGAAGGCAAAAAAAGTAGCAGCACCAGGCAGCCAGCAGGGCAGTGCAGCTGCAACAATTGTTGGCTCACAGCTTACCAAAACAAAAATGACACATCAAACAAGTAGTTTGCCACTAAACAGGAGGGAAATAAAAACAAGACACAGCCAAATTGGTTTACTACATTTATTCCATTTTAAAAACGGTTACCGCAGGGGAATTCTCGTTTGGTTAGTTACCTGCAGGGAGATTGGGGGAAAGAAGAAATACAAAACGTGTTAAAGTCAAACCCTAGTAAACATCATTAAATTATTTATGATCAAGTGGTCTTCTTCAGATTGAGAAATATCATCTAATAGTTTCAGTAGCAGAACTGGACAAGGTTATCATCAGCAGAAGACAGTGTCTGCATGTTCGATACACGGGCAATTAAATCCAATTCAAGAAATCATACTAAGTTATATAACCCTTCTAGGAAGCTCAACAGAAATAAAAAACCTAACCTGATTAAAGTTTATGGTATAAATCTTCAGCCCCTGGATATTAATTCAACAGTTTCTCATGTTTTTAATTGGAAAGTGAGAAAAAACTGAAAAGCAAATGTAAACCATTAATTGTTGTTAAAACTAAAAACTTTAAAGGAGCCAAATGTAATTGGCAGGGAGTAAGGTAGGGGGTGATAACACTCCAACTTGCAGTTCACAAGTCACATGACTGGGAGCACCTGAGAAACTGACAATTTCTCTAGCCCCATGTCACATTTCAAAATTAAATTTAAAAAAATCAATTTGCTCTTTTGAAAGATGGATTTTAGTGCAGAAGTTTGTTGGAGAATTTTGAAAAAAATCTTTCAACCGTAACACTATCCCTTTAGCTTCTTTCAATCAACATGGAAATTAAATTAGGAACAGTAACACCAAAAAAATAATTATAAAGTAATTAAAATATTACATATAAAAATACATCCAGAGTCAAAGTTAAAAACCGCTTACTAACAAATGTTAGGAATTAATCCTCTCAAAACAAAGCACTCACCTCAGGACAAAAATATCAACAAGTAGGCGCTCAGTTGTTTGGTTGTTACTTATCTGGCAGGAGAAGAAAAAAAAGCATTACACGGAGACTCTCTAACG
This sequence comes from Xenopus borealis, assembly GCA_024363595.1. Taxonomy (NCBI): domain Eukaryota; kingdom Metazoa; phylum Chordata; class Amphibia; order Anura; family Pipidae; genus Xenopus; species Xenopus borealis. Next base: position 83,148,839 of record CM044437.1, read on the forward strand.
GAGTGGGACATGGGTTTTTACTACCGAGTGCTGTTCTTAGATCTACCAGGCAGCTCTTATCTTGTGTAAAGCTGGCCATAGACGTAAAGATTTTTGAAAGATCCAATGGTTATCGTGAGAAGGGTTGCGGCCTGCTTGGCCCTGCAAATATAGGTAGATAGCATGGGGACCGATAGATATTCTAACCTGGCCAATCAATCTTCAGACCAAAGTCGGACGAAAAATCGTTAAGATGTACGATCGTTCAAATCCCACTAACCACACGATAATTTGACAGATTGGTTGTTCGGCAGAGAAAGATCTTTGCGTCTATGGGTACCTTTAGGGAGCTGTTATTTGGTTACCTTCCCATTGTTCTGTTAGGCTGCTGGGGGGGGAGGGGGGGGTGATATCACTCCAACTTGCAGCACAGCAGTAAAGACTGATTGAAGTTTATCAGAGCACAAGTCACATGACTTGGGGCAACTGGAAAATTTACAACATGTCTAGCCCCATGTCAGATTTCCAAAGGAAATTTAAAAAATCTGTTTGCGCTTTTAAAAAAATGGATTTCAATGCAGAATTCTGCTGGGGCAGCACTATTAACTGATGCATTGTGAATTATTTTTTTTTCCCCATGACAGAATCCCTTTAATATATTTACAATCAGGTTGTCTTCTTCAGATTGAGAAATATCATCTTATAGTTTCAGTAGCAGAACTGGACAAGGTTATCATCAGCAGAAGACATAACTCCACAAGTTAGAAGCAATGACACTTTACCTAAGTAATAAACTCCTCATTTAAGCGTTATATTTTTAAAAAAATATATAGCACACTTACCCCTTTAGGGAAATAGTCCAATGAGCAGCTTGTTTGATTGTCAGTCATCTAGAGTGAGGCAGAGGTTAAAAAAAAAAAAAAAAAACAGGAGCATTACAGATTTGGGAACAAAAAGAATAAAAGAGTCTCAAATCCTTTTTATGATCAAGCTCATGATCAAGTTATCTTCTTCAGATTAATAAACAACATCTTATAGATTCAGAAGCAGAACTGGACAAAGTTATCATCAGCAGAAGACTGCAAATTAAATGGCAGTTAAGGAGGGATGAGCCATCACAAGGACTGCATTGCCACTTCATTCATTTGTTTTACTAGGAGAGGGGAAGTGACTGCCATGCAGCAGCTAATTATTAAACATAGCCAACCTCCTCATCAACAGCAATATGAACGCACCTCCGTTCTATGTGCTCTTCACTTGTCCAAGTTGCTCCAATCATGCTGGTTATGTCTGAATTCATGATGCAATCAAACCAACAATACTATATGGAAACAAATAGTGGAGGAGGGCTAGCTGAACAGAGTATGAGCAAGCTGGATCCATGATAATTTCATCTCACCCCCACATTACAATCAGATCTACAAGCAAAATGTAAAGAATATTTCAGAAAAGAACCTTTTGGCAGGCACCAATAATAACCATGTATTAAAAACAGAGTGCTCAGTTCTCCAAGGTTGTTTTCCACACAGCAAATTAAGTTTTGCAACATTTTACATCATTTACACTCTGGATTAGAAAAGAACAGAGACTAATTTAAAGATAATGAGCTGTAGGTAGACCATATCCCCACTATAATGAGAAAATGACATCTAGCTTGCAACATTTAAGTTCTACATATCCCCTCATGGATACAGCATGGTAGATATAATTAAACTTTCGACAGTGCCCTCTTTACCTCTTGTATACACCCATTAACTGTACAGCGTTGCAGAATATGTGGGTGCATTACAAATGCATGTTAATAGGAGATAATCCATTGTTTGGACATCCCTGAACCATTTCTTAAATATCCTACATAAGCCAAGAAAATCCGCCCCTGCTCTTTCAGCCTCCCTCACACATGCATTAATCACCCCTCTAGTCTCAATTCCACTGAACTAAAAAAAGGAAACGCTGATACACTCACCATCAGTCCATATTAGATGGCTACAAAATGTCACTCCACTGCAGAATTGTTTGGCCCACGTTTGCATTACTCAAATTTGCATACAGCTGTGCATGAACTGTGCATATTTACTTGACTAGAGTAACACTCCTTTCTGAAATAGAATGCAAAACAAAATATATATTTTTGTGAGCATAAATGAAGTAATACCAAAGTCTGCTTTACAGTGCAATAGACTTGTCTGTAGAAATAGGAAACAATAGAGAAAGTGATACGGCAAGACGGAAGGTTTTGTGGCAAGTCGAAATTTGGCAGGTTCTTCAGGATGGGCCGATACTAGGGGGTGGGCACCATCCCTACTGAATAGAATAATGAAGCCAAACTCAATTTACACGCCCAGTCAAATATTGGCAATCTTCTTGGTTATAGGTGATAGACTCAGCGCACGGACTAATTACAAATACAATATATCCAACTCTCGGAAAGGTCAGGCTACAGTACAACCTGATCTTTCTGCAAGAAGGAATTTTATTCTTGCACTGAAATAAACTTCAAAGTCAAGGAAAGGACCAGAAGATATTTATCAGTGCACACTTATCTAGCTATACAATTGCAGCAAAGGGAAGCATGGGAGAGTATTTTGTCATGCTAAAACATACAAATTGTAGGAAAGCATCATCTTGCTTATAGCTGTGATAACACAATTCATATGTTTTAGTACAAGAGGTTGCCACTAGCACCAATGCAAAGTTATTTTCAGATTGGTCCCCCAAGGGTAATGTAGATTTCCTGCAGGGGACAAATATCACTGTATGCCATAACCCTAAAAAGTAGCTACTGTAGCTTTACAGGCTGCAAAGAGTACAGGCAGCACAAAAAGTCTACTCAACACTTAAGCATTACATTTATTGCATATTAAAACACAGCATACTCACCGCATAGGACAAGAGACTGTGAGCAGCTGTTCTCACTCAATCTGGAGGGAGGAAGAAGGGGAAAAAAACTGTAAAACAAACTTGAGCTGGGTATAAAGGCTAAAAAAAGTAAGACAAAACATGCTATTTATCATTAATTATGATGAAGTGGTCTTCTTCAGATTAAAAAAAATATCATCTTATAGTTTCAGTAGCAGAACTGGACAAAGTTATCATCAGCAGAAGACACCGCAAATTATATAAAATGACAGTTAAACCGAATACCCAGTATCACACTAAATTAGGTTACCATTACAGGGGGCTCAATAGAAAGCATTTAAAAACTCAAAGCATACTTACCCCATATGACAAAAAGATCAACAAGTAGGCATTCTTCACTTGTTTAGTGCTTACTTATCTGGTGGGAGAAAAAAAAAAAGTGTTACAACGAGAGACAAGTAATTAACGTATTTACGATGTGGTTGTCTTCAGACTGAGAAAGTTTCAGAAGCAGAACTGGACAAGGTTATCAGCAGAAGACATAACTCCACAAATTAGATGCAATGACAAACAAAAGTAGTCAACCCCCATTTAAGCATTATATTTATTTTTAATTAAAACAGCACACTTACCCCTTAGTGAAATAGCCCGATAAACAGCTTGTTTGATGGTCATCATCTGGAGTGAGGAAGAGGGGAAAAAAACAAACAAGCATTAGGGCTTGGGAAAAAAAAAAAGCTTAAGAGACAGATCCGAAACCTATTTATGATCAAGCTTATGGTCAAGTATGATCAAGTTGTCTTCGTCAGATTAATTAACAACATCTTATAGTTTCAGAAGCAGAACTGGACAAAAGTTATCATCAGCAGAAGACAGCAAATAAAACATAAGTTCGGGAGAGATGAGCCATCACAATGACTACATTGCCCCTTCATGCATTCCTTTAATTAGTAGAGGGGAAGTGACTGCCACTCAGCAGCAAATAAAAGGTAACCAATGTCCTCATCTACAGCAATCTGAACGCACCTCTGTTCTATGTGCTTTCCTTTACTTGTTCAAGTTGCTCCTAATCATGATTGTTGTTTCATGATTCAGTCCATCAAACCAACAATACTATATGAAGACACAACGGAGGATGACTGGCTGCACTCTAAGTAAGCTGGATCCATGATAATTTCATCTCAACCCACATTAGAATCAGATCTACAAGCAAAATAAAGAAATTTTCAGAAAAGTACCCTTTGGCAGGCACCAACAATATCCATGTGTTAAACAGAGTGCTCAGTTCTCCAAGGTAGTTTTCCACACAGCAAATTAAGTTTTGCAGCATTTTACATTATTTACACTCTGGATTAGAACAGAATATAGTGGCCAATTTAAATGTTGTAAAGATGAGCTGAGGCACTTTAGGTATGCCATATACACACCATAATGTGAGCAAAACAAAAACTAACATCTAGCACGCAACCCTCAAAATCTACATCTTCCTCATGGATACAGCATGGGAGGTGTAATTAATCTTTGGACTGGGCCCTCTACCTTTTGTATACACCCATTTACTGTATAGTGCTGCAAAATGTGGGCACTTTACAAATGCATGTTAATTACAGAAGAATCCATTGTTTGGACATCCCTGAACCATTTCTAAAATATCCTACATAAGCCAAGAAAATATGTCCCTGCTCCTTCAGCCTCCCTCTAAACATGCATCCTTCAACCCTCTAGTCTCAATTCCACTGAACTTAAAAAAAAAAAAAAACCACTCACCAGCAGCCCTGTGAACTCCGCCATATTAAATGTCTACAACATTTTGTATTCCATATCAGAATTGGTTGGCACACGTGTGCATGGCCCATAAATTTGCATATATTTGAGCATGAACCGTTCATGTTTACTCAACAGTAACGTTCCTCTCTAAAACATAATGCAAGAGAAAAATATATTGTGAGCATGAGTTAAACAGTAACCTCAAAACTTTTTTTTTTTACAAAATAATTTGTATAAATCGAAAAAAACACCAAGCCAAATTAAAATAGCAAATCCTTTATTAAGAAATTACTTACAGAAACTACTTCTGCTCCTCTTCAGAAAAGGCGACATGGCGACCATCCATCCTGCAGTGCGCGATTTCTTCTCCCTGGCTATTCACCGAGAGCGTGTCCTATGCCCCGATCTCCTTCTCCAGCTCTTCTTTATCCAATTCTCTGGAGCATCAGTAAGAAGGCGATGTCGGCAGGCTCCCCATGAGGTGCAGGAATGAAGAGGATGGCAGCGGATCCGGGAGTGAAATGAGGGATCTGGAGTAGAAGGACATCGACTGTAGTAATCAAAAAGTCAAAACTCAATTTAGATGCCCAGTCGACTATTGGAAACCTTCTATGTTATAAGTGACAAACTCAGTGCACTGTAATTACAAATACGATGTATCCAACTCTCGGAAAGGTCAGGCTACAGTACAACATGATCTTTCTGCAAGAAGGACATTTTTTTATTCTTGCACTGAAACAAACTCCAAAGTCAAGGAAAGGACCAGAAGATATTTATTAGTGCACACTTATCTAGCTATACAATTGCAGCAAAACAAAAGGTTTTGTACTATAGCAAACACCATTCACTGATACATCTTTAGCTTAACAGGCTGCAAAGAGTAAAGACATCAAATAGTATACACCGAATTTAAGCATTACATTAATTGCAAATGAAAACACCACATACTCACCCCATAGGACAAGAGACTTTGTGAGCAGCTGTTCTCACTCAATCTGGAGGGAGGAAGAAGAGGAAAAAATGTAAAACGCCTGAGCATTAGTTAGGTAAAAAGGCTAACAAAAATCAAGACAAAATCTACACTTGATCATTAACTTAATTATGATGAAGTTGTCTTCTTCAGATTAAAAAAATATCATCGTATAATTTCAGTAGCAGAACTGGACAAAGTTATCATCAGCAGAAGACATTGCAAGTTATATATAATGACCATTAAACCTAATAGCCAATATCATAATAAATTATATTACACGGGGCTCAATAGAAAGTGTTAAAAAAAAAAAAAACTCACCTGATTAAAAGGAAGAGCTGTGGTGTACGTCTGGAGTCGCTGTATACAAATTCAATGGTCTCAAGTTTTTATCTGGATACATCCGAGATACTCCGTGCTAAAAGTAGGAACAGATTACCCAGAAATGCAAGCACAAACCATTAAGACTTGTCAAAACTGGTGTGACCTAACGAGTCTCTCATGCAAAACTCAAAGGTACACCAGCTTCCAGGTAGATAGTATTTTTGTGCACAGTTAAATAGTGCATACGTGATAGCTTGAAGTGAGGCAGTCTTTATGCAATGTGCTCCATAATATTCTAGTTAATATAAATGCAAGAGCAGGGCCATGTCTCCCCACTGATGACCTTGTGGAGGAGAAATTGAGAGGAAGGGGTTAGGGCGTACCGTTGGATACTGAACACGCACAAATTGGTGGAGGAAGATGCAGTTGCCAGGCCAATGACTATTGCTGCACTGGACCAAAATTCGTCCTTGGGTAAGAGCACAGAGCAGGTAAGGTTTCACTACTGTCTGGAGAATTTTCAGTAAAACTATTTTCAAAAGATTTTACCAGAAAGTACTTTACTGCAGGTTTGACATAGCAACAAGAAAATCTAGTGTTTTTAGACAAGGGTTTGTCATAAAAAAAGGGAGTATGAAAGGTAAAAAAACTGTACGAGGATGTGAATATTATGGCACTGGCTTCAAAAAGGCTAGCCATAACTGCTTCCTATATCACATGGGGCCACTATCAAGGATAATATGTGTGGTTTTCTCAGAAAATGTTCATGTACTGAAAATTATACTGAATCAGTACTTTTAGTAATCTTGCTGTAGTGAATATTCATACCTGCAATTTGCAAAATAGGTTTTGTAAAGTACCCAGGAAAATTTCCTTTAATCACACAGCAGTATCCTGCTAGTGAGATAAATTCAATAGAAAATCTAACAAAATGTAAGAAATTAGCCAGAATTTTATATAAACGTATATATTATATAACGTTTTATATCTCTGTCCAGTCATATCTTGGGCTGCTGCTCTGGAAAATAATCAAACTTACAACACATGGAAATAGTTTTGTATATCCATCCATGTAGGGAATACAAGCAACCAAAGAAATGCTTCAAAAAAGTAAATTCGCCCATGTTTTAGTCAGTATAGTGATCCCCCTTGCTTAAGTCGGACATGTCAACAGTTAAGGATATTATGGAGAAAATACAAAATACACAATTTAAATAACTTGTTTAACAACATTTATTTGATAAGGGTATTAACAGGTTTATTTGCCCTTTTTGGCCTTGATCTTTCTCAGGTAGAACTCCAACTCCTTCCCTTCCAGTACATAACCATCAGCTCTACCACACTGACCAGGTCTGGATGCTATGCATGCTGCAAAAAATAAAACAAAACCAAACGGTTATATAAGCAAACACAGGCATACCATGCATGGACAAGGTAAGCACTATATTCACTTATAATTCAGCTTGCATTGAACATTATATATTCTTGTACGGATCAGAGCTCTGATAGCTTTTTAATAGCACTGAAATCCCATCCCGAATATGCAGTGCTTTGAGGTATCCAGTCTCCAAAGACCTGAGATACAGACACCCCAAGAACAACTATGCCAGTAAAGCTTATGAAAAAGTTATAAATGCTGGCTAAGTCGGAAATGTTTACACAGGAGAAGGGCTGCTCAAACGGAAAGAACTATGCAGAAATATATAAGGGGGCTAAACACTGATGCGTTATTCACCAATGGATCCTTCAGCAGACAACAGCATCTGCTGAGATTAGAAGCAATGAAGTTCCATATTAATAGGGAATATCTGTTTTAGTACAGAGAGGTGACATGGAATTCTCTGCCTGAAGTATAGTAGGTAGCTACAAGAAGGAGTTAAGTATTTTAGCAAGGAAGAAAATGCAGGGTTACTGAAATCAACTCTTGGCACAAAGATGGTTGAGGGATTGCCATCTTCCAATAGGGTTTTTTCGCATTCTTCAGGATTAACTAGTAATTAGGATAGGTCCATCAAAAAGGCTGAACTGACAAGTGTCATTTTATTTATATTACTGTATGACCTTATACTGTCAACTCCACTGAAGCATTCACTAATGGCAAACAAATGTCACCACTGAAAACACATTTACACAGTGCTTCACAAAGCACAAAGTATATCCAACTGACCACAATGGAGCTGTCCAAACAGAAACATGCAAGTATCTAAGCACCCAGGATACTAGCAGCAGAGGACAGTCTGCTGTTCTATGCAGGCCAATGTCAGTTTGGTCGAGCCCAAGACTTAGGGGCAGATTTACTATTGGTTGTATTTCGAATGCAAAAAAAAAAAAAAATCGAAGTTCGACCAAGGGAATAGTGGGGAAAAGTTGGGAATTAAATTTTTTTGCCGCAATTCGATCGAATATAGTAAATTCGATCGATTGAATATTCAAACAATTTTAAGTGATCGATCGAATTATTTATAATCGATCAAAGATGATACCCAATTCGGTAGCATTGATCTGGCAAAGTAGGTGGTCGAATTTAAATTTAAAGATTAAGTTACCCGACCATCGAATAAAATTTTATTTGAATATTTGAATCATTCAAATTCGAATATGCGATGGTCGAATTTGCCTGATTTGCATATTCGACTATTCGAATTTGATAGAAATTCAATCGAACTTCGATTCTTCATGTGAATTTTATAAATTTGCCCCTTAATGTTATCTCAAGCTAAAGATTCTAATAGTGGGCTCCTCAGAAGCACTTTAACTATAAAGATGACAGACTTGAATGGGGATCTTGCATGCAGTGATCCAGCTTAAAAGCAGAAAATGCATTATTTTATTATTAAGCTGGATGTTAAGTGTTTTACATGTGAGGATCCCTATTTTCCCCGGACAACCTTCACGTCCACCTGTAAGTTATATTGTTTATTTCATATTCCATTAGCATTAAATATTTATCTCCTGCTAGTGTCAGTATATGCTTATGAATACGCACCAGAAGGTGTGAAAGTCAGTAAAGGTTTATGAAAGAATCCCTTACCGCATCTTACATCCAATTGTAGTTTTGTGTGATTTAACTGAAACAAGTTGAAGATTGAGGCCGATGGAAACACCCATTTTGCTACAGACTTTTATAGAATGTGTATAAAATTTTTACCTGAAATGCATAACCTTGATGTTTCAAACTCACCAAGCAGTTTGCCTTGCTGGAACTGTTCTTCCAAAAGTGGGCTTATTTTTGCTGTCTTTTTCCTCTCCTCATATTTCTTCTGTGTTTTCTTGGATCGTTTCTTGTTCAGGATTTCTTCTTCTTCAGGGGTCTAAAACATCAAATGGCAAAAATAAATTCAAATTTGTAACATTTTATACACAACAACTTACTACAAATAAAAACATTTATGCTAAAGTATCTGGACACTCGCTGTACAATTACACGTCCTACAAAAAAAAAAAAAATATATACAGCAGGTACTTGTGGATGAATAGAAGCAAAACCTAGCCAACAATGTTCATGTAGAGAAACCCTGCCTAGAAAAGAAAAATCGCATGCCACAAAGTAATTTTCAGCTTCATGCTCACACCCTTTTATATGGAAGATGTTGGGGGAATACTTTGGGCCACACAGTGCATCATAATAGTTATCAGAGTATAAAAGAAAAGGCCTTAAAACTTTTTTTGTAAATACCATGATGGCAACTCACATGTAAAAACTATTTATTTTTAAAATGCGAAAGCAACATTCATTTGCACCACATCTTAGATTCTACCCAATTGGAAAGCTTTCAGACAAATTGGAAAGCTTTCAAACAGTGACCTTATTGATATAGACCAGGGGTCCCCAACCTTTTTTGCTCGTGAGCCACATTTATATTTAAAAAAAAAAAAAAAAGTTGGAGAGCAACACAAGCATGAAAGTCCATGTGGATGTCAAATAAGAGCTCAGATTGGCTTTTTGGTAGCCCCAATATGGACTGGCAGCCTACAGGAGAGAATGTTTGGCAGGACATCTGTTTTTATGCAATCAAAACTTGCCTCTAAGCCAGTAATTCAAAAATAAGCACCTGCTTTTAGGCCACTGGGAGCAACATCCAATGGGTTGGAGAGCAACATGTTGCTTGCGAGCTACTGGTTGGGGATCACTGATATAGACATAGTGCATTTGTAAGTATGAAGGAACAGTACTTTGGAACTATAAACCCCAAAATTTAGAAAGGGAAGTTAATGACCCGGAAGACACCAGAGCACAAACACAGCCACTAGGTAGGTGTCAATCAGTATTTGCATTTAATTTGTGCAGGTTTGATGTAAACACTAGAGATACACCAAAGTCTTTTAGTTCAGGTTTCACCTCAATGCAATTACCTTTTCCAGGATTTAGAACCCATAAAGTCAAGAAACTAAAGTTCTAGACAATAACATGTTCAAATGATGCGTGTGCAAAGTAGGTTACAGATGCTGTATTCAGCCAAGTATTTTGTTAAGGACTATTTGGTTGATTATACAGCCCTGCAGAATGTTTGCACTCAAGTATTATTAAATCCTATAAATTACTACCCTCTAGCCTCCAAATCTGCACTGGCATGGCCTCCAATAGGAGTTTTTTTTTTACTCTGAAACCATAAGGGCTATTGCCCATGCTGTGTTCAGATTGGATCTGTGGCAGTGACCAAGAAACGGCTATTTGATTAGTGTCAACTGGTACCCACTATTAATCTGAAAATGTATTACATTCAAGTTCTCTGGAGGAACCAGGCAACAGATGGTGTTTCACACTGAATGGGAAATAGTGGCATTTTGATTGTCACTTAGCCATCTCATAATAAACCACTTCCCTAAGCAATTCCACTTGGCCAACCAAGAGGTCAACAGTAACATCTATTTACTAAAAAATGTAATCACAGATGTCTGGAGGCTAGAATAAAGGAAAGGTATTAGACGAACTCTGGTCATAAGGTCCTCATTCAGCCCAATACACAAATCAAAAAACACTTACAAGTTTGGCCCCCTTCTTGCGTCCTAGCGGCAAAGCATAATGGGCCTCAAACCATTGTCTGAAAGGAGTGCTGTCAACCAAGAGAATGCAGTTCTTCACAAGGGTTTTGGTTCGAACCAACTCATTGTTAGAAGCGTTGTACACCACATCAATGATTCTAGTTTTACGTGTGCAACCTTTAGATAATTAAAATAAAGTAAGTCAGGTATAAAGAAGAAAAGTAGGAGCGCATTTATTCAACATGCAACTTTCAAAACTTTTAACTAGCTTCCTGTAAATCTCTGCATAACAAAATGGAGCAAAACCCCCCTGAAGATAGTTGAGGGGAATGTTAACACACTGAAATAAACAAGTGTTTTTATTAATGTCCCCTTAGCCTTGTTCCTAAGTGCCTTAAGAATGCAGTGCAGTCAGAGTAACTATGACTTTCCTAACACAGAGAGATTCAAGATCAAAAGATCATAGAAAGCTCCCATAAGGCTAAAGGTGTCATCATTAGCACTGCAGAGATGATTATATATAGATATATATAGTTGGTAAACACTAGGTCACAACAAGTAATCAAGCGCTCAAGTTGGGTTCCCAAGATTAATGCCTGATGTAGTCCACTCCTCACTGCTATACATGCTCACATCCCTCATTTAAGTTAAGCAGCAAATAATCAGTGACAATTAAACTTAGTGATTTAGAGAGGGGATTGTATCATGTCTGTGCCTCTCCCTAAGGGCAGCCAAGTTCACCCACAGCCTAGAGATGCCATACATATTCCTTGGAGTTAAACTTTTTGCATGGTAAATAGCATACTCTTGGCAACTTTTCAACTGGTCTTCACAACATTACCTGGCTGCTAGGGTAAATTGGAGCCTAGCAACCAGATAAACTGCTGAAAACTGGAGAGGTACTGAAAAAAAAACTAGGAAAAAAAAAATGTCAGACTAGAACAGTCTACATCATGCTAAAAGTTAAATCTGTAGGTGAACTAGCCCTTAAAGCATTCCACTTCCCTTACTACCCAACTGGATCGTGATGTTAGGATAAAAATCTATTGCTTTGTTGCTAATGTGATCTCTAAAGACAATACTCTGCATAAACAAAACAAACAGCCTTGTATATTTGTTGCCTATGGACACACGGTCATTACTTCATTCTGAAATGCCTACAAAGTCATTATAAAGGTTTGGAAATAGAGATCTTCCGAGTTCAGACTAGGACAATTGGTAAATGCATATATCTTATATAACTAGCCCTTTCAGGAAAGCTTTAAAAATGTCAGTGTTAAAAAGCAACAGAGTTTTAACTTACACTCTGAACCCCATGAAAAGTTGCCAGCATCCAGCCTCAGAGCACGATATTTTTTGTTACCACCGCGGACTCTCACAGTGTGGATACGACGAGGACCGATCTAAAATATTGACAGCAAAAAGTTAAATTGAATATTAACCCACAGAAGCTTTTTTATTTTTTTAAATATCTAGGCAATTCATCAGTGTAACTATGACAGGCCTATCACTGGCAGGCAACAGAAACAGGGGCCAAAACGGCCTGAGCTGCAAGCCTAAGGACAGGGTTTCATCACAGATTGCCGTAAACATGACCAACTGTTATATTTTCATGCAATGGTTCACGTAGATTTATACACTAATAAAATTGGTGCAATGTACACAGTGCTAACTGGCACTTCCTGCATAACTAAAACAATACACTAGTACCGTGTCCGACATAACGATAAAACCAAACTACTAGTGTCATTCTTGCAACAAAGTGCTTTGGGCATTTTTATTCTAACCTTGGTATTAGCGGCAGGACGGCCAAGTTCATACTTTCGCTTTTTGTGGTAAGGCTTCCTTTTACCGCCAGTCTTGCGGCGCTTGTGCCAGTTGTCCCTTGAGATACCTGTTTAAAGATCAGAATTATATAAATCTTTCATTTATTTGGAAAAAAATAAATCCCTTTTCAAAAGTAGTTTCCTGTCATAATCGCAGGAGAAGTTGCCATCAGCATGGGCTGAATTCTGCAGCACCACGACTAGATAACAAATAGTCTATAGGCAGCAGCTAGCATAGTCTGCAGAGGAATCTCTATGCTAGAATAGAAGCCGAATATTTATGATGGCGAGTCACAGAAGCAAAGGAATAGAAGAAAAGCCTAAGATAACAAAAAGCATTTATAGGTTTTAATCGCAGAGTAAAGTCCTTGTCACTGTAACGCACATGCTGGCAGTACGGAAGGACGCTAGCTCGACTGAAGAAAAAAAGCCTCTGTCCATTTCAAAGTATAACTTGACTCAATGCGGCCCGCCATGAGAAAAACCCCACAGCGACACTGTCTCGTAAAGGTTTAACTACAGACGGGTCCGAGATAGTGTTTTTCCCAATTTGCACGGCTCAGGGTTTCGTTGTATCCCAACAATAATTCCCCACGATGAACGACCAGCTGATGATCGACAATCAGGGAGATGGATGTAGATTTTAAACTCGAGCTTTCATAGACCGCACAGCGGCCATGACTTACCCATTCTCAGGCGCTGGCAGGAAAGAGGAAACGCAAAGGCTTTCGGGAAGATTTGTTACTTCCACAATCTCGCGTGATTGCAAGCGGTATACGTCATGACAATTTTGCGCTTACTTCGGTATTGTTTTGTTTTTGGTTCAAGAGATTTTGAAAGTTTCAATTTTATACGCCTCTTTAGAGAATTAGGGAGTTCGCCCAAAACGGACTAGAAATGTCATTTTGTTTTCTGATTTAAAGTGACACACACACTAAAAAGCTACTTTTTAAAAATACGTATGAACATTAAAAGTTACCTATATGTGATACTGATCGTTTTTTGCTAAGAGGTTTATTTTTGTAAGTTAGTTGATGTATCCAAACCTGACTCAGTCTCCAATCAGCCTATCAGTTAGAGCAGGGGTCCTCAACCCTTTTTTGGTTCAGGGACCAGCATTGAGGCAAAAAAATTTGGGGTTGGGGGTAGGGTTGCGACCTGGCCGGTATTTTACCGACCTGGCCGGTATTTTTAGTAGTTGATCCCAATGTTATTAATAGGAAGAAAAGATAAATATATAGGAAGGCCGGTATTTTTTTCAAGAAAAGGTGGCAACCCTAGTTGGGGGTAGGGTTGCCACCTGGCTAGGGTTGCCAGCCAAGGCCGGGGCCGGTATTACAAATTTACCGGCAATGTAGCTGCCGGTAAATTTGTAATACCCCTTAAAAAGGCCCTTGCCTTGCCTGAAATCCAAAAAAAACGTACCTTTTTCGGGTCTTCAGCCGATCGCTGCAGTGGCTCCGCCCCTTTTTGGTCCCGCCCCCCCCGCCGGCCGGTAAGTCATTTATAAAAAGGTGGCAACCCTCCACCTGGCCGGTATTTATGATGGCTGATCCCGATCTTATTAATAGTAAAAAAAAGATAAATATATAGGAAGGCCGGTATTTTTTTCAAGAAAAGGTGGCAACCCTAGTTGGGGGATTGCAGGACTGTCCGCAGACCGCAGCCCGGTGTTGGGGACTTCTGAGTTAGAGTTTCTAGTTAGGGTTGCTTACCCAGCCTAGCCGGTAAAATACCAACAAGGGCCGGTATTACAAATTTCCTGTTCCTTACACATGGCAGTGGGTAAATAATGGGTTAATATCCCCTGCCATGCGTATGGGACAGGATATACAATATAAAAAGCCTTACTTCTGCCCCCGGCCGCCATCTTTTTTCCTTCCTGTCACTCCCCCCGATGTGCCACCAAGGGTTCCTTCTCTCCTGCTGAAGTTCTGGGGCCAAGGATATTCCTGTGCGAGCCTCAGGAAAAAACTTTTGCTTGGGCCATATTGTGCCGCTCTACGCTGTCAGTCGCAGAGCCATGTATGGCACCGTGCACAATAAGACGCCGCACCTGTGCTTCCAGCTGACAGCGGGACGTCTCTGCGCATGTGCGAACTCGCCTGAACCCGGAAGTAACTGGCTTTTCAGTGCGCACAAATGCCGAATGGAAGCAGGACGCCAGGTTTAAAAGGAGCGCCCTTTTTTCTCCCCTGTGCTGCTACAGGTTGTATGCCTTGGTGCCTTTGTGCTGTCAGTGGGTACTTGTGTAAGTACATAACTCCATTGACCTAATACTTGAACCCTTAAGAATATATATATTAATATATGACCAAAAAACTTTTTTTAGACTGGTGAAGCAAACTTCAGTGACTGGGAGTAAAAGTGACTACAAAATGAGCTCCAGAAGGTCTCTTTTGGGTTCCAGGGGGTGAGTCCTAATGAGAGGGGGAAAGGATGTAAAGAACATGTCTGGTTTGGCAGTGTATTTAGGTCTACAGGCCTTACACTCATATCTAAAAAAATAATGGCATTTAACACAATATGCAATTTATTCATTCCTGAAGTGTCACGAGCGCTCGGCGCTCCCTACCTTCTCGCCGGCGCGGATCCAAGATGGCGGCGCCCAGTGAATACACGTGGGCACAAGGACGCCAGCGCAATGAAGTCACGCGCTGTGGCGCCAAATTCAAATTCAATTCAAAAGGACGCTGAAGACCCGGGTTCGATGCCCGAGTATAGCTCAATCTAGCATTGTGTTCCTGGGTGTTCCTGTTATCCTGTTTGAGCTTTTATTGACCTCCAGCCTGTTTCCTGACCCTGTTCTGCCTGTCTGTTATACCCTCTTGTCTGGACTTTGACCATTCTATTGGATTTACCCTGAACTGTACTCTGCCTGGACTCTCTGGAAGGGGCTTCCTCCTTGATCCTGACTACCCCCCCCCTGTGGGTGCTGCTGGCCCCCGCTGACAAGAAGATCTCCAAGCAGAGAAGAAAGCAGAAGAAAATCTGCAAGGTGAGAATGCGCCTCCTGCTCAGACATAGCTCTTCCAGATAAGAGGCTATGCGAAAAGTGTTTAAAAGAAGCTTCTGGAACAGACCCTAAGATAACAGACATGATGGAATGGATGAAATCCACATTCAACAAATCCCTATCCTCTATGGTCTCTCAAGTGACGGATAACATTTAAAAAAATTTAGAAGCCCGCAAAGGGCCATCAACTAGTCGCTTTACTCATTCTAGTACACATAGTGAATACTCAATTCAGAATAGTAGGGTTCCTTCAACTGATGACAAATCCTCTGAAGGGGAATTATCGGACGTGGAATGAGAAAGGGAGGAAGATTATGCTTTCAATTCTAACGTGATTGAGCCACTTATAAAAGCAGTCAGGAAAACTCTGAATTTGGAAGAATTAACTGAATCAACCAAGCAAGATAAGATGTTCCAGCTACCTACAAAGAAAAACCATCTTTTTCCAGTACATACAGTAATCCAGGATACCATAAACTCCATATGGGAGATCCCAGATAACAAACAAATAGTTTCCAAGAAAGTAAAAATTTTTTTCCCATTTTCATCTGAATCATCAAAACCGTGGGAATACCCACCTAAAGTGGATGCAGCCATTACAAGGGTGGCTAGAAGAACCACATTACCAGTGAACGAAGGAGTATCTTTAAAAGACACCATGGAAAGGAGAAAAGATGGTGCACTTAAAAGAGTTTACATAGCCGGGGGAGCAGCTTGCAAGGCGGCTATTGCCACTACCACGGTGGCGAGAGCCAATAATATCTGGCTGGAGGACTTCAAAGAAGCCATTAAATCAGGTACAACAAGAGAAAAACTCATTGAGACCCTCAGAGATATCAAGTTGGCAAATGAATTCATAGCGGAAGCTTCATTAGAGTCAATCAAACTAGCATCAAAATCTATGAGTCTATCCGTGGTGGCTAGAAGAAGCCTATGGCTCAAGCATTGGAATATGGACTCGCAATCAAAACATAATCTGTGCACTTCAGGCAATGGAGGGGCAGGAACCAGTCCTTTCCAGCCAAAAGAAATAATTTTAAAATCGAGAAAAACAAAGCATGAAGGTGCGGGGGCCATTCCTCACATCGGAGGAAGATTGAAACATTTCAGTGCGGAATGGACCCAAAAAATTTCGGATCAGTGGGTATTGGAAATAATCTTAAAAGGATACAGATTAGATCTCCGATCAAATACACAAAATCAATTTGTATCCTCAGACAAGCTGAGAAACAAGAAGGAAATTACCACCTTAAAATCAGTTATAAAAGACCTTCTAAAGAACAAAGTGATAACAAAGGTGCCTCAACGTCAAAAATACAAGGGAATGTATTCTCATTTCTTTCTCAGAAGAAAACCAAACGGCCAACTGAGAGTAATTCTAAACCTGAGGGAACTAAACAAACATTTGACTATTCCATCGTTCAAAATGGAAACAATACGCTCCATAACGCAGCTCTTGGATCAAGGAGACTGGATGGCAAAATTAGATATAAAAGACGCATATCTGCACATACCCATAAGAAAATGCCACAGGAAGTTCTTCAGATTCAAAATTCTGGGCAGACACTTCCAATACAAAACTATCCCATTCGGTCAAGCGACAGCACCCAGAATATTTACAAAGGTTCTGGCTCCAGTCATCGCAAACTTAAGAACACAAGGCATACAGGTATTTGCATACCTAGACGATATACTAGTCAAAGCCCCAACAGAAAGCATGTTAATAACCCACATAAAGAAACTAACATGTTACCTAAACCACCTGGGATGGGTGATAAACAAAGAAAAATGTGCACTACAACCTTCAAAAAGATTGGAGTTTCTGGGAGTAAAAGTGGACACATTGCGGTTCAACCTCAGCCTCCCCTTAAGGAGAATCAAGGATATCCAGCATTCAATAGCGATATTCTCACAAAAACCTATTCAGATGGCACTAAATTGCCAGAGTCTAATGGGGAAACTAATCTCCGCCATTGACTGTGTAAAGTGGGCCCAAATTCACACAAGGGGTTTTCAAAACGATTTTCTACAAAAAAGGGACCACGATTATCGGAGGCCTTTGCAGTCAATCCATTTGGATCCATCAGCGATACAGTCCCTAGACTGGTGGAAAAGCTCAAACAATCTACAACAACCAGTTTCTCTTTCCCAACCGAATTGGATAACTAACAACAGATGCGAGCAAGTGGGGTTGGTGAGCCCATACAGCAGAATACAGAACACAAGGGAGATTGAAGATTTTGTAATTTCTGAAATCTCCCAACTAGAAAGAGCTCAAAGCAGTGTATTTAGGTCTACAGGCCTTACAACATCACCTCCTTCACAAATCAGTCATGATAAAGTCGGACAACTCAACAGTAGTGAGGTATCTCAACAAACTAGGAGGAACCAAATCATCAAGTCTATTACACTTGACCACTCTTATAATCTCATGGGCGGAGAAAAATCCGACAGACTTGAGAGCACAACATATTCCAGGAGTACTGAACACCTTAGCAGACAAACTAAGCAGATCCTCAATGCATCCGGGAGAATGGGAGTTGCATCAAACAGTGTTCAAGAAAATCCAGAACAAATGGGGACCCTTTTTCCTGGACTTAATGGCATTGAAGAAGAATGCAAAATTACCAGCCTATGTTTCTTGGAACAAAGACCACAAAAACGTGAAAACGGATGCGTTCTCATTCCAATGGAGATTCAAGAGAGCTTACATATTTCCTCCAATACCACTAATACCAAGAATTCTGCAGAAGATACAGAAAGATCAGGTGGCCAAGGAGACCATGGTTTTCGAAGCTCCTTCTCCTATCAAAGAACAGCCCATGGAGACTCCCTTGTTGGATAGACTTATTGTCACAAGGAAAAATGATCCACCCTCAACCAGAGAAATGGGCATTGACGGCATGGTTGCTGAAAGGCTGAATTTATCGGCATCAGGACTATCAGAAGGTTCAATCAATACCATACTAGCAGCTAGGAAACCTAGCACCCTACAAAGGTACTTTGCCGTCTGGAAAAAATTCACAGAATGGTGTAAGGAAAACAACCTAGATACCAACATCTTATCTGAGATTAATGTGATAGAATTTCTACAGAAAGGAGTAGAATTAAAACTCAGTATCTCCACACTAAGGAGTCGCGTCACAGCAATTTCTCATTTTTCCAAGATATCGTGGGCACAGAAACCACTACTGAAAAGATATTTCTCAGGGCTTAAGAAAAGTAATCCAGTCAATAGAGTGCAAATCACACTTTGGGATTTAGGTCTTGTACTAGAAGTACTCACAGAAGATCCATTTGAACCTTTGGGGACAACCACACTTAAAACCTCAACCTTAAAATGTGTTTTCTATTGGCCATAACAACAGCCAGAAGAGTGGCAGAATTACAGGCATTTTCAATAAGAGAAGGAAAACTAACATTTCTTCAAGATAAGGTGGTCTTAAAAACATCTGACAACTTTATACCTAAGGTGGTATCTAACTTCCACACTAACCAGGATATCATCCTGCCTTCCTTTTTCAAAAACCCAAAGTCCACCAGGGAACAAAAATGGCATACTTTGGATGTGGTAAGATGTCTAACCATCTACCTCGAGAGAACAAAGAACATCAGACTTCTCTCAGATTCTCTCCTTGTAATCCCGGAAGGGAAAAAAGCAGGAGCTCAGCCTACTAAATCTACCATGGCTAACTGGATCAAAAACTGCATCAGAATGGCTTACGAGAAAAAGTCCAGTACAGTACCGGTGTGAGCTTGCTTGCGCTGGCAGGTGGGCATTTAAAAAAAAAAAAAAAAAGTACTGGTATCCCCAACCCGAATGCAGGCTCTATCAGCCCGCACCTTTGGTTGGGGGTAACTTTTTTAAGCCATAGGTGCCCTTTAAACATCTCTTTTCCCACCGACGCTGTTGTGGCTCTGCCCCTTTAGCGTCACAGCCCTGCTCCTTTTGTGATGCTTTTCTATGGCCCCTTATGTGTCACTGCCCAACACTTTTTTTCCCACCCCCCACTTGCCGGTAATTCTTTTTTTCCTAAAGATGGCAACCCTATTTCTAGTACTAATGGACCCCTGCTAGGGTTGCCACCTTTTCTTGAAAAAAATACCGGCCTTCTTATATGTTTATCTTTTTTTCCTATTAAAGGGCAAGGAAAGTGTAAAATAGAACAAGGCTAGAAATGCTGTATTTTGTTTACTATACATAAACATGAACTTACTGCACCACAAGCCTAATCAAACAAATGATTTATGCTTTCAAAGTTGGCCACAGGGGGCTGTGATCTTGTAACTTTGTTATACATCTTTGCAAGACTAGACTACATACACATGCTCAGTGTGGTCTGGGCTTCTTAGGGATCATCATAAATGATCAAAAAACAAAGCTGTTTGAGTTCTGCATGGCTGGTAAGTAAGGCAGGGGCTCCCCCTGCTGTTCATAAGTATGATTGTTTCCCTGCCAGAAGTTAGGGACCGTCTGACAATTCCTATCCACAGCACTAAATGAAGGGAGAATTTCACTGCATACAGTCAGGTTTCTTATAAAAACGGTACACATATTTATATTAAAATATATTGGAGATAGATTTCTGTTTCAATAAAGAAAGGAAAAATGGGACTTTATTTCTTTGCCTTTCCTTGCCCTTTAATAACATTGGGATCAACCACCAATAATACCAGGCCATGATGTAAAGGGGGCGGGACCAAGGTGCCTAGATTTCAGGACGAAGGAGGAAAGCTAAGTTTACATGGGATTGGGGGCGGGCCGAGGGGGTCTTTCTATTGGCATTAAAAATTTATCGGCAGCTACATTGCCGGTAAATTTGTAATATCTGGCGGCCTTGGCTGGTCTTTTACCAGCTAGGCCAATAATAAATTGGCTGTGTGGCAACCCTACTCCTGCTTCATGTAGGGTTGCCACCTTTTCCTGAAAAAAATACCGGCCTTCCTATATATTTATCCTTTTTCCCTATTAATAACATTGGGATCAACCATCAAAAATACCGGCCAGGTGGCAACCCTAGCTGCATGTAAAAACATTGTGCAAATACTTTATGGCAAAGTTATAACTAGCTTTCAAAGGCAATATTTTGATAGCTGAAATTTTTTTTCTAGTGTCATGATCTCTTTAGGTCACTCTGACTTTCTCTAAGTAAATTATGACCGGTAGTAGTTATAATTTGTCATACTGTATGCTTCATATTTACACAATAACACATTTTCAAATTATCAGTTAAACTAGTTAAAGGAGCAGTTCATTGTAAAAATAAAAACAGGGTAAATAGATACGCTGTGCAAAATAAAAAAATATTTCTAATATAGTTAGTTAGCCAAAAATGTAATGTATAAAGGCTGGAGGGACTGGATGTCTAACATAATAGCCAGAACACTACCTGCTTTTCAGCTCTCTAACTCTGAGTCAGTCAGTGACTTGAAGGGGCCACATGGGACATAACTGTTCTGTGAGTTAGCAATTGCTCCTCAGCATTCAGCTCAGAAAGAAACCGTTATGGCCCGTGTTTTTATTTTGCACTGCCTATCTATCTATTTACCTAGTTTTTATATTTATACTGAACAATTCCTTTAAGACACATTTTAACAACGTCATTGCATTTGCACTAAAACACAAATGTTAAGTCCAGTTTAAATGAATAAAGGCTGTAAGATGATACCTCCCAACTGTCTTTTTGAACGGGACATTACTGCTTTTGACAGCTCAGCCAGCAGTCCCACATTTATACTGAAATGTCCCAACTTTCTCTTTGATATCCTGCACTGAACAGCCACAAAACGATACACTTTTTCTAACTTAATTGGCTTTTGGTAGAGAACCCATAATAGATAGTTACTTTTGTGACAGTTTTAGATAAGTAGTGATGTGCAGGTCGGGTTTTTAACCACCTCCTTTTATAGACACGTGCTGGCTCAACCTGCCAATGACATTACAAAAAGGGCAGGGGTGAAAAGGCACACGTCTATAAAAGAAGTCAAAAGCCGGCAGTGTAAAGTGGCGGGGAGAACAAGAAGAAGAGCTAAACTCGGACCCTCCTGCCACCCGCAAATAGGGATGCAAGGTTGGCTCGAACCTGCAGGTCCAATGGGTATTGGGCCAGACCACACATCACTAATAAGGAAGTCTCTTGGAAAAACGAAGTCTCACAACTTAAAGGGTAATGAAATCCCCCCGGCGCTAACCCAAACCGCCCACCCCATAGGCCCCCCTCCCTCCCGGCCTACCTCTGCAGGTCCCCTCCAGCGATGTTCACAGGGGCCATCTTCTCTTCAAACTGCTTCTTCTGGAATCTGACGGCAATGGGCTCGCATGCGCAGTAGGACGCCGGTACTACTGCGCATGCGCCGAAAGTTAACGGAGTTCGCCGATTTAACTTTGTGAACTTTCGGCGCATGCGCAGTAGTACCGATGTCCTACTGTGCATCTGCGCCCAGCGCCTTCAGATCCCAGAAGAAGAGAAGAATTGGCTAGAAGAGAGAAGATGGCCCCTGTGAACATCGCTGGAGGGGACCTGCATTAAGGGGTACGTAGGGACTTAGGGGCTATAGCCCAGGGTGGGGGGGGGGAGTTAATTCCCCTTTAAAGGGCAATTCAGGTTCATTAGAAAAACTATTACAACATATAAAAACCACAGAAATGTGTTCAAACTTTCATAACCTGGCAAATTTTGTAAAATTAACATGGTAATTAAGGGTGTGGCCACAAAAATGGGCATGGCCAAAAATTGGATTTTGTCCCTCTTTCGGTTTCCAAAATGTTGGGAGCCAATATTGGCTATAGACTTGGCACAAACTTTCATGTTATCAAATTAGAAACAGTAAAGTCTTTACTGCACAGTAGTGCAGTAAAGACTAAATTAGCACTCTTTTGCTTAAAATAATTTTTAATGGTGCAGCTGGTGTACACCATTGGTAGCGTCCAAGACATTATATTGTGACTATTTGTGAGATGAATAGAAAATAGCATCACCATCATTTAATAGAATGAGGTACGTTGGTCTCACACCCCAACACTTGACAGACAAGCCTCAAGTACTTAATTCAGTGAGACCACTGTGAATGCATTATACAGTGAAAGGAAATGGATACTGGTGATTTTTTTTAAAACAGTTGTGCACACTTTGTGAGATTGCCCATTTCCACAGGCCCTGCTTAATGCCCTTGAACATGAACTCAGAGACTGTGTGGCCAGGAACTCTCAGTCACCTTTCAGTGTTTGCATGCATGGCCTCCATCAGAGTTCCCATGGCCCTGTACAACATTTTCTGACCCCTCTACAAGTAAAAAAAAAAAAAAAAAACTGGTGGCTAGAGTCCCCCAAGTTAAAAAAAGAAACATCAGTGGCCAGGGCCCTTCCCATAACTTTAAAAAAAAAAAAAAAAAAACTAAACACCACTGGTGGCCAGGGTCCCCCCTTTTAAATTAAACCCCAAACAGACCCCAGGGGGAGGAGGCATTTGGGGCCGATAGTGTTTACTTCTCCTTTATGGACATTTTGCGGTTTCCCAGGAATCACCTTATTATATTAAGGAAAGAGAGGATGACAACACAGAACTCTTATTCACTGCCTGCCCTGCGAAGACACTACATCAGAGACAGCCTCTAGGAAGATTTCATCCTGTATATATTAATAATAAATACAAGTTATTTTTTTCAATTAAAATTGTCTTTTAAGAGGAGAGTAAATGCAAGACCTAGTATTTTAGGGTGGCACTAAAATTTCACAGGTATGCAACAAGCTGTATGCAGAGCAGTCTTCTTGGTAATGTATTTGCCTAGCTATAAAAGGTATAGGAGTTTTTCCTAGCATGCAGGGGTGTTTCTGCCATGAGGCAAGGCGAGACCTTGGAGTAATCCAAAAGATAAAAGTCATCTGCCTACATATAACCACATGAAATTGGATACTGAAAACTATACTAAAAGGAAAGACATGTCTATTCCTAATGAAGTTGCTTGTGGAGCCAGTGCCCGAACTAGGAGTTGGCAGAAGAAGCACCTGCCTAGGGTGCAACATTAGGAGGCATTGTGCAGGAACAGGTCTTCTGTCTACCCCTAGTTCATAATCGATCCCATCTGCTCTCTGCCCTGCCACTTTCCCCTCCCCATGTGAACATTGCCACCATAATGACCCATTGTTTCTTCTTCACCAAAATGTCTAAAACAAAAGGGTGATTGGGATTAAAACATTCTATGAACTCATTTTGGGACGAAGTTAAAACCTGACCCAAATGTAAAACTGATTTCTTAGACCCATCCCAAATACGTTTCCAAGTTTTGATTCTAGGGTGTGATTTAACTCCTGTTCAAGATATTTAAGTAGGAGGAGTATTATCCAATACTGACATTAAGGTGGTAATTTACCAACAACTGGAATTAGATTTTTCCCCCACAAATCTGTGTGTGGGTTTTCTCATTATTTTAAAAAGCTCAAAAAATTCTATATTTATGAAGTGTAAAAACCAAGAAATTCACCAACACAAAACTTCACCAGGTAAAAGATGTTGAGGTCCTATAAAAGTCAGTGGGAGCCCTGCTCATCTTTTTGAGCCAAAGTCAAGTTGGTTTTCGTATTTTTTTTCACAGGGAATTGTCCAAAAATTTTTAGTTTTAGAGTGTGTTTAGTCATGGTTTCTAAAACCATGAAAAAGTAGACTGCTGATAAACAGGACCCAAAGATTCAGTACAGTAATGAAATCAGGCCTATAGAGTGGGGACATTAAATAAACATGGTCTCTAAACCAGGACTACAGTGTACATCTAATTATTATTAATTTTTTTTATTATAATTTCTCAATTTTTACATATTATTAGGAAAAAGAAAAAGAGGGGAAAGAAAAGGGGTTAAGGAGGGGTTGTGGAGACTGGCTGTTACTGGTCGGTCTTATATAGCCATAAACTTTGTCATGCTATAGGTTGTTGATAGTAATAAGTTCGTTCATATAGTTGAATTTTTTCCACTTCTTTAACTATATAGTTATTAGATGGAAGTGATCTTTTCTTCCAGTGCTGTGCGATTAAGTTCCTACTTGCTAATAGTATTTGCATCAATGATCTCTTCTGTTTTCTATCTCCTTGCGGAATTCCTATATTTAGAAGGAAAAGTGCAGGATTCATTGTGATGAGTATTCCAGTTATTTGTTCCAGGAGGTTTCTAACCGTTTCCCGTTTGTACAATTGGGCAGCTCCACCAAATGTGAAGTAGAGTCCCTTTTTCTTGTTGACATCTCCAACATTTGTCAGATATCGTAGGGTATGCCTTGTGGATCTTTTCCGGGGTCATATACCACCTATACATTAATTTAATTGTTAATTCGTGATGGTTTAAAGATCTGGAGTATTTTGAGGTCTCATTAAAGAGATGTTGCCAGAG
>CM044437.1:83178138-83199143 GCA_024363595.1 Xenopus borealis
ACACCAAAGGGTAAGATCTGTAGTACCCTGTTTATCATTAATATTAAAAAAATCTGTTATATTTACCTCTACTTGATGTTTCGTATTTTTGTCCATGAGAATTGTGTCATTTAATCTCCATGGTGGTCTTGTGGTAAATTGGTGCTGCTCTTTCAACATAAAAATTACTGTTGAATGATCTGTCCATGTTGTAGTATGTATTGCACTATGTGATATATGCTGGAGAGTATGAGGGTACATCTAATTATTTAAATTACAACTGAAGGTAATGTTGTAGCTGGCGAAAACACATTTTTTCAGTAGTGAGTGGATGGGTGAAATTGTTGATCAAAAGTATTGCAGGTAATGCAACCCCTATAATTAGTTTCTACCATTTTATTAGGGGCTCAGATTTATTAAGGTTTGCATGTTAAATTAA
Organism: Xenopus borealis; assembly: GCA_024363595.1. Classification (NCBI taxonomy): domain Eukaryota; kingdom Metazoa; phylum Chordata; class Amphibia; order Anura; family Pipidae; genus Xenopus; species Xenopus borealis. The sequence goes on from CM044437.1 coordinate 83,178,557, forward strand.
CATTTTCTTAAATCTTTTTTGGTCAGAACTAAAAAATTCAAATTTTAATTACAAGTCATTGGAAGAAGTCCGTTGAACTATTTGAATATGTTAATTGGCTTGGAGTTTTTTCCCCGAATACACACACAAACTCTGCCTGTCTGTTAATTTTTTTTTTTTTAAAGGACATGTAAAGCCTACATTTTCCTACCCTGTATATAAGTTGGGCATATCTTCCGCACCCAAATTGCATAATTTCTACTGCATATACCCCCTCTGTTTGCCAGCGCCATCACATTTTCCTAAAACAAATACCAGCTTTCACCTGGCGGCCATTTTCCCTGATACATTATCATCTGAAATAAGACATGTATGCTGTAAAGTCCATGTAATGCAGAATGCAGGTTTACACAGGCACAACCTACTTTGATAAAAAAAAAGTTCTGCTGGGTTTGAGTACTGTAATTATTACGCTGAGCTCAGGAGAGGAGAAAAAAATATCATCAGACAGTTTCTATGGGAACCAGCAATGCTCTCTCTTCATTGGCTGTTAGTGTGGAGGATGTGTTATGTAATCTGAGCTGAGAGGAACTGAGCATGCTCACTGAGCCAAGAGCCAAAGGAAATTCCTGAGGGAGGGGGCAGAGTGGTTTAGTGTAGTAGAAGGATTTGTAGCCGATTAAGGGGATACTGCAGCCTTACTGTTAACCTTTTAACAACCAGAGTGGCAGTTATCTAGAGATTTCAGAGACGCTGTTCATTGATTACATTTTTTGTGAAAAGGGTTGACATGTCCTTTAATGAAGATGGGTACTTGCATACCTGTACAAATTGCTTAGTTAACCTTAATCCTGAAGGCACAGCTATTCCCCACATTATTCATTCTACAACAGGTGTGCCCATATTTTACTAATGAGATGTCCACTTTTATCGCTGATGTCCCATTACAATGTACATCCATAAAAGCATTGTCAACACTCTATTCCACGGAATATTACTTAAATATAAAATATAAATTCTCTCATAAATGAATATAATATTTAACAACTATTACTTATGTGACCTTAAAATAATAATCTGAATATCTGAATGAAAAGCATGGATAGGAAGGGGATATAGACAAGCTGTTTGTTGACATTGTCTTCAGACCCCCAGCTAAAGGACAACTGGTAGATTTTGATCTACCTATTGGGCACCCCTGTTGTACAGGAATGGGTCTGATTTTTCTTTTGCAGTTTCTCCTCAAAAGGACCGCAGAAGTGAGTAAAAGGCTGACTGTGCACATAATGTGTCACACATTAGTTACAATTATTCCTATGCTAGGGAGCAGACAGAACAAGTGAATTTTAGAAGCATGCAAAGGTGGTGACAATTACTTTGGCATCTTGGTCTGCTATTGTAGTGTGTGTAAATATGTGAACAACAAGTCAATCAGAAAGGCAGAATTATTGTGGGCTTAAATGTGAAATTGAAGCAGTGTACCTTGCAAATAAGGAAAAGGTGTGGAAACTGCAGAGTACTTGGAACAGGACATAATTAGGTTGAGCAAGGGTAGAAACAATTTGTTATAAGAATATACTTAAAAATGTTATATTATCACTGATTTTTCCCACAATACAGCCAGAGGCACATGTAGAGGGGTAGTTGGCAGCATTAATAGAATCTGTGGCATAAACAGAAACCTGCCTGTTAATCTGATAAATCTCAATAAACACAATTTATTTAAAGTACACTTTATTCAAAGTACTCGAATTTTACAAATACAAGTAGAGAGTAAAAATAGATACAATAAAATCAAACAAAGTTATTTATAAAATTAACAGCAATGGTAATGTTTTACGTTATTTATTGAATCTTCTCTTTTTACTTATTTGCTTGCTGGCCTGTTCCTCCACTTGCAGGGCAAGACGCAGGGAATTTATGCTATCTGCAAAGCAAGAGCATCAAATATATGACCATAATATGACATGTGGGAGAAACAAATTACAATGAAATGGTTACTAAAGTTACCAGATAACTTAAAAAATAGAAAAAATTAAATGCAATCCCAGATGAGTAACATCATTTGGTAACCTTAGCACTTGCATTCCATCATACTACAAAAAATAAAAGGTAAAATACATACAACTGAATAATTAGGAAAAGGATCATTAGAAACGATCCAAAACATTGATGGTCATTCAGACTACTACAACACTACCTCCTATTAAAGTTAAAATCAGCTTTTTAACACTTCGGCTCTTGCCCCAGACATTACATTATAGATAGCAGATATGGGGTACTTAATAGGCCTTTTATTAAATCCCCTTAATGGGATTGCATGGCTTTAAATAAAGACAATTTTGTCTACACTTGTGATCTAGATTCTGTTAAATTAATGTTTATTTAAAGGAGGATGCTATAAAAAAACAGAAGGTAGACTATGTGCCATAGTTGGAGTTTTCCAACCTTGGATACATTTAGTTATTTTACCCTTCAGCAACCCAAACATTTCCACATGCTTTTTCTAGCACATTTATTGATTTTATATACAATTGAGTAGTACTAATAGGGATTACACTTCCACCATTAGGGTAGCTTTAATGGTCTATAGAAAAAAGGGTTGTGCCTGATCTAGTGTCTGCTTTAAAGATTCTAACATTTGAATTTGAAAATTATACATATATATGTAAATATATAAGTATACATATATGCATGCCAAATTATATACTAAGTATAGTCACTTTGACCTCATGGCAACCACCCCCTTTTTATTCCACCCCTTTCTTACCTCCCAAAGCAATTAAAACTTTAGAGCGCTCTTGGATGAGGTATTCTGCTTGCATTACAAAGTTCTCTAGGTCATAATCTGGCTGCTCGGTCATCTGCAACAAGTTTGTCCATTCTGGTTCTCTCTGTTTGGAAGATACAAAAAAAATGTAAGAAGTGGTCTTTTTTACTTCACAGGTCTACACGGAGGGTAAAGCACAAAAATAAAATGTTTAAAGGACAAGGAAAGCTTCTTTTCACTTAACGAAGAGAGAAAAAAGTTAGGAGAGGAGAATGTGATGTGACAGTTTAAATGATGCATTAACAGACTACGTCAGTCTTAATGAACCAGATTGCATCACCATGCGTAGCTGTGCTGGTTAAAGAGAGCTGGCTACACAAGAAGCAATAGAGCCCACAAGAAATACAATATGCGCTGAACCAAAAGAATAACTATCGCTGATGCTGTGCAGTCTTGGGGGCAGATTTACTATTAAAAACTGCGAAATTCGACCATCTAATTTTTTTTTTTTTTTTAAAGGCGTTTTAGATCAAAAACGGACCCGTTTGGTCCATTTTCGATCTAAAACATCTTTAAAAAAATAAAAATTGAAAAAGAATTGAAATAGTTCAAATGCATTGTATGATTTTCAATAAAAGCCTTTGAATTCTTGGCACTTTAAAAAATTTCAGGACATGCTCTAGGAGGTCCCCCATAGGCTAAAATGGCAATTCGGCAACTTTAAAGTGTCGAATTCAAAGGATTTTAAAGAGACAGTACTTCAAAATTTCTTGAGACCAGCTCAATGACTTATGGAAAGCGTTCTTTTTATACTTTTTTCAGAAATAATCAATTGGAAATGGATGAATGCTTTAGTGAAAGTACTCTACTGTTAGCCTGCAAAGAGGTAGGCCTTTCCCTGCATTCATTGTATTTGGCCTTTCCTTGTCCCTTAAGGCATCTTGCACTATTTGGGATTCGGCTGAATCCTAATTTTCATATGCAAATTAGGGACAGGAAGGTAAAAAGTGGAAAAACTTTTTTTTTTACTTCCTTGTTTTGTGACAAAAAGTTACATGATTTCCCTTAGTATTCAGTTCCTGCTTGAAAAGCCTGAATCCTGGATCCCTAGTTGTAAGTGCTGCTCACATAGGGTGCTTTAAGCTACATAGAAACATATGGATGAAAGCAGTCCATCAAGTTCAACCCCTACTAATGAATCCTAGTGGACAATTGTAGATTTTAGTATGACAATATCATCAATGCTGCTACAAAAAGTGCAGAGAACATTAGGCATGTGTGGGATCATAAAGGCTTATAATTGTTACAATGTGTCAAAAGACTATAAATAGTACCTCTGAAACAGAAAGGATAGAACTTAAATAAAAGCAGATGTATCAGACTTCCAATCAAGTATAACAATAATGTCTTTGCCATTATCTATACAATATTGGCAGTGTGCTCAAGTTATTGGGATAAATCTAAAGCAGCAAATATAATTTGTATAAACAAATTAGATATAGCAACACAGGGTTCAAAGCAATTGTTGTGGAACTTTTCTTTTTTTGAGGATCAAAAAGGCAAAGTTTACCTTTAAGTCAATTTTGGTATGTTATAAAATGGCCAGTTAGCAACTTTTTAATTGGTCTTTATTTTTTATACTTTTCGAATGGGTCACTGTCCCCATCAAAACAATGCGCCGTAAGGATACACATTTATTGTAATTGTATTGTAATTGCTACTAACATAGTTAAATTGGGTTGAAAAAAGACAAAGTCCATCAAGTTCAACCCCTCCAAATTAAAACCCAGCATACACACACACACCCCTCCACTCATTCACACAAATCATATATGCCCAGCTATACTAACTGTAGAGTTTAGTATCCCCAGAGAAAACAACCCCAACCATGACAGTCTACCCTCATAATTTAAGTTTTCCATTCCTCTAACCAGTTTAGTTGCACGTCTCTGCACTCTCTCCAGCTCATTTACATCCCTCCTAAGGACTGGAGTCTAAAAATGCACTGCATATTCCAGATATGGATAGGGATCTATAAAGAGGCATAATTATGTTTTCATCCCTTGAGTTTATGCCTTTTTTATGCAGGACAGAACTTTATTTGCTTTAGTAGCTACAGAATGACACTGCCCAGAATTAGACAACTTGATATTATGTCTGTCCAAAAATCATCCAGGCCCCTTTTGAAAGCATCAACAGAATGAGCCATCACATAATCACCCGGCAGTGCATTCCACAACCTCACTGTCCTGACTGTGAAGAACCATCTACACTGCTTCAAATAAAAGTCCTTTTCTTCTAGTCTTAAGGGGTGTCCTCTGGTGCCGGTCCTTTTATGGTTAAAAAGGTCCCCTGATATTTTTCTAGAATGTCCTCTAATGTATTTTTTAAAGTGTAATCATTTCCCCTCGCAAGCGACTTTTTCTCCAGAGAAAACAACCCCAACCATGACAGTCTACCCTCATAATTTAAGTTTTCCTTTCCTCTAACCAGTTTAGTTGCATGTCTCTGCACTCTCTCCAGCTCATTTACATCCCTCCTAAAGACTGGAGTCCAAAAATGCACTGCATGTTCCAGATATGGATGGGGATCTATAAAGAGGCATAATTAGGTTTTCATCCCTTGAGTTTATGCCCTTTTTTATGCAGGACAGAACCCTATTTGCTTTAGTAGCTACAGAATGACTGCCCAGAACTAGACAACTTGTTATCTATAAAAACCCCAAGATCCTTCTGACTTAAGGAAACTCCCAACACACTGCCATTTAGTGTATAAATTGCATTTATATTATTTTTGCCAAAGTACATAACCTTGCATTTATCAACATTGAACCTCATTTTCCAGTTTTGCTGCCCAGTTTCCCAACTTAGACAAATCACTCTGCAAAGTGGCAGCATCCTGCATGGAACCTATAGTTCTGCACAATTTAGTAACATCTGCAAAAATAGAAACCGTACTTTCAATGCCCACATCCAGGTCATTAATAAACAAGTTCAAAAGCAAGGGACCCAGTACAGAGCCCTGCGGTACCCCACTAACAACACTGGTCCAATTGGAAAGTGTTCCATTTACCACCACTCTTTGTAGTCCATCTTTTAGCCAGTTCTCTATCCAGTTACAAATACTATATTCGAGGCCATCATTCCTTAATTTAACCAGTAACCTTCTGTGTGGCACTGTATAAAATGCTTTAGCTAAATCACATCCACCACCATCCCAGAATTGAGATCCCTGCTTACCTTCTCATAAAATGAAATTAAGTTAGACAAGGCAAGATCTATTACGCATAAAACCATGCTGACACAAACTCATAGTATTGTTATTTGCTATGAAGTCCAGTATCCTGTCCTTTATTACCTTTCCTTTATTATAAAAGCTTTCCTACCACCGACGTCAGACTAACTGGCCTATAGTTTTGAGGCAGAGAATGGGATCCTTTTTGAATAGCAGCACCACATTAGCTATTCGCCAGTCTCTCGGCACCATGCCAGACCTCAATGAATCCTGAAAAATTAAGTAGAGAGGTTTGGCAATCACAGAGCTAAGCTAGTTAATTACCCTGGGATGAATCCCATCTGGCCCTGGACCTTTGTTTATCTTAACATGTTCTAGTCTCTTGAATTTCAGCATGAGTGAACCATGCATCATTCGATGTATTAAAATTGGGACTATTAATAAGGAAACCTTCATTAGCTGGTTCCTCATTTGTGTTGACAGAAGAAAAGTATGCATTCAAAATCTGAGCTTTTTACTTGTTCTCATCAACCAGCTGACCCCGCTCTGATAATAAAGGTCCTACCCCTTCCTGTTTCAATTTTTTACTATTAATATATTTTAAAAATTATTTTGGATTCTTTTTACAGCTTACTGCTATATTTTTTTCCTTCCTAGATTCTTTATTGATTTTAGCTTGCCTGATGATTTATTGGCCTCATTGTACCTTATAAATGATTCGGCTGTCCCAGCTAACTTGAAAGCCTTAAAAGCACGTCTTTTCTTACCCACCTCAACACCAACACTTCTATTGAACCAAAAAGGTTTTGTTTTGCAACAACGTTCCTTGCTTACAAGAGGAATATACAGACATGTATATTTATTAAGCAGCATTTTAAAGACTTCCCATTTTTGTTCAGTGTTTAACCCTGTGAAAAGCATTTCCCACTTAATATGTTGCAGAGATGATCTTAGACTGTCAAAGTTTGCATGCCTGAAATTCAATGTTTTAGTTACTCCCTTATAGAATTGCCTCTGCAACAGAATCTCAAAGGAGACCATGTTATGATCACTATTTCCTAAATGCTGACCCACACAAACGCTAGAGATTGGTTCAGTATTATTAGCTATTACAAGATCCAAAAGAGTTCTTCCTAGTAGGTTCTTGAACGAGCTGGGATAAAAAGTTGTCATTTAGCATATTTACAAACCTACTAGCTTTATCTGTCCTGGCAACCCCATTACCCCAGTCAATGTCCGTGTAATTGAAGTCACCCATAATAACTTGACCTAGTTGTGAAGCCGCTTCTATTTGTAAAAGTAGCTGGGCTTCATATTCGTCACTTATACGAGGTGGTTTGTAGCATACACCAATGAAAATTTTCTTTGTAGCCTTATTATGCCCAGTCGAAATCTCTACCCAGAGGGATTCCAAAACCTCACCAGTGCCAACAATGGTTATTTCTTTAGTGCATGGCTTTAATTCAGGCTTTACATATAAACACACTCCTCCCCCCTTTCTAATCCCTCTGTCCCTTCTAAAAAGGGTGTAACCATTTAAATTCACAGTCCAGTCACGTTTCATCCCACCAAGTCTCAGTGTCTCCCATTTCACCTGACAAACTTCGTGCATTTGCCAGCAAACAGCAGGTTTACTACTACAGGTTACTACTTTTACTTTTTAAATGTACATTACTTTGAGGGGAATTATAAGTTAAGTTAATATTAGTCTGTTTTCCTTGTAACAGAGGGACCTCCTTAGCTGGTAAACTGTATGCCCCCCCTCACCCATTACTAATCCCACTACCCCATCTACCCTAGCTTCCCCATAATTCTCCCAGGGATAAGTCTCTTTTTTCCTTTTGCCCACCTTAGATTTTCTGACTGTCACCCAGCTAGCTGCCTCAACATCCTGCTGCTGTTCTGTTCCCCCCAAATTATCTGACCCCGCTAGGTCCTGCTCAGTGAGCAAGAGACTCCTTTCAAGATTGTCATCGAACGCAGAGTTGCAATACATATGTGGCAGACTGTGCGCTGGGTCAGACCTTCAATCTTGCTACCACTCATCCCAGTTACAGATCAAAACAGGAACAAAAAAAAAATTAGGGTTTAGAACAAACTTTTGACCTAGTTTGAACCTCCTTTAGTTTGAAACTCCAGTGTTTGCAACTCCACTTACAGATCCCCGACTTAAAGAGCAAACACTTAAGAGCAGCTAAACACTAGAGCAGGCTCCACTGGAGTCCCAGGGGTTCTTTTTATACAGTCTGTTCCGGTGCAACCAGGCCCTTGCCAAGGTAGTTTGGCACCCTAGGCAAGGGGTTCAATCAGTGCCCCCCACGCCCCCGTTATGTATGACTATTTCCCACCTATTTACTTTTTCTAAATAAAGAAACTGTATAACACATTAATGAATCAAACTGTACATGTGCCAGCCAGCTGCACCCAAAATATTGCTCCAAATCTGTACCTGTGCCAGCAAGCCAAAATATTGCCCCCAAATCTGTACCACCAGTCATTGCCCGCAAATCTGTATCTGTGCCACCAGTCATGACCCTCCCAAGTCTGTACCTGTACCACCAGCCTGTGCCAGAGCAGCAAAAATATTGCCCCAGATCTGTGCCAGGCAAAGGGCAAGTAAGAAGGAGGTGGGGACTGAAGAAGAGCAGAACGCTGCTGCTGGAGACAGGGGCGAAGTTAAAACTTAAAGAAATAAAAAAAATTATTGCCCTTCTAAAGTGCGCCCCCCCTCTTACTGCGCCCTAGGCGGCTGCCTACTCTGCCTACCCCTAGTTCCGGCCCTGGGTGCAACTAATCAAACCCCACCCCCTCAAACTGAGGGAAAACTAACTGCAAAGTAAAGCAGGTTGTGACAAACTTGCTGTAAGCACAATAGCACACTAAACTTTGCTATTTAGCACCAAAAACAGAAAAAAAAAATTAAACCACAGTATTTAAATATACCACCTCATTATAAAATAACAGTTAATAACAAATACTTATCCTTTTCAGACGGTTTGTTTGTTTTTAGTTGCTTTTTCCAGTCAGCAGTTTTGTATTACTGTTCTTTAACAAAGTTGTATGAATACATGATTATGCATATGACCGAGTTTATCAACAGTATACATTTTACTACTTTCTAACATAAAATAAAAGCATTCCACTAGTTATCCAAAAAAAGTCGTTTGATCGGACGGTAAAATTTATACAGTTGGGTCACTTGTTCCATAGGCGCATGAATATTTATAAATGCAAACCAAAAATAGTTACCAAAATAAAATCTGTTAAATACAATATTGGACATGTTACATATCAAAGTATGTCTCTACCATATTGACTTGATTTTTATTAGAAAAACAAATAGGGCAGATTTACTAACTTTGAAATAGGTCAGGATTAAGTTATTAAACCTTTTTTCCCAAATTATAAAGATGCTGATCAAAGCTTGCAGGAGTTGCAAGCATTAAAAGGACAAGTAAAGTCTAAAATAAAATAAGGCTAGAAATGTTTTATTTTGTATACTAAACAAATGTAACGCACCACAAACCTTACAAGTGATTTATGCTTTCAGAGGGTAATCATCTTGTAACTTTGTTAAACATCTTTGCAAGACCAAGACTGTGCACATGCTCAGTGTTATCTGGGCTGCTTAGGGATCGTCATAAATTATCAAAACAGGGAAACAAACAAAGCTGCTCCCCCCTGCTGTTCATAATTATGACGGTTTCCCTGAGGTACCGTCTGACAATTCCTATCAACAGAAATAAATGAAGGGAGAGTTCACTACATACAGTCAGGTTTATTATAAAAACATTAGAAATTTTTAAATAAAGTATATTGGAGATAGGTTTCTTTTTCATTAAAGAAAGTAAAAATGGGAATTTATTATTTTTGCCTTTCCTTGTCCTTTAATAGAAACATAGTTAATCAAGCTTAAAGTGTTTTAAAAATATTTGCCTTTATCTTTATGCCTTTTCAAACTTGCAATTTAAAATGCTATCTGGTGGTGGTTGTTAATGGTGGGGTTGTCAATGTCCCCAGCAACCAAAATTCTGTTGCTCTGTGAGACTACAATTTAATTGTTTATCATTTAGCTTAGGCCCTCCACTATACATTTTCCATTTTATCAGTTGAATATTAATAAACTGGACTACAGCAACCAAATAGCAGTTGATTAAAAAGCTAAAGAAGTCAAATTCCATATAGATACACACAAAAAAAAACTTTACACAAAAACAAACAATCAGGAAATGGTTACCTGCACAAGTTCTCTCAATTCATCTACAGCTTTATCTTCTAGCTCACCAACACGGTTAAGAGCATCTTGAAAGCTGTTATGTGTGGACAGCTCTTCATCTTTCAGCAGGAACTAATACAATATTCAAGGTTAACTCACAATGTAATATTATATATACAAAATGTAGGGCAAGGTTTGGTGTAATGCAAGTTAAGAGACACACACACACAATTTCATTGCTATTGGATTTGGTCAAACATTGTGGCATTGTACATGCAGATATTCAAGAGAAATTAGACCTGGTGACATTACATAATTGAATTACTTAGTAGTAGCAAATATTCTATTGAGCAGTGTGCAGAAAAATACATACATCATCCTGAAGTTGTAAACCGCCTATCGAAGCATGGGATTCATCACTATCCTCTGTCTCCATCTGCAGATTATCATCATTAATTTCAGCCTTTTCTGGACTCAGCTCTTTGACTCTGCATAGTAAAATAAAAAGAAGTAAAGTTATTCTAAGCAACCCGTGTGCTACATAGGTAAACTAAAGGGGTGGTTAACATTTAGGTTAAAGGGATACGGTCATGGAAAACTTTTTTTTCAACATGCAGTCACTAGTGCTGCTTCAGCAGACTTCTGCACTGAAATCAATTTTCTCAAAAGAGCAAACAGATTTCTTTTATATTTAATTTTGTAATTTGACATGGGGTTAGACAGTCAGTTCCCCGGGTGTCCCCAGTCATGTGACTTGTGCTCTGACAAAATTCATTCACGCTTTAGGGTTAGACCACACGGGAAGATTCAGGGAGATTAGTCACCTGGCGACTAATCTCCCTGAATTGCTTGCCAGTGTCCTACAACCGCTAAACTGTAAGTCGCCTGTGCCTATTTCACACAATGTGCTACGTTTTTCTAAGTCCCTCGAAATTGCCTCACGAGGCAGTTTTCAGTGACTTAACGCTGCATGTGAAATAGGCGCAGGCGACTTACAGGTTACTGGGCGCAAACCATGGGCAAGCAATTCAAGGAGATTAGTCGCCCCAAAGAAGCGGCGACTAATCTCCCTGAAATCTTCCCATGTGGTCTAACCCTTACTGCTGCACTGCAAGTTGGAGTGTTATCAAGCCCCTCCCCTCAGCAGAACAATGGGAAGTAAACCACATAGCAGCTCCCTAACAAAAAATAACATCTCCCTGGTAGATATAAGATATAAGAACAGCACTCAATAGTAAAAATCTATGTCCCACTGTGACCCCATTCAGTTACATTGAGTAGGAGAAACAGACTTTCAAAAAGCAGTTACATACGGCAGCACTGGCTTTTTCTGAACGCACGTGACCAGGTAGAGTGACCGGGGATCACTGCCTACAGTCCAAAACACACTTGTTGGGTTAGCAATGAAATTTTACATGGTAGAGTGAAATATTTGCAGTGTTCGTGTAATTTAGAAATAGAAACTACACAATGAAATGAAATGACAGAATATATAGAATTGTATACGTGATCGCTCTGTGAGGCTACAATACTATTATGATCAGTAAATAAATATTTACTTTTACCTGTCTGCATATCTTAGAGTATTGAGGGTATATTCACAGGAATTAAATCCAGGCGAAAGCATAGCAATCTGCAAATTGAAAAGAAATCAAACACTAAATAAACAATATAATGCCCGAACATGCTTGCATTCTCAAAACAGGGCCAAAGTGGAAAATCAAACTGAAGCCACATTACACTTCTCAATGGGCTGCTGGTTTGTATGACTTTTGCAGGAATTATAAATAAACTAGGGATGCACCATATCCACTAATTTGCAATTACATAATTATATGCAAATTATGCCTAAAATGGGTTAAACGAACCACATAGCAATTGAGTTAATTTTTTTTTTTAGATTCTATATTCACGTGGCGAAGTTACACAACTTGAAAGGCGAAAAAAAAACATTCAAATGAATACAGATAGAAATGCCATATTTTATATACTGAACTTATTGAATCAGACAAACGGTTCAGCATTTTTATAGTAGTAATGACCAGGCCTTCAAAATTTGTTACAGGTGTTTCCCATCTTGGATTTTGAACAGTAACCTCAAAAAATAGGTTTTAAAATAATAAAAATATAATGCAGTGTTGCCCTGCATTGGTAATACTGGCGTTTGCTTCAGAAACACTACTATTTTTATATAAATAAGCTTCTGTGTAGCAATGGGGGCAGCCATTCAAAGGACAAAATGCTCAGGTTGCACAGCAGATAAGCTCTGTAGACACTATTTAACCTGTGCCATATAGTCTTTTTTCAATTTCCACCATTGCTACACAGCAGCTCGTATAGGAACTACAGTAGTGTTTATGAAACAAACAGATCAGTTTTACCTGTGCAAGGTACATGATATTTTCATTACTTTAAAACACAAATTTTTGGTGTTAATGTTTAACATCTTGTAAGTCAGTCCCCAAGCTCAGCAAGTGACAGCAGCACAGAGCATGTGCAGAAGATGGAGAGTTACATGGGCTTCTTTGGTACAAATCTTTACTGCTAAAGGGCTGTGGTACTCTTGGAGTTTGTATAGAAGCCAAACACAGAATGTGCATTTCTGCTGATAAAGTCGGATTACCAAACCCTGGATTTTGGTAAATCCCTAAAATTAAAGCCTGCAACTCGTGGACTGCTGGTTTGTTCGTCTTTGCTCATGGGGATCAAGAAGTATAATATTACAGTAAATGGCCAGAAATTGCATTTGTTTCTCATGTAACATCAGCTACAGTAATAACATTTCTGTCTACAGTCTTCAGCAGAGAAGGTAATCCAAAGGAGTTAATATCAGGCAACGGACCACAGTTTGTCTCATATGAGTTTGAATCCTTTCTGAGAGAGATGAATATTGTGCATAGGAAATCTTCAGTGTATTACCCACAAGCAAATGGAGAAATCGAGCGATTCAACAGAAGTCTGAAAGAAGCACTACAGACAGCAAATCTTACTGGGAAATCTTGGAAAGTATTTACAACAGAGTTCCTACATAACTACAGAGCAATGTGCCATGCAACGACCCAATCATCTCCAGATGAATTATTACATGGCAGACAGATGCGCACTAGGTTACATGTTGCAGACATCAAACTTCCACCAAAGACTATTCCTACAAAATCATCTACTACGGACATTGTTAAAACATCACCAAGCCAAATGCAATGCTTATACTGATAGAAAACGTAGCGCAAGAGAATTGCACTTTCAACCTGGATCTTTAGTCGGAATTAAGAAACTGGAAATACTGAAACAAGGAAAATCTAAATTTACTACACCACTTGAAGTGAGACACCAGCCAGGACCACACACATGAACTGTCTGATGGACGTTGTCTTGCTTCTGTTAGGTATGACTTTGGAGAAGCTCCATTTGATGAGGGACCTTATCCTACTCCTGATGCCAACATCAGTAGGCCTGATAAAAGTGAACTTATAAGGCGAACCGAGAGAATCAGAAAGCTACCTGCATGGACCAAGGACTATGTGATGAATGTATATCGCTTTACTATCCACACTGTTTAATTCTTACAGTTTATACTATAGGGGGAATGTGGCGTTTATACAAATGGCCTGCGGGTGTCACTGTGCACATTACTTGTTGTACTATGCATATACACAGTGCTTTCTGTACAGCTTGAGTGAAAGTTGTGTAATGGCTGCATGAACCTGCTAATAAAGCCCTGTTATACTCTGCTCATCCTTGGCTATCATAACACAACACCTTCAATGCCTTTAAAAAAGCGCTCAGCAATTCTCCTGGTTTAGTTGCCCTAGACTACTTCAGGCCCTTTCCGGTGCAAACAGATGCTTGAATGTATGGAAGCACCTGGTTGTTTACTCAAGCTGTGAGTCCTTACCAAGGAAAACTGCTTATGAAAACCCCACTATACTGGCATATCTCAATTCTTTAAATTTGCTATACTGTATCTGCAGACAACTGAAATCAGAGATGAAGCTTAAGGTTGCAACAATTTTCTTCTGACATGCAAGATCAAAAAGAAAAAATCATGAAAATGCAAATTGACCACAATCCCAAAGTAGAAGAAGATGGACCAGCTGTTTTTTCCCCCCAACTTTGCACTTTGTAGGGGGAAAGTTGTTGGCCACATGCAAAATTACACACGATTAAAATAAATGTACTACAATAAATACAAGCAATACAAAGGTCTGCTGGTATAAGACATTAACATGTTATGGACCCCATTACCAGTGGGGACCCTTTGTTCTTTAAATCAGAATAAAACGATCTGGTGAAGCAATCCTTATGCCTCTTGGACCTCTCAAACTAGATGCCTCTAAGAGTGGGTCTTTTCATCCACTGGCTCAGTCCCGAATAACTTGGGGAGTGGTTAACCCTTACATTTAGCTTGCATCTCACATGCCTTATGGTACAATAAACTCTCTTGCAGTTTTATTTGGCAGTAACGGGCAGCGTATGCTAACCAGTCACTATGCACATGTGTTATAGGCTGGCACTAAGCAAATCAACACTGGGTTATGGAGATTTCTGGGGAAAGGAAGATGTACTCCACTGGCCTCTGTCCACATAGGTTGCCATAGCAATGGAGCACTTCTAGGGAATACATGTTTATTTGCTCACTTCCCTGCTTTTTTTCCTTAACATGCTTAATAGTAGCACATCTTTTGTATTTTTACATTTTACTCAATGCAATTGAAATGGGTTGCTTTCTGGGCCTTTCACAAAGGGGGCATCCTGTGGTGACCACAAGCGACACTGGCCTTTACATGTGATTTAAAAAACATCTTTTTCCATTTAAAGCCCAATACTAAACTTGCTGCTTGAACCTTTTCCCTACGTAGGTTGTTTATTTTTTTTAAACATTGGTGTGCAGCACTTTCATGGGTGAATCAATACATATAGAATATCTAGCTTTATTTCCATTTAAAATTTCTCCATCATTTTTATATATCGTGAAACCATTTATACTTCTACTTCATATAAAAAAAAAATAGAAATTCCCTTAAAGGAACACTAACACCAAAAAATTAAAGTGTTTTGAAGTAAAGAACATATCATGCAGTGCTGCCCTGCGCTGTTAAAACTGATCTGTTTGCTTCAGAAACACTACTTTAGTTCATATAAACAAGCTGCTAAGTAGCAATGGCGGAAATTGAAAAAAGGCTACATGGCACAGGATAAGTAATGGATAACAGATACTATTATGTTCTACAGAGTTTATCTGCTATATAACTTGAGCCTTTTCTCCTTTGAATGGCTGCCCCCATTGCTACACAGCAGCTTATTTATATAAACAATAGAAGTGTTTCTAAAGCAAATACAGCAGTTTTACCAGTGCAGGACAACACTGCATTATATTTTTATTACTTTAAAACAATATCATTTTTTTGATGTTACTGGTCCTTTAAGAAGATATTTTGATCCAGAGATCAAAATAATTATTGACATGGATGCTACATGAATTGAATAGGTGGTGCCAACAGTGATCCCTATCTGCAATTTAACACACATTTTTAAAGTACACTGGCAGCAAACCAAATGATTTAAGTTCTTGCTGTTTATGTTGTGAGCGATAATTACCATACATGTTCTTGAATTTTCTCCTATGAAGGAATCACGAAGAATCTGAGTAAGTTTACTTTCCCGGAAAGGGGTATGAGATTTGTTCTGTCCCAAAGCACGTATGCATTCCTAACAGAGGGAATGAAAAAAGTTATTTTCACAAGAAATGATGTCTGAAGCTTACTTGACATAGTCCTTACGGCATCCCCCATAAATTGCTGTTTAAATAGCCAAGTTGTCAGATAATGTCAATGAAGGACTATTTCAGTTTAAATACCTTCTTGATGAAGGTTCCCCTAAATATCAATTAGTTTTTGACATTTATTAAGTCACATGACTGCTCCATATATTTCATCTTTTCAAGATGTGGGATAAGGGGGGCACTGTGCTTTCTCCTCATTACCACTTTAAACTCATTTCTACACCTCCCTACTTTTCTTGAGGTGAATGCAGTGCAGCTGTTCCACCATCTCTCTGGATGGGCAGTTGTTGACAGACACCCTTTGTACACTACCCGCTCTGCTGACCCTCAGTCAAAAATCCTGATTTGTAATACTCACTGTGGACATAACCACCACTTTCTAAATCTCTTGGTTCTAACCCCTCCTCTTTCAGGTCTTCCTGTTATCTATAGCTATAACAATTCTCTTATCCACAATCAACACCCATGACCCTCTGCAGCCACAATACGGTTGTTCCCATAATCAACACCCCTGACCTTTTGCACACACTCAGCAGTGTATCTGAAGAAAATATTGTACAATACCGTATTAACGTAAATAAAAGATGGTGTTGCATAGAAGATATACAATAAAAGATGCAATTTCAGAAAAGAAAAAAAAGGGGGTGGAAAAGCATGGGGTCTCTGCTGAACAGCCTTAAAGTGAAAGTAGGCAGGGAGTGACCCTCCATATCTGTAACCGATTCATGGTTGCAACATTTTCTTGAACACGTTTGTCTAGTTTGATACTGATTAGTTTTTCATAAAAAAAAAACAAAAAACTTTGAAGTCTTACCAAACATGGTAAGATTTTTTAGTGCCACTTATCCTTGTAGCACATTATAAATAGTTATACATACCCAAACTGAACCACATAGAATGAGAAAAAAAAATTGTGTAACTCACAACTTGTCTATTCAAATACTGGTATGGGATCCATTATCCAGAAACTCATTATCCAGAAAGCTCAGAATTTTGTACAAATATTTAAAAATTATTTCTTTTTTCTCTGTAATAATAAAACAGCAGCTTGTACTTGATCCAAACAGATTTAATTAATACTTAATGGAAGCAAAACCAGCCTATTTGGGTTTATTTGGTCTTTGAATGATTTTATAGTAGACTAAAGTTATGAAGATCTGAATTACAGAAAGAAAGCATTATGGATAACAGGTCCCATACTTGTACTACCTTGTCCCACCTTTAACAGTTTTCTCTTAAGCATCCCAAAATGCAGAAAAGTACAGCAATTAAACAGTTAATTCCAATTATTCTCACTAAAGTTCCAAAAGCCCCATTGTGCAGTTAACCAATCAACTGATACTACCATTACAGCAGAGAAAAAAAAAAGTCCACAACAGGGGTCTTACCTTTAAAGCAAGCAAACTCCTATTTATTTCTGCTCCTTCCATGCGAGTAATACGATCAGCACTGGCTGTATCAGCACCTCTTTCGTTGCCAGCCAAGTCCACAAGGGAAAACTTGCCATGAAGCCTACTTCCCCTTCGCAAAATGATTTGCAAACAGGCATGGGAACGTGAGGAGCTAGTATTGGCAAATGTCTGGCCAGAAGTTCTGTTGATGCAAAAGTTTATTAAACAATTGCTACAATGCCTCAAGGCATGAATATGCTAGAAAAACAGCACGCACACCCCTAGCTTTACCTGCAAGCACTGCCAATTTCAATCATTTTAAAGACATCATCTGCAGAAGTCACTTGTTTTTCCAACAACCCAACAACCTGAACTTGTTGCTTTGCATCTTCCAATACACGCAGCTTTGTCTTTTTGTTCAACAGATCAAACACCTAAAAAATGGCAGAACGGGGAAGAATTACTTACCCTAACTGGCAGTTGACTTGAAAGTGTTGGAATCAACTGCCAAGCAATATTCTACAAAGGAGGATACAGAAGACACATTTTCCAGAGTAGAGAGAAATATAGTATAAACTTGCTTTTATTTGCATGACAACAATTTTTTTTAAGTCCCTGTTGCCAAAAGCATGCCAAATACAAAAGTTGTGTGTAGTTTCATGGGGAGTACAGACTTGTATAGATCACAAGACAAGCAAAAAAAAAATCTATCAATATAATTAAAGAAGACATATTGTGTAAAATATAAGAATTGTGCTTAAAATAGTAGTGTTTCAGGCTGATTTATTGAATATTTCTGCAAAAAACCTAATAATCCCTCCCTTCCACTTCCTGCTCCCTGAATTCCCAGGCTGTGCAGGGGAGCCGGTGGCTCTCAGCTCACTGCACTGTAGGACAGGAACCAATCAGCAGCTAGCAGGACCTGATAAGGAACTTAAGCCTGTCTGTGCTTGTGTGACTGCAGGGCTGTGATTGGCTGTCCCCTTCCTACTGTGCTTCTGGCAGGGACTGTTAGGGCACTGCCACCACTCATTTGAAACACAGACAGGGACCAGAGAACATCTATAGGGAGCTCTAATAAAGGGGCCATTTTTAAAGATATAAATTTTTAGCCCGATGTAAAAGCAACACCATATATTACTTAATTACCTAAAAAATTAGGGGGTTTTCATTTGTAAAATGTAGACATTCCACTGAATTCAAAACACTGCACTATAAACTTATAGCAATTTAGATTGTGGTTCACCTGAGTTAACTTTTAGTATGATGTAGAGCAGGGGTGTCCAACCTGCGGCCAGAGGGATGCATGTGGCTCAGGATGGATATGAATGAGGCCCAGCTTGAAACTTCATGTTGCAAAGGATTTAGGAGTAGGCAGGACTCTGCCCATTGCCCAGTTAGTAGTAATAATAATACAGTAGAACCCCCATTTTACGTTTTTCAGGGGACCAGGAAAAAACCATGTAAAAACCAGTGAAAATGTAAAATCAGGGAAATGCGTTGAGGACACATAAAATGTCAAGTTAGCGGGGGTGGGGGTCAGGAAGGAGCAAAGCTCAGGCTACAGTGAGCAGGTCTGGGTCACGAGGGTTCCCAACCCCCCCCCTCTGTCACCTGCATGCTTCCAGACCCCCACTCAGTAATCAGCAAGGCCCTGGACTACACCTCTGACACCCAAATGGGCCCCCTGCCAAAGATCCTACTTGCTCATTCGGGCCTGCCACAAACCACCCTTAACACACGCACTAAGCGCTCACCCGGCCCTTGTGAATGCGCATGATGGCGTCTGCAATCAGTGGAACTTCTAAGCGAGTTTTACACAGGTTATAAGAAGCATTTTGACTTTAAAAATTAGCGATTAGGTAGGGGGAGGCTTTAAAAATCCAACGTAAAAAGCGGGAAATGCAAACTTAAAATGCAGGAAAAGAGCCCATAGAAATTAAAATTGGTAGGACTGCAAAAAAATTACGTAAAAGGTGGGAAAACGCAATATTACGGGGACGTAATATTGGGGTTAGACTGTATAACAACAAGTCTAATATCCAGGTATCCCATATTCCAGTGTATAGCGCCATCTGGTTATCCAACTGGTATTTTAGTCCCTTTCTGTGGATTTTCTTTACTTTTACAAATCAAGTGTTTGGTATTTTAGGAGTGGCCCCAGACAATTTTTTATTTCCAATGTGGCCCAGGGAAGCCAAAAGGTTGGACACCCCTGAAGTAGAGAATGATATTCTGAGACAGTATGCAGTTGGTTTAATTTTTTTTTTTTATTATTTGTGTGTTTTGAGCTTGTTATTCAGCTCAGACTGGAATATGAATATGAGAGAGTACAAACAGAAAGGAGAATAATAAAAAGTAACAATAATAATAATAATATGTAGCCAACCAGAACTTTTTTTTTCTTTTTTAAAGAAGGAGAAGTCAAGTAATTCAACAGCCATAAAAAAATAAATGAAGACAAATTGAAAAGCTGCTTAGAATTGGCCACTCTATGATATACTACATGTTAACCTGAAGGTGAACCCCTTTAACGAACGAGCATACATACTAGTACAATATAGTATATATACACTATTAGGGATGCACGAATTGTCCAAATCCAAAATTGTGAATTCAGTGCATCCCTATACAATATCTTTTCTACAGCACAGAAGAATATGTAAGGAGAGCTTATATTTAATGGAAGACCTTCAAATTAACTAAAATCTCTTTGGAATTTAGTACACTGTACTGTTTTAATGCCAAGCTTTGAGCATTAGAGAATTAAAGTTAACATTAGGAGTTCTTTACTAAGCCTAATGCTCAAACCTACCTTTCCATTATAGATTTCAAAAAAGGTCACAAAAACTTCCAAGTCTAAGTGTCTATATCGAGGTTGGTCCAAAAGAAGAAAGACATCACGTGCTGAAAATAAAAATGAATGAAATTATGTGTATACATCATCTTCACATTAATTTTAGAAGGACAACCACCAAGAGAGTGAGTTTACAAAGGAAAGAAACACTGTTCAGGTATATGCTGCAAAAGAAAAACTTCACCCAAATCACTTACATGCAAAAGCGTAGACTCCTTTGGTAACATTCTGGCTTTTGCCCGAGAAGTCACCTCCCATAGTCTAAAAAAGAAAAAAAAAAACCCATACATGTAACTAATGTCATTAAAAAAAAGCAGAGCCTTATAGCACATGCTGAGGGTGGTAGCTTCAATGGGGG
>CM044437.1:83212891-83232383 GCA_024363595.1 Xenopus borealis
AAAAAAAAAAAAAACTTGCATAATTGTATAGGAAAGGGAATTATTTTTACCTTGGTTATTTTTGACAGAGGGCAGAGACTCTTCTACAATCTCATTAATGCGTGGCTGCAACCTAGGCTCTCCAGCAACACTTGCTTTGGTAGATCGCGACCTTGTAACTGGTAAAGAATTTAAACAGACCAATAGAAGTTTGTAATATTTTATCACGGCATCAGAGCGCATATAAATCTAGCTCTTTATTATAAAAGGGATACACGAGTTTATAGTAGAAAAAGGGATACTGTCATGGGAAAACATGTTTTTTTTCAGAACACATCAGTTAATAGTGCTGCTCCAGTAGACTTCTGCACTCAAGAGTTAAGATTTTATTATATTCAGTTTTGAAATCCGACATGGGGCTAGACATTTTGTCGATTTCCCAGCTGCCCCATGTCATGTGACTTGTGCCAGCACTTTAGGAGGGAACATCTTTCTGGCAGGCTGTTTTTCCATCTCAATGTAACTGAATAGTATGCAGTGGGACATGGGTTTTTTGCTCAAGATACGTTTTTTTATTGATGCAAGAGAACAAAACATTATTACTGTCTTTTGTTACAGCATTGTTACATACTTTTCTGCACATTATACAAAAGATACATTACACCAGGTTATAACAGTATTTATACATTGACAATAAGCAGGGTTTGAATAGTCACTGCCATATTATATAGTTTATTTTACAATTAACATTGCAGCATAGAGTAACTAGGGATCTATATTTTGGGGGTATCGTTTCCTTTGTGCCAATGTGCAGTATACAGAAAGCTGGTGTTTCTGGAATTGCTGTATTTGTGAGATTAGTGAGCAGCTGCACTATGTCTGACCAGTATAACTTAAGATGGGGGCACTGCCAGATTGTGTGCAGTGTGTGGCAGGTGTTTCTCCACATCTGAGACAAGATGGATCAACATTGGGGTACAATTTATGCAGCTTTTCTCTCGTATAATATGTCCTATGGATCATGTACAAATGTAGAATTCTGTCCTTATGGCTACTAGAGATATATGCAGGGGCACCCAGAGCCTCCTTCCATTGCTCATCCGTGATGTAGTAGCAAATAATTTTCCCACCCCTCTTTACTTTGTAGAGGACTCGCCAGGACCTTGGCTTTGGTTAGATACTTATAGATTTTGGATAGTATACCTTTCTGTGGAGATTTTTGCAGTATTTCTAGTATGGGTGAGGGTGTAATTACAATAGGTTTCTGTTTACTTTGTTGCCTCAGGGCAGTGCTAACTTGCAGGTAATACAGCCACTGCGAGTTTGGTATTTGGTATTGTGCCTTTAGTGCAGCAAATTCTCTGGGTGCTGTGGAGTCCCACACGTCTGCTATACTGTTAATACCCTTAGGGATCCAATCTTTGGGGGGGGGTTATACAATTCAGGCTGGGGAAAGCTTTATTATCCCACAGAGGGGTTTGTGGGATGTAGTGCTTATATTTCAATGCTACATGTGCACCTTTTATTGCCTGGGCTAGTACAAATTGGAGGGGGTTAGTGTTGCTTTGACCACACAATTGTAGCAGAGACCATGGGAAGTGGTTCGTTTGTGAAATTGCCTTCCACAGGTTGTATGGGGGGGTGCACCTCTGGGTGAACTAACACCATAAGGTGTGTTATTTGGGCTGCCAGGACGTAATGGTGCATGTTTGGGAGTGCAAGACCCCCCTCTCCCTGTGGTCTCATTAGATTTTGGAGGCTTAATCGTGACCTGGATTTCCCCCATATAAAATTCCGTAGCACTGTATTTAACTTATCAAAGCATTTTTTAGGTATCGAGGATGGGGAGTGCCATAGCGGGTATAAGAGCTTGGGCATAACAGTCATCTTAATGAGCTGTATCCTTCCTACTGGACCTATTGGAAGACGCCCCCACAGGACCATCTTCTGCTGTAACCATTTGATCTGTTTTTCTATATTTAGCCTGTAGTAGCTTTCCAGGCATTTGCTGATTTCTAGCCCCAAATAGGTGAACTGGGTGACCCGTTGTAATGCACATGGTGGCTCTGGCTGTCCTGCTACTGGTGGGTCTAGGACGTATAGGACTGATTTTCCTGGGCTGGTCTGTAACCCAGATAGGTCACCAAATTGTTTTGTTAATGTGAGGAGATGGGAGAGCGAGGCCCCTCTGTCTCCCAAGTAAATAAGCGTGTCATCAGCATACAATTGGAGTTTCTCTTCCACCTCCCCCAGCCTGAACCCCACTATGCTTGGGTCTTGTCTTACAGCTTGAGCAAAGGGTTCTATTGCCAATGCAAACAGCATTGGGGACAGGGGGCAACCCTGCCTCGTTCCTCTAGTCAAGGGAAATTCTGTGGTCAGTGAAGAGTTGATTCTCAAAGAGGCCTTTGGGGCTGCATATAATAATTTAATTAGTTTTTGGAATCCTGGGCCAATTCCAAAATGTGACAATGTGTTCCAGAGGTACGGCCATTCAACCATTTCAAGAGCTTTCATTATATCCAAGGCTGCTATAGCCCTCTGGCCCACATTGTCATGCCTTATTGTTAGATTCAAAAAGAGGCGTCTGGTGTGAAGAGCCACTGTTTTCCCAGGAATAAACCCTGTTTGATCAGGGCTTACTAGCATAGTGAGGACTTTGCTGAGGTGCGTGGCTAGAATTTTTGCGAGTATTTCAACGTCTACCCTAAGTAACGACATAGGCCTGTATGACTCGCAAAGAAGTGGGTCTTTAGCGGGTTTTTTCAGGAGTGCTATTACTGCTTCATACATAGAGTTTGGTAGGGAGCCCCTTTCAAGTGCTGCTCTAAATGTCCGGAGTAAGAAGGGGGTTATCGTATTGGGACATGGGTTTTTAATACTGAGTGCTGTTCTTAGATCTACCAGGCAGCTGTTATTTTGTGTTAGGCAGCTGCTATCTGGATACTTTCCCATTGTTCTGTTAGGCTGCTGGGTGGGGGTGATATCACTCTAACTTGCAGTACAGCAGTAAAGAGTGATTTAAGTTTATCAGAGCACAAGTCACATGACTTGGGGCAGCTGGGAAATTGACAAAATGTCTAGCCCCATGTCAGATTTAGAAATTAAATATATAAAAAAAAATGGAGCAGCACTATTAACTGATGCATTTTGAAAAAAGTATCCCCTTTAAGGTATGCAGTAGGTAAAGATCCGTTGTCTGTAAAACTCAGGTTCTGAGCATTTTGGAGAACAGATCCCACATCTGTATTAACATGTATTAATAAAATGCCAACATATTCTGCTGCAAGGTTATAAAATTTTGAGTTATTTGATTGTCTTGTAATTCAGAGATATTTTCTGTTTAACCCTACCATGCACATCTCAACACACTACTAGTATTCTGGTGGAATGTGCAGGTGCACTTCAGGGGATGCCACCCCCCTCCCGCTCTGCGCTTCTAACTTCTAGCGTCGGAGAGGGTGGAG
Source organism: Xenopus borealis (assembly GCA_024363595.1). Classification (NCBI taxonomy): domain Eukaryota; kingdom Metazoa; phylum Chordata; class Amphibia; order Anura; family Pipidae; genus Xenopus; species Xenopus borealis. The sequence continues at coordinate 83,216,338 of CM044437.1, forward strand.
GAGGGGCTGCATCGCTAGTGCAAGCAAACGCTATTGCGCTTGCTGCACTAGAAGAGCCTAATTTCCATTTTAAAAAAACAGAAATTCGGCTCTTAAAGTTACCAGAGGCGGCTTTTTGCCACAGGATTAGTAGACTCCTGGAGAGAGCAACATCTTGGGGTAAAACAATATACTCACTATATATTCTTTCATAAACTACAGAACAACCCCCTTTGAGGTTAAATTAATTCCTACTATCAATCCCTAAGTTTATAGACAAGATTGAATCTTCTCTGAAAGATTTCTTTAAACTCTGTCTCTTCAGCTGCCACCCTCTAGGAAGCCAATAAGGCAGTGATTAGAGGAGTGGGATCTCAAAGGAAAATATAGTAAAATATAGAAAATATAGTGAGTATATCGTTTTATCCCAAGATGTTGCTCTCTCCAGGAGTCTACTAATCCTGTCTGGGACATCAGCAGTTTAACAGCATGGGCTTTTGATCTCAGTGGAGGTGGAGATGTGGGGGTCTGGGTACCAAGGGTTTGTCTATCCCAATATCCATCAAATATCATATTAGAACCACAACATAGTATTACATTAGCATGATCAAAATCAGAGTGTATAGTTGTAAGGTGCTCAAAAAAAAAATTTGACCAGTGTTAGGGGCATAGTAGGATATTATCGTAAGTTTCATCTATAGATATTGTTAACATCACAAATATAACCTCCGAATCTGTGTGTTGGGCCAAGATGTGATATTGCAGTCCAGATCTAAAACATATTGCAACAACCCCATTTTCCTCTCATTAGTAGCAATCATAAAAGTAGGGTATTTCTTGTGTAGATATTTAGGTAAAGACGATTTGGAAAAATGTGTCTCCAGTAAGCAAACAATATCTGCTTTAAGAGAGTTGTAATATATGAATTATTTGCTACGTTTCATAGGGGAGTAAGCAAACAATATCTGCTTTAAGAGAGTTGTAATATATGAATTATTTGCTACGTTTCATAGGGGAGTAAGCAAACAATATCTGCTTTAAGAGAGTTGTAATATATGAATTATTTGCTACGTTTCATAGGGGAGTTAAATCCCTAAACGTTATGGGATATTATATGGAGGTAGAAATTGGTGTAGGATCTCGCACACCCTGAATCAATGGTAGAGACGCCTGGTGCACACAGGTAGAGGCTCGGCCACCTCACAAAACATGCTTGACAAAGGAGTTTGTTCTCCGAAATGTTGCATCTGCACTCCGCTTAATAAATCTTTGAAGATTTCATTCAGACCTGTGTGCCATTGGAAATTCTTCTATATTATATGGAGGCCCATCTTGTAATATAACAGGTAGTATGGCTACTGAACAGTAGCATTGTCTGGGTAGCTGCATTAGTTGAATATCTAGAATTTCTCTGAAGAGGAGGTCATGGAAATACCAAAATTATATACATATATTTATACAAAGAATTATGCATATGAAATCCTTAAAGCTTTCTAGTTATTACAAACTTTGTCCTGGTTTCAAAAAGAATACCTAATGATATATATGACATTAATTTGCACCCAAATAACCAAGATTTGTTAAGTACTATGGAGAATAACCAAGCAAGCTAAACAACCAACCTTGGATAGAATTGTTTTGTATGGGTAGCGGAGTAGATTCTACCTCCATCTCATTTTCAGAGTGTAGAGTCTCATGGATAGCAGTCATCCTGGTAGAATGCTCACGTATCCCTAATGGAAAGTTAGGCAGAAATTTAAAAAGTCACATCAAAGTTATGACGCAACTCCTCGTCAGATTTTTTTTTTTTTTTTTTTTAAATCTAGCATGAAAAATGAAATATTTATTTTAATAGCATATACGTTGCTGCAAGAAAATGCTAAGTGTTTTTTCCATAGGCTATTTCCATTCACAGTAAAGGTGAATGGTCAGCTCCTTTAAAGGGCAAGGAAAGGCAAAGAAACAAAATCCCATTTTTACTTTCTTTAATGAAAAAGAAATCTATCTCCAATATACTTTAATTTTGAAAAGTGTACCGTTTTTATAAGAAACCTGACTGTATGCAGTGACATTCTCCCTTCATTTAGTGCTTCTGGCATGGAAACAATCACTTATGAACAGCAGGGGGAGCCCCTGCCTTACTTACCAGCCATGCAGAACTCAAGCAGACCATACTGAGCATGTGCAGTGCCAGTGTCAGACAAAGATGTATAACAAAGTTACAAGATGACAGCCCCCTGTGGCCAACTTTGAAAGCATAAATCATTTGTTTGATTAGGCTTGTGGTGCAGTAAATTCATGTTTATGTTTAGTATACAAAATACAGCATTTCTAGCCTTATTCTATTTTACACTTTCCTTGCCCTTTAAGGATTGGTCTTTGCTAGATAGATTACTATTTACCACAGAACAGAAACCCTCAGAATAAACATCTGCTAACAAAACAGTCATAGAATGTGAAGGGAGGAGAGATTGTATACTGGAATTCTAATTATCTACCTGACAAAGACCAAACGTGGAGGCCTAAAATATTAAAACAATGTGAAAAGCAAAAGAAAAAATATTTCTTAAAAAAAAAAAATTTATGTGAAAAGCAAAGGTAAATATTTTTACATTTGCCAAGACATTTATACAGAATATACCTCCAGGGGATGGAAAAAAAAAAAAAAAGTTCAATATAAACATTTTTTTGTATGGCGAAGCTACATCACTCAACTTCCAATTCAATGATAATATAATTAATAAATACTGTGGAGGGCAGTAGTATTACTTGAATGAAGAAAAAGATTTTCCAAAGGATTAAAGGCGAGAACTGATTGGGTTACTCAGGGACAAAGACCTCAAATTTTGAACTGCTGTAAGTGATTATGAGAGAAGCAGAACTAACTAATCAATTGTGATTAGTTTGAACACAGGATGTCAGTCAATTGCATTTTGGCAATAGCAACATGTGAATTTATTTAGATATGACAATTTTGTTAAAGGTAACATCTGATGATTTAGGGGCCGATTTACTAAATTCGTATGAAGGATTCAAAATTCGATCGAATTTTCAAAAAGATTCTAATTCTTTTTTGGGCACTTCGACCATCGAATTAAAAAAATTAGATTGATTCAAATAAAAATCTTTTTGATCATTCAACCATTCAATGGTCAAAGTACTTGCCCTTTAAAAAAAATTTTTTGAATCCCTAGTTCGCCAGATTAAACCTACCGAATTGCTTATAACCCTATGGGAAGCTCCAGCATTTTTAGATCGAATAAAAAAAAATTGATCAAATGGTTAAAATCGTTTGAATTGTTCTTGCCATCAGTGTTCAACCTGAAGAAAAAAAAAATCTAATCATTTACTGCCCAGGTGCAAATTTTCCCAGGGTTTATAGAGGAGCCCCAGTATCTCTTGCGGGTAATCTATGGACAAAATACTACTATAACATTTTTAATCTGTTCAACCAACACCTACACACAATATATCAATTGGTAACAAGTCATTTTATATCAAAGGTTTTTGGTTTTTTTTTTCTAAAAAAAGAGCAGTCATTTGCCAGTTTATCGGTTTAAAATATTAAAAACATTGTCTTCTAAAGAACTTATTTGCTATATAAAATGTACCTCTTACTGACCTAGTTCATCTTGAAAGGCTATCACCATGTCTACACAATAATTTTTATAAACTATATTTGTGCTAAGGATGATATTTGGCCTTGTACTGGAAGAAAACAAGTGTCGCTTCAGGATCAGCACAGAGTTTACGCAGCTGTACGGGGAAACCCTTGATTAGATCAAGTCTCCACAGGACCAGTGTGGTGGACAAGAGAGCACAAAACCATGTTATAGGCCTATTAGCAGAGAACACTTGGGATGTCCACAGAAACAACTACGGAAGAGGGCTTAGAATAGCTGGGAGTTCTACTCGGATGGACTGGTATTTGAAGAAAAAGAATAATTTAAATAGAACACAAAAACTCATTTTAGACTTTACAGGTCATCTGTTAGAGTAACTCATTTAAAAAAAAAAAAAAAAAAAAAAGATGTATTCATGGCACCAAAGGGAGACAATGGGAATCTTATTAAAAAAAAAAAAAAAAGTTTGTCTAATGTAAACCAAAAATGCTACAAGAGACAATATCTACCTTAAAATAAATTATCACACCATTTAATAGGAGAAGTATAATTCTGGATAAACCTTGGCAAAAGTGAAAAAGTTTGTGGGACAGAAAAAAAAAAAAAAGCTACATCCAGACTGGTTTACCTGACTGTGTTCCACATTCTGGCAAAATAGAATTCTTTGTAGTCACTAAGAGAAAAGGTGAAGTTCTGTTTACTAGAATAACCGATTTGTTATTATACAGAACATGCTAAAGTGAGTTTTACTTTATGAATTGATCTGTGCAATTAATTATAAACAGTATGTGAATATCTGTAAATGTGCCATAATATTTCATTTTGCGAACTGCTATTTTGGTAAAAGGAGTACAACCACTAAAGGCCATTTTGGGTACAATTTCCACAATCCTGGATTAAAGCAGCATTTCCTAGAAATACAATAGTATCTCAACTACAGATTGTAAATTGGAATCAAATTAATTTTATCTTACCTTCTTTGGGAGCAGGAATTTTGGATATAGTTTTCCGTTTATGATTCTGCAAGTTGATATAAATTGAAAAAAAAAAAAAGTTTAAATATAAAAGGCAAAAGGTTGTAGAGTGTATAGTATATATCTAAATAATTAACAATATATATTCTAAAATTTCATACTTCAGAGCAAGTCCCCTGCATCACTTTTAAGTTTAAGTTTTAAAACTTAAGTGCCATGATTGTTTTTTGTATGTCATCAAAAGGAGATTTTGTGTACTCACCGTTAAATCTCTTTCTCTTCAGTCGCTTGGGGGACACAGGGACAGTGGGTATAGCTGGTACATCCAGGAGGCAGGACACAACTAATAAAAAAACTGGCTCCTCCTCCACTGGCTATAACCCCAGCAGACGGAGCTTCACTCAGTTTGTAACCAAGTCAACAGGAATCAAATAAACCTTTATAACTAAACATGCAGTAGTAAAATACAAACAAGTAGCATGTTTGATAGAAAAACAGGAGAGCCTCAATCCAGAGCGGGAAGCCCTGTGTCCCCCAAGAGATTGAAGAGAGAGTACACAAAATCTCCTTTTCTCCTAGTCTGCTTGGGGGACACACCAAAGATGTCCCCTAAAATCCCAGGTGGGAGAGTGAGGCCTATGTGGAAACGACCACTGCGGCTTGAAGCACCTTTCTGCTGAAGTGAGTGTCAGAAGCCGCAAAAGTGTTGAAATGGTAAAATTTGCAAAAAGAGTGGACCGAAGTCCACGTAACTGCTTTGCACAGCGGTTCTGTCAAGACCGGATTTCTGAAGGCCCAAGACGTACTCATCCCTCTGGTAGAGTGGCCAGTAATCCTAGTTGTAGGCAATTGGCCTTGTGCCATGTAGGCTTGCTAGATCCAACAGGAATTGGCAGATTTAGTGGCAGGTGAACCTTTATGAGGTCCCAAAAGCAGGATGAGTAGAGCATCAGTCCTGCGGATGTCCTGAACTCTATGAAGAACTCTCAACTCTCACAGGTTCCAGAAATTGTAGAGCCACCTCCTTGGGATTGGATTATGGACAGAAGGTTGGAACCGTTATTTCCTGGATCGAGTGAAATTCTGAGTCCACCATAGGCAGGAATGAAGGGATGGTTCAAACAATGGCTCTGTTGTGATGGAAGAAGGGCGGCTTACATAATAATGCGTTGAGTTCAGAAAACACGTCTTGCTGAGGTGTGATGGAGACACCCGCACTGCGGATCACTGCTGTTGTAGCGGCCATGACTGTGAAGACTTGGGGGGGCTGAAGTAAGCCCAAATGGGAGACTTGTTAACATGATTATTTTGAAAGGCAAGTCTCCAATATCCGTGATGTAAAATGTGAACCTGCAGATAAGCGTGCGTTATGTCTAGGGAAATTAGAAACTGCCCTGGAGTCAATGCTACAAGGACAGACCGGAGAGACTCCATTTTGAAGTGTCTGGCAAATTAGTTTGTTTAGTTCCTTCAAGTCTAGGATGGGACAAACTGACCCGTCCTTTTTTGGGTACTACGAATAGGTTTGAATAATACCCTTTGAAACAGTCTACAGGGGGCACGGGAGTGAGCACCTTTGAGAGAAGGAGATTGGAAGACATTTCAGAGGGCTACACACTTGTCTGGCTCTGACGGAATTCTGGACATGAAAAAGCAATGAGGAGACAAACTCCAGAGGATAACCTTGAGTCACCACGTTGTGCATCCAGGCATCTTGAATGAGTGTGAGCCAAGCGTCGGCAAACAGACATCCTCCCTCCTATCCGAGATACTGTTGAGGTGTAATGACTTGTCCCCGGACTTAGGAGTGTGCCCTTTTGTTGTGCCAGACAACACGAGGGTCTGTTCAGAATCACGTTCTATAGGCAAACATTTGTGCATAATGGGTCCTGCAAACATTTGCAGCATGTGGCACAAGTCATAACATTTAACAGAAGCAGTTGGCGCTGCCCTGGAAAAAAAGTTTGTCACTTTGACCTTCAGACATGACAATAGAATCTAGTGGGCTTGTAATTAGGGTAGGGTGGAGTGTCCCTAGTAGCCCCTATGCCCAGCTGAACACTAACGTGCGGATGGTAGAGCAGGAAAGGAGGATCAGCAGTTCTGAGTGTGCCCTGCTGGAGCTGCAAAAAACCAGGCAGGATACCCCACTGTATGTCTGGAGCTGTAGGCAGAATGCTCTATGCAGACAGAGATGGTCCATCTATTGCAGGAGGTCCCAGAGCTGGTCTACCAGAAGTCTGGACAAAATGGCTGCCGCGGGGGGGTTGAGAGCAAATGCGGTGGAAAGCAGGTAAAATGGTGGCGTGTGACCTGCGCATCTGTAATAGAAAAGGCGCCAGGACAAAGTTTGCGCAGGACCGCGCACTGCACCCCTACAGACCCGGAAAAAAAATAAAAAAACGGGTCAGAGAATAAATGATCTGTGCTGCAGGTGGCAAGAAGTGTTTGCAGAGTGAGGGAGAAACCGTAAGAGCACAAAGGCGCCCCCTCCTGTGACCTGGCCGTGAACCCCCTGTGCCGTTAGGGAGAGAGCTGCACAATAAAGATCTCCAAACCAGGGGCCCTCAATATAAAGAGGGGAATCTTGAACTTACCCCAGAAAAGCCATCTGGTCCCAGTCCTCCAGCCAGCTTTCTTTTCTTTCTTTAGATGGGAAAAAAAGGTTATCAGGATCTCTACTCAGTGTAGAGGGCCTGAACATCCCCAGGTGTCAGTCTAGCTGAACACTGAATAAAATAATAAAACAAACTCTTGCAGAGAAAAAAAGAAGTCCTGTCCTCCTGAGGACACAACTCAAACCGAGTGAAGCTCTGCCTGCTGGGGGTATAGCCGGTGGAGGAGGAGACAGTTTTTTTTTTTTTTTTTTTTTTTTTTTTTTTTTTTTTTTTTTTTTTTTATTAGTCGTGTCCTGCCTCCTGGATGTACCAGCTATACCCACTGTCCCTGTGTCCCCCAAGCAGACTAGGAGAAATATTAAAGCCGATTAATCATTTGACCTCATCTGCCTTAAAACATTTGTATGAATATTTTCCTATTAAGCTATGGGATCGGTTATCCAGAAAGCCCAGAATTAAAGAATACCATATCCCATAGAGCAGGGGTGCCCAGGACGTCAATCGCAGTCTACCAGTCAATCCCGGCAATGTTCCCGGTAGACCGCAATCTAGGGCATCAGGAGTAAGTAAGACACTGCGGCTAGGATTGGCTGAAGAGAGATCTGAGGCGAGGAGACATGCAGCACGAACAGGGGGAGAGGCGACACGCAGCACAAACAGGGGGTGGAAGGGCCAGGGAGGAGACGAGCAGCATGAAAGGAGGGAGGGCAAAGGGGAGGAGACTAGCAGTGTGCACAAATGGAAGAGTTAGAGAAAAAACAAATGAGAGATGAGAAAACATGAGCAGGAGGGAGGGAGAAGAGATAAGCAGGAGGGAGGGAGAAGATATGAGCAACCAGGAGGGAGGGAGAAAACACCAGCAGCAGGGAGGGAAAAAAAAGACAAGCAGCACTGAGGGAGAAGAGACAAGTAGAAGGGAGGGCAGGGAGAGAAGAAGAGCGGATTGAAGGGAGGGAGAGAAGAACGAATGGAGGGAGGGAAAGGAGAGAAGAGCAGCAACAAAGGAAGGAGGAAGAGGAGAAGAGCAAAACGAAGGGAGGGCAGGGAGAGGAGAAGAGCAGCATGAAGGGAGGGAGAGTGGGGCTCAGGGCTACTTTGCAGATCCCCCTTCCCCCATCAAGGTAGATCTCCTGATGAGGGCTAGGTGTCGAGCGTAGATCCCAGGGTAACAAAGTCTGGGCACCCCTGCCATAGAGTTTAATTTAAACAAATAAAAATGTTAAAACACATTTACTTTTTCTGTAATAAGAACACCGAACCTTGCACTTGATCCCAACTAAGATATAGTTTATCCTTATTGGAGAAAAAATAATCCTGTTGGTGTATTTAACGTTTAAAGGGTTTTTTCACCTTTAAATAAACTTTTAGTATGATGTAGACATTGATATTCTGAGAATTTGCTATTAGTTTTCATTTTTTATTTGTGTTTTTTTTTTGTTATTTAGCTTTTTATTCAGCAGCTCTCCAGTTTGCAGTTTTACCAATCTGGTTGCTAGGGTCCAAATTACCTTAGCAACCATGCACGGATTTGAACAAGAGACTGGAATATAAATAGGAGGTGCATGGATAGAAAGATTAGCAATAAAGAGTAGCAACAATACATTTGTAGCCTTACAGAGCATTTGTTCTTTAGATGGGGTCAGTGACTCAATTTGTAAGCTGGAAAGAGTTGGCAGAAGAAAGCAAATCAAAGTTAACGTAAAGGTGAACCACCCCCTTTGAATTATTTTTAGTACAGTATTTAGTAGACCAAGTATGGTGATCCAAATTACAGAAACAAACACTTATCTGTAAAACCCCAGGACCCTAGCACTCTGGATAACAGATTCAATATGTGTACTAAGAATAAGTTAATAGACACCTACCTGAGAAGACACATTCCTTTGTGGTGGCATGTTTTCTTTTACATTTGGTTGAACCAAAACAACATCCAACAACTCAGGGTTTACAGATATTACGTCTGCAAAGGATATCTAGAAGAAATTGAAAGGTGAGGGTGGATAGAGGGAAAACAAAAAAAAACTCACAAGCTTACATGAAATGTCACATTGATCCATTAACATGTTTAAAAATCACACCTAATAAATATTAAACTACGAGTAATGCACTTCATTATAAAGGAAAAACAAATCAGTAGTAGTGATTCTGTTCCATCACAGTCCAAAAAAGAAGCGATTAGACAGTGCTTTGTTGAATGTACTGTAGTTAGAAAACAGTCTGCTCAAATGGCAAGCTATGAAATCCTCAGCTTGTAATGCAAGACACAAATATAGCAATCTCAGCACTTCTGTTCTTCCAAAGACTCCAAGCATCTAATCTTAGCAAATCACATCCTTAACCTCTTACTAAATAGACAGTAGGCTGCTAGTTCCATTAATGTAAAGGACAGGCTGCATAGCCAAGTTCGGGCACTTCAACAACTAAAAAACATCTAACAATATGCCTTGTGCCTTGGAGCTTTTGGTATGTGGTAATATTGGCACTACATGAGACCTGCAAAAGGTAACATACTAAAAATTATACAGAATTCTCTCACAGACAACATGAACATTGTATGTTAAAGCATTTAAAAGAATTTGACCACATAAAATGTAGCTACAACTTTTTTTTTTTTTTTTAAACCAACCATGATTTTCCATCAAACTCTCCCTTTGCATGATAATGTGAATAAAGAACATTAGGAAGCAACCAACACGCTAATGCTGCAAGCTGATAACAGAATTTATGGATATATGATAATACACAGAGTAAACATTTTGGAAAAACTGTAATTTTGTATAGTACAGGTATGGGGTCAGTTATCTGGAAACCCATTATCCAGAAAGTTCTGAATTACAGAAAGGCTGCCTGCCATAGACTCCATTATAATCAAATAATCCAATTTTTTTTTTAAATGATTTTCTTAATAATAATAAACAGTAGCTTGTACTTGATCCAAATGAAGATATAATTAATCCTTATTGGAAGCAAAAGCAGCCTATTGGGTTTATTTAATATTCACATTATTTTCTAGTAATCTTAACGAGTGAAGATCCAAATTAGGGAAAGACCCATTATCTGCAAAGCCTTAGGTCCCGAGCATTCTGAATAATAGGTCCCATACCTGTATTAGGATTTCATTTTGCCCAAATTAAAACATGCCAAGCCCATATTTGGTTTGTTAACTGCTTAAAGGTGCTTTTCTAGACAAGGTAGAGATTACATTTTGGGCAGATGCAGGCTTTTAGGGGGACCTGTAAAGATTTTTTTTCCCCAAAACAGATGGTGAAACGCATAAAGAGTTATAATTCAGTCTCTCAAATTAAGTGCCACAGACCGCAAAATCTATGTTCTATGGATAAAAGTTTCAAAAATAATATGATCATGCAGTATAGGTTTTGCAGCACTTCCAGACATGGAAGTGGACTTTTAAGACACACCTACTCTTCCTAGGCAAAAAGCAGGTAAAAAGCGGACCCACCCCAGGGGATTGCTTTTTCAGCCTGCCTGGTTTCACTCAAACATTGTTTTTTTCTTGGGGGTACACATGGATGAAATGGTATAGGAGCACAGGGCCTGTAAATATAATTACCATTTTAACTCACTTTTAGTGAATCAGACTGTTCTTGCCCTTTATAAGTGAATTTACAAATGCATTCTTCCTAAGCGGCACAAGAAAAATTAGCCATGTGCCCAAAACAACAACAACAAAACACCCATGATTCATACATTAATTTTTCTGGTAAGCAAAATCCCCTTGCTTATGCTGTGGATCGCCTAGAGTAGAACATACATTATGCTTGAGAAAAGACCAATGTGGGTCTGAAACGTTGTATTTTTTCTGGGTCGGTGCCCATGTCTAAATAAAGGCATTTTAAGAAAACTACACGAGTAGTGGTGCTGTCCATTCGTGGGAATTTGACAGATGCAAGTGGAAACTCTGGGACGTGCACCAAAAGGTGAATTGATTGGAAGGAAGGAGTGCTGACTGAAAACCTTGTACTACATACATTATTCTTGCCAATCCTACTTAATTGCAGGAAAATCCATTTTGTTGCATTTTCAGCGATTATGATCATTGCAAGTAATGGGTATTCAGCAATATGAAACCAACAAAAGGGAAGGTATTTTTAGTAAATTCGTTTCCCCAAGTTAACTCAGATGAACTATGGAACACAAATTTTCTCGAGTGCCAGTGCCCCAATAGTTTTACACACCTGTTATCTGTTATAGTTCACATGTGTAATCGTAAAAATAAAAAAAACAGTAATCAAAAAAAAATTATAACTTTAAAACAAGTCAGAATGTACTGGAACATAAATTGGACTTCAAACAGGCAAAATAAGGCACACAGTGGGAGCATGGGGCAGGCAGAGTAAGGCACACACAAGGAGCAAAGGACGGTAAAAGTACAGCAAATCCAGGGAGCATAGGGCAGGCAGAGTATGGCACACAATGTGCATAGGACAAGCAGAGTACAGCACATTCAGGGAGCATAGGACAGGCAGAGTACAGCACATTCAGGGAGCATAGGGCAGGCAGAGTATGGCCCACTCAGGGAGCATAGGGTAGGCAGAGTATGGCCCACACAGGGGACATAGGGCAGGCAGAGTATGGCCCACACAGGGGACATAGGGCAGTGAGAGTATGGCCCACACAGGGGACATAGGGTAGGCAAAGTATAGCAGACAAAGGCAGCATAGGGGAGGCACATTATGGCAAACAATTGGGGCATGGGGCAGGCAAAGTATGGCACATACAAGAGCATAGGACAGGCAAAGTATGGCACACACAAGGAGCATAGGACAGGCAAAGTACAGCACATCCAGGGAGCATAGGACAGGCAGAGTATGGCACACACAGGAAGCATAGGGCAGACAGAGTACGGCACACAAAGTGAGCATAGGGAGGGCAGAAAAAGCAGGGGACAGGGAAACCTACAGGACCATTCTAAAATGTACTACATACAGTAACAGTGCCCCTTCATAGGATGTGTGAACAATGTGGGCAGTTGTAGTCTGGGACCAAGGTGTGAACAGTACATGGCTTTAGGGATGTGATAGAGGTGTTACAAGTGTAACCAATACGGGGGGGGGGGATTACATGTGTAAACAATGCAGGATTTTTTTAGTCTAAATTTGAGGTATAAACAATACAGGGGGCAGTTAATCTCTGTAGTGATACCTTTTAAAGCTTACACATGGTAAGCAGACACAGCAGGCAGACTTTCATGTGGGGGCCACACAAGGTGGGGTCGCAAGACATGCGTCAGTTGGACAGCAATGCTCTATATGATGAAAATTGGAAGGTAGCAGGGATCATTATTTGACATTTGAGAATTATGGCATGGGAATGCTGTGCTGATTCTGTGTACTACAGCCCTATTACTTTAGTTTTCTTTATGCTAGTGTGTTTGAATAAAGACATTTTTAAATTACAGGTTATAGACATGTTTACAAAATGATCTAGTCCTTAGCACTGTATAAGCTCGAAACACACTTCTTTTCCTTTGTTTGCTTCTCCCTCTTTCCATTCAACATTGACCGACGATCTGTCCATATTCACGGATGTTATGTTTGCAGTGTGTATTACTCCTGAAACAAACAAGATTAGTTTAAATATTGTGGCAGAGCTACAACATAAAAGCAAGGATGTTTTCAAACAAAAAAAAAATGAAACTTTCATTGCATTTCTGATGCTATATGAGAAAGTTTATTGCTGCACATAGCAAACCATTCCTGTGAAAAAGTGGTGTGGTTGTATGGTAAGGAGAAAAATATACCCACTTTTACATATAATCTCATTGAGTTTGGAGCATAAACACCATGTGAACATTAAGAAATAAAGGTTTTATAAGGGAAACCCTCATTCACTTTGTTGCATTATGAAGTGATAGGTTCCGGGGTTTGAAGTCTCTCTGTATCCATAGCGGGATGTGTACAAATTCTCTGGGAGGCTCAGGGATTTCAGATGCACGAATTGTAGGTAAAGTTGCTGTACTGGGTTAGCCAGTAAATGTTATAGGGCAACCCTTTCGAAATAAAAAATAAAGCGGTATAAAGGGGATACTTTTATTGGCTAACTAATACAATCACAGCAAGCTTTCAGAAAATTTTAATTCCTTTGTTTTGAAAGCTTGCTATGATTAGATTAGTTAGCCAATAAAGGTATCACCTTTATACCACTTTATTTTTTATTTCAAAAGGGTTGCCCTATAACAGATCCAAGATTCAATCACTTGACAAGGTTAAGCCTAAGTAATTACCACCCCCTCCTTAAGCTGCCTTGAAATGTACTAAACATACATTTACAACAAGATTAACACTAGGTCACTGCACAGGACTCTGGTCTGCTTACATTTCTGTAGATGCACTGTACAATTGTTATTGCTACTGAAGTAGGCATTGTCAGAGCAGGACTGGACTGGGATTCAGACTAGGCCCTGCCTTTCCTACTACACAGAGGCCCAAACAGACCCCACATAATAATAGTCACTTTCTATGGCAACTTACAACAGGCCCTCTGGCATTTGCCAGAACCCACAGATTGCCAGCCTGGGCCTGTGTCAGAGGCTCAGACATGCTGCAGTGCCAGAGTAAACAATCTCCAGCTTACTACATCCATAAGGTGACCGTACACGGGCAGATTAAAACTACAATTTCGGTCCTTTAGGCATTCAGATGAGTCTCCCCAATCTATTATCACGCAGGTTTGATTTTTCTTTGTGATCAAGGAGCACATTGGCTAGTTGATGCGGTCCTCGTCCAAACCGCACTAGTTTCCTTTGTTCCGGTTAACCTAATATTGGTTTAAGATCTGCTCATTTGGCAAACCTTATTGTGTATGGCCACCATTAGCCCTTACAGAGCACAAGCTATAAGCAAGTCATCCTTACTATTAAATTCTAGATTCCGGATGCTTCTACCTTTTGTCTTTGTGACATACGACACTGCAATGGCATCTGGTGTGCCTAGAATAACCTAAGATTTGTGTTCTAGCGATTCACCTTGCCATTGAGAGTCTTAAGGTGGCCATACACGTAGAGATCCGCTTGTTTGGCGATGTTGCCAAACAAGCGGATCTCTCCCCGATATGCCCACCTTGAGGTGGGCGATATCGGGCTGATCCGATCGTGGACCCTAGGGCCCAACGTTCTGATCAGTACGGGCGGTCGGATCGCATCAACGAACAGATGCGGCCGCGATCCGACGGGATTTTTAATCCTGCCCGATCGACATATGGCCGACTTTCGGCCAGACATCGATCGGGAAAGCCCGTCGGAGGGCTCCCCACACAGGCCAATAAGCTGCCGACACAGTCTGTCGGCAGCTTTTATCTGCCCGTGTATGGCCACCTTTAATATAATAATAATGAAAGCAATAACTAAATGACCCATGTTTACCAATTACAAGTGGGGTCCAAATGCAGAATCCTGGACAACAGAAATAGCAGCCGATAAGCTAGCATTTTTGGGAAAACAAAATTTTAAGTGATTAATTCATGATTTATAAACGTTGTGACGAGCTCTCCCACTGGATCAAAATGAACATTTGAAGGGACTGCTTTAGTCAAGAGCACCTTTTGGCCATTTATTAACATGGTCCCGACCACATGTCATCTAAACACCAACGCACAATATATGACAAAAGCTTGGCATTAACAGTTTTTGTCTCATAAAGTAACGACCACTAATATAACCGCGCAGTAGTTTGTAATGTCAGTGACATGCTTTGAGACTGCCGCAACGTACCCCCGGATTGTAACCTCCTTTGTGAGTACACGGCACGCGAGAAAAAGCCCACAGCTACTGTGCAAATGCAGTTTGACACAACAGAATAATTGTGCTAGAGAGAGAGAGAACGTTTTACCAGCGTCACAAAAGAAACTCACCGTTACTGCGCATTATTTTCACGGCCAGACCGGTAACCAGCCGGTTTGCCACTAGATGCTCCATATTTTTGTAAGAGACAGAGGATGATAATGAACCAAAAAAAAAGAGAACAGTTCCAAACTCCGCAAAGATGTTACTTTGTACGGTAGTTTCACGTTCGAAAATTATTACCACCTCACACTGTAACCGCCGCCACTTTTCAAACTGAGCCAGCCTCTACACAAACGTCATCGCGCTATTCTGCGCGGCAGAAAGAACTACACCACCCAGAATCCTTTATGTTGGACGTTGAAGCTCATAAGTAATCCGCGAGACGTTTGACACAGCAGTTAGGCGCATGTTGGAAGTGGACAATCTAGAGAGCGGCAAAATATATATTTTTGTTTTGTATGCACTGACTGATTAGCCAGGGATACCAGAATTCATTTTAAATGAGTGTGGAAGGTTTAAGGTAGGCATACCTCCCAACATTTTGGAAGTTAAAAGAGGGACAAAAAATTTGTTTTGTGTAGAGCTGCGAAAATTTATGACCACGTCCATTTTTGTGCCTACACCCCCCATTACCATGTTCATTTTACAAAATTTGGCATATTCTAAAAGTTTGAAATTATTTCTCCTTATCTAAACTGTTTTAATTAACTATTTTGTTATCTCAAAATTGTTACCAACCATCTTATTTGCACCTGCTACCTGTTCTGGGCTCTCTGCCAAAAGCAAATCAAGTTAGAAACTTTGTTTCTTTTTCTGGCTGTTCAGTACAGAGAAAATAGGGATTTTCCCGCACAAATGAGGGACTGCAGGTTGGTCAAAAGAGGGACTGTCCCTCTGAAAAAGGGACAGTTGGGAGGTATGGGTACAGCAAGTGTGTTGATGTATCTGACTAAGATGAACATAATATGCAAACCGAGTGCTGTGCTCATTCAGTATTAACCCTTTAAGTGCCAGAAGAATTTCACATTTTGGTTACGCGAAATGCCAGCCG
>CM044437.1:83235816-83281059 GCA_024363595.1 Xenopus borealis
TTTGGAGCCCCAATTTTTTTTTAACTTGTCGGGGGGCCTGACCACCAATTTTTAAAAAAATTATTTTATGGGGCCCCCATTCTTTTTAACTTGGGGGCCCTGACAACCAATTTTTTAAAAAACGTTTTATGGGGGGCCCTGGCACCAATGTTTTTTTAATGGGTGGGCCTGGCGCCAAATTTTTTTTAACTTATAAGGGAGCCTTGGGGGGGGTTACATTTTAGCGCTGATGTCTGTGTGGTCTTTTAACTTTGATGTGGAGTGGCCAGGGATTAGAGGCGGGGCTAGGGTGGGCAGGGCCCAGGTGGCCCTGAAAATTTTGTTGTGCGGGGCCCCGTGATTTCTAATGGCGGCCCTAGTTACTCCTAGAAACAGGTGTTACTAGTGTTACTCTTTCAAATCAAGATTTTGACATTGCTATATTCAAATGAGTGTCCCTTGTCTTTTAGGTGTAGAAAGACAGCTGAGTTTTGCCCTGTAGAGTTTGCCTTCCTATGGTGATCAATTTGCTGTTTTGTTTTCCCAATGCATAGATCAGTGCACTCCCCACTACTGCGAATACCACATTGCTTTGTTTTTCTTTAGGCGTTGGATCTTTTGGATGTACCAGTTTTTGTCTCAATGTGTTGCTAGTTTTGAAAAAGACAAGAACACTACAGCTACATATGGGATGACTGTTTCTCCTACTACGTGTCTCTAGGCAGTATTATTTTGGGTGGTGTTCCTGTTGGGCTTGGTTGCTGCTGTTTTGATAAAGGCCCAGTCTGGGTAGCCACACACTTTCAAAGCTCCTCTGAGATGTTTATGTTCCTTGCCTTGGACTCTGTATCCGTTGCCACACATTCTGCCCTGCGGTGCAGAGTTCTAATGACACCCAGTTTGTGTTCCAGCAGATGGTGGGAATCTGAACTAGTGAATCGGTGTAGTCCCCTGGATGTAAGTAAAGGCCTCCTTTCCACTTCCTCCATGTACAAGTTAGCTAAGATGGGAGAGACTGGATAGCCCATTGCACAGACATGTTTATGTCTATAAAAAAGGTCCTTGTACTTGAAGTATGTGGTGTTAAGGCACAAATCTAGCAGCAAACATACTTGGTTAGGATTGACCTTTGTCCTGCTGCAGTCTCCATTGCCTCTGTCATAGGTATGCATGTGAACAATGAAGTGACATCATATGATACTAATGTTTCTTCTGCCTCTAGTGTAAAGCCATGAATCTTGGTTGCAAAGTCTTTGGCATTCTGGATATGATGTACTGTATTGGCTACCAACAGGTCTAAGATGTTGGTTGGGTCTTTCCTAAAAGGTTCATATGCATTGCTATCACTGAATAGTGTGGTTATCTTGTAGTGATAGACAGTTGTGTTGAGCACAACTGTGCATCACCCTTTATCTGCTAGCAGCATAGTGAAGTTTTTGTCCATACTCCGAGAACTGAGAGCTCTCATCTCTTGTGTAATAATGTGTTCTGGCACTTGACAAGGCAGCTGACACTGTTAGTCAGAGTTGTTACAATGCTTCCTTTTTTATGTGATTATTATTGAAGGCGGATGCTGTTGCTGTGATGAGTTCAACTACTGGGATGTGTTGTGGTGTCACTGCATAGTTCAACCCCTTGCCTAGCACATCCTTTTCTGGCTGAGTTAGTACCCTGATAGGTTTTTAATCCAGGATTCTTTGGTGTCTCATCTTTCTGTCTCCAGGTTAGCTCTTCTGTCCTTTTCCAACTGCTGCTTCGTGACCATAAGGTGGTGACTTTGCTTATTTTCTCTCCTTACTCTTTATTTGTTGGGCCATCTGTGCATGTTCAACAAAAATAACCACCCTTACCAGACGTACATCAGGTAGTTGTTTTGCCAGACTCTGTTTCGGATGTTCAATTTCCTGCTTAAGGGCCTTGATGGTAAATTGATCTGTCTGACCCGTTCGTTTAGTAGATTTTTTGGACTTTTTGTAAAATCTTGTTGGCTCTGTGACCTTTTATGTGGGAAACCAGGTCGTAGTCTACAAGGGGTGATTCCTGAATGTCAGAGATTAAATCGTAGATGGTTTTGATAGTCCGACAGTTTTCTTGCTATTCTTTCATATTCCCAAACCAGTTTTAGAGTATTCTCTACAAAATGAATGGCAATATGTCTATGAAGATTTTTATTCATCCAGGTCATGGTATATCTATTATAAGTAATTAAAAAAACAACTGGACTTGCTGAGTAATTTTATTGAAGATGTTTCACTGCTCATCTGAGCAGCTTCTTCAGTTAAACTGATTGGTGTTTTTCTCCACCTTGACATGAATCACCTCCTTCACACCTCTTGCAAACCAGTGGTCTTGGTCTAAGACCGCTGGTTTGAAAGAGGCGTGAAGGAGGGGATTCATGTCAAGGTGGATAAACCATCCCTGAACAGAGGCAGGGGCCTTCGACACCACCTGTCAGGTTTGGATGCTGGTGAGTGTTCAGCAGAATGGAGCCTATATGCTGGATAACCCAGGTGACACACATTTACTGTAGGATTAACAGCAGAAGCCATGATATGGTGAAGGGGATTTAATGGAGAAAATGAAAATAACAATAAACAGAAGTGTAAACTGAAAGATACAAGCCTGGGTAATGGCAAAGCAAAATCCAATGAACAGGCAGAAAAGGTCTGGGTAGGCGGCAGGCAAGCAACGTCCAAAGAGTAGGCAAGGTCAGAGGCAGGCAGCAATCAAGCAGGGTCGAAATAACAGGCCGAAGGTCAAACCAGGGAATCCACAGAGAACAGGAACCAGGTGGGAACAGTGAACAGGCAAGGGAACCCAGGAACCAGGCAGGGGACACAGGAACCAGGAATCAAGAGTCAGGAATTGCAGAGTAAGGGGCTGGATCGGGCTCAGGAGCTCAGATGATCAAGCCAGGATCATAGGGCAGGGACAGGCTTATAAAGGGTCATAAATTGGAAATAGCAAACACATGTTGTTAATGAGGCAGGGGAGAAAGAACATATTACAAGTCTGTCCCGAGCAGCGTCTAGCATGAGCATAAAGATCCTCCAGTGGCTCACCCTGGTAATGCAGAATGTCCCAACACCAGGGACCAGGATTCGATTCCTGGCCATTCCTGACACCACCTGTGCTACATACAATGATGTTGTAACATCTGTACCCCGGCGGTTTCCGAAAACTTCACACATCCATTCATGCAACTCACACACGTAACACCTGTGTCTAGGAGTTTCATGCAACTAACACACCTAACACCTGTGTCTAGGAGTTGCATGAAACATAGGTAATCCTAACACAGTAACTACACAAAATCAATGCCTCTGTGAATTTCAGATGTCACCTCTCTGAAGAGTTGCAATGTTCCGTTGTGATTGGATTAGTGGAAGAGTCTATTAGGAATGAAAATCTTCATAGTCATGCTAGGGGTCAACTGCAAACTCACTGAACAGTTATGTCCCATGTGGCCCCACCCCTCAGGTCACTGATTGGTTACTGCCAGGTGACTAACAGAGTTAGAGAGCTGTAAAGCAGGAAGCAGTGTTGTGGCTAATATGTTATACATCTGCTCACTCCAGCCTTTATAGATTACATTTTTAGCTAACTAACTATATTAGAAACATTTTTTTATTTTCCACAACCTATCTATTTACCCAGTTTTTATTTTTCCACTGAACTGTTCCTTTAAGGGGTTTTCAGTTGCCAGGGTAGTAGATCTGCTCTTGTGGTCTGTTCTATATGTGGAAGACACTCTGTAAGCTGACCACTAGAATTAGCAACCATATCAAGAGGGGACTTTTACTCATGCTGTAGGTGCTGATAAAGCAGGAATATTAAAGGGGAAACCCAAACGCTACTGGTCCATTGGTACTATTTTACACAGCCTTTTTCTGGCTAATCTCATTTTACACAGCATAATAAAGTTAAATAAAACACAGCTTGATACATTTGCCATTTACTATACACAGCCTTTTACACTTTTTCGGCTAATTTAATTTTACACAGCATAATAAATAGGCCCCATAGTATACTCAATACACTCTATGAATTCAATATATTTCTGAATGAATGTGGGGAAAGTACAGCTTGCTTAACTGCTAATTTGGTAGCCATGAGCTCTAGTAAATATAAGTGGTATTGTGTCTATATTGGAGAGCCCAATACTATATTAAAATTGTCTCATAAATGGCTATTGTTGATATGGGTCTACTACTAATTTTGTTTTTTGCAATGCATGACACACATTATCTTGGAGAGATACAATTTACTTCTAAAATATTGCACATATCTGTTAAGATTGATTCGTAAATTGCCGTTGTTGGGTCTACTATTGATTTGATCTGAATTTGACATACTAGATCTGCTAATGGGAAAGGTTTTTACCTTCTTCAGTTAAAGGAAACTATACCCCCAAATTGAATACTTGAGCAACAGTTTATATCAAATTAAGTGACATATTAAAGAATCTTACCAAACTGAAATATATATTTAAGTAAATATTTCCCTTTTACATCTCTTGCCTTGAACCACCATTTTGTGATGGTCTGTATACTGCCTCAGAGATCACCTGACCAGAAATATTTCAACTCTAACTGTAACAGGAAGAAGTGTTGAAGCAAAAGACACAACTCTGTCTGTTAATTGGCTCATGTGACCTAACTTTATAGTTTATTTGGTATGTTCGTGTGCACAGTTGAATCATACAATCCCAGGAGGCTGTCCTTATTTTTTAGAATGGCTATTTATGATTACCCAATGGCACATGCTACCGAACTAGTATATTATTATGAAAATGGTATTTACATGAAGCAAGGTTTTACATATGAGTTTTTTTATGCAATATCTTTTTATAGAGACCTGCATTGTTCGGGGGGTATAGTTTTCCTTTAAAGGGCAAGGAAAGGCATAGTAATAAAATCCCATTTTTACTTTCTTTAATGAAAAAGAAATCTATCTCCAATATACTTTGATTAAAAAATAGGCCAAAAGAAGAAGAATTCCCAGAATACTGGCACACATGGATATCTGTTTTGGTACAGGTATGGGACCTTTTATCCAGAGTACTCAGGACCCCTGGTTTCCAGATAGCAGATCTTTCCAGAATTTGGATCTTTATACCTTAAAGGGCAAGGAAAGTCTAAAATAGAATAAGGCTAGAAATGCTGTATTTTGTATACTATCAAAAAAAGTATTATATACTAAACATAAACATGAACTTGCACCACAAGCCTAATCAAACAAATTATTTATGCTTTCAAAGATGGCCACAGGGGGCTGTCATCTTGTAACTTTGTTATACATCTTTGTCTGACACTGGCACTGCACATGCTCTGTATGGTCTGTGCTGCTTAGGGATCGTCCTAAATGATCAAAAAACAAAGCTGTTTGAGTTCTGATTGGCTGGTAAGTAAGGCGGGAGCTCCCCTTGCTGTTCATAAGTATGATTGTTTCCCTGCCAGAAGTTAGGGACCGTCTGACAATTCCTATCCTCAGCACTAAATGAAGGGAGAATTTTACTGCATACAGTCAGGTTTCTTATAAAAACGGTACACATTTTTAAATTAAAGTATATTGGTGATAGATTTCTTTTTCATTAAAGAAAGTAAAAATGGGATTTTATTTCTTTGCCTTTCCTTGCCCTTTAAGTCTTCTAGAAAATTAAGTAAACATTAAATAAACCCAAGTACAATCTACTGTTTTATGAGTACAGGTATGGGACCTATTATCCAGAATGCTTGGGACCTGGGGGGTTTCCGGATAACTGTTTTTTTCATAATTTGGGTCTTCATACCTTAAGTCAGGGGTCCCCAACCTTTTTTAACCGTGAGCCACATTCAAATGTAAAAAGAGTTGGGGAGCAACACAAGCATGAAAAAATCCCTTGGGGTATCAAAGAAGTGGTATAATTGATTATTTGGTAGCCCCTATGTGGCAGCCTACAGGAGGCTCTACTTGGCACTATACTTCATTTTTATGCAATTAAAACTTGCTTCCAAGCCTGGAATTTAAAAATAAACACCTGTTTTGAGGGCATGAAGATCAACATCCAAGGGGCTGGAGAGCAACATGTTGCTCACAAGCTACTGGTTGGGGATCACTACCTTAAGTCTACTAGAAAATCATGTAACCATTGAACAAATCCAATAGGCTGGTTTTGCATCCAATAAGGATTAGTTATGGCCTGCAGTCAAGGAGAAAAGTATCTTGTGAGTCAACCAGACTGCAAACCCCCAATGAGCATGTACATCCACATGCATCTGATCCACTTGCTGTTTTGATTACCCTCTGATAGGATAAAATGCAACTTTTCAATTGGTCTGCATTTTTAATAGTATTTTACTTTCATGCCTTCTTCTTCTTCTGACTCTTTCCAGCTTTCCATCTAAAAAAACAGATGTTCTGTAAGGCTACACATTTATTGTTATTGCCACCGTATTACTCATCTTTCTATTCAAGCATTCTTCTATTCATATTCCAGTCTCATATTCAAATCAATGCATGGTTGCTAGGGTAATTTGGACCCTAGCAACCAAATGGCTGAAATTACAAAATTGGAAAAAATACTTGCATTACTATGTTTATATTTCTGCCCTTTTTATAACATTGGCAGTATGCATCACTTTTACTGGCTGGTGGGTAAAATAGCAGCCAATTGAAACCCCTATGTGCAAGACTTACTTTCAAGTGGGGCTAAATATATAGAAAGATGTGCTTCATGTATATGCTGATTTGCATAGTAAAAATGTGTTATTTGGGATATGCTGGGTCTTTATACCTATGGGAGACACAAGTAATGTGCACAAGATAGCAGCCAATGCAAGAGAGACATTCCCCAACTGTAGTTTCCTTAGGAGAAATTAACCAATAGCCTTTGAATTTATTCTCAAACTATTCTCCAGCACTCCCCAAAAAAAAGAAAAAATGGCCTTACAATCTTTAATAATCCCAATATAGTAATCAGTCCAGTGGATAAAGGGGGCGCCATAGTAGTTATGCACACATCCCAGTATATGGATGAAGCTAATAGACAATTGTCTGTACCAGGACACTATGCGCCTATCTCCCAAAATCCGATATGGGCAATTAAAAGGGAAGTGGATAACATGGTAATAGAAGCATGTGAGAATGGCATTATTAACATGACCACCAAAGACTTTCTCATTACGGATCAACCTCATCCACCTGTCCTATACTTCCAAAATGCTTCAAAAAATCGGACGCCCAATTATCTCAGGGATAGGATCAATACTAGAGCCACTGTCAAAATTTGTTGATCAATACCTCCAGCCCTTAGTACGCAAAATACCTACATGTCTGGTAGACACTACAGATTTATTAAAACAACTACAAGACATATCCTTTCCCAACACTAAGCTATGCCTATGTAGTTTAGACATACAGACATACAGAGTCTCTATACTTCCATACCGCAAAATGAGGGACTTGTTTGTATAGAGGAAGCCTTATTGGAAACAAGTATTGAACACCATTTAATTTATTTTCTCCTTGACTGCTTCTCTGTAGTGTTGCACAAAAACTACTTCATGTTTGATGGCAAATATTACTGGCAATGCCAGGGCACATCCATGGGTGCAACCGTTGCTCCATCATTTGCAAATATTTTTGTACAGAAAAATTTTTTCTTTGAGAGCCAGTATAGTAACTACATTTTAGAATACCGGCACTATGTGGACGACATATTAATTATTTCGTAGGGGACAGAAGACCTTTCCAGTTTCACCCGACTATAAAATTTACGGGTGAATGGTCAAACCTTTTGGATGTAAGGCTTAACGTTTGTGAGAATAAAATCTCTACGGAAATGTACTCCAAACCCACAGACTGGGATACATTACTACTACACTCTAGCTATCACAGCCCACATACCATTAATGACATACCAAAAAGCCAGTACATATGTGCACGTCGTATAGCGTCCACTGATACACAGTACAAAATGGCTGCTGATGCTCTTACACAAAAGTTGACCGAATGCGGTTATCAGAAATCGAGGCTGCAGATTATGCAACATGAAGTAGGTAAAATCAATACTCTCTTGTGTGGTTCTAAGGTCAAAAGAATCAGGATAGAATAAACTTTGTGTCTAAGTACAGCAAACAAAGTAAAACAATAGAAAATATTGTAAAACAATATTGGCCTATTTTACAACAGGATCCAAAATAGACAACCCCCTATTTTCAGCTACACTAGGGGACGAAGCCTTAGGGACATTCTTTGTCCCACTGGCGTTACCCAGAAGAAAACTAAAACATCTTTCTTGGGGTCAACTAAAAGGGGTACGTATGCATGTATCAGGACCAGTAGGTTTGGAAGAGATTTTGTAGAAGGTTGACCTCTCCTACACCTCCCACTAAGGATGATCAGGTGCTGAAGGTGGAACAGACCTGCTCCTAGTGGAGGAGTGGCAGGAGTGCCGGAAATAGTCCGAAATAACAAAGTCCAAAATCGTGAGGCAAAGGAGTAGTCAAGGGAAATCCGAGGTTCAATGGAGAGGAGAAATCAGCAGAGTCCAGAAGGCAGGCAAAGTCGGTACACAGGAAATCCAATAATAGTAGTAATAACAGCTTAGTGACTCACAGGAGCGAAGAACACTTAGCAAAGAACTGCAAAAAGTGGCTTCTATTTAAACCCCCTGCGCATGCGCCGAAGTTGACGCCCGCGTGCGTACTGACGCGCGCGTACGTATGGACGCCCGCGTACGGACGGACGCCCGCGTACGAACGGACGCCCGCGTACGATTGGGCGCGACATATCGTCTATGGCGTGACGCGGCGCGCGCGCATGGACGCCCGCGACGTAACGCCTGTGACGAAGCGCGCGCACGTGGACGCCGGCAGACAGGGGTTCGGGAGACGGAGGCGCCATCTTGCGCGAGGGCAGGGGTAAGTGCTTTACAGCATGCCTGAATTGCATATGTTGTTCGTCAATAATTAAAGGGGAAACCATAAATCACCCTACAAAAGGCAACACTATCTGCCTTCGAAACTTTTCTACATGTGGAACAAAAAACCTAACTTACATGCTAAAATGCCCCTGTGGACTGGCCTACATTGGCCAAACTAGTAGAATGGTGAAGGAACGGATAAAAAAACACAGAAGCAATATTAGAAATGTCAAATTAGGCACCCAGACAGACACTTCCATATCCAGACATTTCGCTTCTAATGGTCATAATCAGATGCAGTTGAGGTGGTTGGTGCTTGAATATGTCAAGACACCTAAGAGAGGAGGGAACACCCAATAAATTGCTCTTGCAACTGCGAAGCAATATGGATCAAAAGATTAAATACAATCACCCCTATGGGCCTTAATGAACATTGGAGCATTTCATCCTTTTTGTAACCTCATATTTCTTTCTCATTTTCAGACATTGAAATCTCCATTTTTGCTACCATTTCTCTCTACCAAGGGTAAGAATTTAATTATTGACCAGATCTAAATGCAGCAGGGACAGCTTTAATCATATTGTGCACCTTGCGCCCGGTGTTAGGCTCATTGTAGCAGTGTTTACATCAAGGTTAGAATTTTCTGTGCTTTTAAAATTTCTATACTATGTTTCTCATATTTATATCACTGATTATTTTAGGTAATATAGGTCACTAACTTGTTTGACTGCACAATGGGATGGTTACACATGGACTTTAGCAACATTGTATATGATATGGACTAAAGTATTATTTTTTTAATTAACATTGTTAACTTATCATGTGGATGGGGGCATGGCCACAGACTCTGTGTGGCTATTTAGCCTTTGTTTCTTCACTGTTCTTTCACACTTAATAAAGGACATGCACTTTAGCAGTTAAAGGACCAGTAACATCAAAAAATTTAATTGTTTTAAAGTAATAAATATATAATGCAGTGTTTGCTTCAGAAATACTACTCTTGTTTATATAAATAAGCTGCTGTGTAGCCATAGGCGCAACTAGTCAAAGGAGAAAAGGCTCAAGTTACACAGCAGATAGCAGATAAGCTATGTATAACATAATTTTATCTGTTATCCATTACTTATCCTGTGCCATATAGCCATTTATTTATTTCGGCCATTGCTACACAGCAGCTTGTTTATATGAACTATAGTAGTGTTTCTGAAGCAAACACTGCAGTTTTTTCCAGTGCAGGGCAATACTACATGATATTTTTATTACACTTTCAGTTTTTGGTGTTACTGTTCCTTTAAACTGCATCCACATCTTTGTCCTGCATATTGAACATTTCATTTGAATTTATTTGACTGCTTACAAGTGCACTAGCAACCAATGAATTACATGGGGAGGGCAGTATCAATGTCCAATAGGAAACCGGTAAGGGCAAAGCCAATAGGAAGTGCAGGTTTAAAACAGACCACTCACATTCTTCAGAAAACTGATCAGAGAGACAGGAGAAGGACAAATTTAAATGGTATATAAACTAGCTTTTACAACGACCTATTTACTTTTTTTGATGGAAAATGGATTGTCTAACACAGGGGTGCCCAGGACGTTGATTGCGGTCTACCAGTAGATCCCGGCAATGTATGTGGTAGACCGCGATCTGGGGCCCGGTTTCAGACAAAACAAGGGCAACATGCAATGCGAGGCTCGACATGCTACCCCCAAGAGAATACCCGCCAGATGCAGACAAGGAGGTGGACTTGCCGAACACCAGCTGCACATCTATGGCAGCTGCTGCTGAACTCCATCTCCAGCTCAAACTGCAGCTTATCGGACAAGGGCTGCTGGGGGTGTTGAGGAGCCGCACTGATGGGAACATGGGCTGCACCTCCCCCCAGTGAAATGTTCTTCAGGCTCAGGCCCTCTAACAGACAGACTGCTGTTCGACTCTGCAGCAACTCTTCTTAGTGAGCCAGGCGGAGAAACGAACTTCCAAAGGGGCTAGCCAGGTGTCACATTGCTGCAGGCAGAAGCGCAGGACAGGTGACTACTTCCTACTGGTGTCCTCCTGCTCTACCACCACTATCCTGAACCCCTCACTCGTCCCTTCCGGCCCGTGGAGCCCGACGCCTCCTTGCGGCACTGCCTGAAGTCAGAGCAGTTCCATATTGCTCTTGCTGTTCAGGACATGACGCTGCTCCGCCAGTGGCTCACTAAGAAGAGATGCTTCAGTGTCGAACAGCGGGCCGCCTGCTGGAGGGCCTGAGACTGAAGAACATTTCACTGGGGGAGGCACAGCCCATGTTCCCCCTGCTGCTCCTCAACGCCCCCGAGCAGCCCTTGTCCGATGAGCTGCAGTTAGAGCTGGAGATGGAGTGCAGCAGCAGCTGCCAAATATGTGGAGCTGGTGTTCAGCAAGTCCGCCTCTGTCTGTGCGTCTGGCACCTTGTCCAACTACATGATCGGGTACTGGGGCTGGGGATCCTTGGGGTACACCCTGGCTCCTGTTCAACTAAAAGATCATTAGCTGGAGGGAGAAGAGCAACAGGGAGGGAGTAAGGGAGAAGAGATGAGCCGGAGGGAGGAAGGAAGAAGAGACATGAGGGAGGGAGGAGGGAAGAAGAGACGAGCAAGTGGGAGGAAGGAAGAAGAGACAAGTAAGAGGGAGGGAGGAAGAAGAGACAAACAGGAGGGAGGGAGAAGATATAAGCTGGGGGAAGGAAGAAAAGATGAGCAGGAGGGAGGAAGAAAGAAGAGGCGAGCAGGAGGGAGGGGGGAAGGGAGAAGAGACGTACAGCAGGAAGGAAGAAGACGAGCAGCAGGGAAGGAGAGGAATAGAGACAAGCTGAAAGGAGGGCTGGCAGAGAAGAAGGGCAGCACAAAGGGAGTGCAGGGTGAGAAGAGCAACATGAAGGGAGGGCCAGGAGAGGAGAAGAGCAGCACAAAGGGAGGGAGAGAAGAAGAGCAGCACGGGAGGAAGTAGAGTGGGGCCATTGAGCTGAGCATGGAGGACTACTCTGCACACCCCCTCCCCCCCATCAAGGTAGATCTCCTGATGAGGGACAGGTGTAGAGAGTAGATCCCAGGTTAACAAAGTCTGGGCACCCCTGGTCTAACACAATGAAAGCATTGCAAGTGGTTTCATAAAATTAGAGACAGGTACACAAGGTTACCTTGTTTATTCATTTCACGCAGAAATTTAGACTTCCAAAGAATCTGACCTCCTTAGAGGACCCACAGCCATACTTTGGGAAATTAATCCAATACAACCAAATGAAAATTACTCTCACAAAACTTTGGAGATTTCATGAGCTCTCTCAGAAGAAGCCTGCACTTCACTCTCAAGTCTTTAAGGTAGAAGATAGTATACATTCCTTGCTATTAGGTAATCTTGCTTCTTTAAGAACAAACTTTATCAATCACTAAAAGGCAATTTTTTGCCAAACAAAACAGTCCCTTTTCCAAGCAACTCACTCTTCCATGCAACGTTTGCTTTTGTTTTTATTTCAGAACACAGCTCCGGTTGCTCACCTTTCTCTAAGAGCAGAGAGAAGAGCTTACACCCAGACCACACCTTTTAATTACAGATTAGTCTTATCATACCTCACATCTAAGGGCAGAGACATGGTCAGATTCGGGGAGCTGTCACCCGGCGATAAACCTCCCCTTCTTCCGGAACTGCCTTTCCGATGGCTAGAATGTAAATTGCTGGCGGAGCATCTTGTATTCCGAAGTCCCCCGAAGTTTCCTCGTGAGGCAACTTTGGAAAACAAAGCTCTCCGACTGCCATCCTGCCGTCGATTTACATTCTAGCCAGCAGAAGGCAGTTTGGGGAGATTAGTCACCCCAAAGAAGAGGAGATTTGTCGCCATATGTCTCTGCCCTAAGCAGACACTATGGGGCAGATTTACTAAGGGTCGAAGTGAAAAGTGGAATTAAAAAAATTTAAACTTTGTACTAAATTTTGGGTACTTCGACTATCAAATAGGCCAAAATTCGATTTGAATCGAAAAAAAATTAGAATCGAATTTTAAAATTCGACCATTCGGAAATCTAAGTACTGTCTCTTCGAAATTCGACCCTTAGTAAATCTGCCCCTTATTTTCACAACCCATTGTGATGCTTCATAGAGGAAAGGCTGACAGAGGCTCTTGACAACCAAATCAGTTGTTGCAAACAATACTATATTACAATAGTTCTTGTACAAGAACCCACCTCCATTTACATTCTTTCAGAAACAGTTGTTTTATGCCTCTCAAATTGAATGGATGGAGGAGTCTTTACAAAAGGATAAGTACGCCCACAATTTATTCTCAGTTTGGGAAAGCTCTAGCAATAGTAACAGTATCTCTCAAACTATATCCTCCGGACAATTTAGGTCTCTATAAAAAGATATTGCATAAAACAACTCCTATATAAAACCCTGCTTCATGTAAATAAACCACTCATAATAATACACTTTTTTAGTAGCATGTGCCATTGGGTAATCATAAATAGAAAATTGCCATTTTAAAAAATAAGGACAGCCTCCTGGGATCGTATGATTCAACGGTGCACACAAACATACCAAACAAACTATAAAGTTAGGTTACATGAGCCAATTAATAGACAGAGTTGTGTCTTTTGCTTCAACACTTCTTCCTGTTACAGTTAGAGTTGAAATATTTCTGGTCAGGTGATCTGAGGCAACACACAGACCATCATGAAATGGTGGTTCAAGGCAAGAGGGAAATATTTACTTAATTATATATTCCAGTTTGGTAAGATTATTTAATATGCCACTTAATTTGATATAAACTACCTGTTGCTCAAGTATTCATTTTGGGGGTATAGTTTTCCTTTAAAACTCAAATCAATACATTTTCCAAACAAGTTTGTGGTATTAAAGCAGAATGGCGTGGGGTGTATTTATCAGGTGAAACTGGTCCAGGTCTTCTATATCTCTTTCTTTCCATACTTTCTCATCCTCTTTTGGTTACATTTATTTTGCTTTTCAATTTTTTACAATTTATTTACTAGTTAATACACAGTTCTTTATCAATTCCATATACATAAAAACCAGTGCTTCACCACAATGACTCCGTGTGGTATGTGTGCACCTGTCTATTCAATTTGTACAACACATTACATGACAAATGTATGTTATATTAAACTTTTAAACAGTTTGTAAATCTGAAGCTCTCAATATAATTTTTGCCAAGGTGTAACAATGTTACCATTTATGGATTTATGAAAAATGCGCAAGTGGTTTGGTCTGTTATTTTCCAGGTGATTGAAGTGATCATATATGTGGGATGTTTCAAGTTAAAGGGAAACTATTGCGAAAAAGAAAATTTAATATACGCTTCAGCATATTGAAATAAGAGGTTTTTCTAAATATAATCAATTGAAAATTATGTACTGTTTCTGAAATAATCAAGTTTATATTCACTATCCCTCTCTAAAGTTTCAATAAAAAAAAACATAAAAACTCTCAGCATCTGTTTCTCTTCATGCAGCAGTTGGGTGTCAGATATTCATTGACGGTTAGATCCAATATATCTTATAGGGGGGCTCCTTTTGCCTAGAAGATGTGTTAGAGCTCACTCTATTAAAATCTGCAGACATCATGTCTCTCTACATGCAGAATTTGTGCAAAAGGCAGTTATTTTGTTAGATTTTGTTTGTACTAGAATCAATTATTAGAGTGAGCTCTAATTCATCTGCTAGAAAAGGAGCCCCCCTATAAGATATATTGGATCATTCATCTGTCACCCAACTGCTGCATGAAGACAGAATTAAAAGAAACAGATGCTGAGAGAGGAATAGTGAAGGTAAACTTGATTATTTCAGAAATGATGCACAATATTGACCTATCTTATTTCAGTATGATGAAACATAATACATTTTCACTTTCGCGATAGTTCACATTTAAAAACATTTGCACGTCTATTTGACATAGAATGGCTCGAGCATACAATGTGTAGAATTTCTTTTGATGTTTAATAGTTTTTATTAAAATACTATTATGGAAGTGCAATTAAGTAGTCAACCATGAATAATAATGTCATAGATAGAAACAACATAAAACATGTATAATTAGCATGCTGAAGATAGTGAACAAAATTACAAGAAAACTAAAAAGAAAAAGAGACACATTGATAAAAACAATGTAGAATTTTTTTTTGAAGTCAACGTGAGTCATGAATTTGTAGAAAAATTTCAGTCGGTGGCCTCTTTTGCTGCAGAGAAATAAAATATGGATAGTATTATAACATGTTGACAAATAATGTGTGTGATTATAGTGATTGCAGCCTGTGTATTATGAACATTCCTGAATTTACAAAATCCACGGTAGCCAGTCATGACAAACCCTAATCTTGTCTTGAATCCATTCACCATTTTCCTAAAGGAACTATAACCTTTGTTTAGTAGGGACAATATCATATAGAGAATCTCCTGCAGTTTCTAGAGTAAAGGCAACTCTGTATACAGTGTGTATATACTAAAGCTCCCCATAGACGCAATGATCTTTCCCTGCCGAACGACCGATCTTAGGGAAGTCCGACCAATCTGTCAAATTATCGTGCGGTTAGTGGGATACCAACGATCGTTCATCTTACGATTTTTCGTCCAACATCGGTCTGATGATTGATCGGCCAGGTTAGAAAATCTTTATCGGTCCCCATGCAATCTACCTATGTTTGCAGGGCCAAGCAGGCTGCGATCCTTCAGTTTTGCTGGCAATATCGCCTGAAATGGTCTTTTTAGTTGATGGACACATCAGGCATTTAAACTATCGTTTTGAGACAATCATGGTCTCACGATAACTATTGGATCTTTCAAAAATCTTTACGTCTATGGCCAGCTTTAGAATATAGTCATAAAACTTACAACTTTTGTTGTCCCCCTTTTCTGCTGCAAAGTGTTTCCAGGTGGACAGATTTATGATTCAAGCCTTCTGACCCATCATTTACTGAAACCATATGCAAGTTCCTGAATTTAAACATGGTTTCTTCTCCGATTACTTCAGCTTTTTTATGCCGAGTGGTTTTTAAAAAATTTTCAATTCAGCACCTAAAACATGATGAACGTTTATTCTTTTTAAAAACACCACCCGGTAAGAAGCCAAGATAATCAGAGCAGAAACCAGGCTACAATTCAGAAATTAAAAAAGGCAATTATTGAGCAATCATAAACCTGCCTCTAAAACTGGAGATTGATATAGCATTTCGGTCCCTTTGTCTGAAAACCCTTGACTTGGCACATGTGCAGTGGTGAAAGCTGAAGGCGTGCTTATTAGTAGGCCTAGTCCCTAGTGGGGTCCCTAGGGCTGAAAGATTGTACTACAACGAGGAAGAATTGGCTCAGACAGGTCGGTCAGTGGAAAATTGAAACCTTCCTGATGGATATCATGGCTAGATATCGATCGGGAAGACCTGTCGGAAGCCCCCATACATGGGCAGATAAGCTGCTGAATTGGTCTAAAGGACTGATATTGGCAGCTTTATCTGCCCGTATATGGCCACCTTGACTGACAGGCTGAGAAGGGACATTCAGGTTGGCAAAACAGGTTTAGGAACTTCAAGTAACAATTACTTACAAAAGTATAATTATCAGCGAAAAATGATCAACATGACCTATAGGTAACTTTCAGGGGCAAATTTACTATTATTCCCCAAAAAATATTTGAAGGAGGGTTCCCATAGGCTTCTATTACAATTCGGTAGGTTCAATCTGGCGAAGTCGAACAATTTTAAAATTTTGATTCCTTCGATCATCAAATGATCAAATATTCGATCATTTGAATCTATTCGATCGTTCGCTATTCGATGATCGAATAAGCCAAATTTGCATATTCGACCCAATCGAATTAATCCTACGATCGGAATACGATCAAATTCGATCAAACTTCGATCTATTCACGTGAATTTAGTAAATCAGCCCATTAATGTAGATTAATGTTTTGAAAAGAAAGGTTTTAGGGGCAGACTTATCAAGGGTTCAAATTTTGATCGAATAGGTCCATTTTCGATTGAATTAAAATAGTTTGAATCGTTCGATTGAATTGATTGATTCGAACAATTCTGCCAATAAAATTTGATTTTCAAAATCGCTCCTTAAGGGTTCTAATCGTTCGATTGAATTGATTGATTCGAACAATTCTGCCAATAAAATTTGATTTTCAAAATCGCTCCTTAAGGGTTCTAGGAGGCCCCCAATAGGCTAAAACAGCAATTCAGCAGGTTTAAGGGTCGAATTAAAATTTTTTAAAGAGACTTTTGAATGGTCAAATTTTAATCACATTTTTTTCAACTCAAATTTTGGCCTATTCAATAGTCGAAGTACCCGAAAATTACTTCGAAATGTGCCCCTTCAATTTGTCAATATCACTTTGATCAATACTTGCCTCTGGGGATGTTAATTTGATTGGTTGCTAAAAGATCAGCTTGACTCGAGTCTATCTTCATATACATTAACTCAGCATTGTCCTATGGAGATCAATATTAAAGGTGAACATTTTTTTTAATACATATTGTAATACTATAATGTTTTGTTTACTAAGCAAAAGAAAATATACATAGCCTTTTTCCAATGGTTGACATTAAGGGGCAAATTTACTATTATTCCCCAAAATTTGCTCGATCCTATTCGAAATTGTTTTAGGCTATCATTTTGCTTGATATTAGATTTCTCGATGAATTCGTACGATCAGATACCGATCGTTCCATTTCATGAAAAAATCGTAAAATTTCCTTCGAGCAACCGAAAAATTTGTACAATTTGAGTGATCGAACGCTTCGATCATACGAATGGTATTTGAGCAGGACTTAGTCTCAGAAACCTATGGGGGGGTTTCCCATAGGCTTCTATTACAATTTGGTAGGTTCAATCTGGCGAAGTAGGCAGTTGAAAAGTTTTAAAATTACAATTCCTTCGATCATCGAATGATCGAATTATCGAATATCCGATCATTCGATCTATTCGATAATTCGGTATGTGATGATCGAAGAGGCCAAATTAGAATATCCGATTTTACAAAAAATTGTTACGATCGTTATTTGATCGGCCCCTTAAAGTCAAAGTGCAAATAACATCAAAAATAAAAGTATTTTGTATGTACAGGTATGCGACCCGTTATCCGGAAACCAGCTATCCAGAAAGTTCCGAATTACAGAAGGGCAGTCTCCCATAGACTCCATTATAATAAATTAATCCAAATTTTTTCCTTTTTCTCTGTAATAATAAAACAGTAGCTTGTACTTAATCTAAACTAAGATATAATTAATCCTTATTGAAAGAAAAAACAGCCTATTGGGTTTATTAGGATTTAATGTTTACATGATTTTCTAGTAGACTTAGGGGCAAATTTACGAATTGAAATGATAGAAGTTCGTTCGAATTCCGATTGTACAAATTTTTCGTGAAATTTGTCCTCTTCGATCATCGAATAGATCGAATGATCGTATATTCGATCATTCAATCATTCGATGATCGAAGGAATCAAAATTTTAAAGTTATTCTTAAAGTTATACTGCCTACTTCGCCAGATTGAACCTACCGAATTGCAATAGAAGCCTATGGGAAGCTCCCCATAGGCTTCAGAGACTAAGTCCTGCACGAATACCATTCGTACGATCGTTCGAATCGCACAAATTTTTTGGACTCTCGAAGTAAATTTCAAGTTTTTTTCGTGAAATCGAACAATCAGTATCCGATCGTATGAATTCATCAAGAAATCGGATATCGAGCAAAATGATAGCCTAAAACACTTCGATAACCATTCGTTAGTCTAATACTTATCGAATTGCAAATTTGGTCAAGCTAATTATGGGGAATAATAGTAAATTTGCCCCTTAAGGTATGAAGGTCCAAATCATAGAAATATCTGTTATCCGGAAAACCCCAGGTCCCGAGCATTCTGGATAACTGGTTCCATACCTGTATTTACATTGGGAAGCTTATATATCAAAGTTTGTGAATATTTATAACTTGGAAACATGCCAAACTACAATGTGCGCTTATTTATGAAAAAATTTGAATCTGAGAAACTTAAACATGTGAAAAACACTTGGATGCAGCAAATTTGTATTCTAGTCATTGTTATCAATGGATCTACAAACCAAAGAATTGGAAACATTGTTCTGCATTTCAGTATGTTAAAACTCTTCTTAAAGTGTATAATAAACTGATATATTTAAGAGAATTTAGTGCTTACTAATTTTATTTACAAATTACTTAATTCTAAAACCAATTAGACAATTACCTTTTGACCAAGTTTTCTCTTACCAAACTAAATAGATTAGGGGGATATAATTATTTATGTACAAGATATGGTGAAATAACCCCATTTAAACCATTTATGCTTAAATATAGGCTTGTGCCAGTATTCAAATTACTTGCAAAATCTCACAATTACTGTAAACATTATTCTTCTTTACCCCTTGGGTGTTAAAAATAACTAGTGCCACCTATCTGCGAATATCCACCTTTTATATAATTTATTTCAATTAAAGTTGAAGGATGAAAGGTGGCTTTCGCAAAAGTGATTCTCACAAAAGATTCTTATTACAATGTGGATAACAAAAACCTCCAGGAATGTGACTTGCACAATGAATTAAAGTTTATAAAAGTAACCAAACATTACACCTTACTGATTATTCCTCAATAATGTTAAACACTTCAAATACAATGAATTCAAATGACTTTGCTTGTTTAGTAGTGCTACCAACAAAAGCGTATTCACATTATACATGCATACACCAACTTAACTTAAGTGACTTATTTAAGTATATTTATGTGTAAATAATTGTAAGGGGGTTTCTTTCATGATATCTTGTACATGAATATTTACAAATTACTAATTAACTCCTGACATTACCAGTTTATTATTATTTATTTGAGCATTCAAGCTCCATTCTGTGTTATGGGGTTGAAGTAAGATTTGTAAATCTTAAATTGGAAGTTCACTTAAACTTTTTTTTGCACAAAAATGTCTAAAATACCTTGGCATTTTCTAACATTGAAATTGCTGCAAGTAATTCAAATCATGTAAGAGTACAAAAGTACATTGGCAACCATTTTTGCATTATTTGACTGTTTTACCCACAGTTATTTAAATGTTTTGCAATGCAAAGGAATTTTTAAAGGAGAAAGAAAACCATTTTATACTTGAGGTGCCAAACGGTAGGCATCCCCAAGTGACTACTTTTACTTACCTGACACCCGGGCCAGGGCTCCTATCAGCAGAAAACCACACCGGCCCAGGGTTCTTCTAGTTAGCACCATGGAGGGATCCTCTTCCTACGTCTTCAGTTTTTAAATTTCCCGGGGAAGATGCAAGCATAGTAGAGCGAAATAGCGAATAGCATGCGCATCTCTGAGAAGATACGCACAAGCAGGAATATGATCGCTCTGTGGTGCTCACTAGAAGAACTCTGGCCTGGTTTTCTGCTGATAGGAGCACCAGCCCAGGGTGTCGGGTAAGCAAAAGTAGTCACTTGCGGGTGCCTAACTTTTGGCACCCCCAAGTGTAAAATGGTATTCATTCTCCTTTAATAATATGTCATTATTTCATTGCCTTTAAAACAGTCAGATGGCCTCTAGCTCATTTAAAAGGCTTGTTTGCCATTAAATTAACTTTTAGAGGGTAGTTTATGAAGATCTGAAATCAAATTTTTGCCATAATTAGAATTTTTTTGCACGAAACACACATTCTAATTTTATTTTCAATAACTCGGACATCTGGTATTTATTGGTATAAAAAGTCACTTGTGGGTGCCTAACTGTTGGCACCCCCAAGTGTAAAATGGTATTCTTTAACCTTTTACAAAATGTCATTTGCCTTTAAAACAGTCAGATGTCCTCTAGCTCTTTTAAAGGGATTGTTTGCATTTAAATTCACTTTTAGGGGGTGGTTTATGAAGGTCTGAAAGCTTTCAAGCCATTTTTTTTTTCAATTCAAGAATTGTTTTTTGAGCTTGTAAACTCACAAATTTGAAGTATTTGAGATTTTTTCAATGATTGTATTCAATCCAGTTTTTTAAATAAATTATATATTTTTTTTAAATAAATGATCAACCATTCGAGTTTCTTTTAAATTGTGAGAAAAAACTCTGCAACCTTACAAATTCTATTTTTGATAAATAAGCCCATTATTATGATGTATAGAGTAATATACTGATATTTAGCTTTGTGTTCAGCAGCTTTCTAAGCCACATGTACTATGCCAAATGAAAGTGAGTCTGAGAAAATCAGAGAGGCTGGTCTACAACGAAGCTCTCTTAGTATTCCATATGGCCCTAGCACATTGTTCACATTAATATGGAGTAAAGCTTTATGAACCATATCCTGAGTCAGCCACTGACTAGACTGAGCTGAGCGAACAGTGTAGCGATTAGGTGGGTCTGGGAAATCTTATTGTATATACTAAAGAAAAGAAATGATTTAGCACATTTACCTTTTCTTTATGTTACAACCATATAGGTACCATTACATTTTTATAGATTCTAGTAAATCAGACCCTATATTTATGTCGTTGTGAGGTGGGTGTAGTATGGTTAGTTGCACTTCATGGAACTACAACTCCAGAGGAGCCGGCTCCTGTGCATAACCACTGTGTAACTGGGTGCTCTTTATTAGGAGTTAAAAAGAACTGGAGTTTTAAAACAAAGGTTTAAACATCTTAAAAGGTTTGTTATTACTTATTCTATTATGTTTGTAAACTCATGAATTGCAGTCCTTGATGATGACGATGAGCTTTCTAACTCATTTATTCTGTTGCAACAATTGCTGCAAACTGCCATGGGAAGTTCTGGAGCACGTTTAGATGCAAAAACCTTTACTGAGTGGTATCAATAGATACATTTGTGTCCATTTAAAGTGGACCCGTCACCCAGACACACAAATCTGTATAATAAAAGTCCTTTTCAAATTAAACATGAAATCCAATTTCAAATGTTTATTAAACCATTCATAGCTCTTTTAAGCTCATTTAAAAATCTCAGCTGTCAATCAAATATTTCCGCCAATTCGCGAATTTAGCTGGAAATTCGCGAATTTTTCGGCGAAACGGGTGAGATAAAATATAAAATATGATTTTGAATATTTTTTTTGGGGTGACGGGTCCACTTTAAGCACAACTGAACTTATGGCAATTGTGTTTCAATGCTGAAAAAAATGCAAGGTTGTTCACTTACATAAAATAACAAATGGTAGTTTAGTAGCTTTATTTTAATTTTGCCTCTTTATAAATTCTCATTAAAGGGGTTGTTCACCTTCCAAACACTTTTTTCTGTTCAGTCGTATTCAAATTGTTCCCCAAAAATAAAGACTTTTTCAAATTACTTTCCATTATTTATCTTTTACTGTTTTTCCAAAATCTAAGTGTACAATTCAATGTTGGTTTCTCTGGTGTTTGAGTCTGGCAGCTCAGTAATTCAGGTGCAGACTCTAAACTGATACAATTTTGCAACATTTAGTTGATACATTTCACAGCAACATCTCTGGAGTATTAGCAACTATTGTATCAATTCTAACAGCTGCCTGTAATGAAACCCAGAGAGTCTGCTCAGCAGGGACAAAGATAAGAAATGTATCCATTAAATGTATCAGTTTAGAACAGTTGGGGGGGGGGTCACCAACCCTCCTCCCAGAGCTGCTTTAGAAGGTGAAAAATGACATTTTACACTTCAATATTAGAAAAATGGTTTATTTCTGGTGATCTATCTGAAAATAACTAGTAGTGAACAACCCCTTTAAGGCCTCACCTTTTGTATGCAGTGCATTTTTGGGCCCCAGGATATCAATTAAGAGAAAATTGCACAACAAAGTTGTACAAATCATACAGAGAAATTCCTGTGACGGGTGGGGGAAGGGTATTATATTGGTAGATACTGCACACATTCAATCCTCAAGGTCCTATTGGGGATAAAAACCAATTACAAAAAAATAAGTAGAAGGTGGACTGCAAAACCAATATATTAAAAGTACAATTTATTATTTAATCACTAAAACACTGGCGGGCCAGAAAACACTAGGGATGCACCGAATGCAGGATTCAGTTCGGGATTCAGCCTTTTTCAGCAGGATTCGGATTCGGCCGAATCCTTCTGCCTGGCCGAACCGAATCCCAATTTGCAGGGAGGGAAATCACGTGACTTTTTGTCCTAAAACAAGGAAGTAAATAATGTTTTCCCCTTCCCACCCCTGCATCCCTAGAAAACACTGTAAATAAATGATGAATAAATCGTTCTAAAATCAATAATAGATATAATCCAGGTGGGCAATCACTTTTCCTGTGGAGAATATTCAAATGACCTTGGTGTTGGTATATGATTGAACATTTTTTTATTAGGTTATCCAAAGCACAAAATGTTTTCAAACCAACAGATCATATTAACCACAATAAAATATAATGTAAGTCTATAACATGTAGCTTACAATGCAAAGGGGTATAACACTAATAAAGCTATAAGCACAATAACTGCATTGCACAAGGTTAATGACCAAATTAACAAATAAAGTACTAAGAAATAAATCTTTCCAACATAAAACTAAACTGCGCATGGTGGAAAATTAAGTAAA
Organism: Xenopus borealis; assembly: GCA_024363595.1. Classification (NCBI taxonomy): domain Eukaryota; kingdom Metazoa; phylum Chordata; class Amphibia; order Anura; family Pipidae; genus Xenopus; species Xenopus borealis. The sequence goes on from CM044437.1 coordinate 83,259,255, forward strand.
AAAGCTACTAAAGCTGCCCAAAAAGTAAAATAGTCAAAGCTTTAACAGGTCCAAAATTTTTAATTTATGCATAGGGTCTACTTGATCGAAATATAAAGACCAATTATCTGTAAACCTGTGTTTTAAATGGGGTTCTACTGAACTAGTTTTTATGGCCTCTTGCCAGCATAGCTGATTTAGTTAAGCTAAAATATCTTTTATGGAAGGGGAAAACTCAGAAATCCAGAATATAAAAATAATGCCTTTTATGTAACCGCCATAAAATGGAAAATTGAGTACGAAATCATATTTGGGCTAGCTTTACATTGTTTACTCAGCGTAAAATATGCAGAACCAATATTTAAAAGGGCATAAACTAGGGATAGAACCGAGTTTAAATTCAACTTCGAGCAGATAAAATCTCTTATTTTTTTCCATATGAGGACAACTCCAAAGGTAATAGAAGAGGTTTACATTTTCCAATTTGCATTTGGGGCAAAATGATAAATGACCCTAGTTATTAACTGAATGATAAAGCTTCCCATATCCTAAATGGATTAGTTTGTAGTGTTGAGCTCTCCAGTCCTCTGAAAAAAAACATTTTATTAAACTTCACAATAGACAAGGACTTAACTGGGAAGTGGTGATCTCACATAGAAGGTAATTTGACCATTTTAAAGCCGTATCTGAAAGGGGGTGTTTTTGATCAGAGGGGGTGGGGCCTATAATTTACAAGATAAATAGCTAATCTTCAGAAGCTTCAAGTTGTCACCCAATTTAAATATCTCCTCAGCAACCCAATGTTTTTGGAGAGCAAACAGACTTTTGTTGGCAACCGATAGGAAAGCACTCAATAATAATAATAATACATAAAAAGTGGTCAGATATTTTCAAACCAGCTTAATTTTTTTAAACCGTGTTGGTATATGCTTAGAAATTCAAAAAAGAGGATGGTTGGGAGTTGTAGTTCAACAAAACAAAAAAAGTTAAAGGACATGTCAACCCTTTTCACAAAAATGTAATCAATGAACAGCGTCTCTGAAATCTCTAGATAACTGCCACTCTGGTTGTTAAAAGGTTAACAGTAAGGCTGCAGTATCCCCTTTATCAGCTACAAATCCTTCTACTACATTAAACCACTCTGCCCCCTCCCTCAGGAATTTCCTTTGGCTCTTGGCTCAGTGAGCATGCTCAGTTCCCTCCAGACTAACAGCCAATGAAGAGAGAGCATCGCTGGTTCCCATAGAAACTGTCTGATGATATTTTTCTCTCCTAACCACCTCTCCTGAGCTCAGCGTAATAATTACAGTGCTCAAACCCAGCAGAACTTTTTTTTATCAAAGTATGTTGTGCCTGTGTAAACCTGCATTCTGCATTACATGGACTTTACAGCATACGTGTCTTATTTCAGATGATAATGTATCAGAGGGAAAATGGCCGCCAGGTGAAAGCTGGTATTTGTTTTAGGAAAATGTGATGGCGCTGGCAAACAGAGGGGGTATATGCAGTTCAAATGATGCAGTTTTGTTTTTTTAAACTACAACCACAACTCACAGGAAAAGTGATTGCCCACCTGGATTGTATCTATTATTTATTTTAGAACTATGTATTTCTTATTTATTTATTGTGTTTTCTGGCCGGCCAGTGTTTTAGTGATTATATAATAAATTGTATTTTTAAAGGGATCCTGTCATGGGAAAAAATTTTTTTCCAAAATGCATCAGTTAATTGTACTGTTCCAGCAGAATTCTGCATTGAAATCCATTTCTCAAAAGAGCAAAGACATTTTTTAATATTTCATTTTGAAATCTGACATGGGGCTAGACATATTGTCAATTTCCCAGCTGCCCCAAGTCATGTGACTTGTGCTCTGATAAACTTCAATCACTCTTTACTGCTGTACTGCAAGTTGGCGTGATATCACCTCCTCCCTTTCCCCCACCCAGCAGCCTAACAAAAGAACAATGGGAAGGTAACCAGATAACAGCTCCCTAACACAAGATAACAGCTGCCTGGTAGATCTAAGAACCCATGTCCCACTGCGTACTATTCATTTACATTGAAAAGGAAAAACAACAGCCTGTCAGAAAGCAGTTCCCTCCTAAAGTGCTGGCACAAGTCACATGACTGGGGCAGCTGGGAAATTGACAAAATGGCTAGCCCCATGTCAGATTTAACAACTGAATATAATAAAATCTGTTTGCTCTTTTGAGAAATGGATTTCAGTCCAGAAGTCTATTGGAGAAGCACTATTAACTGATGCGTTTTAGAAAAAACATGTTTTCCCACGACAGTTTCCCTTTAATATAAAGGTTTTGCAGTCCACCTTCTACTTATTTTTTTAAATTGTACAAATCCGCTATAAGGAGAGGGGGTCATTTATTTAAGGTCGATTTATGTTTTTCAAGGGTAGTTTCACTAAAAAAAATTTCAGGCTGCCCTAAAGCTGCTAAAAGCACAAATGTGAAAATACTCCAGCAAAACCTAGTGAAATTAATGGCAGAGGTTCCTTAAACTATTTGAAAGTGTTTTCTTTTTATGGTGGTTTGAGCTTGAAAACTCAATACATTTGAGGTATTTATGGTTTTTTAGCCTATAACTCAATAAATTTGAGGTATTTCTGATTTTTTCATAAATAAGGAAACATTTGAGTTTATTTGAGGTAGAAAAAACCTCAAACCTCACAAACTCAACCTTTGATAAATAACCTTGCTTGAATAAAGTTTGAAGTTTTGGTAAAGCATAATATCAAAGGCTACAGTAAGCTGAAGAACTGTAGTTAGATTAATATGTATATCATATGTGTATATTGAACTGCACATGTAACTGTAGATAGATTAATATATGTATGTGTATATATATCATATGTGTATTGATAGGTAAGTATATCTTTGTTTATATTGATGTGGTTGGGGTCAAAGTAATAAAATAGACAAAAATATTTTACCATTAGCATTTGGAACAGAGTATCCCCAATTGTTTTTCTTACTTGTTCTTCAACAACAGGGAAAGACATAACAAAATACTGAAAAAAATAAAAAAAAGTTTCAATACACAGTTTTGATATTATTTATATAGCACTACAAACAAAAAAAACTTTAAATATACAAACAATATCAACTTAGTTATGCAGATACACAATGTAGAATTTGCAGTGTTAAAAATCCTAGGGGGGGGGCCTCTCAAAAGAGCTTATAGTTAAAAAGGCAAGAGGTGTCAATGTGGTGATGGCTTTTGTTGTGGTGGATGTCAAATCAGTCTACAAATATGAAGAATGTGTATAATGACCAGATTTGCCTCTGTTTGCATGATATGAGGTGGGGAGGAAGGGAGTTTGACATCACTATCTTGCAATGCAGCAGTAAAGGGAGACTAACAATTATCAGAGAATGCAATTCACAAGGCTTAGGGGACTTGGGAATGTAAGGAAATTGTTTGCCTGAAGTAAAAGTTATATTTTAAATATAAAGAAATGTATTTGCTTATTGTAAAATAGATTTCAGTACAGTATTGTGCTTGAGGAGTAATTTTTTAATAATGTATTTTTGGGGAAAAAAACAAGTTTCCCCAAGACAGTATCCCTTTAATGTGATGAAGGGAGAATGTTAGTATTAATTACATATACTAATAATTATCATATAATTCGTAACACTGAGACCTGGTTGGATGAAACCTGTGACTGGGCTGTCAATTTAAATAGCTACATCCTTTTTAGGAGGGTCAGAAGGATTAAAAAGAGTGGAGGAGTTTGTCTATGTAAAATCTGAATTAAAGTTATGCTCTAAAGAAATAACCATGCTACAAACCACCTTGAATAAGTGACAACTACTATTACAAATGGAGGCTGCTTCACAATTAGGTCAGATTATTATTATGAATGACTTTGGTTATCCAGATATTGACTGGGGTAATGGGGTTGCTAAGTCGGAAACAGCTAATGGGTTTGTAAATATGCTTAATGACAACTTTGTATTTCTACTAGTTCAGGAACCTACTTGGAATGACTAACTAAACTAATCTCTAGCTTTTGCGTGGTTGAGCATTTAGGCAGGCATGTCCAAAGATCTTACCTGCTATCTGCTGTGTAACCTGAGCCCTTTCTCCTTTGAATGGCAGCCCCTCATTGCTACACAGCAGCTTATTTAGATAAACAATTGTAGTGTTTCTGAAGCTCAACTGGGCAGCAAACTGGAAAGGATGTTCAATGTTGAAAAATGCTAGGTTATGCAATTTGGCAGAAATAATATAAATAATATAAATGCAAGTTGTACACTAAATGGCAATGTGTTGGGGTTTTGCTAACTGAGAATGATCTAGAGGTTTTTATAGATAACAAGTTGTCTAATTCCAGGCAGTGTCATTCTGTGGCTACTAAAGCAAATAAAATACTGGTAAGGCCTCGCCTTAAAAAAAGAGCTGGAGAGTGCAGAGACATGCAAATAAACTGGTTAAGGGGATGGAACATTTAAATTATGAGGGTAGATTGTCACAGTTGGGTTTGGGGTTGTTTTCTCTGGAGAAAGGACACTTGTAAAGGGACATTATAACTACATTAAAGAGCATTATAGACTGCTAGCAGGAGATCTGTTTTTTCATAAAATGGATCATCGGAAAAGAACTTTAATTTCAAGCAGCATGGGTGGTTCTTCACAGTGAGGACAGTGAGGTGGTGGAATGCACTGCCAGGTGATGTTGTGAAGGCTGATTCTGTTAATGCCTTTAAGAGGGGCTTGGATGATTTATTGGACAAGCATAATATCCAAGGCTATAATGATACTAAAATCTCCAATTAATATAGATATATATTGATATATAGTGTTTCAGTGGATGTGTGTAGGTATGAGCTCTGGGATTTATTTGGAGGGGTTAAACTTGATGAACTTCTCTCGTCTTTTTTCAACCCAACTTAACTAACTGTATAACTATGTATGTGTTAAGTGATCTTGATCAGACAAGACAAAGGAGAGCTTGAGACAGGGAGCAGAGATGAGTAAGACAAGTGAATGTAGCAGTTGAGGTTCATTGTGTAAGCCAATAGGACCAAGTAAGATTAAGAAGCTAGGAAGCATATGAACCATCACTTGCAATGCAGATGTTGCCAAGATTATTGCAGGGATATCTGAGGAAAGGAATGGTAGGAATTAGGTTGAAAAATAACCCAGCAATGGGAATGTGCATTCTGAGGGTGCAACGCATAATGCAAAAGGGGTGTATATACAGACTGCATGGGTGTATGCAAGATGAGGAAAATGTGAGGGAAGGTACAATATAGGAAAATAAGCTAGACTCAACACTGATCAGATCTCAAGATGCCAAGTCCTCTGTTTGTTTCCAGGTCAGGAGGTGTGGCTAACTAAAGGCCGCCACAAAAGAATACATGAGGATGGGAGTAGGAGAGTATTTGTGAGACTGTTTGAGTTTTTAAAAAGTGTGTTTGCAGATGAGGGACAGAGTATGAGCGAAAAGCAGAACATGTTTTGCAAGAAGTAGAAGCTGGAGGGTGTGAGAAGGATTTGGAGAGATACCCAAGAGCCAAGGAAAGAATAAAGATTAGAGAGAAGAGTGTGAGTGCCATTTGGGAATAAGTGATCTCAAAAAATCTTATGCAGTAGATGGCAGTAGAGCAGGTATAATTTAAATGCAATCAATGCCTGGGGGACATTAAAGGTGTTGCTTATTTTAAGAAGGAATGTAGAAAGCTAAAGGAGTAAGAAACTGAAAATGGCAGGGGGTGGTAAGGGAAAACAAGGAGTTCAGGTGAAATGTTGTCCAACATGTTTATTAATTGTGACAGTGTGTTTAGAAAACATATTTGTCTTGCGTAAAAGTGAGAAGTGTTAACTTAACTTTCATGATATGGGCTGCAGGGGATGTCTAGTCGATATAGGGTTAATTTTCCCTTCCAATCAAGTAATTAGGAGGCAACTGAGAGCTGAGTTGCTACTGTCTATAAAATGAATGCATTCTGATACCTATGGGCTTTTCCTTCAATGTCTGGAAGAGACAGATCTCTCCTGGTTGTTCCTAGTGTGTGAGAGGAAGCCTGAAAGAGGACCAAGGGGCCAGTGGCCTCAAAGACACAGAGAGTATGACAAAGAGAGACAGAGTGCCTGAATTTGAGAGAGAAAGGGAGTGCCAAGGGACCTGTGACTGTGGTAGACAGTGTGACCTGACTGATAGAGAGATGTTATCTCTGAACTGTAAGTAACAGGGTGCTAATTTTGTGTTGGTCCAGAGTCTGGGAGAGGCCCAGGGTAGTGATGAGAACTACAGTCACATCTATAAAAAAGACTGTTCTTTACTTTTGTTGTCATATCATACAAAGACTAATAATACCTTGTTTATATGTTTTGAGTAAATAAAAGCAATGTCTTTCAAAAGCCAATCTGCCCACAAAATATAAAAATGAAAATGCAAATAAATGTAATATAAATGTACTTTACAGAGTATTTTAGTGATCAGTAATTAGTAGGTTGTGGACATATTCCAATTTCCATATACAAAATAAATTATAAAATATATAAACAAGAAAAAGAGGTTACTTGATAGCATTTAAAAAACCATACAGAATGACCAGTGATTATAAAAATGGTTGCCACAGCCATTGTCTTGCCTCTTGTTTTAAATTTTGCATGCACCCATTGCTGTAGAGGAACTACTGCCTATTGAAACCGCAAACTTGCATGCAGAGAACTGGGCACACATTTTTATTGTTAACACCAGAGTTCCTATTAAAAAACAAATACTGCGTACACTGTGATTTACTGTTCATTTATGTCACCGTTTTTATAAACATATATTTTGCAAGTTATTCATGACTTTTGTGTATTTTATACACAAAAATCACAATCTGTCCTCTTTAATAACCCAAATGAAATTATCTCACCTCTAGAACAAGACTAGCTTGCCTTTGACTTTCACTGTGGTCTGTGTTCCCCATCACAAACAGCAAATGATGTATTAAACGCAGTTTTATTAACTGTTCACATAGTTCTGTTGATTCCTGAGATATCATTCTAAAGAACAAAAAACATTTTTTAAGGCAGTGAGGTAGTAAAATTGATTAAGGATAAGATTATTATCTTATTTTTTATGACATTTTATTCTCAAATGTGTTGTTGCCAAATTGTACCTAGCTACAGAGCAGAGGAAATTTTATTCAGGAAGCTTTATATCGAGGACAGAATACAAGGGAATGTATAGGACAGCTTTGGTATAATTCCACCATCATTTTTGCAAGAGATCCACTAAATGTAGGATTCAGCCAAACCATAGTACTTTAGCTTTATCCAATGAGTTTAGCCGAACTGCATCAGAACCTTTGAAGTCATGTGAGTATGACATGTAATTAGTCATCGAGCTTGGCACAAAGTTTAAACATTTAAAGAGGACCTGTCACCCAGACATAAAAAGCTGTATAATTAAAGTCCATTTCAAACTAAACATGAAACCCAAATTCTTTTTTTAACTATAGTATTCATAGCTGTTGTAAGCTCATTTAAAAATCTCAGCTGTCAATCAAATATTGTCTTCCCCTCCTCTATCCCTTAGGCAGGAAATTACTTTCACTTTCCATTCAGCACTTCCTAGATGTCACTGCTCTCCCCACAGTCCTCCTCTTTCTTTAACATTTAAAGGGGTGGTTCACCTTTTAGGTAACTTCTATTATGTTATACAACGGCCAATTCTAAGCAACGTTTCAATTAGTTTTCATTATTTATTATTTATAGTTTTATAGTTATTTGTCTTTTTCTTCTGGTTCTTTGCAGCTTTTAAATGGGCATCGCCGTCCCTTTCTAAAAAAACAAATGCTCTGTAAGGCTACAAATGTATTGTTACTGCTACTTTTTATTGCTGATCCTTCTATTCAGACTCTCTCCTATTCATAGACCAGTCTCTTATTCAAATTAATGCATGGTTGCTAGGGTAATTTGGGCCCTAGTTACCAGATTGCTTAAAATTCAAATTGAAGAGCTGCTGAATAAAAAGCTAAATAACTCAAAAACCAAGAATAATAAAAAATGAAAACCAATTGCAAATGGACTCAGAATATCATTCTCTACATCATACTAAAAGTTATCTCAAAGGTGAACAACCCCTTTAATTGTGTTGCCAATGTGTAGGGATGGACATCGGGTCCCTCATTCTGGTGCACAAACAAGATTTTGAAAAGATGCAAGGCTTGCCTTAATAACAGTGTCCACAAAATGGCTCCTGCCGGCTTGCTATAATTATGAATTCATATACTGAAGGAAACAAAAGTCCAAAAATTTATATAGTGTAATTAACGTTCATTTTGCTTGACTAACCTGATAAAATAGGATTTGAAATAATTTTTTTGGTGATGGGTCACCTTTAAAGATACCCCATCCATATTCAAATTGCCCAACATAGGTCTATGTTTATTAGTTCCTGCGTGTGCTCTGTGTCTGATCTTGTGTTCCTGACCCTTGCCTTTCTTCAGACCACTCTGAGGAAGTGGGTATCTAGGCAAGAAACGCGTAAGTCCAAGCGCACCCACTGCACATGAACTCTACCACACAGAAAAAAATGGAATGTGTGCTTTTGAGTTTATATTTATAGATTTGTATTTTGTCTTGTTATACAGCATTGTATATTCTTTTATCTTGGCGTACTCAATCTGTGTAATACGTTCTATTATGTTCATAGAAAACTCAATAAAATGATTGAAAAACAGAAAAAAAATGTTATATAGAAAAAAAGGTAAAAGATCCCCCTTAAAAAATATTAACATAATGAAGACAGAGGTTTTATAAAGGGTCATCCATCTTTATTCTCAGCTCATATCAGTTGACAGAGATTCCAGAAAAACGACTTAAAGGATCAGTATCATCAAAAAAAAAATTTCAGTTTGTTCGTATACATGGAAAAACACCAAGACAAATTAAACTTTAAAATTGCAAAGTCTTTAGTAAGAAATAACTTACAAAAACTCCGCTTCCGTTGCTCTTCAAAAAAGGCAACAGGGCGACGATCCATCATGTGGCGCTGGATTTCTTCTCCCTGGCTATCGCCCCAATATTCTACTAACCGCTTGTGAAGGAGCCGTGGTCCTTGGTAAGTCGGATGTGCTGATGGGCCCACAGGCAGTTGTTGCATAAATTCTCCTGGCAGTCCAAAAAGTGCAAGCTGGTCACAAGAGGAACATTTGCAGGGGCCACCCTGTGAACAAGGCCGGAGGAGGAAAACATAGCCGACCTCTCAGTCCTCTCCTCCATGCAGAGCAGCTCTGGAGATGAACCTTTATTCTCCTCATCCCCATCATTGAGCAAGATAATATATATCTGCAGAGCAGTGCACAAAGAGAAAGGTGACACAGGACAGAGAGTTCACACTTTTCAGCCTCACTGATGTATAGATCTGTGTACTCCTCACTACACTGGACTGCGTATACCACATTACTTTGTTTTTCTTTTGGTGTTCCTTTGGGTGTGCCAGTGTTGCTAGGTTTGAAAAACACAGCGACGTGGTGTTTGTTGAAAATCCTCCTGAGTTCCTCTGACACTCCAGCTACATATGGGATGACTGTTTCGCCTACTATTTGTCTCTGGGCGGTTAGTTCTTTTGGTGTTCCTGTTGGGCTTGGTTGCTGCTGTTTTGACAAAGGCCCAGTCTAGGTAGCCACATGCTTTCAAAGCTCCTCTGAGATGTATTTGCTCTTTGTATTTGGACTCCGTATCAGTTGCCACACATTCTGCCCTGTGGTGCAGAGTACTAATGACATCCAGTTTGTGGTGGGAATCGAACAACAGATATTGATCTGTATGAGTGGGTTTCCTGTATACTACTGTTTTCAAGTTACCCCCCTCTTGGATGCATATCAGACAGTCCAAAAAAGACAAGTTTGTTCTCGTGGAGATCTTCCCTTGTAAACATGATGTCATTGTCCACTGTTACACCATGTACAGAAAGACATTGCAGAGGTTAGCGCACTACATCAGTACATTTGCGCATCACAGACACCATTTGGGACTCGGGAGTGATCTCTGCAGTGATTTTGGGTGCAAAGTACTGCTGCCCCACATACGCAAAGTTGCTCAGGAAGAAAAGAGAAGCAAATGGAGAGTGCTTGGAAATGTGGCAACTAACCTGCAGCAGAGCAATCACAAGAGTGAGCACTGGGGAGCGCAGCCCCTTGTCAATCCCCCATCAGCCCCGCCTCCTCCCCTTCACTTTAAAGGAACAGTAACATCAAAAAATTTTTTATCAAAATTCGTTAGTACACAACGAAAAATAAACACCAAGACAAATTAAACTTTTAAATAGCAAAGTCTTTATTAAGAAATAACTTACTGAAACTCCACTTCCTGTCCTCTTCAGAAAGGGCGACATGGCGACCATCCATACTGCAGCACTCGATTTCACCTCCCTGGCTGACTTCTGCATTGATAGGAGAAGAGGATGGAGCGTGACAGGGCTGCTTCTCTTCTGCAAAATATCTTCACGTTCTTTGCCACTATAATCGTGATATTTTGCGCATAAATCCCCAAAGGTTCCATTAGTAACAAATTCTGTTGCAGAGACTGACTGGCCGGTGCGGTTGGTAGGCTGTGAGAGGGCACAAGCGCTGGTGGAAGCAGGACTCGGGGGTGGGTCTGAGTGGGGATCCAGCAGCAGCAGCAGACTGGTACGGGGCTGGGTGCATGCAGATATCTGCCCGATCAGCAAGGAGTGCCCGTAGATGTGCTTGTGCACAGTTCTAGTGCAGGTGTACTCCATAATAATGGTGCCGGGGCAGCCTTGGTCCCTGGGGCAGGAGGCGCTGGCGGCCAGTTCTCACACCACATGCAGATGCTGGAGGCGGGCTGCGTTCAGTTTGGCCCAAAAGAAGAGGCAGAGCAGATTTGCCCAAATTGCCCTAATCTCAGAGGCAGCATTTAGGTCAGTGAAGGGCAAGGGTTCTGCCAGTGAAGGGCAAATCTGCTCTGCCTCGGAGGGTTTGGCTTAGTGGGAACTCTGCACCAGCGCATCTACGGGCACTCCTTGCTGATCGGGCAGATATCTGCATGCACCCAGCCCCGTACCAGTCTGCTGCTGCTGCTGGATCCCCACTCAGACCCACCCTCCGAGTCCTGCTTCCGCCAGCGCTTGTCCCCTCTCACAGCCTACCAACCGCACCGGCCAGTCAGTCTCTGCAACAGAATTTGTTACTAATGGAACCTTTGGGGATTTATGCGCAAAATATTACGATTATAGTGGCAAAGAACGTGAAGATATTTTGCAGAAGAGAAGCAGCCGTGTCACGCTCCATCCTCTTCTCCTATCAATGCAGAAGTCAGCCAGGGAGGTGAAATCGAGTGCTGCAGTATGGATGGTCGCCATGTCGCCCTTTCTGAAGAGGACAGGAAGTGGAGTTTCAGTAAGTTATTTATTAATAAAGACTTTGCTATTTAAAAGTTTAATTTGTCTTGGTGTTTATTTTTCGTTGTGTACTAACGAATTTTGATAAAAAAAATTTTGATGTTACTGTTCCTTTAATCTTTAGCACTGAAAATGTACTGTCCGGTCTGGCGTCCTCCCCTTCTTTGTTAATCTTCTGTACAACCAACAGAGGGCGTTACCTAAAATTCCAGTCACTGTTCAACCAGAGGGCGCTAGCTGAGATTCCTGTCACTGTTAATCTTTCCTATATTAACAGAGGGCGCCATCTGTTGGTATAGGAAAGATTAACAGTGAACTGGAAACTCAGCTAGTGCCCTCTGTTGATTGAGCAAACAACAGAGACAGGAATCTCAGCTAGCGCCCTCTGTTGGTTGAGCAAACAATTGAGTGGAATAATAGCTAGCTCCCTCTGTTGGTTGTGCAGAAGATTAACAGTGAAGGGGAGGACGCTAGACCAGTCGGTGAATTATCAGTGCTAAAGATTAAAAGTGAAGGGGAGGACACTGGACCCCAGACAGTGAATTTTCAGATTTACAGCAGGGCTGATAGGGGATTGACAACAGGCTGTGCTCCCCTGTGCCCGCTCTTATGATTGCGTTGCTGCATGTTAGTTGCCACAAGTCCAAGCACTCTCTATTTGCTTCTCTTCCCGAGCAACCTTACGCATGTGGGGCAGCAGTACTTTTCACACATGATCACTGCAGAGATCACTCCCAAATGGCATAGTTAGTGTAGCCACCTGGCCGGTATTTTTTTCAATAAATGGTGGCAACCCTAGGCGTCAGTGATGCGCAAATTTACTGAGGTAGTGCGCTAACCTTTGCAATGTCTTGCTGTACATGGTCTAACTCCCTCCCCACAGCAGATGGCCTGAAAATATCCTTGAATGTCCCACAGATGCCAGTGAAACCACATTGATCTCAGCAGGCATGTTGATTGAGACATCTTCATATCACCAAGGATTGTGCTAAAAGTGATGTGCTAACTCCCTGCACATGGCCCACCTTGTAGATTCTCTATTATTGGCGATCAGGTTAGGTCAGGCTACTGTGCAACATGTATGACAGTGAAAGCATTACACAAACTGTGCAAGTTGACGCCGTAGTGTGCGCTAACCACTGAGGCTATCCTTCATAAATGCCCCACTGTTTCAATCTGAATGCCCTGCTGACAATAGGGCCAGTTCTTTCTTCTCTGCTTTACAATGCTCCTTTCCTCAAAAGCCATGCTCTGTCTATGTGTGGCCTACTCTGCTTACTATACCCTGCCTGTGTGTGCCCTACTCTTCCTGTATTTGCCCTACCCTGCCGAGTGTACCCTATTCTGCCTGTGTTGCCATTATGCCTTTGTTTGCCATACTCTACCAGAGACTGCTATATTCTGACTGTGTGTGCTATGCTCTGCTTATGCCTTCCATACTTTGCCCGCAGTACTCACTCTGCTGTACTTGACTGTGAGAATGTGCAAACCTGACCTTTCTTTTCTCACAAGGAGCTTCCAGAGTAACAGTTGGTGTGAGGATGCTATTCAGCATGGAGGAGGGTGGGACTTTGCCAGTTGCTAAGTGACATCATAGCTAGTGAGAAGACACTCCCATTCAGCAGTAGCTTGAACTGTCTCTCAAAGAAAGCACCCTCATTACATGTAATAATATATCATTTTACAAAAAAAGTAAGCATTTCTGCTAAAGAAATATATCTAAATATTTTAATATTTCCACCTCAACTATCCATTCAGAGAATTTAAATTTTCGGGATAGATCCCCTTTAAAGAAAGTAAAAATGGGATTTCATTTCTTTGACTTTCCTTGCCCTTTAATGTGTTCTGTACAGGCCGCCACTTCATTGGATCTGATTTTTACCCAAGTGTCAGCCAGATACCTGAACCAGTGACTCTGTGTTGAAGTAAGGCCCTTCTTTCCACTTCCTCCATGTACAAGTCAGCTATAAGTGGGAGATACTGGAGAACCCATTGCACAGCCATGGTTTTGTCTATAAAAAAGTTCCATGTATTTGAAGTATGTGGTGTTAAGGCACAAATCTAGCAACAAACATACTTGGTTATGACTAGTGATGGGCGAATCTCCCCAGTTTCGCTTCGGCAAAAAATTTGCGAATTTAATTGGCAAAAAATTCGCGAAACGAGTTGTGAGGCACGCTTTTTACGCGGATCGCATAGTTTTCGGCGCGTCGCATCAAAAACGACACGTGACTCGTTTTTTCGGCGAATTTTCGCCAGGAGAAATTTCGCTGGTGTTTTGCGAATTTATTTGCCAGCGGTGAATCGTGCGAATTCGCCCCTGGCGAATAAATTCGCCCATCACTAGTTATGACTGAGCTTCGTTCTGATGCTGAGGGTGCTATCTTGTTGCAGTCGATTTCTTACAGTCTCAATTGCCTCTGTTGTAGGTATACATGTGAACAATGAAGTGACACCATATGATACTATTGTTTCTTCTGCCTCTAGTCACTAGAGTCTAGTGTAACACCATGAATCTTGGTTACAAACTCTTTGGCATTCTGGATAGGATGCACTGTATTGCCTACCAAAAGGGCTAAGATGTTAGCCAAGAATTTTGCAATGCTGTATGTCACTGATTTTATACTGCTGACAATGGGCCTTAGTGGGGCTCCTTCTTTGTGTATCTTGGGGAGTCCATATAAGCATTGTGTGGCTTCTCTGGGGTACAGGCGGCGGTATAAAACTCAATCGATGGTTTTCTCCTTTTCAAGTTGTTGTAGGCAAGCTATCACCTTTTTCTTGTAACCGCTGGTTGGGTCTTTCCTTAAGGGTTCATATGTATTGCTATCACTGAGTAGTGAGGTTATCTTGCAGTGACAGTCAGTTGTGTTGAGCACCACTGTGCATCGCCCTTTATCTGCTGGCAGGATAGTGATGTTCGGGTCCTTACTCAGAGAACTGAGAGCTCTCATCTCTTGTGCAGTAAAGTTAGAGGGAGGTGTTCTGGCACACTGACACTTTTAGTCTGAGTTGTTCCACTTTCTTTTTTATGTGATTATTATTAATAGCAGATTCTGTGGCTGTGATGAGTTCAAATACTGTGATGTGTTGTGGTGTCACTGCATAGTTTAACCCCTTGGCTAGCACGTCCTTTTCCGGCTGAGTTAGTTCCCTCTCTGATAGGTTCTTAACCCACGTGTCTTTGATGTTCTTTGGGTAGCTGCTTGGATGAGTAGTGAAAGTCTTCAATGATTACTCGGCAAGCCCAGTTGTTTTAGAATTACTTATATTAGATATACCATGAGCTGGATTAAAGTGGACCCGTCACCCAGACACAAAAATCTGTATAATAAAAGTCCTTTTCAAATTAAACATGGAATCCAATTTAAAATAATTTTTATTAAAGCATTCATAGCTGTTTTAAGCTCATTTAAAAATCTCAGCTGTCAATCAAATATTGTCTGCCACTTTCACTTTCCATTCAGCACTTCCTAGATGCCACTGCTCCCCATACATTCCCCCAGTTCTCTTAACCATTTAATTGTGTAGCCAGGACATGGGGATAGACATTGGGTCCCCCATTCTGGTTCACAAACAAGATTCTGAGATGATGCAAGGCTTGCCTTAATAACTGTCCACAAAATGGCTCCTGCCGCTTGCTATAATTATGAATTCCCAGACTGAAGAAAACAAGATTAAAATAATTTATATAGTGTAATTATTGTTCATTTTGCTTGACTAATGTGATAAAATATGATTTTGAATATTTTTTTGGGGTGACGGAACCACTTTAATGAAAATCTTCATAGTCATCATACATATAAATTGTATATAAACTAGTTATTGATCTTAGACACCCAAAATTTGTGAGCTTCCAAAACAGTTTTTTTTTCTAGCAATCAGAAGTCTACAAGTGTTTAGTATATGGAAAGTCAGAAATTTTAAATTTTTGTTTGGAAGTTTTCTGTAAAGATTCAGCAGTATAGTTTGTTGTTGTGTTATCTTTGTGATCAAAGATCTCACATTAAAGGTAAGGACACACGAGGCGATTTATCGCCAGCGTTTTTAAAAAGCAAATCGCGGCGACATGTCGCTCGTCTTGTCTCAGAACAAAACCATATGAAAAACGCCAGCTACTGTGCACACAGCGCGTTTGTGAATCGCCTGTAGCTCCAAAACGCACTGAGACCCTTTTCCGAGCGATTCATCAGAAATAGCATGTACTTAGAAAAGCACTGAAATCTCCTAGACACGCACACACATACAGATAAGTAGCAGCGATTGTATTCAAATTACACTGCGCAATGACGCAAGAACGTAAAGGCGCAGGAATACAAAGACGCTAGGTTACAGAGGGAAGCACAAACGCTCGAGGAGAGACGCCGAGACAACACGCCGAACAAAACTCGGACGAAAACACGCTCGAAAATGCCGTTTTTTAAGCACTTTTTTGATACGGACAGGAGCACGTACCGCACAGAGCAATGGGATACAAATCGCTCTGTGCCAATTGTCGCTAGGAATCGCCTGTTCGAAAAAGACGATCGCCTTGTCGCCGCGATTTGCTTTTTAAAACGCTGGCGACAAAACGCCTCGTGTGTCCTTACCCTAAGCCAAAACATCAAGAAGTCTGTTTTTAATTGGACATAGAGTATAATATATTAAATTATCTAACTAATAATAATCTGATTACCATTTAACCGACTGATAAAAGGGTAGAATATTTTTTTGGACAGGCATTTGAATCAAATATAAAATGACAAGTTTTCTCATGAGGCAACTTCGGGCGAATTTGGAAAACAAAGCGGTCCTAAGGCATTTCGGGGGGATTAATCACCCAAGAGAATTTTCAACAGGCTACTAATCTTCCAGGAATCACAATGTGTGTGTCACCACCCTAACGCAGGAGCAGGCTATTTTTAGTGGTTACGCAATTCATATATTTTAGTTTGGAAATTCCAGCGGACACCAAAGTATTTTCAGTAGATTTGTCACCTGCGGGTAGTGCAGATTTTCTGTGGGCAAAAAATTTCCACCCTAAAGACAATGAGGGCACTTGAGAAAGTAAGAAAATACTTTTCTCCTGTAAAATTAGGTTTTCCCTGTATTAACTATAAAAAGTGATATGTCCACTTTAGCATAAAAGAAACTTGAATCACAATAAAAACTCAAATTTTAAATCTGCTCCTTAGACTTTTACATAGGAATTTTCTACCTATTTTTTCTTAACCAGGGTGTGTGGAATACAGGAAAGGGTGGAGGCTTTCAGGGAATACAGACAATATATAGCACCCTTACTTGGGAAATTGGGGATAAGGGAACTAAATTATTAAATGAAGATGAAAATGGTGAAATATGGTGATTATTGTAACTTTTAAAATGGTAGTTCACTATTAGATAGGAAAATAGGATATTCTATAATAATCTAAAAGTTAAAATAAAGCGACATAACATTTTACCATACACTGCACCCCTTAGTACACTATAAAAGTTAGAACAGACTTGTTTATTGCTGGTAAACTGCTTTCTAACTCCAAATGAAGAAACAAAGAACAATGGAAACAGATTTACACAGATCTGGGATTATTTTGCATTTAATGCTGCCATGGGCCCTGAAGATTTGGGGAAAGTTTTATTGAGAATTATTTTGATATCTTTTTTACTCTGCACCATCTAACATATCATCATTGACCAAGAATGAGAATTTAGTAGAGAAAGGATGTGCAGACAACTCCAAAAATTACACAAAAGAACTACCAGAAGAGTTATGTTGTGTTGCACCTTCTGTTTACCATGTTATAGTATAATAAAAAGATGAGAAAAAAAATAGTGACTCGCAGAAAAAATAAATTGTGCATCATTTTCAATAAATTCGAACCAGTCTGGTAAATCAAACTTGGTGAATGTAGTTTTTGTGATAAATTAATTGAGCAATAAATAAATATAAAGTGCTTTCAATTAATAAAGTGCCCTGTGTCTATCTGAGCAAACGTCATGTGTTATGCTAATGTTAAAACTTAACATTGAATTGGTCCATTAAAAACAATAGAACAATTTATGGGGTTAAAAACACTAAAATAATTGGGATGTATGGATCTGGTTTTGTGGAGTAATACCAAATAGTACTTACAGTAAATCCCACCTTGATCACGACATCCGACCACCAAAAGAAACCCTTAAAGGGCAAGGAAAGTCAAAGAAATGAAATCCCATTTTTACTTTCTTTAATGAAAAAGAAATCTATCTCCAATATATTTTAATTAAAAAATGTGTACCATTTTTTATAATAAACCTGACTGTATGCAGTGAAATTCTCCCTTCATTTAGTGCTGTGGATAGAAATTGTCAGACGGTCCCTAACTTCTGGCAGGGAAACAATCATACTTATGAACAGCAGGGGGAGCCCCTGCCTTACTTACCGGCCCTTCAGAACTCAATCAGCTTTGTTTTTTGATCATTTATGAAGATCCCTAAGAAGCCCAGACCACACTGAGCATGTGTATGTAGTCTAGTCTTGCAAAGATGTATAACAAAGTTACAAGATGACAGCCCCCTGTGGCCAACTTTGAAAGCATAAATAATTTGTTTGATTAGGCTTGTGGTGCAGTAAGTTCATGATTATGTTTAGTATACAAAATACAACATTTCTAGCCTTATTCTGTTTTAGACTTTCCTTGCCCTTTAACTAAATAAACTTGCTGTATATGAGGTATAGAGATGGTGAGAAGGAGGTATAGGTTCAAATTCAAGCAATGGATATTGATTAAACTTATATTTTGGACAATTCAACCTGATCTATGACTGTGTAGTATATTTAAACCTCAAATGCTTCAACTAGATCCAGGGTAGGTTCATCCCAAGCCAGCTCTCCAGGCATCTTTTATTTCTTTACTTCTGCATGGACATACATTTCATCAAGAGAACGGTCTACTTTTTCAATAAAAGCATTTACTAAAAGTAGACGTTTTGGAAATGATGGCCTCAGTTTCTGAAGTTGACTTTTTACCATTCTCAAAGGTTGTAATAAGTTCAGTCCACTAGTTTACAGATAATCTGACACTGGTGTTGCAATTTAAAAAATCTTTGGAGTTAATCTGACTGAGGAAGAATGGTTTAAACTGTGCTACAACCGGTTTGGTTAAAGTGGACCTGTCACACAGACACACAAATCTGTATAATAAAAGTCCTTTTCAAATTAAACATGGAATCCAATTTCCATTCATAGCTGTTGTAAGTTAATTCAAAAATATCAGCTGTCAATCAAATATTGTCTGCCCCATCTCTATGCCAGTGGCATAGAGGCGGGGCAGACAATTACTTTTACTTTCCATTCAGCACTTCCTAGATGTCACTGCTCTCCCCACATTCCCCCATTCTCTTCACTGTTTAATTGTGTAGCCAGGGCATGGGGGTGGACATTGTGTCCCCCATTCTGGTGCACAAACAAGATTCTAAGATGATATAATGTTTGCCTTAATAACAGTGTCCACAAAATGGCTCCTGCCTGCTTGCTATAATTATGAATCCCCAGACTGAAGGAAACCAGAATCAAATAATTTATCTAGTGCATATAAAGTTAATTTTGCTTGACTAATGTGATAAAATAGGATTTTGAATATTCCTTTTGGGTGACGGGTCCCCTTTAAAGGACCAGTAACATCAAAAAATTTTATTGTTTTAAAGTAATAAAAACAAAATGCATTGTTGCCCTGCACTGGTAAAACTGCAGTGTTTGCTTCAGAAGCACTACTATTATTTATATAAATAAGTTGTTGTGTAGCCATGGGGGCAACTAGTCAAAGGAGAAAAGGCTCAAGTTACACAGCAGATAGCAGATAAGCTCTGTAAAACATAATGTTATCTGTTATCTATTACTTATCCTGTGCCATATAGGCATTTTTCAATTTCCGCCATTGCTACTTAGCAGCTTGTTTATATGAACAATAGTAGTGTTTCTGAAGCAAACAGATCAGTTTTAACAGTGCAGGGCAACTCTACATGATATTTTCTTTTCTGTAAAATGCTTTCATTTTTTAGTGTTACTGTTCCTTTAATATGATCCTATCAGAGGCAAAGTCCACTTTTGCTGGTATTTTTGCAGTCAAATTAGCAAAAATGTACTGTGGACCTAATAATGACTGTTTCTGAGGTTGTGCAACTCCTGGCACCATAGGCCTCATATCGTGGGCCTGCCCAAGAGTAGTTAGATTTGGAGTGAGAGTATAAAATCTGATCTTCTCAGTATTACAACTAAACTTATGAAAAGATCCATATAGAGCCCTTATGGGATCACCCCCAAAGAGGTCTCCAAAACAAAATATAGACGTCAATCATATATTTTTAGCAGCTAGACTATAGCAATGTCCAGGAGGTCTCCCACTATAAATTACACTATGTTTAAAGGGAATCTGACATCATTTTAAACTTTGTTTTTTTGCCTTTTTCTAAAAAGTACACCTTAATAAACACAGTCTGGCATATAAAATGTTAATTCACAAATTCATGCATAAGTTATAGTTTTTATTTTGTCATGGGGGCTCATTATACATTCATCACATGCTGCACTAACAGCAGGCACGGTAATACCTGTGTGCTTGTAGACAGCCTTTGTTAAAAAGCCAATGTATAAAATGTAAAGTTTGGCGATACCTTTTATTGGCTAACTGAATAAGTAACAATTGCAAGCTTTCGGAGCACACAGGCCCCTTCGTTAGGCCAAATACAAATGAACATTGAAAAGGCACATTATATATATATATATATATATATATATATATATATATATATATATATACAAATAGATCACTGAAAAAAGGGTTTATGGGCAATGAATTAGAAAGTTACAGATAGACAGAGATAACTTGTAGAAGGTAATAAAAGTTATTAGGGTGGGTTGTAAATAGTCCAGGGGTCTGGATTCAGTCAGGTCAAATAGTTTGAACTAGCTAAGACAGAATGGGGTAAGGTGGCTATTGCTGCAGAAGTGTGCTGCCACTGGGACATCTGTGTTGCCATGCTTAATGTTAAACCTGTGGGAGTTCATCCGTTGGCGCAGTGTTTGTCCTGTTTCTCCCACATAGAGTCCTATAGTGGGCATTTCAAACATATTATTAGGTATTTGCAGGTAAATGAACCTTTTATCTGATGTACCTGTTGATGGCAACACAGATGTTCCAGTGGCAGCACACTTCTGCAGCAATAGCCACAGCATCAAAGATCTTCGGTCACAGTTTTAAAGGGTAACTTTAAGACACAACAGGAGCGGAAGGAGTGGGAATTCAAACTCATGAGAAGGTTTAACTCCCTAGAATGTGGCCTGAACAGAGACAGGAGTTTTATGTCCAGATATGACTTTAACTAAGGATATGACACCTAGAAGAAAACACAGCCAAGGACAATCTACATCTTAAAGACATTTTCCTTAAGGGCTAGTCCAGACGGGGAGATTCGGGGGCGATCCGTCGCCTGGCAACTCCTCGCCAGGCAATTTGGAGCGATTTTAAAAATCGCGCCGCTCCGTGTGGACACGCGCCGGCACTTTTAAGCCTCGCCGGTGCCTAGCTATTCAGGGAGATTCGGTGGCGAGAAGTCGCCAGGCGACAGATCGCCCCTGAATCTCCCCGTCTGGACTAAGCCTAAGGTGCTGGCAGTACTAGTGTTTGCTTCCTTGGCTAAAGCTAAAGTCTTCATCCTTGGGACTTATCATTATCTGGGCTGGAATATTCTTTTCTCTACAGGTCACCATTACCATTTTCAGTTTTTTACAGTCTGGTAAGGGAATGTGAAGTGGATAAGTTCTGGTTCCATATGCTATCCAACCCAGTGGTACCCTTATCTGTATCTTCACTTTTTTAGTTTCCAATTCCTAATTATGTTGTGTTAACCTTACCCCATTCTGTCTTAGTCTAGTTAAAACTATTTGACCTGACTGAATCCAGACCCCTGGACTATTTACAACCCACCCTAATTACTTTTATTACCTTCTACAAGTTATCTCTGTCTATCTGTAACTTTCTAATTCATTGCCCATAAACCCCTTTTCAGTGATCTGTTTGTACATATATAATGTGCCTTTTCAATGTTCATTTGTATTTGGCTTGACGAAGGGGCCTGTGTGCTCCGAAAGCTTGCAATTGTTACTTATTCAGTTAGCCAATAAATGGTATCCCCAAACATTTTATACATTTTTTCAAATGGCTAACATGGTACTACATCTCAATACTTTAAAAAGCCATGTCACACTACAACATGAGGATCCTTCAGTGTACTCCCCCTCCCCTCTCAACTCATGCTTGTGATATCACAAGGAGAGTGGTCACATGTTCTGCAGAGCAGCAACTGCTTTCACTTTCCCCCATGCTGTCTGCTCTCCAGTGTCTACAAGCAGCCACTCACACAGATTACTATAAGGCTTAGTCCAGACGGGGAGATTCGGGGGCGATCCGTCGCCTGGCGACTTCTC
>CM044437.1:83320289-83343237 GCA_024363595.1 Xenopus borealis
AGCAGGGCTTTGTGGCCTTTATGTTGCATTGACCAGGATAAGTTGGGGGGCCCATAAATTATTTTTGCAGGGGGGCCCTGTGGCTTCTAGTTACGCCACTGAGTACATAGGAATTTCTTTTGCAGCATAATGCAGCGAGACATGTTTAGTTTACAGTATATATTGATATTTACATATATGTTCACAGAGAAGGGGTTTATGATAGTAAACGTAAGTAGTTAGATCAGGGGGTGCAAATTAGACCATTTAAAGGGAAACTGTCATGGGAAAACATTTTTTTAATGCATTAGTTAATAGTGCTGCTCCAGTAGACTTCTGCACTGAAATCCATTTCTCAAAAGAGCAAACAGATTTTTTTATATTCAGTTTTGAAATCTGACATGGGGCTATCCATTTTGTCAATTTCCCAGCTGCCCCGGTCATGTGACTTCTGTTTTCTCTTTTGAGAAATGAATTTCAATGCAGAATTCTTCTGGAACAGCACTATTAACTGATGCATTTTGAAAAAAAAATTTTTCCCATTACAGGATCCCTTTAAGTTCATTGGGACTGCATGATTTGTTGGATGGTTGATTTCGGTGAAATTCATTTGCAATTAGCCTGACAGCCCTTGGAAAGAAGCTATTAAATAGTCTTTTGCTTTGGGCTTTTATGCTTTCAGGCCTTATATTTCTCAGTGAGTAATTGGGTTTGTACCAGATGAATATTTAATGTCCTGGGTGACTCTGGTCAGAGGTAATGGCTTTAATTTTTTTCTTGCATCTAGCTGTATCTATATCACACAGTGATGGGAGTGTGGTGGAGATGATACGTTCAGCATGATTTACCACCCTCTGGAGAGAATTTTTTCCTGCTGCGTGATTGTCACGGTCGGCACCCAATACCAGAACAAGTGCCAAGCACCCTGGTCTCGGCCCGTGCTTCACCAGTAGTGTCACCTGGATTTAAACGAGAGGTGCAGGGCAAGAGTTCTGGCCAGCAACGGGGCACGACTGTATATAAAGTCTTTAAGGCAGATGGTCACGGTACAGGCAGGAGTAGGCAGAATCGTGGTCAGACAGACTGGAACGAGGCAGGCAGATAGCTAGAGTCGTCCGGCAGGCAAAGGGTCAAACCAGGTGATCAAATCAGATAAGGATGAGGCAGAAACAGTAGTTAAATAACAGGATGCAGGGTCAGGATGCAGATAATCAGAATAGTCAAAGCCAGGCATGGTCAAAACCAGGTATCAGGAACAGACAAAAGTTTAATAGCAAATACAGGCATCAAGGAAAAACCTATCACGGCAATGTAATAGTAACAAGTGGCCCTTTAAATACTGTTTCAAATTTTGCGCCATTGCGAGCTGACGTAATCACGCCAGTGCACACGCGCAATAAAGCAAGGAAGTGCACGCCACACGCACACTAAAGATTGCCGGCATGAGAAGAGGAGCGGCACGGCGGGCGTCACCGCCGCACCACTAGACGACCAGGGTGAGTAACTCTCACATTACCCCCCTCTCTAGGGGGGCCACTAGACCCCCAGGTTTGCCAGGAAACTTCAAATGAAATCGCCTCCTGAGGCGATCAGCACTAATGTCCCCAACTGGAACCCAATAATTCTCTTCGGGACCATAGCCCTTCCACTTCACCAGATATTGGAGTCTACCTCGTACGTGATGAGAATCAAGGAGCTCTTGGACCTCAAACTCCGGATGACCTTCAACTAATGAATTTATGGGTCTCTCAACAGGATGGTGTGAAACAAGCCACATAAAATTCAACTAAACTCATGGTTGAGTCTCTCCATAGAAATCTCCTCTTTAAGAGGAAGCCAGAGCATACTTCGCATATGCATTTAGACAAACACTGCTTATGGAGATTGTCTAAAGACACAGAGTAGAATGGTCTGCTATCTTGAACTCCCTTTGACATAAGAATGACTAGGGACAGACAATGCAAATCTCTGCATTGTCGAGATATGCATGGACTTTCTCTAGCCTTTAACTTTTAGCCCTATGTTCCCCTGCAGAGGGTTGTTGCAAATTATCAAGTAATAATCAAGTAAAATGAGGGTGGCCTATAATATAAACGGATGCTACAGGACTGATTATTATATTGTAATAATAGGTGCGCTGGTTTCTGTGCTGCCATATAGTAATTATCTGTATTAATTACTAATCAGCCGTATACTGTGACATTTATATTCTATGTGTACTAAGCTCAGTAAGTGACAGCAGCACAGAGCATGTGCAGTGAATCAGCAGAAAAGAATATGGGGAACCACTGGGGCATCTTTGGGGGCACAGGTCTTTCGTGCTAAAAGGTTTTGGTTGCCTTGGGCTGGTATAGAAGCCCAAAATATAATGTACAATATTTCTAGCATACTTCTTTTTAAGGGACAAGGAAAGCTTCTGGAGCAGTTTATTGCCAATAGATTAGCCACAATAGTGCAAGCTATAACACAATATTTGTTCTATAGAATGCTTTACCATACCTGAGTAAACAGCTGTAGAAGCTCTCTGTTTGGGATAGCAGCTGCCATATTAGCTTGGTGTGACTGACTTCCTGTCAGAGTCTCTCCCTGCTCACTCATAGCTCTGGGCTCAGATTACAGTAGGGAGGGGAAATGGGGGGGGGGGGGGGGGGGGGGGGAGAGGAGCAAACTAGGCATGGTCAAGCCCTAACCCTGGAGGTTAAGCTGAAAACAAGAAGTATGATACAGAAGCCCATGTGTACACAATATAAGGAAATAAATACTGTGTTTATTTTGACAGAGGACTCAACTGGGGGTTTACTGGCGTATTTATATAGATCTTTTTGATAAAGCTTATTTAATTTTAGCCTTTCCTCCTCCTTTAAGAGTTAGGTATCCTTTAGCACAGTTTCCCAGCACTGAAGAAGTGTTCCCGTGCCCCCTCCAGGATTGTGCTCACAGATAGGGCAGGATGCACAGGCAGGCGTGCTCCACCATCCACATGTACCCCTCCCCCATTGATCGTACTGAGGGATCAGCAAGAGCAGAGATCTGTGCGCCTAGATCTCTGAGCAGGGCCCCCGTCAGGGGGGGACAGGGGGGACAAGTGTCCCGGGGCCCCCCTTCAGCCCCTTGCGAGCACCGAAGCCGTGCTGCCGAATGCATACCCGATGTCCAGAAAACAGCTATAACTGAAGTCCTGAAGCCATGAGTTCAATTCTACTGACACCAATGTGGGTTTTTTTTCTAATCCCCTGGCCACCAATGTTTTATTTTAATACTCTATAGGCACCTGCATGAATTTAAAAAAAATATATATATATATTTTTTGGGGCCCCAATTATTTTTTAACTTGTATGGGGGGCCCTGGCAGCATCTTTAAAAAAAAAACTTTTATGGGGGTTACTTATAAGGAGGCCCTGACCATCAATAGCTTTTTGTGTGTGAGGGGAGTTATATTTTTAAGTGCTGATGTCTGTGTGGTCTTTTAACTGTGGTCTGGAGTGGGCGGGATCTGGGGGTGGGGCCTGGGTGGGCAGGGCCCAGGGGATCCCAACAATTTTGTTGTATGGGGCCCTGTGATTTCTAATGGCGGCCCTGCCTCTGAGTACCCCTAGGCCTGGGCTTTTGTGGCCTTGCCACAAATCCGGGCCTGTCTCTATAAGATACAAGCAAGTTGTCAGACACAGTGCTGGCAATCAGCAGTCTCACTGGTTTTTCTCAACATCTCTAGAGAACTAAGGGGCTCAGTGGGATACCTTTATGGTTGGGTTGAGTTTCACTTTAAGTAAAGAAAACATGTAAGGTACAGTCAAATACTTATTAATGTACCCCAATTTTAGGTTTTCCACTAGGTTTTTTTTAACATGCCATCATCTTTAAAGGAAAACTATAACTTGTATGTAAAACCTTGCTTCATGTAAATAAACCATTTTCATAATAATATACTTTTTTAGTAGCATGTGCCATTGGGTCATCCAAAATAGAAAATAGCCATTTTAAAAATAAGGCCCGCCTCCTGGGATTCAACGGTGCACACAAACATACCAAACAAACTATAAAGTTAGGTCACATGAGCCAATTAACAGACAGAGTTGTGTTTTTTGCTTCCACACTTCTTCCTGTTACAGTTAGAGTTGAAATATTTCTGGTCAGGTGATCTCTGAGGCAGCATACAGACCATCATGAAATGGTGGTTCAAAGCAAGAGATATAAAAGGGCAATATTTACTTAAATATATATTCCAGTTTGGCAAGATTACTCAATATGCCACTTAATATGATATAAACTACCTGTTGCTCAAGTATACATTTTGGGGGTATAGTTTCTCTTTAATGATGTTTGAAATTAATTCAGTTTGTAAAAGTCAGACAAAGAGCAAAGAATCCCAGCACTGACCAGCCATTACCTCAAATTAACTAATTACACATTATCAACCTTAAACACTTAAGCTGGCCATACACAGAGAGATACGCTTGTTTGGCGATGTCGCCAAATGAGCGGACGTCTCCCCAATATGCCCAGTCATATGCCCGATATGAGGTGGGAGGGGCTCCTGAGTTAATGATTCTGACTTTTCACACAGTCTGAGGGAGAGGAAGCTGAAGAAGACACAAGTCTTTGAAGCCACTGAACTTCCAATGCTGCCTTTACACACGCTTTTGGAAGGGAGGGGCTTGGTTAGAGAGAGAGTGGAGTCCTGAATATATCAGGGAGCAAGAGCTACTGATGCTGATGACTTTACACAAGGCTCTGGGGTGGAGACGTAGTTGTGTCTGTCTGTCTCTATGTGTCTTTCTGTCTATCTGTGACTGTGCAAAGAGACCCTCAAAATACAATCCAACTGTCTATTCAACCTCATATGGTAAAAAGAACACCTATTTTGTAAGATTTGCCTGAAAAACTAGACATCTTTTTTTCCCCAAGGCTGTTTTTTGCAGAAAACCCAAAGGCTGAGAAACAGCCCCTGTGCTGCTCAGCCTTTTCCTTGCCTGCACCCTGACACACGTGGAATATTTCAGTGGTAAAATGCAACATTTAGCATTTTGGAGCCGAAATTCATTGTATGCCTGCATCCAGTCGACACAGTGGCAAGGAAGAAGGCTGATACCAGCATAGGGACGGATTCTTAAAGGGGTTGTTCACCTTTGAGTTAACTTTTAGTATAATGTAGAGAGTGATATTCTGAGACAATTTGCAATAAAAAATTTTATTGTTTGTGGTTTTATAGTTATTTAGCTTTTTATTTAGTAGCTCTCTAGTTTGCAGTGTCAGCAATTTGGTTTCTAGGGTACAAATTACCCTAACAACCATGCAGTGATTTGAATAAGGGACTGTAATATGAATAGGAGATGGATTGAATAGAATGATAAGTAATAAAAAGTGGCAATAACAATACATTTGTAGCCTTACAGAGCATTTGTTTTTAGATGGTGTCAGCGACCCCCATTTGAAAGCTGTAAATAAACAGAAGAAAATTGCAAATCAGTAAAAAACTACAAAAAAATAAATAATGAAGACCAATTGAAAAGTTTCTTAGAATTGGTCCTTCTACAATATACTAAAAGTTAACTTGAAGGCAAACCACCCCTTTAAGTTTCTGTTTGTGTGTGCCAAAATTACAGCATTAATGAGCAATGAGTTATAGGCAATTTTTAAGGGGTGGTTCACCTTTAAGTAAAGTTTAGACAGTTACTGAATGGCCAGTGCTAAGCAACTTTTCAACTGGTCTTCATTTTTTCTTTTTATACTTTAAATTATTTGCCATCTTCTTCTGACTTTTTCCAGCTTTAAAATGGTGGTCATTGACCCCACTTAAAAACTAATGCTCTGCAAGGGTAAAAATGTATTGTTATTGCTACTTTTTATTGTCTTCTTTTTCTGTTCAGGCTCTCTCATATTCCTAGTGCAGCCTTTTATTCAAATCAGTGAACGGTTGCTAGGGTAATTTGGACCATAGAAACTAGAGTAAGAGCTAAGAAAATCACTCTGGACCCCTCACACCCAGCTCACTCCCTTTTCAATATGTTGCCATCTGGTCGACGCTACAGAGCACTTAGCACTAAAACGACCAGACACAGGAACAGTTTCTTCCCCCAAGCAGTTCATGTCATGAACACTTAACAACACATGTAGTACATACAACACTTTATTTGCTAATTGCACATTATTCTTTGTATTCTGTATATTTTGTACATTCTGTATACTTGTTTATACTCTTTTTATTACCCGTGTCTGTTGAGCTCTGTCACTTAAACAAATTCCTAGTATGTGAAAACATACCTGGCAATAAAGCCCATTCTGATTCTGATTCTGAGATTGCTGAAATTGCAATCTGAGAGCTGTTCTGATTTTCATGATACTGGATATGAGAAATTAAGTATAGAGCATAATCACGGATAAACCCAATGTGCCCGTCTGAGGAGATGGGATGATAATACAGTTATGATAGATACTTTTGGCATGTTATCTGGTATGCAGCTTAAAGGAATAGCAACACTAAAAAATTAAGTAAAAAATCCCTTGAAGCCCCTCCAATAATACCTTTATCATGCACAAAGCTAACTGGCAATCATTCAAAAGCACAATGATTAAATTCTACTTCCTGTTGAGCAGTGTTTTCTGAAATACGGTGATATGGCAACATGCACTCAACTATTTCCTATGTGTGTTCCCCACATCTCTTAACCCTTTCACTGCCAGCCATTTTGTCCTAAATGCGAACCTCTACAGCCAAGCAGTTTTTAGACATTTTGTACTCTTTCGCTTTAAGGGCCTTTCCTGGGGGGGTCTTTTCATTTACCCAGGAAAACAATATATTGTTTTTTTTCGGGACAACCTGAGCTTTCAGGTGCTATAATTTTGTGGTAATTCTACTCCTGTAAAAAGATATGGGCTTCTAAGTGTATAAAAAATAAACAAAAAAAACAGTTGATACAAACGCATATATCAGAAATATAATTTATTTTATGCATGAGAACACAGCAGATTTAGAAAGTTCAGTGTGTTCCGAACACACCAATACCAAATATATATCGTTTTATTGAGATTTCTCACTTTTATAGAGCAAAATCTCTAAGTAGTACACTACCAAATTTCCAAAGCACCACTCCACAAAACGGCATACTTCTGATTTCAAGGTCAAACATTCCACGAACAGTAGGTTTACCCTAGAAAACTACCCATTATTAGAAAGAACAGATCCTGGAGAATCAAAAATGGGTAAATATATCTCTGTATGCCAAACTACCAGGTTGCAATTCTATCCTAAAGTTATCATTTTGAAATGGAAATAGAAATTGGTGAATTTTTTGAAAAATTACCTCAGAACGTCCAATCTACAGCATCGTATTGCTCACACATCATTAGGTACCAATATATAACACCCTAAATATGATTGCCAGGAGTCCACTGAACATTTTGATGCTCAATATGTATTGGTGTACCAAAGTATGTGGCATATAGAGGTCCCAAAATGTAGACAACCCATGTGAGCTATCCATTATGTATTTCCAGGTACTGCAAAATCAACACATTTACCTCATTTTGAGGGGGGCAAAGTTAGAAAAAATATGTTCACCCCCAAAAGCCATACATTTTCGGGAAGTACACATTCCCTCAAATACAAAATTGGTATGCATATCTTTCTACTCCAAAGCACCAAGCCGCAAACCTATCCTAAATTTGGCAATTTGGTGGCATTTCCAAAAATCACTTAAAAATCGTATTTCCACACATACTTTTAGGTATCAATAGCAATCACCCCAAATATGAAAGCCTGGGGTCCTCTGAACAGTTTGATGCCATATATGTATAGGTGTACCCAAGCACATGTCATATAGAAGCCCCAAAACAAAGACCCCCATATGGTCTGTCATTTCAGCTACTGCAAAATCAAATCCCCTGAATCCAAATTGGGTATACATGTCTTTATACTCCAAAGCACCAAGCAGCAATCCTTTCCTAAATTTGGCGATAAAGGCCTAAAAATATTGCGATTGGCCACATTTATCTCACCCAATTTTTTACATACAATTGTAAAACACCCTAAATATTGATGCCAAGGGTCTGTGGAACAGTTTGATGTCCAGTACGCACAGATATTCGAAAGCATCTGGCACATGCGGACCCTAAATAAAAATAGTGCAAATGACTTTTCTCCGCTACCGATTCGCCTTCTGTGAACACAGACCTGTGACTGAGCATTGTGTCTTTGTACTCCAAACTACCATACTGCAAAGCTACGCTAAATGCAGCGTTTTTTTTTTATAACATTTTTGAAAATTGCCTAAAAATATTGCAATTGGACATATTTATCTCACCTAATTTCTTACATACAATTGTAAAACACCTGAAATATTGACACCCGAAATATTTACGCCAAGGGTCTACGGAACAGTTTGACGTCCAGTATGCATAGATATACCAAAGCAGCTGGCATGTGCAAACCCCAAATAAAATTAGTGCATTTGAATTTTCTCTGCTGTTTTTTAGCCTTCTGTGAAGAATGACCCGTGGCTGTATTATTCGCCAAAAGACCTTCCTAACAGCACAAAGACCCCCAAAACCATATATTTTTGGAAAGTACACATTCTGATGAATCCAAAATTAGTAATTGTCTTTCTACCACCATACTGCAAAGCAACGCTAAATGCAGCAGTTTTGATGACATTTCTGAAAATCACCTAAAAATATTGCAATTGGTCACATTTTTCTCACACAATTTCTTACATACAATAGTAAAACACCCCCGGGGGGGCTGTAGAAGTCCTGGGGGTCCTCAGCAGAGCTGGGGGGTCCAGATTGCAGAGATGAAGGGTCCAGATCGCAGAGCCGGTGCAGGGGCGTTGCTTCAACCACAAGGTCACAGGAAGCAGGAAGAAGACTGCAGCAAAATCGTGTCCTGCGACGATCACTTGGTAGGACTGACAGGTAAGCATCCTTGGCTCGTTGCCAAGTGGGTTAGGGACCTCTGTGACTCGCTGCACCGTGGCAAAAGCCGCTAGTGTAGCGAGGAAGACCTTTCATGCAAAGAACGTAGGTACTACGTTCTTGGCATTTAGAGCATTTTTAACCAAGAACGTAGTACCTACGTTCTTGCCAGTTAAAGGATTAAGGTGGCCTTACACAACAAGATGAGCTTGTTTGATAAGGTCACCAAACTAACCCGATAAGCCCACCAAAGGCAGGTTAATATCAGGTTTATCTGATCGTTCATCCCTATGTCCAAACAATCGCATTACAATGAAGGAAACTAGCCAATGTGGTACTCGATCACAAAAAAAAAATCAAACCTGCCCAATCAATATCTGGACAATTTGTGGCCAGAAATCGATCTGACAGACCCTTGGAACATCCCCTACAAGGTCAGATGAGTTGTCGAATCGGTCTAAAGGACCAGTATCATCAGCTTCAATCTGCCTGTGTAAGGCCATCCTTAGCCTGACTGGAGGTCAGCTGGTGCACTGCTAGAAGGGATTTATAGCCTGCTTTGAAATTGTTCTCCTTTTATGTTTACATTTGTTGTATGTAAGTTGAGGTGCAAAGGAAATGTGAGGGTAGTCTTAGCTCCTTGCCTTCACGATTTACTTCTGTAAGCGATGCCATGAAAGAAGTGAAGATACGAGCACAATTATAGGGATCTTATGTGGTTCTTACAAGATTTTTGGCTGATCTGGGTGCTGCCTTCCCTGCTCTCAAATCAGACTGAAGGATAATAAAGGCATGCTCGAAATTCTTTCAAGCACCACAGCAAGTGACTTCCAGTTGTAGAAGAACTAAGAGATGTGTAGTGCGTGCATGCAGGACGTACCTAAGGGCATGTTGTAATATCGCTCTATTTTAGATGACACTGCACAACCAGAACTCAATTTTTATCATGGTATTTGCATTAATAACAAATAATGAATAAACAAATACAAAATTATTGTAAAAACAACAACGACAGTGGCTAAAAATACACTGTACGTTTTCAGAGAACGGAAATCGTGAAATGTATTTATTGCAGCTATCCCTTCTACAACACTTTTGTATTTGTTTGTTTTTTGTTATTTTTGCTACTGGATAACAAGGTACTACAGTTTTTGTGTTGTAATAAAGCTTACAAATAGTTAACTTTGTGCAGAATGGGGGCATTACAGGAGGGGGCTACTTATAAAAAATTAGTGTTACTGGTCTTTTAATTCTTTGATTGTACAGAGAAATAAAGCAAATGGAAAATAAACAAATACATAGTAAGTTTTTGATATTTTCATTCGGCAATTCCATATGGAAATAAAATGGGATATCACTTGTACATCTCCATGTATACGACTATGTGAAGCTTAGTCAGGTGCAAACACTGTACAAAATCACAAAATAATCACACATACCTTCATACTGAACTTCCTGATGCATTGACTGAAGTACTCCAAGAAGAATATCCACTATACTGGGGTGAGTACTGCCGACAGTTTTCTGAATGGTAACAAAACATAGTTAACACCTTATAAAAAAAACAAAACTTGGAGCCTATGTGTGAGTGAAACATAAAGGTTATGCAACCCAAGGCAGGAGATAGGGGTGGGCAGAACAGGAATTTGCCTAGAGTGCAACTATTTTTTTTAAAGGTAAATTTTATTACTTTTAATTTTGTAACAAAACAAACAATAAACAGTTGTACTTGTAATAACAATAATCTCTGGTTCACTAAGTGGAAACAAAAACAACTTTAAAGGCTTTGGTAAGTGACATAATTGTATTTATGTAACACATCATACCCTATCAGTGTCCCCTGGCTGTGCTCCAGGTCCTGACTCCCACTAGGGACTCCATATTTTTTCAAATTTAGCCTCTTGCTTCATAGGTCAGTTTAACTTTTGGTATTGTTTGATTTATTAGGTTAATCCAGGAGTCCCTTGTGGGTGTATTAGGCCCCATCTAGTGCATTATTACACATTTTTTATCATAAAAGAGTAGGACCCGAAATCTCAATCTTGCATGGGTTGTGGGTACCAGATGATCCAACACTCCCAATAGACAAACTATGGGGGAGAGTACTTGTGGGTAGTCTAGTGTGTTTGCTAGTGTGGCCATTATTAGCGACCAAGAGTCAGCTATTGCTGGGCATTCCCAGATCATGTGTAATAAATTACCCATTTTCTTTAGTTTTTGGGGGGTTATGTAGGGCTGGTGGAAGACCTTGTACTGAATTAGTCAATCATATTTCTATTAAGCTAGTGTACATATTGCCAGTGGCTTCATCCCAGTCATCTTGGGTGAGCTCCGGAAATTTGCCATTTCGCCTGTGCTAGGTTGAATGGAGGGGGAACAGAGGTGAGCATATTGCGATTTAGCTTGGATACCCGTTTATTGGTCAATACCCCTAACAAGGTTTCTTCCACTGCCAAATTAGTTAGAGTGGGGGAAAGGTTACCAAACTGGGACTTAAAGATATTTCGAAATACCTGAATAGTGGTACGTTTGGTGTGGAGCATTTAGCTTGAAGTGCCTCATAGGTAAGGAAGCTACCGCTTTGCAGGAGATCCCCAAGTTGTTTAATTCCCTGTTTTGGCCAATATAGGAATCCTCCAGGTTTTGGAAATGGGGAAGGTGGGAGTTACCCCATAATGGCAAGTTGGAAGTAAGCCTAACTGGGTCCTGCTTCTGGATTTTCAAGGTTTGGGTCCAGGCTCTATGCCGTGTGGTAATGGTGGGTGGGAGAGTACCCACATCCATAAGTTTTCGTTGTGGTAGGTTCTTAAGGCCTTCTAATGAACCCACTATTGTGACTTGCAATGCCATATTGGGGTTATATGGGTCAGGATGGTACCACCAATGTATGTAGTATAACTGGGCCGCTAAGTAGTATAGTTGAAAATTGGGCATGGCTAGACCTCCATCTTCTTTTTCTGCCGTCAATTTTACCCAGGCAATTCTATGGGTTTTTTGGTTCCAGATAAAAGGAAGGATCAGTAGTCTGCCTCCCCTCCTAAGCATTGAAAGTATGATCTCTTTAACTTGTCAAGTTGTCTTGAGATAGCATGAACTTACAACCCGAGAAGTTTATTTCAAACTGTGAAGATCCTGACAACAGTGAACATTCAGATAGATCAAAAGACTATAATATGATCCACTCTGGCAATATACAAGCAGTTTAAAATGGAGTCTAGCATATACTACCGGACCAGTGGAGTAAACCAAACAGACAGAGATCAAAGGGGTTAACAGAAAGGGACATGGGCCAAAACAAGGAAAGGCAAATCATGAAACAAATAATACATGTATAACATGACTATCCCCGTCTGAAATCTTTAGATTTCAAATAATATACTAACATTAGTAATAGTCCAAATATACACGAAGATCACTGTCCTTGGCATCTGAAAATTAGAAGAAAGGGCAGAAACAAAAAGATAATGCAAATTTCAGCACAATATTACTACATCAAAACTTGTGATGTCCTGAAGCTGTACACTGTACCAGGAACAGAAAATAATTCAGGTCTATCTTGGAGATGCATCTTCAACTTTGGATAGATTACAGGGGTACCCAACCTTTTTTACCCGTGAGCCACATTCAAAAATAAAAAGAGTTGGGGAGCAACAAAGACATGCAAAAACTTCATAGGCTGCCAAATAAGGGCTGTAATTGGCTATTTGGTGGCCCCTATGTGGACTGGCAGCCTACAGGAGGCTCTGTTTGTCAGTACACCTGGTTTTTATGCAACCAAGCCTGGAATTCAAAAATAAGCACCTGCTTTGAGGCCACTAGGAGCAACATTCAAGGGGTTGGGGAGCAACATGTTGCTCGCGAGCTACTGGTTAGGGATCACTGGATTAAGCACTAGTATATTAATGGCCTGAAGAGTTTAGGAGATCTTTCTTTAATGACTTTGATTTCCCTACATGAGATGAGTGAGGTGGGTTCAATTCCCATTTTGTTGTCTTCAGTGGTAACGTCGGAAACAGTGGTGCCAAAGTTGTCCCCTTGTGCGACGCTCTGTTGCATACCTTTACTGTATAGATTTCCTTTCACACAGTAATGGTGTGGATACTGTTCAAAACAAGTATTGCGTCCATTAGACGAAATGCATGTCTTAAATGTAGAAATGATAGTAGGCCTTCTAATTTTTCCCAGGCATACGCTGCCTATGATTACCCTGCCTAGGTCCAGGTGTTGGGTATACGGGGCATCATCAGGTCCACTGATTTGTTGGCGAACCTTGTGCACTCTTAGGATATCTCTGCCAAGTAGGAGAAGTATATCAGACTTTCTGTCAAAGGCAGGTATCTGGTTAGCTATAACCTTCAAGTGAGGGTGGTGAGAGGCAGCTGCAGGAGTAGGGATCTCTTTTTTGCCATTCAGAGGAGCTACTACAAGACCACTGGCTCGCCTTCCGGAAACTTCCATAGTACCAGCACAGGTGCCCAGGGTGTAGGGCATCTGTCTGAATATGTAACAGGTCAAAAAACTTGCAAGAGATCGGTTACTCTGATCATCTAGTACTGCATACAATCTCACAGCCCTTTCAGGTTGACCCTTGGGGTATACACA
The DNA here is from genome assembly GCA_024363595.1 of Xenopus borealis. Taxonomy (NCBI): domain Eukaryota; kingdom Metazoa; phylum Chordata; class Amphibia; order Anura; family Pipidae; genus Xenopus; species Xenopus borealis. Next base: position 83,333,781 of record CM044437.1, read on the forward strand.
AACTAAACATATTTTGCAACAGGACTTGTCTCCACAAACTTCAGTACATCTAGAGGTTATTGGTGTTAGAGCTGCTGTCTGATCTGCGCTGTCCCCGCCTTGCTTTGCCTCAGGAGAGTTATCAGACAACACAGAGGAACTGTGTTGAAGTGGATGAAGAGCTTGTACATGATCTTCACTGTTGCATTCCATGCACTTAATAGTCACCTTACAGTCTTTGGCAAGGTGTTCTGTGGAGGCACAGCATTTGAAGCAGACCCTAAATTTACTTAAAAGTTCCTTGCGCTCTTGCAGGGTTTTTTTCCTGAAGCCGACACATTTCCTGAGTGGATGTGGCTTGTTATGTAAAGGGCACTGACGATTTGGGTCCTCGATTTTGCTGCTTTGATTAGCCCTTCCAGGAACTTCAGTGGGTGTAGACAGAATATCAGTCTTTTTTACTGACACTGGATTTCTGTGTTCCCCGAGTGTAGCCGGTGGACATGTGGACCTTGGAACATCTGGACCAAGAGGGTTCAACTCACTAGGAGAAACTTGGGTCATTCCTAATGTCTGCAATTCTTCTGATGAACTTTAGGTTGTCTTTGCCAGATACCTTTGGGAAGCTTTGCAACCTTCTAAACAAAGCATCCTCAATTGCTTCAGGGCTTCCAAAGCTACGATCAAGTCTGTTCCAGGCAGCGTTAAGTCCTGCTGCAGGATTTCCCATATGTACAGCTTTGAGTCTCTTGATACGTTCAGCGGATTGAGGACCTAGCCACCTGATAAGCAAATCAAATTCTTCTAAAGCTGTGATGTCTAGTCCACTAATTGTGGTCTTAAAGGTGGATTTCCAGCCTCTGTAATTTTCAGGTTTGTCATCAAACTTACTGAGGCCTGTCTTAGTAATTAGTTTGCAAAGCATGTATTTAGCAAACTGTGACAAGTCTGCATTTCCAGACCTTAGATTTATAGTTTCAGGTGAAACAGAGCTGGAAACAAAAGCTGGTGCATAAGCATTCAACGTTGGCTCTGGTTCAGACTTCATGGATGTGTTGATTTGCAGCTGTGGAGTTGTGTGGTAAATTTGTGGTAACCGATTATTCCCATAGTAGAGGAGATTGTCTGGTATTCAGGGCCGCCATCAGAAATCACGGGGCCCCTTACAGAAAAATTTTCTGGGCCCCCTGGCCCTTCCCAGCCCTGATTCCGCTCACACCACAGTAGAAAGTGGCACAGTAGCAAATGCATATTTCCCCCTTTCTTACCTTAAAGGGGTGGTTCACCTTTAATTTAAATGCCAGTATGTTATAGAATGGCCAATTCTAAGCAACTTATCAACTGATATTCATTATTTATTTTTGACAGTTTTTGAATTACCTTCTTCTTCTGACCCTTTCCAGCTTTCAAATGGGGGTCACTGACCACATTTAAAAACAAATGCTCTGTAAGGCTACAAATGTATTGTTATTGCTACTTGTTACTACTCATCTTTGTATTCAGGGCCTCTCCTTTTCATATTCCAGTCTCTAATTTAAATCAAAGCATGGTTGCTAGGGTAATGTAGAGCCTAGCAACCAGATTACAGAAATTGCAAACTGGAAAGCTGCTGAATAAAAAGCTAAATAACTCAAAAACCGCAAATAATAAAAAATAAAACCAATTACAAATTGTCTCAGAACATAACTCTCTATATCATACTATCATTTAATTTAAAGATGAAAACCCCTTTAACTGACCTTCAAACGTTACTTTTTTATTTCTTTAGTAATGCTGCTTAAGGTTTTTTTTTTTTTTACAAAATTTTAATTGTAAACTTTTTTTTAATTACAATAAGCAAGCAACATGAGCACTAGCACTAAGCCGGTGCTAAGAGGCTCCCAGTTCCAATACCTGACTCTTCTCCATAGCTCAGCCTGGAGTCACAGGGTTAAAGACTTCTGCTCATTTCACCCTCCCTCTTGTCCACGCCCCCCTCAGCCTCCGTGTCAGCAGCACCTGAAGGACTGGAGATAATGAACTAAGCTAGAGAGAGCAGCTGTGCGAGCAGGAGCAGCTGCAGGTTTTTGGGCCGGCATTCGGCTGTACATGGCCTTCGGCGCTGTTAAGGGGGGCCCGGCTAATTTTAAAGATACAACACAGCCGGGCCCACCCTCAGGCTCGGGCCCGGGACAACTGTACCCCCTGTGCCCCCCTGATGGCGGCCCAGCTGGTATTTCCATACCAGAGGTCATAGCTTTCTGTGATGCTGTGTCTCTAGGACTGGTACCTGCAGTGTACAAACCTTGGTCGAGTGATGGGGCCATGGTGACTGGAAGATGAAGTTTTGGAAAAACATCTAAGGGACTTACTGAATGGCTTAGGCTAGCATTTGCGACATAGTTGGTAATGCATTCAAAGTAATGCATTCAAAACCCATTATGTCTGTTTGACTGCTACAATTTACAGTTAGCCTCCAGTTCTAGGACAACCTTGCTAGAGCTGCAACATGATTTGCGAGCAGCTTGAGTGCAGCTTCTGCTTACATTTCTGCTTTCTTGTGTGAGGTTTCTGCTTCCATTTCAGCTTTCCTTTGCGCAAAGGCTGCCTGGACCTTAGTGACTTCAGCATCGGTGCGTGCCTGAATAAGCTGCTGATGGAAAATGGAAGATCCTGACTGTAGAGATCTTGTAGATTGTCTACTAGATACAGAACAATGAGATCTGGATTCATGAAGTTGTGCTATTCTCACTTCTGTCTTTGTCTGCAAAACTAAGCTGTCTCTGTTTAGATTCAGCTCATTAAATTCCTTTACTTCTGTGTTTCTGCAGTTTTGTGTCACTTTAGGAAGTTGGTATACTTTAAACACAATTGCTGGAAGCTCTCCCAGGTAGCAGTTAATTGTTTAAGAGTGCCTTCAAGTTGAAGAGGATCGAAGGCAGGTTGAGAAGCGGCAGACATACAGTTAACAGTCTTAGACCACAAATGGTTAATCCCAGAAAGCATTTCCTCTTTATCAGTCTCAAATCTTTGCTGAGCCTTCCATGTCAATTTGGTTGTGCGCTTTGATTTTGCGCTGGGCTCAAGGTTTACTCCCTCATCTGGAAGGAATACTAATTCTTGCTGTGGATCAGCTTCCCCTGAATGTGTAGCACTGTGATGAGACATTGCGCTGGCAGGAAAGGAGATAGTGCTAAGTCCTTCACAGCAGAGGAATTAAAGGAAAACTATACCCCGAAAATGAATTTTTGAGCAACAGGAGGCTGTCATTTTTTAAAATTGCTATTTTCTATTTATGATTACCCAATGGCACATGCTACTAAAAAAGTGTATTATTATGAAAATGGTTTATTACATGAAGGGTTTTACATACGAGTTGTTTTATGCAATATCTGTTTATAGAGACCTACATTGTTCGGCTGGTATAGTTTTCCTTTAATCAATTCTGATATAGCTAGAAGTTTGCAGAGGCTGTGTTTGCAAGGCAGTTCAGACAGGTTACTCTTTAGCTTAAATCCAGGAGTCTGGATGCCAAATGCTAATACAAACAGCTATACCATGTATATAAGATGCACAAGCTGATTTGAATGATGAACAGTCACAACAGAATTGATGGCCTGAAAGCTGCTGTTAGTTTGCTGGCATATTCAAACTGTATGGAAATGACTGTGATGCTGCACTGTCTTTAAGCTGCTAGTGTCCAAGTACATTATATTCCAAAGCTAACAGCTGATCTTTGATAAGGTTTTTTTTTCTATTTTTGATTACAGTCTTTTGACTATTCTGCCTCCCCTCCTAAACATTGAAAATGTGATCTCTTTAACTTGTCAAGTTGTCTTGAGATAGCAATAACTTACAACCTCACGAATTTAAGCAGATAGTTGAACTCAATCAGAATGGCACCTTGAAGACCGGTGAGAAGTTTATTTCCAACTGTGAAGATTTTGACAACAGTGAACATTCAGATAGATCAAAAGACTATAATATGATCCGCTCTGTCAATATATAAGCAGTTTAAAATGGAGTCTAGCATATACTACCGGACCAGTGGAGTAAACGAAACAGACAGAGATCAGAGGGGTTAACAGAAAAGGACATGGGCCAAAACAAGAAACGGCAAATCATGAAACAAATAATACATGTGTAACATGACAACCAGGCTGTTGATGTTTTTGAAGATAGACTGAGGGATATGGACTGGGGTGTTGTGTAAGTGGTATAGGAGTTAAGGAATATAGATAATCTTGATAAGATTAATTCTACCCCACAGAGTTAAGGTCCCCATTGACGCTACAATCTTTCTCTGCCGAACGACCGATCTTAGCGAAGTCCGACCAATCTGCCAAATTATCGTGCGGTTAGTGGGATACCAACGATACGATTTTTCATCCGACAACGGTCTGAAGATTGATCGGCCAGGTTAGAAAATTTTTATCGGCCCCCATGCGATCTACCTATGTTTGCAGGGACAAGCAGGCAGCAGCCCTTCAGTTTTGCAGGCAATATCACCTGAAATTGTATTTTTAGTTGATGGACACATCGGACATTTAAACAATCGTTTTGAGACAATCGTGGTCTCACGATAACCATTGGATCTTTCAAAAATCTTTAGGTCTATGGCCAGCTTTAGTGGAAGGTTTGTCCAAGCTTGCAGGTCACTTGTAAGTGTTGTAATTAAAAGGTCTAGAGTTCTTGTATATGTTGTGTGAGGTCCAAATGTACAGTAATGCCCAGATACTTGAACTCATCTACCCATTTTAGCAGGGCATTGGATGGTAGGTTGGCTGGAGCTTGATGATATAGTGGGAATAGGAGTGATTAGTCCAAATTTATTTTGAGGCCAGATATTGATTCAAACTGCTCCACTATATTGAGGAGAGAATTTTGGGTATCTGATAAATAGATGAGCATATCATCTGCGTATAGGGATATTTTTTCTGTAATGGGGCCTCATTTGAGGCCGATTATTATTATCTAACCGAACCTTGTACCAGTTAGACGGTAGACCATCCATACCTGGAGTTTTGTTGACAGGGAGGGATGCTATGGCTACTTTAATTTCCTCAGTAGTTATTGGTGCAACTATTTATAAAGAACAGACTGCATAATTCCAAAATATATTTATAGCGGTATGCATAGCAATACATTTGAATGGGTAATCAATAAATCAGCCTCCTCTTGTGTCAGTTGGTCTGCTTCCATCACTAACTCTTACAGACTGGTTTAAAGGAATTGTTCAGTATAAAAATAAAAACTGGATAAATAGATAGGCTGTGCAAAATAAAAAAATTTTCAATATAGTTAGTTAGGCAAAAATGTAATGTATAAAGACTGGAGTGACTGTAAGTCTAACCTAACAGAACACAACACTACTTCTTGCTTTTCAGCTCTCTTTTGTTTACATTAACTAGTTACCCTGGTTACCAGGCAGTAACCAATCAGTGAATTGAGGGAGGGCCACATGGGTCATAACTGTTGCTTATGAATCTGACCTGCATGCTAAGGATCAGTTGCAAACTCACTGAACAGTTATGTCCCATGTGGCCCCCCTTCAAGTCACTGACTAACTCAGAGTTAGAGAAGTGAAAAGCAGGATGTTGTGTTGTATTCTGTTATATTAGACATCCAGTCACTCCAGCCTTTATACATTACATTTTTGGCTAACTAACTATATTAGAAACATTTTTTATTTTGCACAGCCTATCTATTTACCCTGTTTTTATTTTTACCCTGAACTGTTCCTTTAACGGTAGGTTTGTGAATTGGGGGAGGCACAGATATTCACCTTTTCCTTGAGTTCCAAAGCTCTGAAAATCTGAAATCACCATTTTTTTTTTCTTTTGCACTTGTAATTCTAAGCATCGTTCATTAATCTAATATACTTATTTATTAGTTTATTACTTATTTGTAAGTTTAATTGGTATTGAAAACTTTACTTTTATTACTATTATTGAAAGCTTGAGGTTGCTTTCGTGTTACTCAAAAAAGTGCTCATGAGCAAAATACACATCAGTCCAGAAGGCTCTGTTACAGTCTCTGGGCCTCCTTCACCAATGTTAGGGAGGACCCCTTAATCTCCAACAACCTTGCCAAATGGTGCAGCTAGAGCTTGCGGCAGATCCTCCTTCACCTCACAGCTAGCAAGGGTCCCTGTTCCCCTGGGTTTGGCCTAAGCGTCTCCCGGGGGTTCTTAAAGTAGCAGGCAGGAAGGGAAAGTAGCAGGCTGGATGGCCACATATACCTCCTGTAGGTCCTCAGGACAAAGTCCTTATGGGTTAACAGTCTCCCAAAAATTCAAATAAAAAAAGAAATATAAAGTGTAAAGTGACATATAGAAGTGCACTTTAGTTCTTTAATTCTGCAGTTTTGCTCATATACCTCAGCCTTTTGGAACGGTGAGTAAGATGTTTTTAAATCCAACCAATATGCCGGGGCTGCACATAGCCGCACTATTTTCTGATTTTATGTATAATTTTATCCCTGACACTTAGCCCTTTTTGGATGGTGGTGCAATAGATCTACTGGTCAATTATCCTCTCCTGGTTTATCCCATTATATGCCTTCGGCTGGAAGGACGAAGGGACCCCCCCAGCCTTGCAGCAAAGAGGGTTTGAGACCCTTGTCACCTGCAGGCCTTTTGTCTGGGGATAAAGGGGCTCCCCTTAGATTAAGCCAAGGGGAGTTCGAAGACTTCAGGAGTATTTTGTGCATTTTGGGCAGGTATTCCCAGAGTATTTATGACTTAGCCTTTAGGACTTTTTCTTTATTCAATGTCCAGCTGACACAAGGGCACTCATTCCTATTAGAAGAAAGTGAAGATGTGGAATTATCTCCCTGAATCAGTGATACTGGCTGATACATAAGCCTGCTTTAAGGAGTTTTATTACTTTTTAGCAAGTGAGGGAATCCAGGATTATGAACGATAGCTCATAGTACAGGCTGATCCATGGACTGATCCAATTGCCATCTTGGAGTGAGGAAGGAATTTTTCCCCCCTCTCAGGCAAATTGTAGAGGCTTCAGTTGGGGTTTTATTGCCTTCCTCTGGATCAGAGATCCCCAACCTTTTGAACCCGTGAGCAACATTCAGAAGTAAAAGGAGTTGGGGAGCAACGCAAGCATGAAAAATGTTCTTGGAGTGCCAAATAAGGGCTGTATTTGGCCATTTGGTAGCCGCTATGTGGATCATCAACCTACAATGAGGCTCTGTTTGACAGTACACCTGTTTTTTATACAACCAAAACTTGCCGCCAAGCCTGGAATTAAAAAATAATCACCTGCTTTGTGGCCACTGGGAGCAACATCCAAGGGGTTGGAGAGCAACGTGTTGCTCATGAGCTACTGGTTGGGGATCACTGCTCTGGGTCCTCTAGTAGTTAGGCATGTTTTATAAAGACCTAAAAGGTTGAACAGAACTTACTATGATAATATGTAAGACCAAGTCATTGCCCCATGCTTCACTGTGAGTGTGTTTTGCACTTGCACTTTTTTTACACATGGGTGAATGAAGCACCTTGGACTTAAAAAAATGCTTCAAAAGTCAGAACCTCCAGTGCAAAAACAAGCACTGCTTCAACTGTATTAAGTTTTTTTTGTTTGGCAGACAAGTAACCTTAAAAGAGTATCTAGTGTCAAAAACATTTTTCCTGCAAAGTATTTTAACTAACCCCTCATACATGCAATGCTTGAAAGAGTAAAGGGTAATTTTATGTGTGCTAGCCAAGGTAACCATATTTTATCATAAGCCTCCATATTGTTTTGCAGCTTATATGTCATTTTCTCGTTAGCTGCTATATCTATAATTTTTGCCTTCAGCATAGATAAGGGAATAGTGGCTTTTTTCCAGTTGCATGCAATGATCAGTCTTGCAGAGATGAGGATATGCTGGGATAACCTGTAAGCTGCATTGGAAAGTCCCTTGGGTTTTCTACGAAGTATCCTTGTAGTTGGGTCTTTAGGTAAGTCGACATGCAGTATTTTGGATAAAAAGGGGCAAATTTACAAAATTCATGCGAATGGATTGAAGTTCAATCGAATATGATCGAATTCCGATTGTACGATTTTTTTCGGACATTCAAATATGCAAAATTTGGCCTCTTCGATCATCGAATACCGAATTATCGAATAGATCAAATGATCGGATATTCGATAATTCGATCATTTGATGATTGAAGGAATTAAAATTTAAAAATCCTTCGAATGCCTACTTCGCCAGACTGAACCTACCGAATATCAATAGAAACCTATGGGAACCCCCCATAGGCTTCTTTTGCTAAGTCCTGCTAGAATACCATCCGTACGATCGAAAGCGTCGATCGTTCGAATAATACAAATTTTTCGGAGACTCGAAGGAAAAAGTACAATTTTTTCGTGAAATCGAATGATCAGTATCCGATCGTACAAATTCATCGAGAAATCGAATATCGAGCAAAATTAAATAAAATTACTGATGGCCAATAGTAGCTTATGGATGTCCAAAGTTGGTATAGAGATGGGTAAGATTCTGAACAGGTTAATTGTAATAACTTTTTACAAATAACTTTAAAACAACTGAAAATATCAATTAGTATAGGTCAGTTAATTCTATTTAAGTATTTTTCTTTAATACATTATAACAAATCAACTGTTTTGAATGTTACGGTTTTTTAATACTTCCCCAATTCTGAAAAGCTTGAAATGGTGAAGACATGCCAGGTTATGCCCATTTACACCTAAACATACACACGATATACCTGAAACTGAACCCAGAAACCCCTGCCCCTTTTGGGTTTTGCAATTCGGCAATCTGTCTGAAACTGATATCAGTGAGGTAGGTATGTTATAGCGAGTCTCTCTATCAGGGATCTCCAACCTTTTATACCCATGCAACCAAAACTTGCCTCCAAGCTTGGAATTAAAAAAAATAAGCAACTGCTTTGAGGCCACTGGGAGCAACATGTTGCTTATGAGCCACTGGTTGAGGATCACTGCTCTATATAATGTTTCTGTTACCAAAGAATTTATATAAACCCTTACCTGTATTTCCCTAAGTGTCTGTAAAGCCATTTGCTGAGCATTCGGGGACCCACAGGGTAAAAGAGCAATTAATCCTTTGTAAACTTGATACTCATATTTAGGATTTCCACGAGACAATAATTCCAACACAACTTGTGCTTGTTCTTGAGTTTCTTTTGCTTTTGACTTTGCCAGACATTCTGCGATCACTCGCACACCTGCACAATCCAATCCAATTTAATGATTTTACTATTTTTAAAACAGAATTAGCCAATACTCACCACATCTACAGCTTTAGGGTCTTAAACATGGACATTTCACCCTGCATTCCCCTGCACTTAAGGGAGCACAGAACAAAATGCATCTTATTCCTTCTTATCACGCAGTAGTCATAGGCCCGTCATAGGCGTTTAGTTTTCTGGAATCGCCCGAAGTTTCCTCACTAGGCAACTTTGTGCGATTCCGGAAATTGAAGCACCACGAGTGCATTGGCGCTGGCGTTTTTT
>CM044437.1:83343247-83377936 GCA_024363595.1 Xenopus borealis
ATCCAAACGTATTAAGGTCTGCACTCTCAGGACTTCTTAAAAGGAAAAAATGTTTTATTGTAGAAGTTACAGACTATGGAGGTTCAACATGGAGGTTGTAATATATATATATGACCAAACTTGCAAACTTCAACAATGAACAAATGCAGCAATTTGTATATATATACAAAATATTTATAATATATTTATTGCTTACCATAGCTCTCACATACCAGCTCTTTGTATTGTTGGCCAGTTTTTGCCAATATTTGGAGAAGTTTTAAAGCTTCAATCTTGTGTTGTTCCCCCAAATTGTTTAATCCAAGAATTTCTAGTAGAGTCAGAATGCCCCCATCCTCAACAAATTCAACATTATAGCGGTTACTAGAAGATTATGAAAGAAAGGAAAGACAATCACATCAACTTCTTAGTATGTGATAAAGCGCACACTACTTTAACACAGTATAAATTGGAAACATAAGATTTATTTTCTAACAGTATAAGCTGCCTTAAATATGTCACTCTTTAATTTATCAGTTATGTTCACTTCAAATAATCAACCTTTTATAAGATATTAGTCTGTGTTAAGAGCTGCCCTAAATATTACTTTAATGGAGACATATAGCATAACTAAATAGCTCTCCAATGTTGTAGGCAATAAAGAATATTTTATGGGGCTGGTTTTAATATTATCTTTAAAAACAAACACTTTATAGAAGCTCCCGATAGATCTGCTATGGTCCTTATCTGTGTTTCAAATGGGGGGGGGGGCGCTGAGCTGCAGCTTATACTCAATTTTTATTTTCATAATAATTCTTCTTAAATAATTCTATTAGATTTTATTTTTTTCAATAGATGTTATCAGTGAATACATAGACATTTGAACAGCAGGTCTTACAAACTATTGCATATCTATTGTAAAAATCTCTCACCCACTTTACTCTGATCTTGCCCACTCCCACACCTTGTGTATCATTTCCTTTAGCTTTCTCTGTACAGGGCCTTCCTCACCTCCTGTACCAGTATTTATTGTGATGTATGTAACTCCATATTTATTGTTACGTATGTAACTCCTCATGTTCTATGTATGTAATTCATGTGATTTAGTTGTATAATCACATTCACTTTACAGCGCTACGAAACAAGTTGGCGCTATAGAAATACATGTTAATAATAATAATTAGTATGGCTTATTTACACTGGAAGCAAAAGAGTGCAAAGCTGCACCTCCTAGTGGGCATTCACAGAGCACATAAATCTGGGGTAACAGCTGTGCCATCAGTAGGAGTGCAAGTAATGCATTAGGTGCAAGTCTGTTTATTGTGTAGGCAAATTTTGCAGAGAGAACCCTGGAAATAACACCTCCTCAAGGTGAACAGTAAAGCATCCACTCTTGAGCCTCATTTTTGTTAGTGCAAACAGTTGCAGAATTATACACAAGATGGAAATGTCATAGGGGCAAGATACAAAGTGCAATGGGCACTGGGGGTTAAACTATTTGTAAAAAAAAAAAAAAAAAAATAGACAAAAGATAGACCACAATTAATGATAGTTAATAATTAAATTGTATTTGCCCCTTAACGACAAACACTCTTTTTTCATGTAGTTTCTGACCATTCAAATACATTTTTTTGTAATATGAAAAAAAAGCTTCAAGCCATATATTGTTACTACCTGTTTGAAGAAGACAGAAATATTCCAATTGACAAGAGAATTTCACTTAAATATGTCCCAAACATATATCTGAACAACAAGTTAAGGAATTTAAAGTGAATCATTTTTAAAGAGCACATTTTCTTAATTTCAAATATTTGTACATTTGAAAGAAGTTCTGTACTTAAAACAAGTTTCCTCATTAAAGGGGTGGTTCACCTTCAAGTTAACTTTTTTTTTTTAATAAAGGTTTTTATTTTATTTTCATAATATAAGGTTAACAGTTTTACAACAAAAGAAAAATAAAATAAAAAGAAGAACTTGGTTTGGAGGTAAAGTATACAGTATGTTATATTCCATATTTCTTTTCTTATTATATATTTGTTAGTAATGTTTTTTCATTAAACCATTCATTCTGGGTTGGTGTTACCATAGAAACTTACTTTCCTTTATTTATAGATTAAGAATACTTAGCAGTTTGTATGTAGATTCCAGTTTATTTGGTGACTCCTGGGGGTCAATCGTTGATTCTGTTCCTGTGGGCGACTGAGATTCAGGATATAGTGATCCATTTCTTGTAGTATAGTATTGTTGAGTAGTATTTCGGTATTGAACCATGTTGTTTGTCTAAATTAGTGTATTGTAAGATATTTGGTGTGTGTGTGGGGAGTGTTATTATGTAGTTCATCCATATAGAAAATAATTTTTCTGAATGTAACTCTTTGTTTGTAATAGATTATAGCCAGTCCATGTGAAAAATATGATGGAGTTTCTGTTTGACTAGTGATATTGGGGGTGGTGTTGTTGAAAGCCATTGGTGTAAGATAGTTTTTCTAGCTGCTGCCATTAACCTTTCTGCTAGTTGTTTTTCAGATTTTGTCAGTGTTATATGTGGGGGTGATTTACCGAAAATTGCCCATGTTAGTGTAAAAGAGTTTGTCTGTTATGTTAGAGATTTCCAGTAATTTTGAACCTCTCCCCAGAACAATTGGATTTTGGGGCATAGCCATAAACAATGCACAAGGTCAGCTTGTGGTTGATGACATTTCAGACATTTGTCTGAGTTTAAGGTGCCCATTTGATATCTCCTCACTGGTGTTAAATAGGCATTATGTAAAATTTGTAATGACATCTCTTGATATTTGCTGGCAGATAAGGTTTTCATAGTTTTGGCATGGTATTGGAGTATTTGAGTGTCCTCAGTCGGTGGGATTGCTGAGGTCCATTTATTTAAGAATGAGTCTGATTTTCCCCTTTCTATTGTGGTTTTCATTATTCGGTATATTTGGGCTGTGTTTTTCTCTGTGTTCTTTTTAGGCCATAATGTGTTTATTGGATTATTTTTATCTGTTGATGATAAATTCTGTATGGTTTTAGTAGCAAAGTGGATAATTTGATTAAGAAGCATAAAGTCATCAGATAGAAATGGGAATTTCTGTATTATCTCCTCTCTGGTTAGTATTGTGGAATTGTCTTTCATTATATCTCTTATTTGATTAAAATTTTTATTTTGCCAGTCAAGTAGTGTTTTATTGTTTTTACCCACTAGGAAGGATGGGTTGCCCACCCAGGAGAGGTAGATTGAGTACTCAGATGTCAGCTTGAATCTTCGTCTGACTTTATTCCAAGTTTTATAGGTATCTATAAAAAGTGGGTGGTTGCGTATGTCTTGAGGTATATTTTATTGTGGTGAGTGAAGGAGAACATTCAGGGAGGGGCATCCTGTTAGTAATTGGTCTAGTTTTGTTGAGGTATATATGTTTCTGTTGTGTAGCCAGTCCCCTGCGTATCTTAATAATCTTAATAATGCTGCTTCATTGTATTCTTGTATATTAGGGACATTTATTCCTCCTAACTCTTTTGGTTGTTGCAGTTTAAATATGCTGATCCTTGGTCTTTTCTGTTTCCATATAAAGCTTCGAAACATTTTGAGTAGTTTTTTATAGTCTGAGGGTTTGATGATATATGGTAACATTTGTAGTTGATTTGGGGAATAAGATCATTTTTATTAGATGGATTCTGCCTAAAAATGATGAGTTTAGAGATTCCCATTTTAGTAATTCTTGTTGTATAGTATCTATGGTTTGTCGGATGTTTAATGCGTATATATCTGTATGTTTTTTTGGTAGTTTAATTCCTAGATATGTAATAAAGGATTTTGCCTTTTTAAAGGGTAAAGTAATGTTTCTGTTTATATTCTTCCCATCTCCTAGTTCTAGTGCTTCTGATTTGTTTAGGTTGATTCTAAATCCCACAAATGTACTAAAGGTCTGTATGTTATTTAAAATTGTTCGTAGTTCTTTTTGAGGATGGTTTATGAATCGGAGGATGTCATCAGCGAATGCTGTTATCTTATGTCTCGTGTTTTCTAGTGTGATTCATTCGAATGTTTTGTTTCGGAGTAAGTGGTTTATCAGGGGATCTAGTGCTATATTAAATAGCAAGGGTGAAAGGGGGCATCCTTGTCTAGTGCCTTGTTGTATTGTAAAGGCTTTAGAGTTAAAACCATTTATTGTGAAGAAAGATTGTGGCGAATTATATAGGGCTTGAAAGAGATTTAACATATGGATTCCAAAATGTTGAAATTTTATTAATCGTCTTAAATGTGCATGTGAAATTATGTCAAAAGCTTTATCTGCATCTAAGTTTATTAGCATCCCCTGTTCTCTTTTTTCTAGGTTATGGTGATAGATTACAGCTATCGCTTTTCTAATTGCATGGACTGGGTGTCGGTTCTGAAGAAAGCCCATCTGATTTGAGGTAAGTATGAAATGAAGAATTCTTTGCAGTCTATTGGCCATTATTTTAGACATGATTTTTAGGTCTTGGTTAAGTAAGGATATTGGTCTGTAAGCCGAAGGGTCAGTGGGATCTTTTCCTTCTTTATGTAGTAAACTAATTCTCGCCTCAGCCGCTTTGTCCCATAATGAGTTTCCTTGTAATATATCATTAAATAAAGATGTTAATAGTGGGGTAGTTTCTGGGAGGAGTATTTTGTAAAATTCTGCCCCTAAGCCATCTGGGCCTGGGGATTTTCTGTTTTTAAATTTGGAGATGGTCATTGAGACTTCTGTTTCTGTTACAGGAGCATCTAGGATCTCCCTATCTTTGACTGAAAGTTTGTTCAGATGGGCTTCCCGAAGGAATTCGAGACCGCTTTCTGGAGAATCTGATGTTTGTTGATAAAGTGTTTTAAAGTGTGTTGTCATTATTTGTGTTATGTCTACTGTATCTCTAGCCCATCCTGTAGGTGTTTTCAGTTTTTGGATGAATGTACTAGTCTGTTGTCTTTTCACTATATTCGCTAGAAGTTTCCCCGATTTATTGCCCCATCTTATATCTGTTTGCTGTGTGGTTCATTTTATATTGCATTTGTTCCGTTAATAAAGTATTGAAAAGATTTTTTTGTTTCTGTGTATTTTTCTTTTGCTGTTTGTGTGTTGGTGAGTTTAAATGTTTTATATGCCTGGGTAAGTTCTTTTTGTAGAAGTTTATATCTGCCATCAAATAGTTTTTTCCGTCTAATCAGATAGGCTATTATGTGTCCTCTTAGCACTGGTTTGGCTGTAGCCCATAGCAGATTTTTATTATCCCAGTGTACTAGGTTATCCTCTATGTAATTTGCCCAGTTTTGTTTGAGGTAGGTTCTAAAATCATCATTTTGATAAAGATATACTGGAAATCTCCAATTGTGTGAATATGGTTGTGTTGTGGTGTTGCTAGTTTCAATGTTAATTTCATGGGGGCATGGTCTGAGATGTCAATGTTACCTATACTAGATTAATTTATTGAGGCTAAGTGATTTTGTGAGAGAAGAATATAATCTATTCTTGAGTGTGTATTATGTTCTGCTGAGTAGAAGGTGTAATCTCTGTTGTATGGATATAGGTATCTGTAAAGATCTTGTAATTGAAGGTGATTACAGAACGTATGTAGTGGTTTACTTCTTCTCAATGTATATGTAGAAGAGATACCTGATTTATCCATGTATGGATCATCTACCGTGTTTAAGTCGCCACCCAGAATCAGTTTTGATGCCCCCCAGGAGTCTAGCCGCTCGAGTAGTTCTGAAAAAAAAGATTTTGTTATCAGTATTTGGAGCATAAACATTGACTAAAGTGTACATTGTTCCATAGATGTCTAAGTCTATAATTAGATATCTGCCCATTGTGTCCTTATAGATTTTTCCTATTTTACCATTTAATGCTTTACTTAATATTATTGCTACTCCTCTGGATTTAGATTTATATGATGCCATAGATATAGAGTCAACTCATTTATCTTTTATGGAGATATTATCTTGCTGACGCCAATGAGTTTCCTGTAGGAAACATATGTGTGCATTTTCTCGTTTGAGGTACTCTAATACTTTGCGTCTTTTAATAGGGGTATTTAAGCCCCCTGTCAAGTTAACTTTTAGTATATTGTAGATGGGCCAATTCTAAGAAACTTTTCAATTGGTCTTTATTATTTATTTTTCATCGTTTTTTAATGATTTGCAATTTTCTTCTGTTTCTTTGCAGCTTTCAAATGGGGGTCACTGACACCATCTAAAAATAAATGCTCTGTAAGGCTACAATGTATTGTTATTGCCACTTTTTATTACTTATCATTCTATTCAGTCCATCTCCTATTCATATTCCAGTCTCTTATTCAAATCAATGCAGGGTTGCTAGGGTAATTTGTACCCTAGAAACCAAATTGCTGACACTGCAAACTAGAGAGCTGCTGAATAAAAAGCTAAATAACTCAAAAACCACAAACAATAAACAATGAAAACCAATTGCAAATTGTCTCAGAATATCACTCTCTACATTATACTAAAAGTTAACTCAAAGGTGAACAACCGCTTTAAGGGTCAATCCACACGAGCAGATTCAGGAAGATTAGTTGCCCCAGAGACAAATTGCCTCTCCTTAGGGGTGACAATCTCACCGAATTCAAAACTACCTGCAGAAATTCACACGCAGCGCTTCGTTTTCTGAAGTTGCCTCAAAAGTAAACTTGGGCCGACATACTGCCGCGTGTGAATTGCTGCCACCATATGGAGTCCACCAATTTGCTTGCCATATGATTACAGTTTTGTAACTAAAAAAACACTGTTTTTGGAAGTATATGCACCTGCATAGATACTAAATTGCTAGTGAAACCTGTTAACATTTCTACATAAGGCACTATTCTATTCAAGATCTGGAGCACTAAACAATCATGAGCATTTTTATGGCAAAGGTAGGCGTGGTGTTTTAACCCTTTCGCTGCCAGTCATTTTGTCCTAAATGCGAACATCTACTGCTAAGCAGTTTTTAGACATTTTGTACTCTTTTGCTTTAAGGGCCTTTCCTGGGGGGGGGGGGGTCTTTTAGTTTACCCATGAAAACAATATATTGTTTTTTTCTGGACAACCTGAGCTCTCAGAATATGCTAGAATTATGGGGTAATTCCACTCCTGTAAAAAGATATGGGCTTCTAAGTGTATAAAAAAAAAAAAAGTTTTGCATGATACAAACGCATCTATCAGAAACATAATTTATTTTATGAACAAGAACACAGCAGATTTAGAAAGTTCAATGTGTCCCAAACATGCCAATACCAAATATATATTGTTTTATATAGATTTCTCACTTATATATTTGAAAATCTCTAAGCAGTACACTACCAAATTTCCAAAGCACCGCTACACAAAACGGCATACTTCTGATTTCAAGGTCAAACATTCCACGAACAGTAGGTTTACCCTAGAAAACTACTCATTATTAGAAAGAACAGATCCTGCAGAATCAAAAATGGATAAATATATCTCTGTACGCCAAACTACCAAGTTGCAATTCTATCCTAAATTTATAATTTTTTATAGAAATTGGTGAATTTTTTTTAAAATTACCTCAGCGCTTCCAATCTACAGCATCATATCTCTCATACATCATTAGGTACCAATGTATAACACATTAAATATGATTGCCAGGAGTCCACTGAACATTTTGATGCTCAATATGTATTGGTGTGCCTAAGTATGTGGCATGTAGAGGCCCCAAAATGTAGACACCCCAGGTGAGCTATCCAGGTACTGCAAAATTAACACACTTTTCTCATTTTTAGGAGGGCAAAGCTAGAAAAAACTAAGTTCACCCCCAAAAACCATACATTTTCGGAAAGTACACATTCCCCCGAATTCAAAATGGGTATGCATGTCTTTCCACTCCAAAGCACCAAGCCGCAAACCTTTCCTAAATTTGGTGGCATTTCCAAAAATCACCTCAAAATTTCCACCCTGCAGCATCGTATTTCCACACATACTTTTAGGTATCAATATAAATCAGCCCAAATATGAAA
Organism: Xenopus borealis; assembly: GCA_024363595.1. Lineage (NCBI taxonomy): Eukaryota > Metazoa > Chordata > Amphibia > Anura > Pipidae > Xenopus > Xenopus borealis. The sequence continues at coordinate 83,351,210 of CM044437.1, forward strand.
GCCTAGGGTCTTCTGAACAGTTTGATGCCCAATATGTATAGGTGTACCCAAGCACGCGGCTTATAGAAGCCCCAAAATGAAGACCTCCCCCATATAGTCTGTCATTTCAGGTACTGCAAAATAAACAGATTTACATCATTTTGAGGGGGCCAAAGCTAGAAAAAAGTAAGTTCACCCCCACAAACCATACATTTTCAGAAAGTACATATTCCCCAGAATTCAAAATGGGTATGCATGTCTTTCTATTCCAAAGCACCAAGCTGCAAAGCTTTCCTAAATTTGGCAATAAAGCCAGCTGTTTTTACATTTCTGAAAATCGCCTAAAATATTGCAATTGGCCATATTTATCTCACCCAATTTCTTACATACAATTGTAAAACACCCTAAATATTGCCGCCAAGGGTCTGCGGAACAGTTTGATGTCCAGTATGCACAGATATACCAAAGCAGCTGGCATGTGCGGACACCAAATAAAAATAGTGCAAATGAATTTTCTCCGCTGCCAATTCGTTTTTTTGTGAGACTGAGCATTGTACACACTCTGATGAATCCAATACAGATAAAGATATTGTTCTACACCAAACTGGAAAGTTTTTCTAAACATTGAGTTTCTGAACATTTCTGAAAATCGCCTAAAAATTATTGCAGTTTGCCACATTTATCTCACACAACGTTTTACGTACAATGAAAAATCACCCTAAATATGTAAGTCAGAGGTCTACTGAATAGTTTGATGCCCAATATGCATAGAATTACCAAAGTATGTGGTATGTAGGGACCCCAAATGAAAAACATACATATAAATTTTCACGCTAACCAACACAGATAACCATACATTTTTGGAAAGCATATATTCTGATGGATCAAACGAAGTAAAATATACATTTCTATACCAAAGCACCAAACCGCAAAACTATACTAATATACATAAGGAACAATAATGCAGGGATAAAATTGCAATAAAACTACAAAAATAGCGTAAATCAATGAAATAACAAAATTATTGAGTGACAGCGTAATTAGTGGCCCAAATCAATTATCCAATAGTCACTCTGTTGAAATAACATGTTTTTAGGCAAATATAACAGTACAATGAATAACTAAAAAAAGAAAAAAAAACAGCTGTTTGTGAGTTTTTCTGTATACATGTTTGTGCACTAATACAAGTTGTCTGAGTGTGCAAATAAGTGTACAAAAGGGACTAAGTGTGCTAAAATAAAAAATACCAATTTTTACTAAAATGTGTGTGTAAGTGTGTAAATGTTCTGTAAGTGTCTGTAGGTGCAGGTAAGTGTATAAAAAAAAGTGCACTTACCGTTTTTTGCAGGAGATCGCCTGGAGTTCGTTGAGCCACGTGTTTGCAGAGCCTCTCGCAGCAGGAAGTGCGTGGGAGGCTCTGCAGTGGAAGGAAACAGGTGAGTAAAGTAGCAGACACATCGCAAGGAGCAATGCGTCTGCTACTTTGAAGTCGGATCTGCGACAATCTAGTCGCAGATCCGACTTGACAGCCCCATAGCACTGTTGCCTAGGGGGCTGTCATCCTTCCCCACTCTCTGCGGAGGCGGCAAACAGCCACCGAAGCAGAGAGTTAGCTCTGGCGCGCCAGAACGTACATAGTACGTTCTTGGCGCCCAGAGCCTTTAGCCGCCAGAACGTACGCCGTATGTGCTTGGAGGTTAAAGGGCACTTCCCTCCCAGTGCGAGTGCGCTGGCGGGCGGCATTAAAAAAAAAAAAAAACACCAGTACCCCCCAACTGGAATGCGGGCTCTATCAGCCCGCACATTTGGCTGGGGGTAACTGTTTTTCACTATTAGGTGCCCATTAAGTAGGAAGACACTAATAGAAAGAACAGGTATGGGATCCATTACACATAAGCCCGTTACCCAGAAAGCTCCTATTACAGAAAGGCCGTCTCCCATAGACTCCACTTTACCAAATAATTCAAATTTTAAAAATTATTTCCTTTTACTGTAATAATAAGACAGTACCTTGTATTTGATCCAAACTAATATATAATTAATCCTTATTGGAGACAAAACAAGCCTACTGGGTTTATTTGATGTTTAAATTATTTTTAGGAGATTTTAGGCATGGTGAGTTGTTAATGGGAAAACTTTAGATCCCAAGCATTCTGGATAACAGGTCCCATACTTGCACAACATTTAATACTTTTATGGAATCTTACATGAACATAGGTAGCACAGAAATATATTTTGCTGTGTACATTTTATAAGAGACAGATATCCAAAAGAATCTTGCTTATGAAAAAGTTTGTAGCAATAAAAGGATACGAAAGTCTAAGCCATGTAGTCAACCGCGCAAAGAACAGACTGCCACCCTGGAAGAATTCTTGCTCAAGCTGAGGTCCAGTCTTTCCCCGGTGTAAGGAGATGAAATTATTAAGCATTCGACTTCTTGTTGCTTTATTACCTCTGTCCCATTCTTTCAGAAAAGCCATAAGTCTAGTAATTGCTTCATGTTCCTTAACAGAAGACATAACTCCTGCTTTACAGCAACGATATTCTACAAGAAAACAGAATATGGCTAGGAACAAAAAGCAAGATAAGCACATGGTCTGTGAAATATAAAGTCAAATTTATGACTTATTTCCAGATTTACATTACACATTGCTTTCACACACATAAGATATATTAGATGTACAAAACGCTTAAAGGAAAACTATACCCCCAAAATGAATACTTGAGCAACAGATTATTTCAAATTAAGTGGCATATTAAAGAATCTTACCAAACTGGAATATATATTTAAGTAAATATTGCCTTTTACATCTCTTGCCTTGAACCACCATTTCGTGATGGTCTGTGTGCTGCCTCAGAGATCACCTGACCAGAAATATTTCAACTCTAACTGTAACAGGAAGAAGTGTGGAAGCAAAAGACACAACTCTGTCTGTTAATTGGCTCGTGTGACCTAACTTTATGGTTTGTTTGGTATGTTTGTGTGCACCGTTGGATCCTAGGAGGCTGTCATTTTTTAAAATGGCTATTTTCTATTTATGATTACCCAATGGCACATGCTACTAAAAAAGTGTATTATCATGAAAATGGTTTATTTACATGAAGCAGGGTTTTACATATGAGTTGTTTTATGCAATATCTTTTTATAGAGACCTACGTTGTCCGGGGGGTATAGTTTTCCTTTAAAATTCATCAAGGTTTTTTTTTTAATATCTAAAGCATCTAGGGCACAGAATTAGAATCTCTTACACACTGGTGTTTTTGTGCATTTAAAATACGTTTTCGTGCACCTAAATGCATAAGCCAGGGGTGTCCAAACAGCTGTCCAGGATGGATATGAATAGGACCCAGCTTGAAATGCTCGGTTCCCGAGGAGGGGGGACTCTGCCCATTGCCCAGTTAGTAATAATAATAATAAGTCTATTTAAAGGGGACATTTTGCTTTAGTTTAAGAGAAAACGTCAGATTAAAACTGTATTTGTCTCAACCTAGATTCCAGGGCTACAGATATATTAATTTGCCTTCAGTATTGGTTTTCCTCATTAATTACAAATGAGGGCAACACATGAGGTGATAAGGGCAAATATATTGTACCCTCCATAGCCCCAAACTGCTTATTAACAGCAGCATGCTGTTAAAGAATAATGGTTCAAAGAATTTCAGGCTAAGGGCTTAACTCCACGGACTCGTGTTTTTTCTCAGTGCATCAAAACATGTGTAAATCGTCAGTGGGGTTCAGCCCTGAATGGTCGGCCCCCACACATTTTCACCTCACCAAATCCGCCCTCGTTGCAAAAAGATTGGACACCTATGGCATAAGCTAACATTATATTACATTACATTCTGCCTGTTTATACTCAGGCTCAGTATGTGTATTATTGCCGCAGCATTCCAATGTGTTTTTTAAAATAAACATGATGCATTTTCTTGTGGTTAATGATAAAAGAGGGATGTGTGATGAAACCACAAAAACGCAATTAGCTGCATTTAAAAAAAAAATAAAATATGTGTTCTGATAGGCTCAGCATGCTTTATGCTTATAAGACTCAAAGCTTTATCTTCTTAATTCTCAAAACATCACAAAGATCTATAGATTCTCATTGTTATTTTATATACCACTGATGTGAGCAGGAAAACAAATGCCTCACGTGTGGACTACAGTACTGGCACAGGCAAAATGTCACTGGATGTTAAGTGGGGCACAAACTCATTACCAGGCCTCAGAACCTCAAAGGCTGGGGAGAAGAGTTACAGTAGAGATTCGTAAAGTCAATGAGTGCTTTTGCATTACCTCTTTAGAGGTAAACGCATAAGTTAATAGTGCTGCTCCAGTAGACTTCTGCACTGAAATCCATTTCTCAAAAAAGCAAACAGATTTTTTTTTATATTTAGTTTTGAAATCTGACATGGGGCTAGACATTTTGTCAATTTACCAGCTGCCCTGGTCATGTGACTTGTGCCAGCACTTTAAGGAGGGAACTGCTTTCTGACAGGATGTTGTATTTCCTTCTCAATGTAACTGAATAGTATGCAGCGGGACATGGGTTTTTACTATTGAGTGCTGTTCTTAGATCTATCGGCAGCTGTTATCTTGTGTTAGGGAGCTGTTATCTGGTTACCTTCCCACTGTTCTGTTGTTAGGCTGCTGGGTGGGGGAAAGGGACAGGGTGATATCACTCCAACTTGCAGTACAGCAGTAAAAGTGATTGACATTTATTAGAGCACAAGTCACATGACTTGGGACAGCTGGGAAATTGACAATATGGCTAGCCCCATGTCAGATTTCAAAATGAAATATAAAAAAATCTGTTTGCTCTTTTGAGAAATGGATTTCAATGCGGAATTATTCTGTTACAGCACTATTAACTGATGCATTTTGGAAAAAAAAATTTTCCCATGATAGGATCCCTTTAACTGCTCCCCTGCAGTGTGAACTTCGACATGGAAATGTAGGTGCTACGTAGGATTGCCACCTGGCCGGCTGAAATGATGGTTGATCCCAATGTTATTAATAGGGGAAAAGGTGGCAACGTTGTCAGTAGCTAGTCGATAAGACAGAACTTTTATCGTTATTTCAAACCCAGTTAAAGGACCACTACTTTCACATCACTTCCATATATTAACAAAAATCTAAGAATTATTGTTTTCTTGATTCAGCTCACATCTTTTTCACACTGAATTGTTTACACAAAGTTACCCACAAAAAAGTTGCACATTTCCTTATTGGCACATAAGCTGCAGTTATTAGGCATTGACTGGAGGCAACAATGATGAAGCCTATAGCCCACAACCCCGTAATTACAAAACACACCATAAAAAAACTACAGTCCTTTAGCTACTGGCAATATAGCTTTAAATAGACCAGCTCAGTATAACATATTGATCAAGCTCAAGTCTGGACTGGGATTCAAAATAGAACCCGGCAAATTAGGCCCACATAGGCCCAAACATTCACCCACCAGCCCAAAGCATTTTTCAGAGCCCACTAATGGCGGCACCCAAGAACTGTTTAGCCGCAGTTACCTTCTTGACGAACTTTTTAGTGGGGCCTAATGGTGAAGCCAGCATCAATATATTACATAACTAGACCCAGAGCATTTCCAATTATATTTTTTTGCGTCCGCCACACCTACGCTTACCTCTCAAACACAGCACTAAGCACCAAAACTTGTAACGCAAAATGTGTTTTTACGATTACCCTATCACGCTACTGCACAGTGGGAGGGGCCCAACTAGCACCACTAACAAAAGTTCTGTTGCCGCCTAGGTGCGTTGCCTAGCGACAGTCTCTATAGACGCTCCTCAGAATATTAACGCCTAAAGACAGCTTTAGCTAGGGAACGTCATTCTGTCACGTGATGACCGCGAGGGTTACTGAGTGGCTGTAGAAGCCGCGCAATGATTTCCGGTGAAACCGGGATTTGGTGTTAAGTGAAAAGTCCAAAGAAGGGAGACTGCGTATGCGGGGAATTATGGGGGACCCTGAACTGGACTATACGATTGAGTTTCCAGAGCCGTCTCAGCAAGGTATTCCGAGCTGTGTTATCGTCATATTGAATATTTATTGTTTTTGTCACACTGCTGTCGAGTCTGCGGCCCTCCAGCTGCCGTTAATGCGTTGGAGAGTCAAAGCGAGATCAGATATAGGCCCGGGGAAGCGCAAGCTGAGCGTCTGTACCTTATATTTTATTTCTTAAATAGTTCTTGTTTGTGGCACTGGCAGTGCTCCACAATAAACTTCTGGTCATCTTGAGTAAAATGGACGCTTTCATTTTATTTGTCACACATGTATAAGATCTCTGCTCAGAGAACCATTTGTTAAAGAGGTGGCATGGTATAGCATGCCTAATTCCAAACAACATCTCAATCAGTAGTTTAATTATTTCCTTTTCAGCTTTTACATTGAAGGGCGCTGGTCACTGACCCCATTAAAAAAAAATGTTCCATAAGGCTAGCATTTATTGTTATTGCTGCTTATATTTCTATGCAGGCCGTCTCCTATTCATATTTTAGTCTCTTATTCAAATCAATGCATTGTTGCCAGATTGATCAAATCGCAAACTGGAGTTTTAATGAATAAAATGCTAAAAACTCAAAAAAAAACACAAATGAAAACCAATTGCAAATTGTCTCAGAATGTCACTCTATACATCAGGGGTCCCCAACCGCCAGGCCATGGCCCACTACCAGGCCGCAGACATACCTGAATTAGGCCACAGAGCCAAGTACACATTTGTGCGGATACCCCAAATTAGATGCTCACACTCACAAATTTTGATGCAGCAAGCCTGAATTTAATGCTGCACACACAGTTGCCACCATCCCTGGTCCCTGCAAAAAAATTCTGGCTTTACATCAGCTGATTGGTTGCTAGACCTTATGCAACATTTGCATCTTTTATTAAGATAAGCCTAAAGATGACTATTTCTAGTCCGCTTACTATACATTAGTAGCTATTTATCTAAATTACATATGCAGAGAGGAAGAAGTATGAACATTCAGTAAAATCAGACCTCACACTGTGGTATGCAATGAGGGGCCGATTCTAGGCAGAAGGGTGAAAAACTCTACAGCAGTGGTTCTCAACCTTCCTAATGCTGCGACCCTTTAATACAGTTCCATATGTTGTGGTGACCCCCTAACCATAAAATATTAAAATATTTTCATTGCCAACCCAGAGTGGATTGTTAGGAAAGTACAGGAGACAGTGTGGCTGCATAAAGGTTTGTTTTCCGTGTGTAGTGCAGCAAAAAATTTTTGCCACACCCCAATTACCATGTTAATTTTACAAATTTTAAATGGGCAGGGAGAGCTGTATGGCAGTCCCTACTAAGGGGATATAGAAAGTTGTATTGTAACTGGCTTCCCTACACAGGTTACTGAACTACAACTCCGAGCACCAACACCCGGATAGCTACAACCGTGCCCCAGGGCTAGTGGGGAGAGAGATGAACCTGCTCCTGGAACCACTTAAGGGACCCCTGTGAAAGGGTCGTTCGACCCCCAGGTTGAGAACCACTGCTCTACAGTGTTGAAGGAATACGACTTAATGTCCAAAACTGGTTACACACAGACTTGGCCACCAGGCCCGGACTGGCAATCTGTGGGTTAGGGCAAATGCCAGATGGGCTGCTATAAGGTGCCATAGAAAGTCAGTATTTAGTGGGCTGGTGGGGGCTGATTGGGCCTCTGTGTACCTGAAATGCCAGGGCCTATTTTGATTCTCAGTCCAGTCCTGCTGGCCACTATTTACTGAAATGTCAGCTTATTGTTTAGGGGCCAAAATATAAATCTGTGTTTGGGGCTTGTCCAGATATCGGTCAGACTTGCTGGAAATTTTCTGTCTGGTAAGCACTATTCTCCAGACAAACATATGATTACATGTATGGCCAGCTTAAGTCTAACTAATCCACCCTCCACCTACCTTCATGTAAGTCATTAGAAAACCAACTGGCAAATATATAGACCTTCTTCAATTTCATGATGCTATTTATTTATAAACATTAACTTAGATAAGTTTTACCTAGGTCATTACTAATAACTGCTTGAGTACATACAGGTTGGTCACCTTCTTTACATATTTAACCTGACCGGAATTGTACAAGTGCACAGAATTAAAATTTCATGATTGTTACAGGCTGCCCGTGGGACCCAGAGCGAGAGCCAGTTGTTATTTTGCTTGGATGGGGAGGATGTAAAGATCAGTATCTAGCTAAATACAGTGCCATCTATCATAACCAGGTAAGTAATATCCAAAAATGCATCCCCTCAGAACAAAATATTCTTTAAAAAAGTATGTGCATTGAAAATAATGTGCATAGACAAATAGTTTTCAAATCTTGGGCATTTATTGAATGTGTAGCTTTACATTTTTCACATGGCAGCTTTTAAATAATGCTTTTTTTGTACAGATCACTATTCAAGGCTGCCAACTGCTTATTTTATAGTTGAAAGGGATGCCTGTTTCAATTCGCAGAAAATTTGCAGAGATGCATTAAAGTCTATGGATGACAAATTTTTTTTTTTTGCAACTTTTTTGCAACTTTTTTTCTCTCATTGGAGTCTATGGGTCATTTCTGCAGCAAAAAAATTGGCTCATCCCTGGTTGCAACCCAAAATAATAGTGCCTTAATACATTGTCATTGTAGTTTTTTGGCATTTATAAGCAGTCTTGGGTTTTTTTTATGCTTGTAATTCATTTTTATTTGAATTTATTGGGAACACAAGCAAAAAAAAAATGTATTCAATTTTCAGGATCTGTAGCACCACTACCAACATAGGAAACAACTGACATTGCTGCTGTGGCTGAAATACTTCTAGTTTGGCAGCCTCACAATCTTACTTTGGTTCTAGCAGCACTGGGAGATTAAAGGAAAACTATACCCCTCAAACAGTGTAGGTAATATATAAAAAATATATTACCTAAAACAAAATTAAGGCCGCCCCATGAAATCGTATGATTCACAGTGCACATACCAAAGAAATTTTACTTGTTAGGTCACATGAGCCAATTAAAGTGGACCCGTCACTCAGACACACAAATCTGCATAATAAAAGTCCTTTTCAAATTAAACATGAAATCCAATTTCTTTTTTTTCATTAAAGCATTCATAGCTGTTGTAAGCTCATTTAAAAATATCAGCTGTCAATCAAATATTGTCTGCCCCTCCTCTATGCCTTAGGCATAGAGGCGGGGCAGACAATTACTTTCACTTTCCATTCAGCACTTCCTAGATGTCACTGCTCTCCACACATTCCCCCATTCTCTTCACTGTTTAATTGTGTAGCCAGGGCAGTGGATGGACATTGGGACCCTCTTTCTGGTGCACAAACAAGAGTTTGAGATGACGCAATGCTTGCCTTAATAACAAAATGGCTCCTGCCTGCTTGTTATAATTTTGAATTCCCAGACGGAAGGAAACAAGAATCAAATAATTTATATAGTGTAAATAAAGTTCATTTTGCTTGACTAATGTGATAAAATAGGATTCTGAATATTTCTTTTGGGTGACGGGTCCCCTTTAACAGACAGTTCTGTCTTTTGCTTCCACATGGCTTTCTGTTACAGTTAGAGCTGTAGTATTTCTGGTCAGGTGGTTCAAGGCAAGACATGTAAAAGGGCAATATTTACTTAAATATATATTCCAGTTTGATAAGATTCTTTTATGTTGCTCAAGTATTCATTTTTGGGGGTATAGTTTTCCTTTAAAGATGTCAAAGAGATGACAGAGATATCATCACTTTAATCATAGCAGAAAATGAATGTGTAAGGCCAACTGTAGTTGAGTCAACAAACAGTTTTACTTTTATGAAACCACTTGCACTATACTTCTAGTTTCCTTTATATGCTAGTCCTGTTGCTCATTATCATTGTCTCCTTAATGTGCATTACTTGCTTTATTTTAACAGGGTTGCACTGTTATAAAATATACTGCAGCCTGGAATGCAGTTTTCATCACAGAGTCTTTAGGCTTCAGCTCACTACGCGAAGATGCAAAAAAGCTTCTGGAGTTGCTCTTTGACTATGAAATTGAAAAAAGTCCCATTTTATTCCATGTTTTTAGTAATGGTGGCTTCATGTTATACCGCTATATTGTGGAGCTGCTGCACTCTCACTGTCGACTGAACAAACTGCATGTAGTGGGAACCATCTTTGATAGTGCTCCAGGAAACCGCAACGTCATTGGCTCAGTACGGGCTTTGGATACTATCCTTAGAACCTCCACTAATAATGCTATCCGCTTTTTAGCTTTAGCTGCTTTTGCAATCATGGTAATCATACTAAGGATCCTGCTATACCCAGTGACAAAGTTCCTGCATGAGAATCACTATGATGCTATGAAGAAGGACCCCTCACGCTGGCCTCAGCTTTATTTGTATTCCCGAGCTGACTCTATTATCTCATATCTTGATGTAGAGTCTATGATTGCTGCACGAAGAAGACGTTGCCTTCCCACTGAGACTTTGGACTTTGGGAAGTCCGAACATGTTAGTCATTTCCGTAGGTTTCCACAAAGGTATTCTGAAATGTGCACTTCTTTCTTAAGGGACTGTGTCAGGAAAGCAGCCATATCCATGCTGAGGAGTGAGCACCCAGTTTCCTTTTAAATGTCAGAATATTTGACCTGTGTGACTGTGACAAATAAATAGTGGCTTGTTCCTGTATCCTCCTTTCCTGGATGCATTATTTTTCACAATGTTCATGCTTAATGAATGCACACAATGCATGAACATTTTTCCAATCATAGCAGTAGAAAGAAAAAAGTTAGACAGAAACATTTAGGGTAGAACTACACTAGCGTTTTGAACACGATTCTGCCGGATCTGACGTGGTGTGCCAAAACGCAGGCGTCAAGTTGGCAACGGAAAACAAGGTAAGTAATAGCAATGTCGGATGGTGTCACAGCGTTCATCCGACACAACTGTCTGATGCAACTTTGTCCTAAGTAGGTATGCACCGAATCCAGGATTCGGTTCGGGATTCGGCCGAATCCTTCTGCCTGGCCGAACCGAATCCTAATTTGCATATGCAAATTAGGGCCAGGGAGCTAAATCACGTGACTTTTTGGCACAAAACAAGGAAGTAAAAAATGTTTTCCCCTTCCCACCCATAATTTGCATATGCAAATTAGGGTTAGGTATTCGGCCAAATCTTTCGGGAAGGATTTGGGGGTTCGGCCAAATCCAAAATAGTGGATTCGGTGCATCCCTAGTCCTAAGAGATAATTTCAGAAACTGTATTCCAGATGAGGAGATTTGTCGACATCATTGTTCAATAGCAGTATTGGACAATAATAACACAGAGGGAAATGGAACTAAATGAGGGAGAGATGAGTGGGGAGGTAGCGTTTACAGCCATGAAGCTTTACAAAAGTGATGGATGGAGAAGCAGATGGTCTTTAGTGTAATTCCACATAGGGATGAAACTCTGCCTATGCTGCACTTACTTACTTTCCTGCACCCAAAACCATTGCATTGACCCAGGTGCAGATACACATTGCGGTTTTAAGTGCTGAAATGCAAACTCCTAGACCTGGGCTGACCCCCAGTAGGGGCTGATTCTCATCTTGTGTTTTTCAGCCCCTTGTGGCTTTATCCTAAATTCCCTTCTTTCTCTGGGCTGTCTCTCATGGAGTAGTCTCTGAATTGCACCTTCTATATGTATGCCCTGAATAAATTAAGCTCCACATGGTACGAGGGAGTTACTGGGTCCCAGTTTTGGAAATTCATGTCCCAAGTTATCTAGCAGGGCCTGTGCAAAGGAAAAATCCCAAAGGCCAAAATCCAAAAAGAAGATATCATGCAACTCAATTCTAATTTATAAATTCAAAAAGGTTTATTCAAAACCTAATGTTAAAAATGCATACAGACCCCATGGTACTCCACCATATGCATTTCATACCCCCCAGTACCTATTTTATAAGAGATGCACCAACTCTGATATTTTTCCTGAATCGTTCATGAAAGATTTGTCTGAATTCCGAATCCTAATTTGCATATGTAAATTAGTGTCAGGAAGGGTTACCTCGCAAATCGTGTATGGTTAAAAATGTTTTGCTTCCTTGTTTGTGTGACAAAAATAGTGTGATTTTAAAGATTTGGATTCTGAAACCTACTGAAAATGGTTGAATTCTGACCCAATCCTGAACTAAACCCTGGATTCGTTGCATCCCTACTATTTTTAGGCAGTCTCTCTGTGGGGTTTGTATGTATTTTTAACATATATTTTGAATTAACTTTTTCTAATGTTATGAATAAGAATTGATTGGTCCTTAGAATAAGTCATATAGGATATCCTTTAACTAAATACTTATTGTAAATTTAAAAAATGTTTATTCGTGCATTTGCCAATATCTGTGCTATGCAGAGCTGTTTTCAAAAAACAATACTATACTAGAATAAAGTTACAGAGTAAGGGAAAGTGGATCAGGGAGAGGTAAGTGGGGAATGGATAGTAAGAATGAGGCGATTCCTGTAAGACCACAAAACTTCCTCAACTTGGTTTATAAGATGCCAAGCTTCCATAATTGCCCTTTCTATATGGAAGCCCTGAAACAGTGCATGAGTATGGTATGTAAGAAAATTCTCTAACTTCATGTTTGAGAGTATCTATCAGGGCCTTTTCAAATGGGCAATCCCAAAAAGTGTGCAAAGCTGTGGTGGTACCACAGATATGGCATGCATGAAGGTTTTAAAGGGAACTCTACCTTGAGTAGCCACCCATGCGATATCCTTGTGGTTTTTGGTCAACCTGTCTGAAGAAACATTTTACTAGACAGACTTTACAGTCACCAATCTTTCATCCCAGTACTCCCACACCTAACCAAACTCCTAGGATTTTGAAGTGAAGTCAAGTGATGGAAAAGGGAATCGTGTCAGGCCAGATTACACTCTCCAAAGAGCAGGGTTTCTGACTTCCCATAGTTGCCTACGCTCCTGATGCAATGTCAAAAGCCTCACAGGTCTGGACAAACAGTCTCACTGACTGCCAGTCTGTGCAGATGATAGCCACATTGTCTATTTACAGCAACAACTTGGCTGATCTTGGTGTGGGGATACCTGATCTCCGGGTTTCATCTGATGCCCTCGGCAAATAGCTCTAAATAAAAAGCAGAGTTGAAAGGGGACAGCCTTGTCTGACCCTAGACATAACTGGAAAGTGGTCAGTTATCCAGCCATTCACAAAACTGCAAATATTACTGTAGATAAAGCTATCTTTGATTCTGCATCCAGAAATGTTGCATGTCTGGCTGGGGTGGACAATATGCCCAATGGAAGCCTTCTGCCTGTTGGCTTGGTAACGATCAGGTAGTCCATATTCAGGAGAGATATGGGCCGCAATTTTTTACGGTCACGTCTATTACATTCCCCTTATACAAGATTGTGATCATTAGTTCCTCAGCAACTGGAACATTCTACCCTCCAACATAATCTCCTCATACAGCTATAGCAGATCCAGGGCCAATGACATGCCATAGTGCTACATAGAGCTTGACTGGGAGACTGCCACAGCCCAGGGTTCTGTCTCTCTTAAAGGCTCAGTGCAGCTCTTCCAGCTCCAAGGCTGACAGACCTGTGGCTTCAACAGTGTTAGTGATATGTCATTATACTTGTTTGTCACCAGATCGCTTCTCGGCCTTTTGGTGGTCATTTGGTATCAGAAGACGTTTCCTCTTGGCCTTGCAGGCATCGGTGGCTTTTTAGTCATCTTAAGCCTCATGCTCCCAGTGGTGAAACTGGGAGTGTTCTGCTAAGATGGATGCAGAGGAATGCCAAGTCCCGAACTATGCTCGGGTGAAGCACACTATCAGGATTGTAGTGGAAGAAGATGTGATCATGGAGAACAGGCTGTTGTATATTGCGGACATCATCCTTCGTGACTTAGGCCAATTTGGAAGGAAGGAAACATTGGGTTTCCTTTTTAAACCACTAGCCAGATGCTCTGGTGCCAGTTCACAACAAAAACTACCTTTTCAGCCTTTGCCAACATTAGTAGTCTGCCATTAACCATAGAGACCCCGACAGAATTCCTCACCTTGCAACATTATTCCTTTAAAATTTTGTAACATCCAGATAATACCAAGGAGTGTCCCGGTTTTAAGGGTAGCTACAGTCCATCTTGTTCCACCCCAATGTCATCCAAAGGAGTAGGAGGAAGAAGTAAGGCATGGAGCTACATTCAGAGTCTTATTGCACTACAGAGCAATCCTTCTTCAATGGCCCTGGGCCAACACATGCTCTTTAGAGTAAAAAAGGACACCATTTTTGTCCAGCTTTTCTCTCTACTGCACATGCGCACCTGCATGAATAAGGAAGAATTAGGAAGGCAATTGCTCCAACGGTACTTGCTCAGAAGTACCCTGGGCTGGTAAAGTTTTCTGCTAACAGATCTAAAATCTGGCAGGTCCTGATACAGTGATGCCTTTAATTTTAAGGATTCTGTTTTATGGGAATTCCCACTTCTGCTTATACAATATTGTGATCATGTTTTCCCTCATTGACTTGGGCATATTGCTCAAGTAGGTACAGACTAAACAGTGCTGCTCAGAGAACGTTCTGTCTTGCTTCAAGTGATACTGACACTAAAAATGTTCTTTTCAAAATATTAATCTACATTAAATGTTACCTATAGGTCCTGTTGATCATTTTTCACCGATGGATCTGCTTTTGTAAGCAATTGTTACTTGATTTTCCTTAACCTGATTGTTTTGCCAACCTGACTGTCCCTTCTCAACCTGTCAGTTAGAGTTTCTAATGCTAACAGACAAATATTGCAGCCCCCTCATCTTTAGGCTTCTGAGGAAGTGGCGTGAGGCAACGTAAAGCGTGAGGGTTGCTACACTGTTGTTATCTATTGAATTTTTGTTACAATAAATTTTCAATTTTAATATATACCGGATGCTGCCTGGTGCTCCGTACAGTTTGTTACTGATGGACAATCACCTTAATGCTATACCAGAGACATTTCTCTACCTTCCAGCAAGGGCTTCCCGGTGATTCATTTTGACCGGATCGGGGTGAGTGCTCTCCAAATTTGATGGTTTGTTTAAGCCCCCTCATAGAGGTACATGGGGGTAAGAAAGGTAATGTAAAAGCATCTTGCACATATGTTTACAGCAAAATTATAAATCGTATGCAGACACTATTATGATAGATATAGAAAAAGGTTATATTCTGGTGACAGTATCTCTTGAAGAGTAATAGTACATGGGAGATTGGTCACTAAATGTCCCCCTGAAATGCTTTCCTACCAGCAATAAAGTAAATTGCCAAAAGGAAAACCCACTCTGTGCTTCAATTTCATATCAGCAATTTATTTTCTTGCCAGTGGGAAAGCATTACCTTCTCCCTTCCCAGCAGGTCACTATTCAGCTTCCAGGAGCCTGGGCCATATGGAGAACCATAGCTCGGACACCCCTGAGAGTGGGGGGAGGTGAACACAAAGTCACTCCTAGAACACACTCCAGAAGCTAGTGCTAGATTTACCAAATTGTTATATTAGTATTTTGTGCATGTATTGACATATTTAGTTGTAAGCTGTAGTTTTTAGAAATGCTGTGTGTGTAGTGTGACTATAGGTTTACTAGTTACAATATACCTTAATCGAAATACAAATTAATCAAGTCACTTTTAATTCGATTGTACAGCAAAATCTAATCAAATAAACCGTGAAATAAACAAATCAGTACAGGAGATGAAAGTTAAATTTTCTGCATTCAGATAGAAGCTGGTCATACATGTACCAATAAATGGTTCAAACAAATGCAACAATAGAAAGAGCCATCCCCACCATGTGTAACCATGGGGAAATCATTTAGATATTGTACAGGATTGACTAGTGTGTGTGGCCACTTTTAGGGTGATGGCAAACAAGAAGTTTTGTGGCCTGTATCACTCGCAGTCCACAAATCCTGAAAATACCTGTGTATTGTAGTCAACAGAAATCGCTGCTGGTAAAGCTGATCACCCATGTAATATTCTACCAATGCCTCTTCTGGCAATTTCTCACAGTTATGTAGGTAATCAGTTTTACCAAAAATGATTCCTACTGACTACAATATAAAGGTATTTTGGGGAGATTTTGCCAGTGGGTAGCACATATTTCCCCAGGTGATGAATCTGGTGTACCGTCATCCTTAATGTTACATTATCTGCAAAACTTTGCAACTGTTCACAGTAGTATTCCAAAACAGCATTTGTTAGATACATTGTTAGAAGACAGTGGCAGTCAATATTCCTTTGTGGTACTGGTGATTATTATGACCCCCCAGCCTAGAATCCTGCAGCTGGTCAGGTTCCTGCAAAAAGCCATGTACTTAAAGGGATACTGTCATGGGAAAACATGTTTTTTTTTTTTTTTTTCAAAACCCATCAGTTAAAAGTGTTTCTCCAATAGACTTCTGCACTGAAGAGCAAATAGATTTTTTTATATTCAGTTTTGAAATTGGACATGGGGCTAGACATTTTGTCAATTTTCCAGCTGCCCCTGGTCATGTGACTTGGTCCAGAACTGCTTTCTGGTAGGCTGTTGTTTTCCTTCTCAATGTAACTGAATGGGACATGGGTTTTTATTATTGAGTGCTGTTCTTAGATCTACCAGGCAGCTGTTATCTTGTGTTAGCGAGCTGTTATCTGGTAACCTTCCCATTGTTCTGTTGTTAGGCTGCTGGGGGGGGGGGGTCGATATCACTCCAACTTGCAGTACAGCAGTAAAGAGTGATTGAAGTTTATCAGAGCACAAGTCACATGACCAGGGGCAGCTGGGAAAGTAACAAAATGTCTAGCCCCATGTCAGATTTCAACATTAAATATAAAAAAAATCATTTTTCTCTTTTGAGAAACAGATTTCAGTGCAGAATTCTGCTGGAGCAGCACTATTAACTGATGGATTAAAAAAAATATATTCCCATGACAGTATCCCTTGAATGTACTGCAGTTAGGTAAATTCCTGCCTATACCTTCATTGTGAAAATAACACTGTTTTTCCATTCCTTTGTCTGTAGCTAACTAACCTTAAACAGTTATCAGCAACAGAGTACACATTTGCATTGATTAGACTGTAAGCTCCTATGGGGCATAGGACATATATAGATATACACTATGATGTATGCCAATGTTCAAAATGAAAGAGGAAGGAAAGGTTAAATCATTGTGGATGCCAAATGTTAGTCACCTCTCATTGATTATAATCACTTACTGACACCCCAAAAACTGCACAGGCCCAAGTTTACTATGTATTCAAATTACATTCTGTAAATCGCACAACAATGCAACAGAGTGTGCACAACTTTCTGTGTTTATTCAGAAGAAACACACAACATTTCAGGGCAGAGCATTTTATCAGGTACAGAAAAAGTGTGCACAATAGGGTTGCCATCTGCTCAGGAAAAAAATACAGCCATTCCTATATATATTTATCATTTCCCCCTATTAATAACATTGGGATTAACCATAATTTTTACTGGCCAGACCGGTAAAATACCAGCTAGGTGGCAACCCTAGGGCCCAAAGCTTTTTATTATTCTAACCCTTATGGTAGTGATGGTTAAGGTTGCCACCTTTTCTGGAAAAAAATACCAGCCTTCCTATATGATTCTCTTTTCCCCCTATTTAGTAACATTGGGATCAACCATCATTTTTACAGCAGTGGCAACCCTACCTGCAATGGGTACTGGATCTCCTAGAAAAACTCTTTCTGTGCAGGTTGAGCATGAATATAGTTGTGCTCATAAGCTTGCATGCCCTTGCAGAATTTTTGATTTCTTAAACATTTTTTGGAGAATATGAATGATAATACAAAAACTTGTATTCACTCATGGTTAGTGGTTAAGAACTGGGGTATGTAAACTTTTGATCAGGGTCATTTGGGTAGTTTGTGTAGTGATTATGATTTAAAAAGAGTAAACACAGTTGTTTGACAGCCTTCAGCCAACCACTAATCATAAGTGAAAGAAAAGTTTTTGTTTTTATTCAAATTCTCTGAAAAATGGTTAAGAAATCATAAGTTCTGCCACAGTATGTAAACTTATGAGCACAACTGAATGTGTGACAAAAGCTATGCAAGTCTTGAGTTTAGAATTATTACAGTAAATAGTAGACATTTTAATACTGGTGCCACACTGACTGACAAACACAGGCTTGTATGGGGCAGTTTATCGCTGCTGCTGCAGCTGCTTAAAGGAGAACTAAACCCACCAGGTGCCCCCCAAAGGCCCACCTCCCCCCCCCCTGTTCTATTGCCCCTAAAGGTGGCCATAGACGCACAGATAATATCGTACGAAACGAATTTTCGTACGATATTCGGTGCGTGTATGGTGGGAAATGAGCTGACCGACATCGTCAGAGGATTAAGATATCGGTCGGCTGGTTGATCGGACTGGACGGAAAATTTTGATCGGATGCCTTTGAAAGCTCCCTGAACATCGGCCATTGTTAGTGCTGAATCGTCAGATACAAGTAGAATTCTATTGTTTCTACCTGTATATCTGACGATTCTGCTCTACACGTGTGTTGAAACAAAGAATCTTTCTTAGATCGTAATTGTTACGTCTATGGTCAGCTTAAGTCCCTACTTACCCCTCCTTCTTGATCACTGTCGCCGGCTCATGCGCAGTCTTCCGATTTCACGAAGAAATAGTAAATGGAAGACTTTGTGAACTTCGGGCGCATGCGCAGTAGGACGAACCGGCAAATGTGTTGTACTGCGCATGTGCCGGCGACTGTGATCAATCCAGGAAGAAGATGTCAAAGAAGAAGATGGAGGCTGTGTACTACGCTGGAGGGCACCAAGAAGTTGGGGTAAGTAGGGACTTAGGGGCAATAGAACGGGGGAGGGGGTTAGCGCCCAGGGGGTTTAGTTCTCCTTTAAAACATTCCTAACACCAGAAGCTTTTTCTAAGCCTCCAGGCCTGCCACACTGACCCTAAATAAATATAACAGCTGAAAAATATAACTTTGTCCCTATAAGCAGCATGCTAACACTGATTTGAGACTCAAAATGTATTTAAATCAATTCAGTGTAGTTATATCATACGCTGTATCAGGGCCGCCATCAGGGGGGGACAAGTGTCCCGGGCCGGCGCTGAAGGGAGGCCGCAGTGCTGCACTTTTTGAAGAGCAGGCCCCCCCTTGACAGCGCCTCACTCACGCTGCTAGTGCCCGATGGTTGCAAGATGCAGCTGGGGTTTCATGTGCAGTGGGGAGGGCACGTCTCCCTTCTTCCCTTAGGCAGTTTACCCAAATGACAGGGAGAGCTGCAGATGGTGCGTATGTTTTTATAAAGGCGACTCCTCCCTCCTGTTCTGTCTGTGCTCTGTGCAGGCTACTGCAGCGTCTCTCTCTCCGCCCCAGCTGTGTGGCGTAAGGATCTGCCACCTGTCAGTTCGCACTCGCTATCCATCTTTAACCCAATACTGGTAATACTTATACACACACACACACTCTCTCTCTCACACAGGGCCATCAGGGGTTACAAGTATATGGGCTGGGCAAAAGGGGAGCCTGGCAGTGGGGAGGGGGGGTATTTTAACTGTGGTGTGGAGTGGGCATTTTGTTATATGGGGCACTGCGCTGTATATATTTGTTTTGGCATTTGCCAGAATGTGTTAACATGTCGAAGCGATTCCATGTGTGCTAGAAAGATCACAGCGCCATCTGTTGGTTGCAACAGCACAGCATAAACTGCTTGAAGTCTCAGCCAAATCTACTCGCTTCCTGGTACTTCAGCGCGCATAAGCCGCAACTCCTACACCTCCTCTTTTATGTACAGTCTTCACAGTATTAGGGATCTGCAAAATAATACCTGATCCCACACATAAACCTATAATCATCCTGCCACGCGTTTCACTTTATAAACGTTGCTAATCATCAGTGCATTGTTTGCTTACCTGGCGCTGGCGGGCTATATTTTGCGAACTATTGTGTAGCAGCGACCTCTGTTGGTGAATGTCCGAAGCACACGGCCTTTCATCTACGGGGAAAATTGGTAGTGCATATATTAATCGCCCCGCGCAGCCCGCTGGCCCGGACTGGTAATCTGTGGGTTTTTAGAGGGGCTGCTGCTATATGGAGCCATTGAAAGTCAGTATTTAGTGGGCTCTGATTTGGCCTCTGTGTACCTGAATTGCCATGGCCTAGTTTAATTCTCTGTCCGGACCTGGCAGTGGCAGCCTGTATCGAGCCCTGTAAGTTCAATTCGAAAAGGTTATAGTCTTAAGTCTTTTATAATGGACGGCTACTTTGTATTTTACGGACGAATTTGTATGTGGGCCTAGTGGCACCAACTCATTGTAAGACAAAATCAAACACTGCAGCGCCCTCTGTTGGGTAACGTAGCAGAAATAATACATTGCGCCCTCTGTTGGTTTTCTTAGATGAAGTTAGCCCTCTGTTCGTTAAATTTTAGCAGAGATACCCTGCAGCGCCTCCTGTTGGTTAATGTAGCAGAGCTTAGACATTGCAGCGCCCTCTGTTGGTTAAATTTAGCAGAAGCAATATGCTGCAGCGCCCTCTGTTGGTTAAATTTAGCAGAAGCAATATGCTGCAGCGCCCTCTGTTGGTTGAACTCAGTAGAGATTACACTGCGGCACCCTCTGCTGTTTATTTTGGCAGTAATAGCAGTGCAGCGCCCTCTGTTGGTTTATTTTGGCAGTAATAGCAGTGCAGCGCCCTCTGTTGGTTTATTTTGGCAGTAATAGCAGTGCAGCGCCCTCTGTTGGTTAATTTGGGCAGTAATAGCACTGCAGCGCCCTCTGTTGGTTAATTTGGGCAGCAATAGCACTGCAGCGCCCTCTGTTGGTTAATTTGGGCAGCAATAGCACTGCAGCGCCCTCTGTTGGTTTATTTGTGCAGTAATAGCACTGCAGTTCCCTCTGTTGGTTAATTTTGGCTGTAATAGCGCTGCAGCGTCCTGGTAGTAACAGCACTGCAGCGCCCTCTTTCGGTTAAGAACAGCACTGCAGCGCCCTCTGTCGATTAAAGTTGACAAAGAGTACTGCAGCACCCTCTCTTGGCTCATATGCATAGGAAGCACTGTAGATATTAAAGGAAAACTATACCAGTAGCATGTGCCATTGGGTCATCCTAAATAGAAAATTGTAATTTTAAAAAAAAATGACAGCCTCCTGGGATCTTAGGATTCAACTGTGCACACAAACAAACATACCAAACAGACTATAATGTTAGGTCACATGAGCCAATTAACAACAGAGTTGTGTCCTTTGTTTCCACAGTCTTCCTGTTACAGTTAAGAGTTGAAATAGGTCAGAAATATTTCTGACCAGAAATAGGTCAGGTGATCTCTGAGGCAGCACACAGACCATCACGAAATGGTGGTTCAAGGCAAGAGATGTAAAAGGGCAATATTTACTGAAATATATATATCCCAGTTTGGTAAGATTATTTAATATGCCACTTAATATGATATAAACTATCTGTTGTTACAAAGTAGAAGTAGTCAGCACAATGATTATCACCTTATTTTTCAAGCTGGTGCACATTCCTCAGTGGCCACTCTCCACTGCCATATCAATCAAAAGAATTGTGAACAGCATCACACAATAGTTCTTCTTATTTAAAAACCCTTTATTTGAATTTAGGGCATCACTGCGTTTCGGACCGTGTGGCCTTTTTTCAAGCATACTGGTCCAAACTTAATAATGTTATTTATACTCTCTAGCACCAACTAGTGTTAATTGATATAGACAATTTTTTACCCTCTACACAATCAAAAAGAAAAAACCATCAAGTGTAATAGTTCAACACACAATGTCCATTTTCAACTTGCATCAGGTGCTCAATATTCTAAGGTAAATGCTTGATAAGCTGTCAATATATAAATGTCTGTAAAAATACAAAAAAGAAGAATAAATAATCAATAAAAACTATTTATGCGTTAAAGGGGTTGTTCACCTTCCAGACACTCTTTTCTGTTCAGTTGTTTTCAAATTGTTCCCCTGAAATAAAGACTTTTTTCAATTACTTTCCATTATTTAGCTTTTACTGTTTTTCCAAAATCTAAGTATAAAGTTGAATGTTGGTGTCTCTGGTGTTTGCGTCTGCAGCTCAGTAATTCAGGTGCAGACTCTAAACAGATACAATTTTTCAACATTTAATTGATACATTTCACAGCAACATCTCTGGAGTATTAGCAACTATTGTATCAATTCTAACAGCTGCCTGTAATGAAACCCAGAGATGCTGCTCAGCAGGGACAAAGATAAGAAATGTATCCATTAAATGTATCAGTTTAGAACAGTTGAGGTTGACAACCCCCCCCCCCCACCGAGCTGCTTTAGAAGGTGAAAAATGACACTTCACACATCAATATTAGAAAAACGGTTACAAATAGAAAATAGACAGTAATTGGAAAAAGTTATTTCTGGTGATCTATCCGAAAACAACTAGTTGTTTGATGGGGAACAACCCCTTTAAAAACATGCTATCTGTGTTTTATGTACAAGGCAAATGACAAACTATCTGAAAATCGGACTTAAGTCATATTCTTTATTCAAGAAGAATAAATTATGGATCGCACACTCATCAAATAAAGAAAAAAAGAAAATTTATTGAATCCATGCCAAATCACAAAAGATTGAGAAGGCACATATTCTTTATTCAGGCCCCCTGGCTCCAAAGTATCTAGTTTACGGTGGATCCATTTAGCCTCTCTGTATAATAATTCTTTCTGTTTATTGCCACCCCACTGTTTGTTCTCAATGGTTTCCACTATCTGGAATTTTAGTTGATTTACTCTAGGGACACACTCCATAAAATGACCAGCCACAGCCTGTTCATTTTTTCCTGTCTTAATTTGGCCTACAGATGCTAGTCCACATGGACATTTAATAACATAAATTGCATATGTTGAACTACAAGAGTAATGGATGTGAATTTTTATAGGATAACCCTTTCTAGGGTTCTAGATGTGCATTCAGAGAACATTTAATAAAGGGTAAGGCCATATTAATAGCACCAACAAATTGTTCCAGGGTCCAACGTGGCCCCACCCTCAATGCAAACATCATCAACGTATCTCATCCACACATTACAGTGTCTCTTAAATCATTCATTACTATACACAAATTAGATTTCAAATTGGTTCATGAAAATGTTTGCGTATGCAGGGGCCACATTGGATCCCATAGCTGTCCCTCAGACCTGCATATAGAATTGTCCTCAAATTGAAAGTAATTATTATGCAGAATAATTCACAAATTACAATTACAAATTTCTTTTGTGACCCATCCAGGCTCTCATCATTTAATAACTCAGATGTGACAGCCTCCACACCACCATCATGTGGGATGGAGGTGTAGAGTCTCTCCACATCAAGAGTCACCAGCCATACCCCTTCCACATCACCTGAAAAATTTGATTGGTAGAGATGTGTGATAAGTTCCGTGAGAGGGAATATCCAGAATCTTTGCTGAAAACACAGGGAGACCCTTGCCTCAGGCGGCATGGAGCGGCCTGTTTCCAGGGGCGGCAAAAAGCCGCCTCTGGTAACTTTAAAGGCCAAATTTTTCATTTTCTAAAATGGAAATTCGGCTCTTCTAGTGCAATGAGGGCAATAGCGCTCGCTGCTCTAGAGATGCGGCCCCTCCTCCACCCGCTCCGACGCTAGAAGTTAGAAGAGCGGAGCGGGAGGGGGGCGGCATTGGGGCGGCAGCAGCCCCTGAAACGCCCCTGCTGAAACGTTGCAGTGATGCCCTAAATTCAAATAAAGGGTTTTTAAATAAGAAGAACTATTGCGTGGCGCTGTTCACAATTCTTCTAATAAACTATCTGTTGCCCAAGTATTCATTTTGGGGGTATAGTTTTCCTTTAAACTGATAAGAACAGATGACATTGAATCATCCTTCTTGAGTTCTAACAGAGCTCATGGACTCTCAAAGGTCTACATAAAGGCATGGACTACAATGCCCAAGTGTCCCAGGCTCGACCGAAGGACAGCATGAGCAGGTGGGACCACCTTCACCGAAGCTAGTGTGAGTCCCATATCCCCACCCTGCACCCAAGGGGGTTTGGGGTCATTTGGGCTCCCCTTCACCGAAGCTAGGGGGAGTCCCGTATACCCTGGGTTCTACCGAAGCTTCCCCCAAGGGGTGTTATGGCCTGGGGTCCAGCCAAAAGGGATTATGACACCCATTCATGGTTAAAAGTGAAAGTATTGACACTAGACAGAAAAAAGAAAAAGATACATTTAAAAAGGAAACCTTACTGACCAAACATTTTTTTTTTAAACAAAACATAATATTCTGGAGGTGGTACGTAAGGATGCAGGTACAGTGAATAAGAACTCTTTATTAAGACGTGAGGCATTCTGGATCTGGAAGTTTTTTGTGAAAGTTTAATATTCCCTCTTTTTCTCACAGATAAGAGAGGTCGGGGTGGTTTTCATAAAGAAATAGAGTTAAGTAATAACCCCATTGGCTGTGAATAAACATTTTTCACATGTTTTATATGTATGTTATATACTGTTTTTCTCCAATTACATAATTCAGGATTGGACTCTTAAATGGACAATTCTTTAATGATGGACTTTTTTCATAATGGACTTTATGTGAATATAATTGGACAAAAAGAATTGTGTTTGAAGGGTTAACTCACCACACGTGATGTGTTGCATTATGGGAGATGAGGGAGGAGTTTATGGTTTAAAGGTGGTGTCATGATACAGGCCTGTAATAGCTAATAAAACAGGCCAAGGTATCATGAAAAGCATTTCTGACTAAATTAGACAGATAACAGGCCTCTCTTCACTAAGGTCTGGAGTTAGCCATGTGTAACAGGATCACAACATCTGCCCTTCTCCAAGCCCTGGCTTGAGCCATAAAATAACAGGAGGGACAGCCCAAGGAGGGAGAACTTAAAGTTCACACAAAGGCTTCTCACAGGTGAAGGGAAGGTCACAAATAATACAACCCAAAACATATTCATCCTCCCAGAACCCAGACCTGTTGTACCAACAGTGTTAAAAACTGGTGATGGGTTCAAAGTAATATTGGGTTTCAGATGAGACCAAACATGACTAGGTTTGGTACTCTGTGTATCAGATGTGAATATCAGGGCAGGGGCAGGTCACACAGTATTGATGTTTATTATCTATGGAATCCAGGAGAGAATTCATAACCAATGAATATAATATCATATCTCTCCTATGTTCCTATAGGGAGTTATGATCATTGTATTCTTGGTCCAGTTGCTTCTCCCAGGAGGTCATAAAAACTCAGTCTGTGTCCTGCTAGGCCACGCCCCCTTACATTCCTGAGGGAGGGGGAGTGTGCAGTTACCTGATGCCCTGAAATCACTGATAAATAGTAAGCTCTTCTGACTAAGAGTGGATTTTACTTTGGAGGACCAATTGCGATTGGGAGTTTCCCCGTTTGTTTCCCCTTGCCTCCAGGACCAGGAATTCTATATCTTGAAGCTAAGTATAGGTTTTCCTTGTTTTCCCCTTTTATTTTATAACTGTTTGTATTATCGATTGTATGTCTCTTTTTGTAATATCATTTTTGTTAACTGCACTGTTATACCTTTGATAATATTAAAATTATAACTTAATAAGTTTGTCTCTGGTGCTCTAAAAGAACCTAGCCTGAAAGAGAGTAATTGTGAGCCTTAACCCTCTGCATGCTGAATGGGAATGCTAGTCTGTATGTATGCTAGTTAACCATTTGAGTGCTGGTAGGAAGTGTGTGTTTGAATTAACCCCTTCACTACTAGAATACCTGGTTTCTCTCAACACCAGTGTGAAGTTGAGAGTGGTGGCAGCAAGTTGTGTGTGTTTGTGGGTGTTGGTTGGTGTTTGGGGTGCTGTTCTGCTAGTCTAACCTGTGCGCAAGGTGGGTGAGAGACTGAGTGAGTGACCCCTGACAGCCACACCCTGAAGTCACGTGCGGTTGGAAGTACCGTCTCCGTGACAGGTGGTTTGTGCATTTGGGGATTATATCCTGATGAAGGGAGGGTAACCCCCCCGAAACGTTGATTTTTTTGGTGGCACATTAAAAGGGGAAATTCCCCATCTGCAAGAGAATTGTGTGTGTGGATCCGTCTTTCCAAATTTGCTGTTGCTAAGGGATCTTGCCCGGTCTACGGAGAACCAGCACCACTAAAGCAGTGAGTGAATTGCCAGTGTGCAGTGGATCTACTATATGTCCTTTTGGCTTGGCCTGGGACACTTTAGCATCGTAGGCCTATGCTTTGGCCTTTGGCTAAGATCAAGTGTAGTGCTAAGCCTTTTGGCTAGGTACACCTTCTGTGTAGCAGGACACTTGGTTCTCTGGCTGGCTAAGTTTCACACTGGGCCTTTTGGCTAGGCATCCATTTTCATGCTCTTCCATGAGAATGGAGACACGCTTAGTCCTCTGGTCTAAGGCAAGAAGGCAGAAGCTTGATGAGAGCAGATGTGCTGTGCTCCCGGAAGGGATGCTTGATTCACTTTTTTGGGTCTTGATTAAAGCATATGCACTTGTTGCGCAAATCTTCACTTCACCTCACCAATGCCGCTCAGCGGGGGGCAAAGCCGTTTTTTCTTTCTTCCGGCCACCAGCTGGACCAGCCTTACCAAGGCAATCAATGGCATTGCACCTCTCACTACAGCACCTTTTTTGTGTTTGATGCCCTTTTATTAGACACCAGTGGGATCACCTGACTATAGCTGGAAAGGGTGGGGGCTACAATATATTGCAATGTTGTTTAAAGGGTAAGGCATTTTTTAGTAGCTGTATGCACAGAATGTCTCAATGT
>CM044437.1:83381918-83404829 GCA_024363595.1 Xenopus borealis
CCCCCCCCCCCAAACACAAAACCCTGCGGGCCTGGGACAACTGTCCCCTCTGACTGTGACCCCCTAATGGGGGCCCTGCCTCCATGCCAAAAGGGTTTTGGGGCAAGGATCTTCAGACCCCTTCACTGCAATTCTAGGTCAATTTATCTAAATCCCTCCAGCAAAAGGCTTCCAAGGGAAAACGAAACAAATGACTCTGAAGAGATCCAAATATTTATGAGACTTTGACGGGACCAGATTAGTGCAGACCTATAAGAGTCTATTGCACAAACCTTTTAGAAAAAAGACATTAAAAAAATTGTTGGATGTCAAGAAATTAAATAAATAAATAATATAAAATCCATAAAAGTGATGATGATTCACCCCAGCTTATTGGCCTGTAATTAAACATTTCTATTATGTCCAAACATTCCCTCCTAGTTCTGTTCATTTAATCAGTAGGCTATTGCACCAGATCCAAATGTGCTAGAAAAGTACTATGGTAACCAGGGCCGCTTTAACAATACAAGTGATGGGGTGTCTGCCCAGGGCCCCCTGATTTTGGGGGCCCACTGCACCGGGGGCAGGGCAAGACGCAGGGAGGGAGACAGAGGGAGTGGACGCACACAGGACGGAAGAAGGGGAACAGGGAGGGAGGAAGATGGAGGTAGGGGACACACACAGGAAGGGAGGGGGCGCACACAGGGAGGAAGACGGAAGGACGGAAAACCATAAAACATCCTAACACAGTTCATAAGGCTCCAGGCTTCCAGCATTGCCCCTAATGTATGGGTGCCCTCAAACAGGCCATAAAGTGTGGTGTGTAAGAGAAGGTTTCTTGGCACACAGTTTCTGAGTTCATGATCTTCTAGACTAGAGCATCAAGCAGGGCCTGTGCAGATGGGCAATCCCAAGAAGAGTGCATTACTCTTTCTTCATAAATGATGCACTGTGGACCTGCACAGGTTATGGGCATGCATGAATGTCTGAAGGGGAAGTCCACCTTAGGAAGCTATCCATACAATTTCTTTGTGCTTGTTTGTCAGTCTGTCTGAAGAAACATTTTCTCAGACAGCCTTTGCTATGGCAGGACCTTGTTCATAAAGACATGGGACTCACAATCATAGGCGTTTTCCTTATCAAGACTAACTATGTCTGTGTACATAGCAATCTTTGATGTAGTGGACCATATCTCCAATGAATGCAAGGCTATCTGCAATCTGGTGGCCCAGAATACCATAAGTCTGGATGACAATTTCCTTATGATAGCCTTCAGCCTGTTGGCAAGTACTCTGGAGAGGATCTCGTAGTCCACATTCAGAAAAGAGATTAGATGATTTTTAAAGCCACATCCCTCCCTCTTCTGCTTATACAAGATCATGATAATTCCTTCCCTCAGCAACTGGGGCGTTCTACCCACCAAAGCCATCTCCTCATACAGCTCGACCAGGTCCAGACCAGTGAGATCCCACAGCACTAGATACATCTCCAGGTTGCTGATGGATTTGGTGGATTTGTAAACACATACTCACACATTCTGTGCTAAAATATGCTTTGTGTGCCTGCAACCGAGAAGATGCAATGGCCCTGGATGAAAGCATAGAAACACACTGATTCAAGCGTAGGGGCTGATTCTCAGCCTACATTTGTCCACAGGCTAAGAATCAGCCCAGTGTGGCCATAACCTTGAGTTAAGTTAACTTTTAATGTGTTTTTTTTAAAGTCCTATTCTTAGCAATTTTTCCAATGGTTTTTATTTTTAAAGTCTTGGAATTATTTGAATTATTACACAAATATTCTGCCTCTTTTCAGCTTTGAAATGGGGGTCTCTAACCTAAGTAGCCAAACAACTATTGCTTTATGAGGATATAATTTATTGTTACTTTTTATCTCTTATCTCTTTATCCAGGCCTCTCCTATTCATATCACAGTCACTCATTCATACCATTTCCTGGCTGCTAGGATATCTTGGAATCCAGCAACTAGATTGCTGCTGAACAAAATGTTTATTCCTCCAAAAGCATAAAAATTAAAAAAAAAAACAGTTGTAAAATGTCTTTGAATACTGTCTACTTCATACTAAAAGTTCATTTACAGGGAAGCTACCCTGTTTAAGGAATGTTGTTTGTTTTTTCTAAACTGCAGTGACCCCTGTTGCTTAAATTATTAAATTTTGCCCACACTGAACAGAGCCTTTCTGATGCTTATTTAAGATGAAGAAATACAACTATTATACACTTTAACACAGAAAAGTTCTGCTCCTCAAATATTCTCCAGAGCACTTTTACAATGTATGTTCTTTGAAAAAAGATTTTTTGGGGGGGAATTGAATCACATTTCTGGCTGCTTCAGACAGAACATCATTACATCTGTGACCCTCTGTCTATCAGCTGGGCCCTCAACATGGTGACTAGAGAAAGGGATGGTTTTGTTGTACTACAATTTTAATGCAGTGATTGAAGAGATAAGGGTAGTTCTTAACCATGAAATAGACATTTATTCAATCTAAATTAGGCATGTATACAGTGTATCCATGTGAGGTAGTATGAGGATGTAGTGACTTTCAGGTAAAAGTTAGATATGTGTACACAAGTAGACAGAAGATGTAACTTGATTTGATTTAAATGAAAAGATTCTTCCCATCATGCAGTATATGGCCCAGGGTCGCTTGCTCATGGTGTGCCCAAACAAACAGTTAATGAAGTTGGAGTGCAGGGACACAGTGAAAGAGATATTAGTCTGTGACAGTAAAGCTTCTGTGGTTGTATGCCTCAGAGATTTAAGGACACACCTCAAGTAGGGTTGCCACCTTTTCTTAAAAAAAAATCTGGCCTTCCTATATATTTAGCTTTTTATCCTATTAATAACATCAGCCATCAAAAATCCTGGTCAGGCCAGTACAAAACCAGGCAGGTGGAAACCCTAACCTCAAGTGAAGGAAACTCAGCTGGAAAAGGACTCAGGCATGTTTTAATTCTTCAGAGGCTTCTATTGCATGGAATGTGGAACAAAACACTCTCTCTAATAATGAACCTACATTTTGTGTTAAAAAATATTTTGTTATATATAAAAAATATTTTTAAAAGGCATTTACAAATGACCTTTGCTATGAAGAGCTCTATTTCAGAAAACAATAGTATACATTATGTATAATAAAGCTATGGAGAGCAGGGAGGTGGATGGGGAAGAGGGGAAGAAGAGAAGTGGGAAAATGTAGCTGAGTTCACAGGCCCAAAACTTTATGTTCAAACAAACACAGAATAAGGGAAGGCTTGGTGAAGGGGAGGAATTTAATCTTCTTCTTCCTCAGGTCTGTTTCAGTTGTTGTAGTCCCAAAGCAGGCTGTGGATCACCTTGTTGTAGTCGAAAAATGAGGTGATGCCTCTTCAATAACTGCTTTAAAATACCGGCCAGGTGGCAACCCTAGGCTTAGGGCACACTGTGTTTAAGAGTGCGACCCCATCTAGGCTTGACCTTGTCCAGCTTGGAAACAGGCAGAGCATCGGTTACACTTGACCCTCTCCAACCTTTGGTCTCTCTCCTTTGGCTTAAGTTGTAGGCTACCCATCACCATCCATTCCCTCCTGAAGTGGAACGTGGGCTGTGGGCACATTGGCTGAAGGCTTCACTGCTCTCAAGCTGAGTATTAGGGCAGACTTAAAGAAGCAGATGCACTCTGTGCCCTTGCACCATTGTTTTGAATCTGACACACGCAGTGGAGCAAAAGCAGAGTTCAGCCCAAATACCTGAAAGAAATCATCTCCGCTCCACTGTTAGGGTTGCCATCTGGCCGGTAAAATTGTAGGTTGATCCCAATGTTATTAATAGGGAAAAAAGATAAATTGATAGGAAGGCCAGTATTGTTTTTCCAGAAAAGGTGGCAACCCTATTCACAGTGTGTGTGTTCATCCAGCTGGAAGCAACTTAGGTTAATGAGAGGCTAAGTGCAGTGACTACAAGTAGAGCCCAATAAGGGCTGTGTGTAGTAACATGCCAAACAACACCAGTCTGAGTGTTTTCTTGGAAAAAATGGGTGGCTGGAAAAGGTAATGAAATCAATCTGGAGGTCCATTATTTGTAAAAACTGGGCTGTCTGTGGAAAAAGGTAGTGAAACCAGTCTTGGGGGTTTTCTGTTGTAAAACAATAGGCTTCTAGAGAGGTGAGAACATCTGGGGGGTGGTACTAGGATAACAAGGGTACTTACAGTGGTAGTAAACAGAGAGATATCATAACTAAAACGTGATTTTTCTCCCACCCTCCCTCCCTAAGTTTTTTCTTTAAAGAATTGATAAGTCAGTACAAAAAAACAGAAAATCAGTGGAGAGTGGAGGCAATGCCGGTCCTCTGTGGTGGTTGGCAGGCCCTGGAACTTTGTGGCAACTACTGGGAATCCACCTGGCACTATGGTTGCCACCTTTTCAGAATTTTTTGACCGGCTAGTGTTGGGGGCGGGAACAAAAGCAGTGTGCTGTGACATAAAGGGGCGGGGCCACATCAAACAATGACCAGAAGATGGAGAAAAGGTAAGTTTCCAGGAGAGGACTTTTGTTAAAGTGATTCTGACACTAAAAAATGAATTTTAACATATGAATGTACATTAAGGGGCAAATTTACTATTATTCCCCCAAAAAAATTTGTTTCTATTCAATATTCGAAGTAGGCAATCAATGAAACTTAAAAAATAAAATCCTTCCTGATCGAATGATTGAATATTCGTCCATTCGACTCTATTCGAATGTATTCAATCGTTCGACCATTCCCTATTTGATGATCGAATATGCCAAAATTCACATATTCGACCAAAAGAAGAAATCCTACGTTCGATCGAACTTTGAATCCTTCACGTGAATTTAGTACATCTGCCCATAAATGTTATCTATAGGTCATGTTGATAATTTTTTGCTGAGAGGTTTGTTTTTGTATATAATTGTTAGTTGAAGTTCCTAAGCCTGACACTCTGACTTTGCCAACCTGACTGTCCCATCTCAGCCTGTTAGTTACAGTTTCTAATGCTAATGGACTCCTGCTGCACAAATATGGCAGCCCCCTCATACAGGAACATGGGGGATCAGACAGGTAATGTAAAAGCATTGTGCAAATACTTTATGGCAAAGTTAGAAGTAGCTTTCAAAGCCAATATTATAATAGATGTAAAAAAAGAGTTTAATTTCAGGTGTCAGTATCTCTTTAAGGGTATTACAAATTAAACAAGCAAAGATAACCGCTCAAAGCTCACTTAATTTTTCTGCTCAAAAACAATCCGGATCAGGTGCTCAGTCAGCAGCGTCCCCCTGCTAAAATACTCCACAAAATCCAGGAAAAGACGGCACTCTGATCAGGAACAGATTTAATCGGGATACAATGCCCTACGCGTTTCGGGAAACAATCCCTTAATCATAGGCAACCAAATTACCCACATCTACATTGCCGGTAAATTTGTAATACTAGCCTTGGCAGGTGTTTTACCAGCTGGGTGGCAACCCTACCTGTCCACTGGTACTGCTTTACTAAGATTTTAATAAATATGACCTCCCTCTTTCTTCCAAAACTAATTATGTTGTCTGAGACTTTTTTTTATTATTGTCTTATGGGAAAAATTATTCATGTGGTTTTTAGCTTTGAGTGACAGGAGACCTTATTGGAGCAGGGGAAATGAGTGGATCAGCTTCTATCAGCCTGCAGAAATACTTTGGCTTAGAGCAGTGCAGTCTTCAGTCCAT
Organism: Xenopus borealis; assembly: GCA_024363595.1. Taxonomy (NCBI): domain Eukaryota; kingdom Metazoa; phylum Chordata; class Amphibia; order Anura; family Pipidae; genus Xenopus; species Xenopus borealis. Next base: position 83,387,619 of record CM044437.1, read on the forward strand.
GTGTCCACAAGCAAAGGGGAGACTGACACTAGTGATGTACGGGCCGATACCTGCGGTCTGGTGGATTCGGGCTGACCTCGCTCCCCCATTTGCGGGTGACTTGCGGCTTCCGATTTTTATAGACATGTGCCTGCTCGCCCTTTTTGTGAAGTCATCAGTGGGGCAGGTTGCGCGGGTCTATAAAAGGAAGGGGAAAGGCAGGCGTGGGTGTGCGCTGATGTAGGGAGGTCTGGTTTGGGTCGGGTAAAACATGACCTGCACATCACTAACTGACACCTCCTGGCCAAATCAGGAACATTTTAACCAGAAAAGAGATAGACTTTTACAAAAGTCCAAATTCTGTGTAGTCACTTAGGTGGTGCTCAATCTGGGAACTCAGGGTTCCAATTATAGCCAGAACATGAAGGGCACAAAATGGCACATGCAAAATGTGCTAAATATGTTTGGTTTATTGAGATCTGTGGAGATGCATGTTGCATCAGCACACAAGAGGAGTGACAACCAGAGGGTGTACTAGATCAGGAGATCACCATTCAAAAGATGGGGTTGAGATGCAAAAATGACATGAAACTTTGGTCTGCCTTTCTGCAGAATTATTCTACTTAATATTTAATAATAACAATGGAATTGTCTGAGTGCTACAAGGCTAATCCTAGCATAAGTAATGTATAATGTATGTGAGACTGATCTGGCCAGAATTGCTTCCAACACTGAAAAAAGGAAGGAGGTACCATTTAATGTATAATGTACTGTATGTGAAACTGATCTGTCCAAAAATCGCTGTAACTGTAACTGAAAAAAAATGAACATGGTAATTAGGGGATGTGGCCACAAAAATGGGAGTGGTCAAAACATTTTGGCACTAATTGCAAATGTTGGGGGGTATGTACATTCACTTTAGCACACAGCTTGCATTAAATGTTGAGAAACTTGCCTCAGTTGGCAGCACCCTGCAGGTTAACATGGGCAACAGACAGCTGGACCTGGTAACTTTAAGAGACAAAATTCTGATTCTCAAACAATAATGCCCTCTCAACCCTCACCAATGCTGAAAAGTTAAGTGCAGGATGAGGGTGACGGCATCAATTTGGTTGCATCAGGTCGGCAGAGGACCCTTGGAACACTTCTGTTGGCCATCTTCAATAGATACAGCACATGGACTAACATGTGGACAACCACCCTACACATTCAACAGATAAGGGCGGTGGCACAAGTGAAGATTTGGGGAGAATAGTCGCCCAGTGACAAATCTCTACTGCGGTGCCTTCCCATAATCCAACAAGAATGTGAATCACTGGCGGGATGGCATTTGTATTACTTTTTTTGGAAGTTTCCTCGTGAGATCTTCTTATGAACAACAATGGTGATGCAGAATGAGATGCTTCTCATCCTACAGTATATGAGCCAAGCTACACCTTTGGAACCATCACAAGACAGTTTTTCACTTCATCTGGGGCTCCAAGATGGACAGAGTCAAATGGTCAGGTATGTACAAGGAGTCCTGCAAAGGTGGAAAAAATGTTTCAGACATCCCCATCCTGCTGAGGAGTTTTGTTATCCATAACTGCATCCGCCAGACATTGACATGAATAGACAAGGACTCCTCAGCTAACAATTCTTTCTACTGCAACCAGTTCAACCATGCTGCTTTTCAGTAGTGCATTGCAAATCACTGATATATATCTGCAGTGAAACTCAGCTCAGGGTGTCTGCACCCAGGCCTATGCAGTGACCATGAGAGCAGAAACATAAATGAGTGGAGGCCTATGAATCAATTGATTCTGGGCCTGCATTTAAAAGCAGACGTGTGGCACTTCTCTAAATTCTAATTTTCAGTGCATGATTTTTCCTCTACTCTTACACACTACTGTTTTATATATAGAGGACGTTGATAACTGCAAAAATGGTGTACCATATACCACAAATAGTTAAAATATGGAAAATACTGAAATGTTCAAGCTACAACAGCATTGGTTTATTGACACATTGAAAATATGTGTAATCTTTGTCCATCTGATGAAATGATAAAGTGTTTTAGAAACAGAAAACTCCACCTTTTGGCCTTGCAATTCTGCCCTTCCCTTTGATTAATGAGCTGGCAACATGTCATTGATAAGGAATTAAGCTTGATTGGACTCTGCCTCTGTCTCCATAGGCCTGGATGATAATGTGGCATTGATTACACTAGTTTTGGATGGAAACACAATATAGCCAAATTGCACCGGCCAAGCACTTTCTGTCACCGCCATTGCCTTTACCTAGGCATCAATTAAAGAATAACCTATTTTCTATAGTGAAATTCCACTAGTGTGTTTTTGTTTTAGTTTTGCTGGAGGAATTTGGAGTTCCCTTTTAAGACTGTGCTATGATTCTGTGGTACAGTACTTTCCCTCCATAAACAGATGAGTCTTTTATTGTATAAACATGACTTGCAATGTTTCACACTGCCAGTGCCCAGATTACCCACTCCCAGACCTGGATTTGTGGAGAGGTATTCAGACAAGCTCTCATATAAGGGCACATTTTAACTATCCACTGAGGGTTGCGTTATGATGTAACTTTTGGAGCCCAATTTTCATGTTTATGTTTGTTTCTCTTGGGTTGCTTATGTTATATTCCTGAAGAAAGCTCAAACAGAGAGCTGAAAAGTTGATTTCTAATTACACTTTGTTTTTGGCACAAATTCTGTGGGGAGCTGGAGATAGCTATATAAAACAGGGTTTTGCATCACAGGTCAGCACTATGACAATGTGATGGTGGCATAACTCTGTGTGAATCATAAACCATGCATGATTAAGTATTGACATTATCTGTTTGCAGAAACTGTATACTTTCAGCATAGATATTCAATATAGTAGCTTGCAGCTTCAATAAACTTAAAAAGCCAGACCAGAATGTACTAAAAAATAATATGTTTTAGAGCTCCCAACAGCCAACAAGGCAAGCACCCAAACACCCAAAGTAAGCAGTATACTACCCCCCTCCTCTTCATCTACTCATTAAGAAAAAAAATGTAATCAGAAATCTTAACAATAATCAACTCCTTTCTGCTCCTTGCATCTTATTTTTGCTGCAATCTGTGTTTGTTTAATTAAGTGCTTAGCCTGCTGGGACAGTCTTATTTCCATAACAAACTCGGGAGTCTGTCTTAACGCAACTTACCTCATTCATTACTGGTAATTAGATATGGATTCCCCAACAACTTCATCCTTTTTGATGAATTGCCCCCCAGACACTCACTGTCACACTATTAGCATGTTTTCAATGTATTCGATAAATCATTTCCTTCTGGCTTTTTTGTAGGGGTAGAGAGTATATATTTTAAATAAAATATTAGCAGTCCATTTGTGTGATTTATGCTTTATCGATGGCCTGGGATCCCTCATCTCCATCTGAAGTGGTGAATTATTTACTTTTATTTCTGCTATTGAAATCTGATTTTATTTTAATTCTTGCTCCTTAGAGAAAAGGAATAGGAGATGTTTCTTAAAGGAAAATGCTTGCTAGCTACATATGCTGCTATGTAAGTGTTGTAACATTCATAACTGCTTAAAAGTAATTTTTGCTGAATGTAAGGTATTTAAAATCTATTTTTGCTTTTAACTAGTACAGGACTGGGACACAACTGATACTTTACAGAGAACACCTTTGATTCATTCCACTGCCCCATGATATCTCTCTCCTTTGAGCCAATGTAATGCTTGCATTACAGTGGGTGTTTGGGTGCCTTGTTGGCTGTTGGGAGCTCTAAAACATATTATTTTTTAGTACATTCTGGTCTGGCTTTTTAAGTTTATTGAAGCTGCAAGCTACTATATTGAATATCTATGCTGAAAGTATACAGTTTCTGCAAACAGATAATGTCAATACTTAATCATGCATGGTTTATGATGTGAAGAGTAAAACAAAAAAAAGAGTGAAACTAAAACCATAATATCAGCCATTAAGCCCATTGGTTTAGTTTAAGGGCCCTTACACACGGCCGTTTTTACCTGCGCTCCCCTGCGTTCCGTTTTGCTGCGTTCAGCCGCAGGGGAGCGCAGGTATAGACGCACTCAATTATTTTCAATGGGTCTGTACTCACACCAACGCATGTAGGCGCCAAACGCAGGAAAAATGCAGCATGTTGCGTCTGAATCTGCGTTCGACGCTTACACGCGTCTCGTGGGTACAATCTCATTGAACAAAATGAGGTGCGTCTAGACCTGCGCTCCCCTGCGGCTGAGCGCAGCCAAACGCAACGCAGGGGAGCGCAGGTCCAAAACGCCCGTGTGTACCGGCCCTAAGGCCCACTGAACCCTGATGCAAAATGTTCAGGCTGACTGGCTGCCATTGTATTGTATGCACTTATTAAATAATCTTTTGAAAATCACCCATTCTCATTTTATATACATTTTACACAGTGTCCCATTTTTTTTGGAAACTGAGTTGTAGTCCATAGTTAACTGTCACCCAAAGGAAACATACTTTTGTGTTTCCAGGAAATAGAGGCCTATAGCATGTTTGTCACACTCTATAAAGGGAATAATACCTGGCGTTTTGTAACCAATTATCTCATTGAGAAGAGCCATAATGCTAAAATACTCATCAATACAACAGAACCATCAGAAAATATAAATATGTCACAGTACAGTATTGTAGCTAAATGCAGGCGTTGGGACCCAATCCCTTAATTCCCTGTATAGGTTGTGAAACAAATCTCATTCATTTGCCTTTTTAGGACATTAATTACTAAAATAGGATTGCTTTAAAGGGCAAGGAAAGGCAAAGAAATAAAATCCCATTTTTACTTTCTTTAATGAAAAAGGAACCTATCTCCAATATACTTTAATTAAAAAATGTGTACTGTTTTTATAAGAAACCTGACTGTATGCAGTGAAATTCTCCCTTCATTTACTTCTGTGGATAGGAATTGTCAGACAGTCCCTAACTTCTGGCAGGGAAACAATCATACTTATGAACAGCAGGGGGAGCGCCTGCCTTACTTTCCAGCCATGCAGAACTCAAGCAGCTTTGTTTTTTGATAATTTATGATGATCCCTAAGAAGCTCAGACCATACTGAGCATGTGTATGTAGTCTAGTCTTGCAAAGATGTATAACAAAGTTACAAGATGACAGCCCCCTGTGGCCAACTTTGAAAGCATAAATCATTTGTTTGATTACGCTTGTGGTGCAGTAAGTTCATGTTTATGTTTAGTATAGAAAATACAGCATTTCTACAATATTCTATTTTACACTTTCCTTGCCCTTTAACATAGGCCTGTAAAAATGACTGACCAGTTATGAGCTGTGGACATTTAATAATTAACTACATTATGTACAACAGTGCTGTCCTACTTATTTAGTTACACTTTAGTTCTCCTTTAAATAGAGCTTCCTGCCTACATAAGTATCAGATTTAAAATTTTGAAAATTATGATTTTTTTGTCAAGCATTTAGTAGTATATAAGCACATGACTTCACTGCTAGCTCGTACAGTTGTGCATGTAGCATTAGAAAAAAATAATCCCACCCACTTGTGAGCTGCAGTTCAACTCTTTTATGAATGGCTGTGCCCATTCATATTTCAGCTTAAGATACATAGCTTTTGACTGTATCCTAAGAATGTTTTTGCAATTTAGAATGTGTGGATGGGGAAGGGAACTATTTTTGTCAAGTAAAAAACACATCCAGGAATAGTAATTATGTTGTGAAATTTTGGATTACACTGACAAACTCTCAATAATATATTTTGTTATGTTCATTGTTCAGATGAACTGAGAATTTGAGAATAAAACTTAACTCAGAATACAAATATTGTATTGTATTGGGTACTTTTTGCCTTTTTCAGGTACAGCTCTTTTACTAACACCCATTTCCTGCCTTTTTAAGTGGGCTCCTCTGAAATATGTATAAACGAATGTCTAAGATCCAATGAGAAGCAAGCATTGCAGCCAGGACAGAAAAAACAAAAACTAGAGCGAAATATGAAACACGAGGGCTGGGCTATTCCCCATTCCTTTTTTCTCCCCTGGGCCTTAGTCCTACTAACTGAATCAGCAGCACCTTCCTTGAAACTAGAGATCCCAACTTGTAAGTTTCTGTGCCAATTGAGGTGTAAATTACCATTGGAACAGACAGAAAATGTAATGAAGGAACTGTGATGACAAGGGACGGGAAGCACAGCAGCATCGATCAGTCTACAGAAATGTTTGTAAACTAGTAATAATGGCGCCACACTCTACATTCCCAAGGCACCCCAGATCCTGACCTCCAAATGTAATTTCTATAGATCCGCACCTGAGTGGTGGATAACTCAGGTACCATAACACTTAGGCTGAAGCTGCTGTGTAACCTAACACCATGGTCTCTGGCCTACTAATGCAAAGCATATAGATCTGTTTGGACTGCAGATTATGTTTCCTCTTCTCCCTCCCTCTTGCTCTGTCAAGGAAAATTGCAAAATAATGCAGCTTCCCTGACTTCATTACTGCTGGGTTTAACAAAACCAGCACTTCTTCGCACATCACTCCTCCTCCTCCTCCTTTTATTTCCCTTTGCCCTCCAGCTTGACAATAACCTTTCACCTCTCCCAAACCATATTGACAGGGTCAGGGGGCATCATACACATGCCCAAACCAATCAATTGAAATTGGGTTTCCATATCTAGTCTGTAATCAGGGAGCAATTTAACTCACCCACGAGCGTGTGTTTGTTTAAAATAACGTTTGCCCATCAGTGATAACAAGAAAATTGATGCGGGTTAAACAGATTGTTTGCTTTCACTTTACTGTCCAGAGCAACCTCCAGCAAGGTGAACTACTGAAGGCCAAAGCCACAACAACAGCCATCACAACTTCAGTAGCAAAAAAGATTTGGCAAGTGCTAGCAGATCACACGTGATATGGCACACCTTTGTTTGGATTTCACATTGCTTTATCTTAATTATTCTTTTATACTGAATATATGTTCATATTTTTTTAAACAGTGCCACTTGTGCCCTGCATTGTAGCATTTTAGAACAATGCATTAAAGGACCAGTAAAAAGTAACAATAAAAAGTAAAAATATTTAATTTCCATTTCAAAGTCTGTTTATCCAGTGCTTACATATAAATGTATATATATTGGCAACAAATGTACTGTTTTATGTTCCCTCTGCTTTTCTACGCCTATTGAATATTAATAAGGGAAGAGAGAAGCAGATCAGTGCTGCATTTAAAAGAACAGTTTCTACCTGTGTACTGCTACACAGAGCGAGCGGAATGGAGATCCGCCTGATATATGCAAAAGCAGGCATTTTGAAGCCAATCTCCACTCTTCTGCACACAGGTGGAAACAATTCTTTAAAATGCAGAAACAATAACAGGGTCTCCAGGGTCGGACTGGGCAGGCGGGACACTGGGAAAAAACCCCAGACCCACTCCCCTGATCTGCCAGTCCTGGGATTTGCCCATGCCCACGGGGGCCCCCAGAAGTTTGGAACCTGGTGGGCCCCCAATTCTCCAATCTGACCCTGTTTCTCTCCAACTCATTTATATTCATTAGGCAGAGAGAAGTAGAAGGAATGTGTGTGTGCCCTTGCCCTAAAAGACAAAATACTGATTTTTAAATGTTAGCTCTTTTAGTGCACAGAACGCAACAATGCTTTGTGTGCTAGTGATGCAGCCCCTCCGACCCGCTCAGAAGAACTTTAGATGTGAGCGGGACGGCATTGAAAAGTTGCCTAAGGTGGCGAGGGGTGAGATTTAAGACTTTGCTTGTATTGTTATTATAATTATTATCATTGTCATCATATATTTATATATTGCCAACATATCTAATGCAGTGCTTTACAAAGATTGGCTTCTCCAACCAAAAAAATTACCCTCATCTGAGATAATTTGAACCCAAGGTTCTCTTCTCCTTGGCTCCTTCTAGATATGAATGGGGTGGCTCAGCCTAAACACCAACTGGGGTGATGTTTGTGGTGAGTGCTTATTGGTTATCCTTGCAGTTGAGAAACTACATTGGGGTGATTGAGACAAAACAGTTTATATTTATCAGTAATCCTGTTATAAGGTAAGGACCAAATGTCTGTCCACAAATGGATGACAAAACATAGAAAGTATGCAACTCACAGGAGCACTTTCTGGCATCACATAAAATAGATACATACATAGTCAGCATATGTAAAAATAAAGGATTAAAGGAAAAACAGAATGTAATTTACAAACAAGATGCTGAATTAAAATGACCCCCTATCTAATACGAAACTAATAATGTAGCATGCATTTTGGCTGGTTAGTTCTATATGGTGACGTTACCAACAGGTGGCAGCAGAAGCTCGGCTGAATTTGTTTATCCAAAAGTCACTTGCTGCTGTAGCAGCCTAGCACATAATGCTTTGTTAAGTGGTGAGCAAAGTCTCCTTATATTCCATAGCTTAATCCAGTTTGGAAACTAAATTTCTGGTTTCAAGCAACATGATAGATATAAAAGTATAGGCAGATTAAAGAAGTTAAAATTCCTAATTTTTGCAGATTGACATACTGACCAACTTTAAATTGTTTGGTATATCTTCACTTTGTAAAGCCCCAGAGCTAATCAATTTCCAAAGCCCTCCTTACCATCATGCAAGGTTTCTTGCCCAACAATTTTCCAGATTTTACACCATGCTCTTCAGCATGCTTTGTCTAGGTTGTCCAAGTGAGTGTTATTTTTTGTGAAATTAAGCTGTTACAATACTATCAACATTGTTCTTCTGTTATGTAATGGTTGTTTTTGTCCTCTGTTCAAAGAAGTAAAAGGTGCTGGTCAAACTTTGTGTGGTATCCTAGTATTGAAATGTAGGTCAAAACCATGGGTCAACCCATACCTAGCCTGCCTCACCTCTGACATCACTAAAGGGGACACGTTAGTGAATGTGTTTTTTGGTATTGCGCGTTGTTCTTTGGTACTACAGGTATGGGATCAGTTATCCAGAATGCTTGGGACCTGGGGTATTCCGGATAACAGATATTTCTGTCATTTGGATCTTCATGCCTTAAGTCTACTAGAAAATCCTGTAAACATTAAATAAACCCAATAGTCTGGTTTTACTTCCAATAAGCATTACTTATATCATAGTTTTGGTCAAGTACAAAGCAGTTTTTTATTAATACAAAGAAAAAGGAAGTCATTTAAAAAAATTTGTGTTTCTGGATAACTGATCCCATACCTGTATATAACCTGTATGTGTCATATAGTATGTGACAGATTTAGTAGTGATGGATGGATAGGAGCATGATGGTGCAAGGTTGAGACAGACTGTGTAAATGGGGCCAAAAATGCAAAAGGATGTCATCTCTACCTTTTATACTCTTGCCCCTCAGCTGCCACTGGGTCTGCTTGTATTATTTCCCTTACATCGGCCAATCCTAATCTAAACAGGCCTGCGCTTCTATGTAGGGTGTTTGTGGCCAGGGCATGAATATCTCACAAGTCAGCTATGGTTTTAAAATATAGAGCAAATTATGAAAGTTTCCTTGCAAAATGTGGTCATGAATCAGCAGACTGACATCCAGTTTAGGTTTTTTACAATACAAAATGTTTTGGTTCTATAACTTTTGGCTACATGCTTGAAGATAACCAAAATGCACTGACTGAAAATGACCTAGCAGTTATATCATATAGAACTGTAAGTGGCATTAACATTCAGCCCCTACCCTTCCATATGTACTGATGAAGTGTCAGCAGATTTTTAATGACACACACTGATCATATGGGGAGGGTCAGCAATGAACAAAGTGCTAAAGAACTAAATTAGCAGACCATCTTGCACTACATATGGCCAGCTGTATAGTTTGTTCTTTACTGGTGCAAATTACAGAATGGTTAAAGTCTAAAATAGAATAAGGCTAGAAATGCTGTATTTTGTGTACTATAACATAAACATTACTATTATTATGTATTTCTATAGCGCCAACATATTGCGTAGCGCTATAGAAATACGTTATTATTATTATTATTATTATTAATAAACTTTAACCATCCTGTAATTTGCACCAGTAAAGAACAAACTATACAGCTGGCCATATGTAGTGCAAGATGGTCTGCTAATTTAGTTCTTTAGACATGAACTTACTGCACCACAAGCCTAATCAAAAAAATTATTTATGCTTTCAAAATTGGGCACAGGGGGCTGTCATCTTGTAACTTTGTTATACATCTTTGCAAGACCAAAACTGTGCACCAGGACTGGACTGAGAATCAAAATACGCCCTGGCACTTCAGGTACACAGAGGCCCAATCAGCCCACATAGAGGCCCAAACAGCCCCCACCAGCCCACTAAATACTGACTTTCTATGGCACCTTATAGCAGCCCCTCTGGCATTTGCCCTAACCCACAGATTGCCAGTCCAGGCCTGCTGTGCACATACTCAGTGTGGTCTGTGTCAAATAATATCTGCCAGAAGCCGATACAGCAAGACTGATTAATAATCAGAATATACAGACTGCACCGGGTCCTGTGTTGTGTAATTTAATGTCGATTTTATACTTTTTGTATTGTTTAATACAAACTAATCCTCCAAATAGAATCCCAGTTTATCTGTTTAAATCTGGCTCCAAGATCATTGTCCCTGCAGCTGGAGTTGGAAACAGTTAACAATTTCATTTTTTGATGTTACTGGTCCTTTAAATGAGCCTCAGTATGAATACACCACCGCCAGTTGGATGGTGAGTTCATCTGCAAAGGAAATAAGTGGTGAGCAGGGAAATGTGGAGTGGTGGGGGTTGTTTGAATTGAGCTGCTGACTATTCTTGTAGACAACTGTAATCATTGGCACTTATAGACAATCCTGCTTCCTGTGTTTGATAGAAGTGTCCCAAATGTTTTACATGATATGGTTTAATGTGTCTGGCTTATGGAGTACCTCAGATGTGATTAGTGGCAACCCTCATCCACTAGCCCAGTGAGCTTGACTGGATTTACTGACTGATGTCACATGACAGCAACCCCCTTAATCTTGTTGGCACCTGAGAACTGCTGACTAGAACATTGTTTATTAAAAAAAACCCCACAGAACTTGCATTAGAGATAAACAATGCTAAAATAATGCAACTTTCCATGCATGAGTAGATTTAGCCCCTTTAGAATGAGTCAGCAGCAAACCCAAAAATAACATTTTGCCTAAAAAAATTTAAATGTAATTCCAAACAAGTTTCCCAGTATACAATAATTGCCATGGTTTTAAAACTTATTTTCAGCAATATAATTGCTATTAAATGCCACAAATATCCCTTTTTATTCTTAGCCCTGTTGGTTTGGACTCTTCCAACAATGTGGCAGAAGCCAGCTGATGGACAGATCTGTGACGAAGCATGCAAGCTCACTTCTACATTATTTCAAGAGCCAGAGCCAGAAGTGCAGAGATGGACATACTGTTTTCAATAAATCATTTTAGAACCATTGAAATGGAATGAATGTATATTGGAGAGTTGCTTAAAAATAAATTTAATTAGGCAGCACTTTAGTCTGGGTTTACATCCCCTTAACGTTATATGTAAATATAATTTAAAGCAGAAGTTTGTTTATACTTTTCTGTTATTTGCACTCACTCCTGGTTCTGAATCTTGAAATAATGTAGCAGAGGTCAGCTGAGTGCTGCTACATAGTTTCCAAAGTCAGAACCTGCAGTTACATAAATATATATAGATAGATAAATATATATAATAGCAGGGCCGGACTGGGAGGAAAAATCAGCCCTGGCAAAAGTATCAAAGCAGCCCATGAATTCATGCACATGCAAAGCATGATATATATTTCCAACCCCAAGATAAACTAGAACTAGTGTTTATCCCCATAACTATACGTTAATCCCCAGCAATATTATACACCCTATGTGCTGGAACTGGCCCTTGCCACAAATATCTCACCCTAGTTGCTATCACAAGAATTCTTTCAGATGGATTAGTGGCCCTTTACTTACAGTATATTATACATTTTCCTTTGTGTGCCCCCAGCTAGACCATGCACCCTGGCAGATAAGAGGACTTTAATTACCATGTGTATCACAGGGCCAAAGTGTGGCATAGTTGAAGAGACTAGTCTGTCTCATGCAATTAATGCTACAAATCACAGTGTTCCATATACAGGCTGAAGTTATTGTTCTGAGCATGGATCCTCCTGTTGCCAACATACCTATCATAAGCATAAGGGATTGGGTATATAGCAAGCAACTCTAATATTACTAACTGAAGTTGGTCAGAATTCCTGGTTCCTCCCATATGCCAGTACTGACATGAGCACTAACAAATGCAGCCATCAGATTAGCTGTGGCTGGCTATTATGGACAGCTAATTTACATTTCTAAAGTGATTGGCTAATTTACATATTAAAGACAGACCTCATTTGCATTTTTAGGTGAGCAGCCCATTTACACTTTAAAGCAAGAGGCCCATCGGGCATTTGCCCAAACCCAAAGATTGCCAGTCCGGGCCTGTATAATAGTACAAATTCCATCGCTCTCAGGTTTTAATGAAAAATAAAAAAGTATCAAATGTTCAACATTTCGGCTCACATTAGAGCATGTACACCTACCTTGGAAATAATTTTTAAACAATTGAATTATTTAACTAAAAATGAGAGAAGGCATTCCCATAATTCATAGCTTTCTGGATACAAGTTTCCAGAAAATGGATCCTATAGTGTATAATATAATCCTATATAATAATAATAATATAATGTAATAATATAATAATTATCCTATATAATCCTACGATCCTAGAAGTTGTTTAACAGGATGAATTCACAGTTTCACAAATGTGCTGTTTTTGCACATTTTGATGTTTTGTTTAAATGCTTGTATGAACGTGTACTTCCTTTTTGGAATCGCTAGTTTCCACGAGAATAAGGGGCACAAAGTGCTTCACTATTCCTGCTTTTTTAAACAGGAAGGGGGCCTTAGTGGTAGTAATGTTCCCTTTAAGGTGTGTGCTTGTGCACTCACACAAATCTTTAGACCCTCTCACACAGCAAATTGTGGTGCACACAAAGAATTTTGTGTGAAAACACATTTGAACACAATTTTTAAAAACCACGCACGTTTAAAATGTGCACACAAAATATTTTTTTTTGTGTACATAATAACCGAGATGGAATTGAAAGAGAAAATTGAGTGGTAGTGAGTGAGCAGTTTAAGAGGGGCCCTATCCAGAAGGTACATGGCTTTTGCATGCCTTTAAAGGGATTGTAACTCCAAATAACATCTTGCAACTTTCCATTATAATTTTCAGTGGTTTCAAAGCTCTTTGTAAATGTACCTGTATCTGTCTGCTATTGACTGGCATGATGATAATGTACCAGAAGCCTGCTGATTAGCTGGGACTTAAATCCCCTTCACTAATAAAGTTTTGTTTATTGTTTGGAACATACATAATTTTTTCTATACATATGGTAAAATAAATGGATATCATCTACATACAGTATGTTAAAAATTTTCAGCATGTTCTTCATTAACTACATCCGATTCTTAGTATAAAACTGTTCAAGTTTGGAATCTCCTAAAGGGTCACATAAAATGTAAATGTACTTTGCAGAATAAAGACATTGTTGGAAGCCTTTTGCAGAATTAGTGTTCTTATGCATGCTGTAAGTTGTCTCATTTGTGTTCTAATATAGGGACGAATAGCATCTGTTAACTCCTGCACTTCTGTTTGGTGGAATTCAAATAAAAATACCCAGTGAGTGCAAGAACTCTTACAATAATATGACTTGACAACAGTCTTTAAAAGAACATCCACCAAATTCCTTCTGGAACGGCAATTTAACTCCAAAGTATATATAGAATCCGAATTAATGAATTGGATTAAGGCTTTTTTATGAATGTGATGTTCTTTTACTGTATCTCGTGTTTGAATCCCCATAATATTTCTTACTCCAGTTTTAGTTTATCCCCGTTGTTACATGCAGTGTTTAACTGGACTATGGGAATATTTGATATGAACACTTAGGGGCACATTTACTAAGGGTCTATGTGAACTTTCAAATAAAATTCAAATTTTAAAAATTAAAATTTTTAAGTAATTTTGGGTTACTTCAACTATTGAATAGCCCAAAATTCAATTCGAATTGAAAAGATTCAAAAATTTTATTTCAAAGTACGGTCTCTTTAAATAACTTCGAATTTGACACTTCACCACTTTAAAGCTGTCAAAATTCCATTGTTGCCTATCGGGGACCTCCTGGAACCTGTCCTGCAGTTTTGGAAAAAAAAATTTTTTAAATTGTTCTAAACATTTGATTGGAATTATTCGATCGACCACCAAACAATTTTTTTTGATTGGTTAAATTTAAAATTTTGTTCTATTGGGAATTTGAACAATGGTAAATCTGCCCCTTACAGTGCCAGGAAATTGTGCTAGCTGCAAGTCACACAGCCCAGTATCATCACAAAATCCACCTCTATTGTTTCTTTTTCTTCAAGCAGAGACAACAGTGGTGTAACCCTTAACTCTGACAGATGCTAAGGATGTGGGTCACTAACTCATACAAATTGACAAACTGCAGGTCAACATGTTAACCTACTAATTCATTTCCTGCTGTTTCCAATACATACCTAATAGGATCAATTTCCTATTAACCATTCCCGGTCCAAAGGGAACCAGTTGCACATGACCAAGCCTTGATTTGCTGCTCTGATCAGATGGTAAAATGGTCAATTGAAATTCCCCTCACACTCCATTTCTCACTCAGGCTTCTTCAAGCCAAGAACCCAGCTGTAGGTCTGTGCAGAAGCAAGTGAATAGGGGATGAGAGGCTTTGTTTACATTTTAAAGACAGAAATAATTGGTACTCAGCCCAATTGTAAGGACCCAGACAAACAGATGTTAAAGGGTGAATAGATGTAGGAGTAAAATACCTTTGTATTAATCTAAACATTCACTCCAGGGAAAGCTATTCAATACTTAGAATCCTTCCCATTGATCAGAAGTAACATCTTAACATAAAACTTTATTTTTTTTATCTGCATCAACAAGGCAAATGTAACATTTTCAGAAATTAAAGTAGTTGAACTCCTAGGAAGATGGGTAAAGTGGTAAATTCTATATGTCATTTTTTTGGCTGCTGTGGTGGGTTCCCCTTATTCCCATAAAGCGCACCTGTTTGTTACAGGCTACAAAACCTTCTGGATTAAAACATCAGAAGTTGTTGGTGGGTGTGTGCAGGTACAAAGACCCCAGCTGCACAAAATACATTATTCCCTAAGAACGGTATTTAAAACTGCAATTTCCACTAGTGAACACTGGCACAAGATAACATTACAGTGATTAACAGAGCACTTGTGTGTAAGGAAACAATCATACCCACCAACATTCCAAACAGCAGTGAATGGTAGGAAGAAATCTCTGTAACCGGGGGCCTATAAACAAATGTTGGGGCCTATTTATCATGCTGTGTAAAAAGTGAAGCATTACCCGTGATGTTGCCCAGAGCAACCAATCAGCAATTAGATTGCAACAGTTAGAAAACAAAAGCAAGGATCTGATTGGTTTCTCTGGGCAACATCGCCAGTAAAGGTGGCCATACACGAAATCTCTCCCAGATATGCCCACCTTGAGGTGGGCGATATCGGGCTGATCCGATCGTGGGCCCTAGGGCCCAACATTCGGATCAGTATGGGCGGTCGGATCGCGGGACCGCATCAACGAACAGATGCGTCCGCGATCCGACGGGATTTTTAATCCTGCCCGATCGACATCTGGCCGACTTTCGGCCAGATATCGATCGGGAAAGCCCGTCGGAGGGCCCCCCACACGGGCAGATAAGCTGCCGACACAGTCTGTCGGCAGCTTTAATCTGCCCGTGTATGGCCGACTTTAGGTTTCACTCCACTTTATACACAGTATGAGCCATAGACCCCTACTTGTGTTTAGTGTCACTCTTAACTGTCATTTGAAGGGAATACAACTAATTGTATTGGTTTGTTTTGTAATATTCTCCACCAGCACTTTACTTTTGAGGGACAAATGGTGTGGTGTATAACGAATGACACAAAAATAGCCATACCCACTTTGTAACATTGTTGGTAGAGGAAAAAGAACAGAAATTTGCTCTGTGAAGAAGTCGGCACACATACATTTTCCTTTACCAATATTTTTGTGAATTCCCCCCCCCCCCAAAGGGTTGTGTTTACCATTCCCCAATTTGCCCTTTCATGAAAGTCTGCAAATGTTCTCAGAATATACTAACAGCCAATTTTATAAACATTTTCTACTAGTAATTTTGAACATTTTCAATGAGTGAGTACAATTGATGGCCTGTACAGATCCCAGATTTAGAAGTGAATTAATTTGAGTGGCTTTTTGTATACATGACCAGATTTCAAGCAGATGCTCAGAGCTCACATCCACTGTCTTCTGCTGAAGTCAGAATGGATTTCTGAGTACAATTATGTGCAGGACTGGTACAGTTCCCTTTGGAGCCATTCTGAAAATGGAAAACTACAAACAACCCCATCAGAGACTGTGCCCCACCTCACCAGAGGGAGCTGGATCTTGCACATAAATCTGGTATCTGTAAAGAAAGTGTGTAAAACTCTAGTCAGAATACCAGCTAGCTTCCTTTCAATTAGTCTATGCGTGGGTCCAATCTTTTTCACTAGTATCAGGTATAACATACCCAGTCGTCTTACAATAAGCTGCTAATTCAACCTTTTCAGACCAAGGCAGCAGTATATCTCCCCATGTTTAGGCAATCGGCAGTGGCGGTCTCCTAAATATCTGGATGAAAATTGCCCAGATATCGATTAGGAAGGTTTAAAAATCTTGTCTTGCAGGAATGGCATTGGCGGATCTGGATCAGCCCAATAGGGCCTAGAGTATAGGTAGCCAAATCAGGAAAAGATCTGATTGTTTTACAACCTCAAAGAAGAGTATGTTTAGGTGCAAGTTGGAACTACAAGCAGAGCATGTTTGGGAATGAAAAGGAACATTTGAACAACAAAACCAACATTTTATTGCCCATAGAAAAACTCAAAATAAATGTTTGAATGTTTGTAAAGCTTAATTTTGGATGTCCTCAGAAAACTTTTTTCCTAGAATGCATAATTTTACTTGTAACAAGGTGAGAGACAAGGTGATGGAGAGAATGACTAACAGCCACTTGGGAGGGGAGAATGATCCGTTCCACTCATGGGGCAGGGTTAACTTTATATACATATATATATATATACATACACACATATATATATATACATACACACACATATA
>CM044437.1:83404929-83428177 GCA_024363595.1 Xenopus borealis
ATATATATATATATTTTTTTTTTTATAAATCCCCAAAAATGTCTAAACCAACCACAAGGCTCTTGCACAATGAATGAGTTTCACTCATAAATCAGCAGGAATTATTTGTTGTCATTGCATTTGTAGAAAAGGCTTAGTTTTGCCTGCAATCATTTTTTGTAAACATGTAAAGCAATAATGTATAAGAAAAGGAATGTCTGCAAATGTTAAAGATTTCTTTAGAGCACGACTAGCCACCAGTGAAAAATTTGTAAATCATTTTAGAGGAAGGGTTTCAAATAAAAGGAGCTACATGGCAGAAAAAGCCTGTGTTTGTGTGAAGGGTCAAAAGAAACAGCAAGACTGCCGACATGAGGAGCCTGTAGGGAGTGTTACCTAATACTAAAGACATCCAGTACCTTACACAATAACTAAACACTCGGGTCAATATGCTGACTCTGCTGTTCAGTATTATTGGACCTGCAACACACACCAGCATGGGAGGGGTTAACTAATTCCCAGGAGGCCATTGTTCTGTACATGTTGGAATGGTGATGTCAAAAGCCATTTAGTTAGAATAAAAGACAAGATTTATGCAAGTCCTAGGTGTTAACTGCCATCCTGCTCTTATTGAACTTTCATTTCTTTCGTGATAAAATGAATAAATTAATACATTTACATTTTCGAACCACCAGATAAACAGAAAAATAAAAGATCCCCTGGAAAAAAAAAACCAAACGGATTCTTCCCTTATCCCAGAAAATGAAGATGTTAACATTTTGAGTCTATTGAATTTATACACAACATTGTAAACATATAATTTATAATACATGTGCTTCGCATTTTTTTCAGTTTTCTTCTTTTCCCTGCCTCTTTACACAGTTGAAAAATCACAAAAACAGCACATGAAGAAACAAGGGAGGGAAAAAAAGAATAAAACACAGCTAGGTATTGTCCGTTCTGTCTCTTTCCTGGTCTCGCAGGCCTCAGTGTTTGGCTTCTCACACGTACCCTGGGCAGCTGAAGTAGTGAAACGAATAGAGCAGGGGGAGGACATGTAAACAAAATCAGACTGGTGTTAAATCTTGGCTCCCCCTTAAAAACTCATTCATTTTACTCTGCTAATCAGCATTTGGAGCAAGAAGATAAAGAAAATTTATACAAGTGTTGGTTTATAGCAGTTAGGGAATGATTTAATTCCCCCCATTAGTACTATCTGGATATAACAGGACATGTGGAGTATCTGGAAGCCAAAGCATGAGTGTAATCTTGCTTCAAATCTCCCTATCTGGCAAGTCAAGTCCTGGGAAGGTCTTTTGCTCCTAGTTTTTAGAAGGGTCGTTATCTTTAGGCTTTTCCTTTCTCACAATGCAGCCCCAATCTCTTGCAGTCTGTTCCCAAACAGAGATGTTCTACGGACAGAGAAGGGGCACAAATTACACGTTGACGGAGCTGCCACTACATCGGAGCAATGTTTGTCCCTTTTCACATTTGTTTCACAAGTACACACGTCTCAAGTCTCCGGGTGATGTGATGGTATTACACTGTGGGCAGAGCTTCTTAGCTCCCTGAAATAAAAAACAAGAATATACAATTAGTAACAATATATTTTGCCTCACAGCTTACATCAGAACCACAATAGGAACAGAACATGAGCATTATATAAGAGTAACTGTAAAGCTGGCCATAGACGTAAAGATTTTTGAAAGATCCAATGTTATTGTGAGACCACGATTGTTTAAATGTCCTATGTGTCCATCAACTAAAAAGACCATTTCAGGCGATATTGCCAGCAAAACTGAAGGGTCACTGCCTGCTTGTCCTGCAAACATAGGTGGATTGCACGGGGACCAATACATTTTTAACCTGGCCGATCAATTTTCAGACCGGAAAATTATACAACGGAAAATTGTAAGATGTGCGATCGTTCAAATCCCAGGAACTGCACGATAATTTGACAGATTGGTCGGACTTCGCTAAAATTGGTCGTGTGGCAGAGAACTATCTTTGCATCTATGGTTAGCTTTAGTGTATACATCTACAAATTCTAGCACACAATGACACATATAGGATCTCTAAATTAAAATTTATGGAATCAAGGATCTAGGATTTGGTTGATCCCGAATATAATTTTTTCATAAGGAGATCAGAGCTCAGCTCATGAGGCTGACTTTTTTTTTTTTTTTAACAGCAAAAATAAACAATAGATTTTAAAATTAAATTTCCTGACTAACTATGAGCTTCTGAGGAATGAGCTGATAAAGGGAAAGATTCTGACCTAATAAGATAATATGGCCATACACCACAGATTTAAGCTGCCAGTTCTGCACCTTCAGACTGCGGGTGGGTCGCTTATCAGCCTCTGTGTAGACCAGGGGTCAGGAACCTTTTTGGCCATAAACACCACATATTTTAAATTGTAATTCCGTGAGAGCCAAACAATATGTTTAAAACTTTTTTATTGTGAAGGACAACCAAAAATCATTCAGTTGCAAATGTTCCAATATCACCATTTCACTGTATTTCTTCTCATCAGATTATATATGACATATATGACACCTGCTAATCATTTTTGAAATATCACTCATTTGAAATATCACTGTTCATAATATTTCTTGTCTTCTTTTCTGGCACCCTTCTTTCTATTCTATCCGCAGAGTGCAGGCCATGCCACCCGTTATTTTTATTAAAGATTTGGCAGAGAGCCAGATGTAGCCATCAAAAGAGCCACATCTGGGT
This sequence comes from Xenopus borealis, assembly GCA_024363595.1. Taxonomy (NCBI): domain Eukaryota; kingdom Metazoa; phylum Chordata; class Amphibia; order Anura; family Pipidae; genus Xenopus; species Xenopus borealis. The sequence goes on from CM044437.1 coordinate 83,407,648, forward strand.
CCCGAGCCATAGGTTCCCTACCCCTGGTGTAGACCATCCCCATAATTTACAATATTTCTGCCCTACTTAAAGCTAAGCTTTAGTTCTCCTTTAAAACTCAGTTATTGAAAATAAAAACTCGAAAACCTTGTTCTTTGTGATTTCCATATCCACCCCCAAACAGTGTTAAGCAAGCCATTGTCTAATAAAATATTTACATAAAAAAACATGGTTTTAAATGACAAAATGTAAGATGGAGAAATTGAGGAATAGAGGATCTTTTAACCATGAACACCACAGCCATATACTGCACATACCCTGGGTACCCAAGATGGGGTGGCTCAGTACCCCTAATGGCTATTTTGCGCTCACAATTGCAACATTCAGCATAAGAGTAGAAGACTATGGGTACTGTTGGATGGACTGCCTCAGCATAAATTAGAGGTCAACTGGAAGGAGAAACTGATCCATTTGCTTTGTGATAATGCTTGCAAACCTCTGTTTCACATTACCAGGGACCCCCTCAAAGACACCTACCAGGAACCTTTATGCTCATTAGGAAATGTCTGCTTAGGGTGAAATCTAGAACCTGCTCTTAGACTGATATGCAATGGTGTCTGTTAAAATACGGTTATTAAAAATATCTATGCCAGAATTTATTCCTGCAATGCAGGACTCTGTTTGCAACTCAATGTGGCAGCAAACACAAATAAAGGAAAGTGCTTACAAGGCTGCAAAAGTGCAATCTAGGATGTCAGGAATCTTGTTTTCTGAACGCATCAATACAACCTAACTGAGGAAAGCAGATTCTGCCCAGTTTGGACCAACACCAGCCAGATGCAATGACTCCATGTTTCCCCCATGGATTATAACACTGGTTTACAATAACTCGCACCTGCCTTATTATGTATATTTCTACTCATTTTACTTTTATTTGAGGGGGATTATGGCGGGACAAGCCCCTTTTCTTCCTCTTTCATCCACTTCCTTATAAAATACTTTCCTTGTGTGCGCTATTCTGTGCCTCCCCTAAATGCCTATTAAAATCTGAATTGTTTATTGCAGAGAGGAAAAAATCTTCAGCACCTTCTGTTTCAGCTGATCTCACTATATACATCCTCCTCACGCAGGCTAACAATTCAGTGCAGCTCACACTAACCACACACATTAAACTGCTCTGTGTTTCTCTGAAATTGAAATTATAAATACACATTCTTCAATGACCCTCACTAACTATATTATATATCCACACACATTTGTCTTATTACACAAAAATAGTGCCTCTTGTGCATAAAACATAGGAGTAACAGTTATGATAATTAGAGGAGGATACATTACAATCACATGAAGGTTCAGACAATCTATTGTATGCAAATACTGTAAAATGAGAAAGATGCATTCTAAGGAGAGAGGTAAAATTTAAGGAAAAGAATGGGTTGAGGGAGTAGAAGAGTTAGTGGACAGGGTAAAGGCCAGACTTAACGAGATTACACACATCGACTTTGATCAAGACACAAAAGCACCAAGGCGTTCCAAGGCTTTTATTGCTGTCTTCAGGCTACATTTTAATGGTTACATTAGTTACAAGCTATTTCAGGCAGGGAGGACTTTAAACAGGGAGCGCTGCAAAAAAGTCCCTTGGTTTAATAAATTGAAGGCTGAGGGGAGGGAGAGGAAGGATTGTGGAACACATGAGTGGATGCTTATTAATTGTTTCCCAGCACAAGTGCCAAGTTCCTTAATGTGTGTATGTGTTTCTAATCCTTAGCTGGAACTCTCTCATTCCCCTGACCATAATACCGCTTGTTAACCTGTAAACTGCCAGTTATTTATGAGGAGGAAAAATACATCTTACTTTATGGAGCAGAATATTGCATTATGGAAAATGTATATAAAGTGAACAGAATGTTTGCTGCACACATTTCCACTTGCACAGACTGGACCCATACGGAGTTACAAACCCTGCACAGATATTCAATGCTATTAAACCAACAGCTGCACCAATATAAAAAAAAAAAACAAAAAAAAGCACTGCCTCATTCATGGATTTGTATTGCAAGTACGACGCTCAAGAACACATGCTTGTGAGAGCTGCTTGCGATGCTCTAGAATGGGCTCATTACCCTCATATGCCACCATTTATCTGATAAGCTTTAACACATAATTGGCAACCTACAGACAGGACAATTACATGCATCACGTTAGAAGTGATACATTTTAAAGCAATTCTGACAGGTCAGGAACACATTTCTAACCAATGCCCAGTGGATGGTTGGCAGATGAAGTAGAGTCCCAGCTCACTGCCAGGTGTCCCTATTCCAGGCAGTCATGACTGTAAGGCTTCAATTTTTATGGTTATATTACCAAGAGTGCACACCTAAAAGGATAATGTATACAGAGCTCATTCTTGGGTAATTGGCTATGTAGGAACAAGTGAAATATCTTCTAGAATTACAATCCCAAAGACGCAAAATTCATATCAAGCCCCTTCATTTTCCATTCCAGCCCCAAGTCTACTAGCCAGCTGCAAAACTGCCCAAAGTCTTACCAGAGTGCGCAGCCAGCATTCTTCACAGTGAACATGCCAGCACTGAATAGATGTCAGGGGCATTGTGTAGGAATCCTGGCAAAGAGAAAAAAATTAATTGTACAGTTACCAGGACATGTCATTAACAGCTGGAAGAACCTCTAAAAGAAAAGAAAATTATTTTAGCCTGGTGTTTAAATGCAAGCATATGCAAGATGTTCTAAATTAGCTCAATGTGAATAAACGGTTTGTATTGTGTACCATGTGTGATGTACAGTAGAACAGAATACTCCAAGAGTTTCATTTTACACTTTCAAAAAAAGCTTTCAACTATTTTATAAAGAAGGAATTGCCTGAAATTACTGTCCAACAGACTGGAATGTGTCTGTTTACCCTTCTACAAGATGACTCATTATTTAATGCACTAATTTAATTCAGGCAAAACGGAAACTGGTAAAAACAATTTGAGACATGACTTGCAATGGGCACAGGATTAGTATTTAAAAAATGTAGTAAATAAAATTACATTTCTCTGGAAAGGCCTGGTACACAGTTTTCCTACATAAAACCTGGCCAGAACTAACAAAATGTTTAACATTAAATAGAGTAAATAACAAATACCACAGGAGGGAGCCAGAACGCAGAGGAATTGGTGGATTTAGATATGCATGGTCTTATTCAGCAGCATTGCATGTGTCTACTGGGGCTCATACATAAGTGCTCCACAAAGTTTGGAGGCAATGATGTCATTGTCCCCTGGGGCGCAAGACTGATATTCAGCTTCACTCCTCAATGACATCATGCGCAAATCCACAGTATCTCCAAACTTAAGCTCTTTGGCTCACACCTCTATTTCCCCACACTTCAAGTGAAATTCAAAAAAACAGCAGGTTACAGGATTTACATAGATGTGATCATACAACGGATTTTATATTATTTCAAGTTCATGTGACTGCACTTGTGGAAAAATATTTGGGTTGTTTCATCCATGCTTTAGTTCACATTTTAATTAGTAGAGCAATTTATGCAATATATTTGTAGTAATAGTAAGTGCACAAAAGGACATAAATCATGATGGTGCCTATGAAAACACACACAACTGTGCAAGTACATGGAGCTAAAATCTCATGTGTGCCTGCACCCGGGCTGACCCACTGGCTCCAGGTGCAGGTACACAAAGTTGATTGGAGTGTAAGGGCTAATGCACAAAAAAGTTTCAAGTGTTCAGCCTCTCTAGCTCCTATAGCATCCGCCTGCAAAATTCCCTGCCACACATAAAACATACAAACTATCAAGACATATCTTTATTGATTGCTTGAATTGTAACGCCACTCACCATGCAAATGAGGCATTTGTAGCGGTCCCCTCGGGAGAGCTGTCTTTCTAACTCACGGATACGTGCTTTTAGTGCTTCAAACGTTGTGACTGCAGATTCTTCTGTGATCCTGAGAATGAAGATGCAATCAGCATTAGGAAAAGATGCCAAAAACACAACATTGTTTTTATTTATTTATCTTAAATGAAACATTTGCCATTTGTACTTTTAGTGGAATGACTAAATGGTGAATATAAATAAGCTATGAAAATATATATTGTATCCACATCTTACAGCAGGCTGATGCTTGGGACACTCTTTGACCAAGCAATTTATAGACATAAGTACAACACACGTGGACCATATGCGAAATCCCAAATGTTACCAAAATGGCACATCTGGCACATAAAACAAAAAAAGGCTACATATAAAAGAGACTGGCACTTGATGGCAACAGCATACAACTGCACCTGAAATGTTTCAAACACCTTTTTAATACATAGGTCCCAAATTTGTTTTTTTGTCAGACAAAGTAAAAGGAAACTGCACTTTTAACTGAAGTGATGCCAAGTTTTCAGTGAATAGATTCTTCTTACCAGATGCCACTCTAGCCCTTTTCAGAGGGATATTTAAATCTAAAATTAATTTTACAAAAAGGTGTTGGTCAAATTAATGGTTCCATGTCACAGTTAAATGAAAAATAAAAATCTCAGATTATGCAGATTTAATTTAGGAGGTGTTTTTGACTGCCATGGTGCTTTCAGGAAGAACAGCAGCAGTCAATATACCCTTTCCCACCTGTCAGCAACATGGCCGTCCATAGACAATAAAAATTGTGCTGGCCCTCCAGTCCAGTGATTATAAAATAAAAATTCATAGGGCGGCATTTTTGAGCGATTCCACTGGAGTAGCTACAACAAACATTTTCTTTTTAAGACTCTCAATTTCACCTTAGTGCTTCTCTAATTATTAAGCACAGGCAAGCTGGTTTTGATTCCTGTTGTCCATTTAAGCCTTAAGGATTCTATATGACATGTTCACTATGCATTGTGATTGAATCCCAATCTTATTGCTCTCCATACTTTTCAATAAACTGTGAACTCATGTTTACAATAAGGTAGTTTCAACTCCCTATGTGTGCTTCAAGCTAAAGGTCAGGTTTTCCTTCCCATCTACAGTATTCTCAAAAGTCATCACCAACAATGTTCAAGGCTTTACTGGCCTCGTTTTCGCTGCCCAGTTTTTGGATCCATAAAGCATTGCAGAAACATACCACAGCCTGGATAATTCTAGTTTTTGTTTTCAGAAACATATTCGTACAATTGAATACATTTCCTACATATTTCATCCTTGTTCTATCAAGTACTGGCCTGAATAACATTTTTTTGCTGAATCCATTATAGATAATTGATCAAATAAGAAAAAGCGATTTATAACTTTTGTCTTCACCATCAGTCTGAAGGCTCAAGGCACACACGAAGCACTTGAGCATTTTTTTAACTGAAATTCACCTGCATGATCACTGTCAGTAGGGTTTCCATTATAGTCAATGACAGGTGACAGACTGGTGGAGTATATGCCACGTGATATAGTTCTACAACGTATCTACTCACAGTGTTTCTTAATTCTCACCATTAGTGTCTTCACACTAAAAACACAATGAAAAAATGTTTACCTTAACAGGTACAATATTTTTGCAATTTGACTGATGGTGAACTTTCCTTTCAAATACTTAAGCCATAGTAATTTCTTGACTATTCACTTGGTCCATTACTGTATGGAAAGTCTAAATTAGCCAAAGCAGATAAAAAATTACATAAAAATGAGCTACATAAGATATGTATTACTAAAACCAATGTAAAGATGAATAAGCCTGAAATATTAAAATAAAACCACAAAAACAGCAAAGTATGAGTAAACATTTTGAGATATAGCACTGAATAAAAAGCCAGCAGAATGGAGATAGAAGGGAAGAAAGTTTAGAGCCAGCCAGAAACAACTGGCAATCAATAACTGGACTGTAGATCAGGGCGCTAGTTAGCTGGAAAATTAACGCACCGCTGGCTGCGTCACGCTGCAGGGAGCCTGGACAAATCAATGGCAGGGGTATTGATTTAGTTATTATCACTTCATACGCTCCCAGACATTGTTAAATATACATTTATTAACAAGAGCAAGGGAGCTGGGGAGCAGAGGGATAGCTTCTCAGATCAGGGGAGTAAGGTTCTTCTTGCAGCCTTCATCTGTAGCTAATCAAAAGCACAGCTAGGACCCCTAGATGGGAGAAAATGTTTTACATTGTCGCTTACTTTTACCCCCTGCTGCCTGGAAACTAGGCTTAAAATCCCATGCCCAGTGTTTGTCTGATTAGAACATATAGGTACAAATTGGGCGAGAGAGCTCCTGCTGGGAGAGGATCAGTAGTAAATGTAACACATGCAGAATTTCCGTTAACCCTGCAGGTTTCGTATCTGAAAGAAGGTTCTGTTAAAGTATTAAAAAACTAAATGTTTCCCACACAGACATCGACAAACCAAAAGATATTTTTGAACAAAGCGGCTAATGGCAATTGTAATTGTCGTTTATCGCAATACAAATAAAAAGAAGTTGACAAAAAAAAAAAAAATAGTTATCTGCAAGTTTTTATTTATTATTTAATTATGTTTAGCTTGTCCCCCCTTTCATTTAAACTACATCAAATTCAATGGACTTTTGCCAAATGGCTTTAGACAGATATACAAGCTTGTATACAGACACAATCATGTAAATAATGTAGTCCCTCTTGGCAGAAAACAGATCTATATATTCCAGAATAAACTACAATACAGAAGAAAATTGGTATATAACCCTTTAAATGTTATTTTCAAATCTTCAAATTTGGCACAGTTTGGGAGAACACATTTTTAGTAATACAAGAATGGTTTCCTTAAGGCTTTTTTCTTTAGCCTCATTACCTACGCATTCAACCTCTCAAGACAAAAGATATCTTCAACCTCTTTTTCCTTTAAATACATGGTCATTTGTCAAAAGTTTGCAGACACCTCTTTGTTCCTCAAAATGAATTCAAGCTATTCCAGAGCTATGTCCCTGTGGACTTGCTAGCAATTCTGTTAATTAAATTATCTCTGATTTTGCAAGAACAGAATCTTAATTGACTCTAGATTGTGATTTCTCAACAAAATAGTTTAGAAATTTTAAGAAAAAAAAAAGTAGCAGCCGGATGCAATGATTTGTCTATTAATTACGGAATGAAAGGAAAAATGTACCCCCTTTTTGATATGACCTCAATGTACAAAAGCTACATAAACACTCTCTGATCTTTAAATAATTATATAAACATATTTACATTATTTTTTCCACACAAACATACCTCATTCTACAGATTGAAAGGACACCCAAAATACTTGCAAGCCCTTAGGCTCAGAATGGCATGCAACCTCTCTCCTTTACTTTGTTCATTTGCAAACTGATAGATTCTGGGCCTGGATGACACAAAGATTATCTATAAAGCACAATCCCAGAATTCACCACTTCACAATGAAATAAGACATGGAAAGGGATGCATTACACTATGAACCCAAGAGGGGAAATGGTCCCTTTAAAAAGAAATAGACTAGCATGTTTTTCCTTTAAAGCTGTAAAATATGTAAAAAAAACTAAATAGACATTTATTTTTTTTAAGTTCAGATAGTATTTATTACACCTTAAGCTCAGATGAATGAGCTCATGTCAAAAAATATTTTACCTTTAATGCTGACAAGGTGCTAGAGTGCAAATGGAAAAAGAACCATGTTCTAGTTGCATTTTCGCAGAGAATCCAAAATAAGCACGAGGCATGTTAAAGAACCCCTTCATACCCAGTAAAATATCTAAAAATGCTTCAAAGTTCTATTTGGTATTTTTTTTTTAAATAGTTATGTCATAAAATTTACAAGAATATGGTCTGCTAGTTCTGCTTTAGTTCCAGATAGGTCAAATTACTGACAAAAACTAGAACAAAATCTAGAGCATACTCCAGGTCCTCCCATAAACATAAACAACCTTAGACAAACGAAGATAAAAAGCGGGCAGTGGAAGAAATAGAAAAGAAGGTATAAACCACAATGTGATAGAAATGAAAAGTTAGAAAGTTATTAAGAAGAAAGGTAACAGACATCAACCAGAATGGAAAGCAAGAGAGAGAAGGGGGGGCACCAAGCGTTCAGAAGGAAGAAGGGGGGCAGAAAGAATACAGAAAAAAAAATACAGCTTAGTGGGTAATGATATCGCAATGTAAAGGAAAAAAAATCCAGTCTAGGGTGTGAAGAGATCGCAATATAAAAAAATAAATAAATAAAACACAGCGTAGTGGTTAATGAGATCACAATGTAAAGGAAAAAAAATACAACCTAGTGGTTAATGAAATAGCAATGTTAAGAAAAAAAAAAAGCCTTCTGGGTAATGATATCGCAATGTACTATGGCAGCAGACAAAATCAAGAGGATTTGTTTAAGACATTTACAACCCTCTTGGAAGGATGTTTTCTACAAAATATGGTAAAACCGAAAATTTACAGGTTTTAGGCCGACTGTGCTGAAATTCAACAGCCAATGATTAATAATCAGATTTAAGATTTTACGTTCCCTAACACACACCAGACTAAACATCAGATGTAAATTAACAGTTTGTTTGTTGGCAAAACTCTTGGAGTCCAACATTTTGTATTTATATTTGCTTTATTCCTTATTTTCAGCTCTACAGATAACCAGATAATTGCTAGCTCAAATAATTAACATTTAATACATTTAACAGGTGTAAGGTGTGTTGACTGCTTTGGCAGGCAATGGTGGAATATTAGGTGACAGAGCAACAAGGTTAAATAAAGTTGCAATTATAGTTGGAAGTAAAACCAATGGAACAATTTTTTCTCCCACAGGCACCCCTTACATTACTGTTTGGAAAGAGATTTCAATATGAAATCTGTCATTTTCTTGGTCTAGTCAGTTTTTGGATAAGTCACCAGAAGACTTTCAGTCATCATTCTACAACATACGCATTTTCCTTTGGATGGGTCTTAAGAACATATGCCAAGATATATATTTACAGATTCTACAAAAGGATTCAAATTTATGGCCAAGTGGAATGAAAATAACTACCGCAATTTATTTTGGAATAAATCATAATAAAAGGCCACTACATTTATGGTAGGGGCTTTTTTATTTTACGAAAAATATTTATTGGAAATATAGAAGGCTTACTTCAATGCATAGGAGGAACCTATGTTAGCCGCGTGCTGACCAGAGATAGATATAAAAATAAATGAGTGCACTCACGGCAATTGTAGAAAAAAGTGTTATATTATAAATGGAGAAGGTTCAGACATCTACCTGATTCGGACCGTCATCAGGATGTCCTGATGTCTGAACCTTCTCTATTTATAATATTACACTTTTTTCTACACACACACTTGTAACATTCTTATTTTATTCTAGCATGTTTATGTTTTCCCATAAAACATTCTGTTCTCTACACCAAACTGCAGCTATAATCCATGAAAGATTCTTTTCTCAGCATCTATTTGCCCTGATTAATGATCTTGTCTTTCTGATTGATGACCCAACTCAGCAGATTAGAGTCTCTCGTTCCACCCACAGTTCTTTGCACCCTCCCTTCTCACTTCAGGAGGTCCAACCCCACCGGGGCTGGAAATATTAGAGAATTATTAAATAAACATTCATACGTCATGTCTCTTCCCATCCCACTCTACACTCCAAGTCGGTGTCCTGTTTGCTTTCATGCTGACACCAAACAGCTGGAGTGATTCATGGAGAGGCTGGCAAAGATGTTTTGTGTCATATATCATGCTGGGCAGAGAGCTCCCTGCCCTGACGGAGATAAAGTGATCAAGCACAACTAGCTGGAATGAATTTATGACAAGACAAAATTGAGGAAAACAAATGGGAAGTGACCTAGTAGGCCAGTCACCCCACAGTTTCCTTGGCCGGCAATCTTATACAGTTGAAGAAGCAAAATTGAACAGTGATATTTAGAATTAAGATGCATGCCCCATAACACCATAAGAGGACATAAGTCTCAAACGGAGGGTGAATGCAGTCAAGCGGAGCAAGTTGCAAAAAGCTCGGTACAGTATAAAAAGAATAATTCACACCTACTGTACTTAATGGGGAACAGAATAGTCCATCTGAATAAAAAGTATTTATTAAAAATATTTTACATGATCAGATTGATGATTAAATGAACTGGACTGGGAGTGAGCCAGACTAAGAGTGACACCCTAAAATAACATGTGAAGTCCAGATGTACTACACTACAATGACATAGTATTCTACAGTCTAGTACAGCGATCCCCAACCAGTAGCTTGCAAGCAACATGTTGCTCTCCAACCCCTTGGATGTTGCTCCCAGTGGCCACAAAGCAGGTGCTTATTTTTGAATTACTGGCTTAAAGGCAAGTTTTGGTTGCATAAAAAACAGATGTCCTGCCAAACATTCTCTCCTGTAGGCTGCCAGTCCATATAGAAGTTACCAAAAAGCCAATCAGAGCTCTTATTTGACATCCCCATGGACTTTTTCATGCTTGTGTTGCTCTCCAACTCTTTTTTAAATTTGGCTCACGAGCAAAAAAGGTTGGGGACCTCTGGTCTAGTACATAAGTTACAGATGGTCTGGTTGAGGTTATTCAATGACTTTCCACTAATTTATCAATCTACCGGTCTAGATGGTGATCCCACATGGCACATGTGATAACCAACTGTAAACATCTGCTAAGGCAAATACTTATGAATAAGTTATGTGGCTAGACATCGAGTAATAAGCAACGGCAGAAATGTAACCAATGTAAAATTGCAGTTCTGAAAAATGGAGCTGTTCAGGGACCAGCCTACGAACTCCCTTCTTCTGCCAACATCAGAAAAAGAAAAATGAAACCAATTTAGCTGCAGATTAAGAAACAGAAACTCAAGATGAATCAATTTAGGCTGTCGGGCCGGGTCACCATATATCACAGCTTAGTACTGAAGTGGTTAGGAGGCAGATATAGAGCTCCTCTTCCTTCATCCCTTTTGAATACACATAAGGTGTAAGTGTAGTTATCAATTTGTTGAACAGATACACTTACACAAACTCACACCTGGGGCAAAATATCAAGGTAAGCATTAACACTGAGGGAACAACTATTCATTACTTGAAAATCCAGTGTTCCAGGAAAAGCTCTGATAGTAATAGTCCCCTTTGAGATTGAGGGCTTAGCTACTAGAAAATGAAACTGTGATGGCAAAAAAGCCAGCCAAAGAAGTACACATCTGAATAGAAAAACATAGGCACTCTACAGACATGGAAACCAGTTATCTAGAAAGCTCCAAAGACTGAATGTCCATCTGCCAGACTCCATTTTATCAATTTAAAAAAAATAAAATAATTTTTCTGTAAAAATAAAACCATAGCTTGTACTTGATCAAAACTAAGATATAATTAACCCCTATTGGAAGCTAAACCAACCATATTGAGTTAATTTAAGGTCTACATGATTTTCTAGTAGACTTAAGGTATGAAGATCCAGATTCAAGATAAAGACATTATCTGGAAACTCCCAGGTCCCAAGCATTCTGCATCCTGTATTTATGTATAGAAGATTTTGACTTACGTAACTAAAGATGTTCTAAATCTAACAATATTCTTCTGTCTTACACAGCAGAATGCATAAGCCTTAAGACCATTGAGTCTGAAACTAGAGGAGTTGCTCATCCCATGCTTAAGCGAGAACAAGTTTCAGTGATTTAGCGACATATATAGCAATATATATTATCGCAAACGAAAGGGAGCCTTTTACACAAAGCTCTATCCTCTGCCTTACATGATTATCTATTGTAAGCAGGGACCTGTAAAGATGGTTTTTATTGTTAACTCAGCCACCTCTGATCAAGTACACAGAATATTGGCTTATGTATGAGGCAAACAGCAGCCTCCATGGGGCTCCACCAGCTATAGATCTGGCTAGCTGGAAAATCCAATTGAGAATCATGTTGGCCCATTGCTTTGGTCCACTCAGCAGGATAGCAAAAGCTCCTAATATGATCTGAGGCAAAATGATTATCTCAAACTAAATGGTACCATTGGCTAACTGGACAAATAAGGCAAAGATATGATTGTCTGGCAACCAGGACAAACAAGGGATCTAAACAAATACAATTTTACCTTTCCTTGCATGCAATTGTTGTGTCTCTGCAAATAAATATAAAAACAAATTATGTATTTTCTGCTTCATCCTGCTTATGTCATCTATCTATTCCCTGAGCAATCCTTATAAACTTCAACCACCCCACTGAAAGAGTCTAATGTAATTATCTTCACCGTGACTCAGTTTAACCCTTTATGTCCAATACACAACTTATTTTCCATACGGAAAATATTTTAAAGGGCTTCTGTCATGAAAAAGAAAATACATCAGTTGATATTGCTCTAGCAGCAGAATTCGGAATTCATATCCATCTTTTTAAAAGAAACGGCTTTAATTTATAATTTTGAAATATGGCGTGGGGCTAGACATGTTTTTAGCTTCCCAGGTGCCTTCAGCCATTAGACTTCAGTAACTCCAGTAAACTTCAGTAACTCTTCACTATTGCACTGCAAGGTGGAGTAAAAATCAGACACATACCCCCCAGTAGCCCATCAACAGAACAATGGGAAGATAACCAGGTGACACCTACATTGGTAAAAGTGATCCTATGCCCTACCTAGTGGTAGATAGGAGTAAAGAAATAAATAGTAAAACACCAAGTCTGGCCAGAACTCCTCCAATTATATTAAGAGAAAAATAGCTGATCTGAAAGCAAGTTCTGGCTCTTTTTGAAACAACACATAATGACCTGAAATGGTTGCTTTCACACGAATATTACAACTAAAAAAATAATTTGCTTGTTCAAGAATACAATTTATTTAATTTAGTAGTAAAACAAAATACTACACCATAAATATCATAACAGAATCCCTTTAAGAAACGAACGGTTACTTATTGGATTCTCCCACCTTATTTGCAGATGAACGTTATCCATTCTATGTTAACTGTAATGTCTGCCTAATAATTTGCTGCTTAACTACAAATCCCAAAATTACTACCAGAAACAGAGTCTACTGGTAGTTTGCAACTTGTTTGAAAATATGCAAATGAAGATAAAGCTCTGTAACCGATTAGATTTTTTGTTACCCTTCAGTTGGCCAAAGAATTCTAAAAACTTGGGAAAGGCATCATCTTGATATTGTAGGAGGGATTACTTATAAGAATTCTTTTTTAAGAATGTTTATTTTAAGAAAAAATTTTTAATATACAATTCATTTGTCGCTGTAAGAATAAAAGAGTACTTTTGTACTTGAAAATTACCGAAAGATCCTTATCCAGAAAACCCCAGGTCCCAAGTATTCTGGATAATAGAAAACATACCTGTACACTGCAAAAGCTGCCCTTACATGCACACTATTACAACATTATGATGACGTGCACATCTTTGCACGTTTTACTACACGCAAGCTACATATGATGGTAAAAAAAATACAGAATCAGTACTTACTTTTCAATTTCACTGTTTTTGCAGGTTTTCTGCATTGTTTCCTGTTTACTACTTTCACCATTACTTGTTGATGGCATTTCTGAAATCAAAATGTCAAGAATTTTGGTATATTTTAAGCTCTAAAAATTTTGCACAAGATTTAAACTAGGTTACAGTAATATAGCACCTTGCAAAATAATTTAGACCCACGGCCAATTCTTTCATTTACTGAACAATGCACTCTATACCAACAGTTTGTTCTTTGGAATTTTTTTTTTTTTTCAAAGAACAAACTATTTTATTGTATAATTGTTTCTAAGTGGAACATTGTATATACCCATCTTTTTGCTCTACAATGCTGCTTTTTTGGCCTTCGTGTGGTTAGCCCCCAGAAGCCTCCTTGCTTGTAGAGGATCTTGTTGGCCTGAAATAGCTCCCAATTCCGGATACAGTAACATAAAGGCCCTGTGGGACCTCCAAACACCTTACATGCATTTTTATTATTTTATCTTACATTTTTGGAACATGGTTTAGTCTTTACACTAATTTTATTGCCCTTTAAGTCACAACCCGAAAAAGAATGCAGCAGTTGTATGAATTATTTAGTAGTGAATGCAATTGTGCAAGCAAAAAAAAAAATTAGTTTCAGTACTTTTAGAATTTTTTTTTCCAAAGTTCCATGTTATGCATTTAGAATAAAAAAAAAAAAAAACAATCACAGCCCATTCAGTTAATTTATAACATCTAATAACACTAGAGGCTGCAGAGGAATGTGGGTTGCTGCTTTCAATTAACATGTGAGCTGTGGTTTGGATATTTCTGGTCACACTAGTGTTATTAATAGTGTTATGGCAGTTGCTTCATTATACCAGATTCAAGTACCTACCATCACTGGCCCATTTAGAGAATTCGGTCGTTATCCTGGTGCTTGGCGTTCCACCGCTAGGTAATAAAAAAAAAAAAAATTATAGCTATACATCTTTGAGAAAGTACATACATTTATATCACAAAAGTGAGGTACTTAAAACACTACACATCACTGCATAAATCAGATCTGAAGGTGCATTGTAAATCTGGAGATGGCTAAGTGTCTGCCATGTGAGTTATTTAATATCCGTATCTGGGATCCAGCATGGAAGGTTATATATCCCACATAGAGAGTATAGAGCCTTTTAGGGATGGGTCACTGATCCTTTAAACGTAAACTTACTTTAAAACTGCTCCTCTAAGAGCTTCTCTCTCTTTGGCTTCTCCAGGCTCCTCTCCTGTGCACGGAATAATATCTGCTTCTGTATACCTAAAAAATACACTATTAAGGAAAATATAAAAAAAAGTTTTTCTGTGGCAGAGTCTCCATGGGCTTTTCTTCCTGTATATTGACATCACACCATAAATCTGGGGCTATATACTCTCCACTCACTGTTATACTATCTAAAGATTATTTTCTTTAAAAAAAATCACCCACTGAAGAAAAATAAAATTCAAGTTACCCTAACAATAAAAACAACATGAAATGACATTACTGCTGGAAGGATCGAAGATATCTATTTATAAAACTCAGAAAAAAAGGATACTGCGCCTTTCCATATTCCAGAGTGTCGTCCCCATCAACATCTAGATCAGCATCACTATCATGATTTTCCTTGCTGCCACACATAACAAACCCAGAACCTGTGTAAACATAATTGCGTTAAGGTCAGGTTGAATATTCATAATAGCGAAGAAACTCCAACCCTTTATCCTAAACAGTGAAGTAATTTTTTTAATGGGGGATTATTGTCCCTAATCAATCTTTTTAAATGTGTAACTAAAGTAAAAATTCAAGTTCTTTTATATAATAACCTATTTTTTCAACAAACATGTAAAGGTGAGGCTTGCAATTTTACAAGGCAAATTCATATTGTGTATTTGCAACACATCATAACCAGCACTGCCAAATCGGAATAAAACATTTTTTAAAAGCCCTTCAAACAAAGAATATCATGTTCACTTTGATAACTAAGGATAAGTGAATTTTTGCAGCAAATGAAGCCACCGGTCCCTATGACCGAATGCCTGTGCCAGAAGCCAAGATGAAAGAGGTGACATTCAGTGTTCTGCCAGTGTTCTACATTTGGTGACAGTTTTACACCATGTCCCTGTGGAGGATGACCCAATACAGTTGCCCTGATTTCCTGCTGTTGCCTCTGTTTCAGAGCCAGTGAAAACTCAGAGCAGCTGTTTAAATATTTGACATCTGAAAACGGTCAGTTCTGAATATGTCGCCAACTTAAGTTTTTTCCCTAGAGAGCAGCTATCAAAACTAACAGATTTGAAACCTTTTTATGAATATATGGTAGTTCTGTCAGGATCACATCTGCTAGCTTACCCTTACAAAGAGTACAACAAATGTATGTACAAAAGACAGGAAAAAAAAAAGCAGACTCTTCCTCATTAAAAAAAACTTTTTTCTGATAAAAACAAACGAGTGTATTTGTCACAGATTATTTTAAAAATCAAGCATTAAACATTTTTATCTAGAAAAATATGCCTTATGTTTACAAAATTTACAACACATTGGGCTAGATTCAATTCAGTGAGATAAGGTTATCTCATGGTTTATAAACTCATGGATAATATTCAATTTGAGGAGATTAAAAAACAAAAAAAAAAACAACACGTTTCTCCAAATTTAGTTACAGTTTCCCCCCGAATTAAATTGAGTTTTCACATGAAAAACAAGATAACTTTTTCTGAATTTAATTGCATCTCTGATTGAATCTCATCCATGAGTTTTCATGCGATAAACCTTTTTCTCACTGAATTGAATCTGGCTACTGTGCCCGGTGGACACAACCTGAAGGTCAGTTCACATGAACACAACTGAAACCCATTATGTTACCCAACAGATTAGGACAAAATACTCATCCTCGACAGGATATGTACTAGTCAGAACCTGGACTTGTTAGGCTATGATTTTATATGGGTATAAAGACAAAATGACGAGGCAGTGTAAACAGGGTACAAAAGTTTTGTTTAACTTTTGCAGTAATGTATCCTGCAAATAAGTTCTATATGCCCTTTTAATTGATTTAATTAATTTATTATTCATAATAATACACTAGGAGAAAACACCCTGAAGCTAAAATGGCTTTCAGACAGTCACAGCCATATAGTAGAACATTTCTTCCCCATGGCACATGATTTCTCAGAAGAACTGGCTTCTTGCTTTACAGAACAAATTCTAAGGTGCAGACGAGAGAATAAAGGAGGAGCGCAATAGGGAAAAAGATTAAGAAAAGAAGAAGGTTAAAAAAAAAAAAAAACAGTTACAGTCTGTCGTCCATTCTCATCACTTTCAGTCAGTTGCTCTGATAAGCAATTCCAGCACCAGTAGTGAATGGCACCTCAATAAACCTTCTGACAGTTTGGGAGACAAACTCTCCAATCAATCAAAGCACACCTTTCAAGATCACTTAGAGATCCGCTCCTCCACCTGCACTTTCGACATGGCGGGATTGCTGCTTACCTTTGCAAATAAAGCCAAAACTGCATGTTACACTGAGATGGGAGTGCTATCAGCAGCACTACAACTGAACAAGTTTACTCTAAGCAATTACTAATATGCTGTGTTATATTAAGTAATCAGAAAATGAGAAGACTGCTGAAATAAAAGAAATGTACTTTAATGTATTTTTTAATGTATATTTCTAAAATATTAGATATTAATGCAGAGCCTTAAAGAAATACTTTTTTTGTTGTTACTTGACCTCTAAAGGCAAGGGAAAAATTAATTTATTTCTTTCCACTCCTCCACAGATCACCATACTTTAATAGTACAGAGAATGTGGAGAAATGGAAATATATGCGGTCTTCTGTAAATAATTTATTAGAAACTGTCATGGATGAATTCCATGACACATAAAAAGCACAGGGTTGAAGGACAGGTGCCTTTACACATCACAGCGATTTCTAATATGTCTATGAAGTTTAATTTGGGGACACTAAGCCCCGTCTTACTCGGTAGTGTTGATAAAGCCTTTACAGTTTCACTCCGAATCTAAAAAGAAGCAACCAACAATGAAAATGTATCAAAAGAAATTTTGTATCTCAAGTTACCCTTTTTAAAGGGGATATGGATATGCTACACTAATGTCTAACTGAAATATAAACAATTTCAATGTCTGTGCATAATAATACAAACATAATAGCAATAGCATTATTGGCAGCTATTTAAGCATTAACAGCTATTATCTGCTAATGCGCCTCTATAACTGTACCTGAGGAACACCGTCATGTGCAAGTTATATAATAATGCAATTTTTATACATTGAAATATATGAATGTTGCAGAAACGGTTACTGCGACTGAAACTGTAAGAAACAGTGCTCTGTTCACAGTTCTTAAAGGAATTGTTCAGTATAAAAATAAAAACTGGGTAAATAGGCTGTGCAAAATAAAAAATGTTTCTAATATAGTTAGTTAGCAAAAAATGTAATGTATAAAGACTGGAGTCACTGGATGTTTAACATAATAGCCAGAATCCAACTTCCTGCTTTTCAGTTCTCTTGTTTTCCACTGACTGGTCACCCAGGTGACCAGGCAGTAACCAATCTGTGACTTAAGGGAGGGCCACACGGGCCATAACTGTTGCTTTTGAATCTGAGCTGAATGCTGAGGATCAATTGCAAACTCACTGAACAGTTATGTCCCATGTGGCCCCCCTTCAAGTCGCTGACTAACAAAGTTAAAGAGCTGAGAAGCAGGCAGTTGGATTCTGGCTACTATAGTAGACATCCAGTCACTCCAGCCTTTATACATTACATTTTTGGCTAACTAACTATATTTGAAACATCTTTTATTCTGCACAGCCTATTTATCCATTTTTTATTTTTACACTGAACTGTTCATTTAAGGGTAATTAAAGGTAATGGTGGGTTTGTATATTAAATTATGAGATATCAAAGATGTCCATTGTTCCAGCCTGTTTAGTATTAAGAGGATTTAAAGACATTATAAAAAATAAAAACTGGGTAAATAGGTTGTGCAAAATATAAATGTTTTCAATCAATTGCAATCAATAAAGGCTGGAGTAAATGGACGTCTAACATGACTTCCTAACTGACCTAACTTCCTCCTTTTCAGCCCTCTAGGCTTCCACTGATTGGTTACAAGGCAGTAACCAGTGACTTGAGGGAGGGTATGGGTCATAATTGTTTGCTTTTTCTGAGCTGAATGCTATGGATCAAGAACAAACTACCTAAACAGTTATGTTCCAAGTGGCCTCCCCATTCAAGTTGCTGACCAACTCAGACATGGATGTAAAGGAGGAAGTTGGGTTCTGGCTATTATTAGACACCCATTTAGCCTTTATATAATGCATTTATGGCTAACTATATTGAAACCATTTTTTATTTTGAACAGCCTATTTACTCAGTTTTTATTTTTACACTGAACTGTTCCTTTAAGGAAACAGGCCTGCATATTGGCTTCACTTGACAAGCACTTCACATATCTGGGCCAATAACTAGTGCTGACAGGATAGGGATCAGAGGATTTTAGCAACTTAGGTAATCAAAACCAGTGCTATAGCAAAAAAGAAAAATGTTCTAGCACCTGAAGCACAAGCAGAATGGCTTGTGAACAGCTGGAAGCCATACTAAGGCTCCCAAACACCACAAACACACAGCAGGCCCCCTGGCTGCCTTCTTTAAATAATTAATGGCATGCCGAAGGCTTTCTGGTTTTAAGGGGAGAAGTGAAAATATGCAAGTGTTGAAATGTTAAATTTCATTAAGGGTGGAAAAGCCAGCTCTTTAACCCCAAACTAGATTTTTTTATGACCTTGTCAGTAGAATGAAATTCACTGTTAATTTAATCAATTAATCAGCATATTGATTCAAAAACCAGAGCTGGCAGTTTGCCATGTGTAGTAGTAGTGGTTGTCCTGCACCTGCAGGCAGCTTTATGACTTTGACAGAGCAAAGATATAGAACAGAATGGAGGAACATGATTTGGACTTGAATTTAATTTGCAGCTGCTATCTACAAAGATACTTCCTAGAGTGGATTTCCAACAAACTCGTGCAAATCACAATTGCTTAGGTTGATGGAACATATGACACTTTTTGTACTGGCTGAAGTACCTCAAATCAATCCCAGCCATTTCCCAATGCATTAAATTGCAAATGCCTGAAAGCACCAATACTGGAGATTTCCAACAAAAAGTCACGGAATAAGGAGTTGACCTGACACACCTACAGTTTTGGGCAAAACTGTCCATATGGCCCAACAAAGACAGCATCTATGGTCAGCTAAGCTTTTCAGAGAGAAAGGTCAACTACCAACAAACCAGGAAGGTTGCAAAGCAGGTAACATTGCAACAATGTAAAGTTAAACTAATACTTCACATCTTTTACACTACCATAAAGAAAACAAGATCCCACACCCACTAGATATTCATTCATAATCCATAGAACAAAACAGACTAATTTATAAAATCACTTGTGTGTTTTTAAAAATGATTTTGATTTCAAATCTCAGGGTTGTATAATGATATTATTCACTGTGTTTTTCTTGCACCCCTCCATAGCCACATTCATAAGAATATCTGTCTATCAAGGAAACGGGATCAGGCTTCAATTCTAATAAAATACAGGAAACAAACACCCAGAAAAACTTTCAAGGAAAATCTTAAAAATGTCTTTGTTGCAAATCTTGTAAAATGGCCTGCCTGGTTAATTTGGAAGCAGGTCTGGTAATAGGGTTTACTTAGTCATTCGCTTCTGTGATTCGCAGTGCTGGAGAGATGCTTTCGATTACACTGGGCAGTCCTTGGGGAAATTCGTTCCCTTGCAGCTCATGTACCGGACCAGTCACTGCTGGCAGGTTTTATACAGATTTCCACCACTTTAATTAAAAGTCACATAGCTACAAGGCCAATCAGCTCAGAGAGGGTGGATAACAACCTGCCACACTTATTTAGAAAGAAAAATGAAATAAAGAAAGAAGGGTAAAATAGGATACCTTAAAACTACTTTTAACAGCATGCCGTTGTATTAAACAGAACAGTTGATTTGATATGATTTCAGAAAATTATTAACCAACACAAAACAAATATTGATTCTGGATTACATCAAACTGGAGGGGGATTTATATATATATATATATACACACATATATACATATA
>CM044437.1:83428492-83487998 GCA_024363595.1 Xenopus borealis
TAGCAAGCAGGCAGGAGCCATTTTGTGGTCACTGTTATTAAGGCAAGCCTTGTATCATCTTAGAATCTGGTTTGTGCACAAGAATGGGGGACCCAATGTCCATCCCCATGTCCTGGCTACACAATTAAATGGTTAAGAGAACTGGGGGAATATGTGGGGAGCAGTGGCATCTAGGAAGTGCTGAATGGAAAGTGAAAGTAATTATCTGCCCTGCCTCTATGCCTAAGGCATAGAGGAGTGACAGACAATATTTGATTGACAGCTGAGATTTTTAAATGAGCTTAAAACAGCTATGAATGCTTTAATAAAAAATTGAAATTGTATTTCATGTTTAATTCCTTCCACACAAGAATACTACACATAGGAGTAACAACAACCACTATATGCAAACTGCATTTAGGTCTATTTATGGCCAAAGCTTAATCATTGAGTGAAACTAAATGGTCACATAATTGTAAGCTGCCACTGTTCTCTTATCTTAAAAAATAGGCGGACGAAAGCAATCTTGCCAAAGACTAAAATAGTTGTACAATAGGTTAGCCGTCACCTTCTAAAAACACCAGAGGCTTTTAAACTAAATCATTCATCTTCCTTCAAGTTATGGTACAGCACCAAAATGTAGAAAAATTACAGGTCTGCTTCATGCAATGTACATCACATGTCAAAATAGGGATGTAATTAAATGAAGTGCTCTGGTATTTTAAATGCCTGACTTGACCCTTGAAGTAGCCCGTTTCATTTGTTATGTACCATCTTATTCTTTTAAGGGGAAAAAACTACTGTATTAGATGTTTGCCATTATTAATGATCAGGGAGTTGTTGTGTAGTAGCCAAGCACACTGGCCAAGTTATACTACTTTATTCACAATTAACTATCATCCACCAATGCTTTATATACTTACAAAATAATCTTTTGATACACGTTATAAATGAATCAGAACAGCTATAAGGGCATACAACAAATTTCATTTTGCTGCCAAGTTTGGCCAAATAATACAAGTGAAAGCAATAATCCATAGCTATCCTGACATAAAACTGGGTTTGATGTTTGCAGAATAGGAATGTAAAAGTGGAAAATGTTATGGTTCAATAATACTGTTACTGAAAACATTCAAATAGTATTTCAACAGAATCAACATTTCCACCTAAACTGGTACTTTGCACTACATTCTGCCTAAGAAATCAGACATTGTTAAAATGTTCTCCCTGGACCTGTAATTGAGATGCTACATCAGAGCAAAACAGAATTGCTGTTGAAATGCATTTATCAGCAACCTTCAATAGACTTTGACTGTAAGTTGATGCTGAATGTGAAGGGGTGAATGCTGGTGCTATGCCACAGAGTGGTATACTCACGCAATTTACAGAAAATGGAGCTGCAGATGTGACAAATCATCTGTGCCAGCCAAATGTTATGCAACAAATTCAATTGCACTTAGCGCAATAAACTGAACAAATAACATTTAATAGTGACAAACTTTTGCTTTATTTTAGACAACCCTTTAAAGGGAGTCCTGATACTAGAAGTTTTGTTAGTAGAGGGGATACAATTTCCTTGGTACATGCCGCTAGCGAAGACTGCTGGTGCCTTGTAGAATCTGACTGGACAGCTTCCACATGCTGGTGTTATCACTCCCTCTAACCACTCTTGGCAGGCAATCTAATTCCCCCTGAAAAGGTCACCGCCATTTTAACTGCCTTTCAATCACATTAAGCACACGGCTGCTCGTGCTCAGAGCCATGAGCCTGGAGCTTTCCTGGCTGAGGTGCGATCAATAGACTGACATACTGTTGTGTGTGTACTCATGCTACGTTCACCCTGAGCTGCTCCTGACAACTCTAATACTGAACTGGTTACTATTTACTGCACATTGTGATATTAAGGGAGGTCACACCTCCTTAAGCTGTAGTTAAAAATCTAGTAACCCATGAGCATGCCATATTACAATTAAAGCAGATATGACGGACACAACTACATGCATGGCAAATTATAAACTTGTTTAAAAGTATGAAATGACAAAAAATAGCCCTCTTAACTGTATACTGTTTACTGATCAGTGCATTAGACAGTGCTGTACGTCTACATCATTTAACTGTCCTAAGCTTGTCTAGAAACCAAGATAATACTGCTGGTTTCAGATCAGCTTCTCATCTAACAAAATTAATGAATCCAAATCCTGCTGAAAATGGCCGAATCCTGGCCAAATACCGAACCAAATCCTGGATTCAGTGCATCCCTAATGCAAAGTGGCAGCATCCTGCATGGAACCTATAGTTCTGCACTATTAAGTATCATCTGCAAAAATAGAAACAGTACTTTCAATGTCAAACTCCAGGTCATTAATAAACAAGTTGAAAAGCAGGGGACCTAGTACAGAGCCCTGCGGTACCCCACTAACAACACTGGACCAATTAGAAAATGTTCCATTTACCACCACTCTTTGTAGTCTATCTTTTAGCCAGTTCTCTAGCCAGGTACAAATACTACCAGGCTCTAGGTCAGTTTGACCAATACTTACTAGTCTAACTGACCCAAGGCCTGTTAAATTTATATAACCACACTCAAGGTGAAATGCTAAGATCCATATGGCCTTGAGGATTTAAACATTACTGAAACTTTTCAAAAAAAGCTTTCTAGACTCCCCAACTGCACACAATACAATTTCCAGTAAATGCATAAAATGGTAATTTTAAATTTAATAGGTGCCTTCAATGTCAAAAACAACTAGTGCAAATCTTAAATATGAAGATTTGCTATTAAAGGAACAGTAACACCAAAAAAATTCAAACATTTTTACTATAGTTTATAGAAATAAACTGCTGTACAGACACTGGAAAGGCATTCAAGCTAAATAGGGAAAAAAACTCAGCAGATTTACACCGAAGATAGCAGATAAACTGTGTACAATAAAATGGCTTTAATTATTACATAGCTAGGGGTCAATTGCCCTTCATGGCTCTTAGGGTAAGGACACACGAGGCGATTTATCGCCAGCGTTTTTAAAAAGCAAATCGCGGCGACATGTCGCTCGTTTTGTCTCAGCACAAAACCATATGAAAAACGCCAGCTACTGTGCACACAGCGCGTTTGTGAATCGCCTGTAGCTCCAAAACGCACTGAGACCCTTTTCCGAGCGATTCATCAGAAATAGCATGTAGTTAGAAAAGCACTGAAATCTCCTAGACACGCACACACATACAGATAAGTAGCAGCGATTGTATTCAAATTACATTGCGCAATGACGCAAGAACGTAAAGGCGCAGGAATACAAAGACGCTAGGTTACAGAGGGAAGCACAAACGCTCGAGGAGAGACGCCGAGACAACACGCCGAACAAAACTCGGACGAAAACACGCTCGAAAATGCCTTTTTTGAAGCACTTTTTTGATACGGACAGGAGCACGTACCGCACAGAGCAATGGGATACAAATCGCTCTGTGCCAATTGTCGCTGGGAATCGCCTGTTCGAAAAAGACGATCGCCTTGTCGCCGCGATTTGCTTTTTAAAAACGCTGGCGACAAATCGTCTCGTGTGTCCTTACCCTTAATGTGACTACTGACTGAAAACATCAATCAAAAAACAGAACATTTGTTGCCACAATATATATTGTATTTGTAGGTGCTAGATGTTCCTGTTCACTAGCCCTTCTAAGAAATGCACTGGACAGAAAAACTTTACAGGCACTTCCTGCAGTTTAAAAGCTGCATCTTCAAAATACATTTCCAAATTAAGGTAAATGAGCAATTGCCACATCAGGCTTTCATTTTGTGCAACTGTAGAATTAAACAGAAAGTAGTCACTTGAAAGACACAAATATTCTATTGTTGCCATTCTGTGATGCGTGTTTTCTACCCTTAAAATGGGAAGACTGATGTTCCACTGATTGTATTGATATGTTTGACTACTCCCCTGTGTTTTTGGATCACTTGATGCCATACATTGATTCAAGTTATTATCCAGCCCTGCTTTGCATATCGGACCATCAACTTTGTTGTCTCTTGGCCAAATTAACTGCTTAAAAGGGGGTCACAGAGAGAGACCACCTTTCAGTTTTATCTGGATCCAATAAAGCTGGATTAGATTATTAGCTTTCGCATGGTTACATAGATCTAATGTAGTCAGCCAATGCAGGTTTCAACAGTAGCAAGCAAGTTTCCTAAAGCTGTATTCCAGTGTGTTTTCTTGTATTCTAAAGATTATTTAGATGTCAGTGGTTTCGTTATCTAGATTATGTTTCTTTGAAACAAACTGTTATGATAAAATATTTACCATTTGGATGCCATTAGGAAAAAGTGGATATTTCTTGAGTACATTTGATTACTACTACTACTACTACTACAAAGTACATACCACGAAACCCCCCTTCCAGAAGTGTTGTGGCTCGTATTCTTTTCTGTCCACACCATTCATATTCCTCAAATCGGTTTCCATTCTCATTCTCAATATCCACTGAATCATCCTCATTCATGCAGGTTTCTCTCTGCAAAAAAGACAATTGCAAGAATTTTACATTTTTCTAGAATCAAACAATTTGTCTGCAGGTACATCCAACAAAAAAGTGCTTATCATTAAGTAAAAGTGCTGCCTTTGCAGTGAAATAGTTTGGTCCACGCAGTGATGTCAGCAACCTCAGTATATCAAGGGAATGCATCGCCCTGCACCCAGGAGGGGATGAGCATTGATATAGCTAGCCTTTAACCCAGTGGTCCCCAGCCAGTAGCTCGTGAGCAACATGTTGCTCTCCAACCCCTTGGATGTTGCTCCCAGTGGCCTCAAAGCAGGTGCTTATTTTTGAATTCCTGGCTGAAAGGCAAGCTTTGGTTGCATAAAAAACAGATGCACTGCCAAACATTCTCTCCTGTAGGCTGTCAGTCAACATAGGGGCTACCAATATCCAAATACAACCCTTATTTGACACCAACTAGGAAACTTTTTCATGTTTGTGTTGCTCCCCAACTCTCTTTACATCTGAATGTTGCTCACAGGTTAAAATGGTTGGGGATCCCTGCAATCTAAGCCAGCTAAATCGGGCTGGTTCACAAATATTTCTAATTCTGTCAAAAGAAGATCACATTGGACCACTGATACTGTCCCCTCACAAAGGCAGAGGTTCTTATTATAATCACGGACTGAGAACAACATGGATGGCCAGCTTAAGGAAAGCTTAACTTGTTTGAAAATCTCACTAAATCCACACACAGGTGGAGCTTTGTATACACAAGAAATAAAAGATACTGGTGTAGCTAAAAGAGAGATCACTCTCTCTGATGTAATTGAACAGAGTAAATGTGTTGCGAAAATCTGAGTGCATTCCATGCAACTAAGCTGAACCCAACACAGTTGAGAGCAAACACAATACAGTAGAACTCGGATTTTACATCCCCGGATTTAATTTTTTTCACTGAATTTTTCCTGTTTTGATGCTGACCATTTGGAAACATAAAATCAGGGTTCTACTGCAAATCAGGCACTTCTGGTTTAAAGGAAGGCTATTTTGGCATTATGTGTTCTCTGAACAAATATTGAATCTGCATCTTTTTTTCTATTTTTGTTCCTGAGACTGCAAGTATTGGGTTCTGACAATATTTGGGTTAATAAAGGTTTGAGAAGAACTGAAAAAAAAAATCCCACATCCAGAAATCCCCAGTGAAAGTCTACTCCTAACAATGTTAGTGAGTTGAAGCGATAGACAGGGAAGTGACAGAAGCACAGGGAGGAAAGAAGAGTCTCCCTCCTCCTATACCTTTGACAGGCACAGTTCCACATGTCTACTCATCTCCTCCTCCGATCCAGAGAGCGGCTGACTGCATAGTGGACATACCTGCCCGTCATCTTGCTTCCTTCGTTTCATTTTTCCAATCCGGGCTGCATGCAAAATTAACAAATAAATGCAACAAATTACCTATCAATACATTTTTTAACAACTCAAGTACCCTAACCGCACACACAAGGAAAAACAGAAAGTAACAGAAAGTACATGAGAAACATGAGGTAAGAACAAGGGATATTGGCAAGACATTTTAAAACAAGAACTATTACTTAAAACACTAATATAGGTAATGTTAATATTAAAGACTTTGCACATTAGGACCATTTCTTTACATAAAAAAAAATCAGATAATTTAATGGGAGTCAGAATTAAATGAATTTAAGA
Source organism: Xenopus borealis (assembly GCA_024363595.1). Taxonomy (NCBI): domain Eukaryota; kingdom Metazoa; phylum Chordata; class Amphibia; order Anura; family Pipidae; genus Xenopus; species Xenopus borealis. The sequence continues at coordinate 83,434,649 of CM044437.1, forward strand.
GAGGACCCTTTCATCAAAAGATGTAAATAACTAGTGCTGAGAAGAAATCTACACTCAAGGGACTGCACTTCCTTCAAGGAAGTCCAATAAAAAAAAGCCTTTAGGTATAATAAATTGACCCTATCAAGCTAGAGCAGTCAGATTAGTCTCATCTCTGTTGCAGTGTCATGGCTTGATTTGTTCTGAGGAGTATGCATGCACCTGCCCTCCAGCCACACTTTTTAAGCTCTACTAAGCAAATATCCTTTCCATACACTGCAAAAGAACACAAGGCATTTCTTATTTGTGCTGCAGATGTGTATTTTGGAACTGCTTTACTTGAAAACTGAGAATTTTAAAAGGTTGCTCTTCTCTGCAAAAATATTTTAAATGATGAAATTCCTGTTTTTGAAAAATGTTTATTGAAATGTAGAAACTATATACAAATTAATTTTGTACATCTGCTCGAGCAGTAGAAGGATGTGCTTAAGGAAATATAAATAAAAAGAACACTCTACAAAAACCAACATATGTAGCCTTGTCCTTCCACAGCAAATATAAATACAAGAAATGAACAAAGCCTTAAGGCCCAGGACGGTTAAGAGTTTTCCTTAAGGAAAAGAGCTCACAGAACAAGCAAGGCCAATGACAATATAGTTAATTAATAGTGATAGCTGCAATCATTTCTAATTAGCTCAATAATCCCTTTGTCCTCTTACTATGTCATCAGATCAAACACTCCCTTTAAAATGAAAAGGGAAACGGATGAAATTGGAAAAGTTTCATTAGAAACAGGCCACTTGATTCAGTTGTCACAGTTTAAAAAGTCTTTTATATTAAATGGTGTATCTGATCTCTTGCTTTTATAAAAAAAACTGATGCTCAAAGATTTAGGTGAGAAGTAAACATTATGATAAAGTATGCCCAGACACGATTATGCTCTAAACTTTAGATCTTGGACAGCTTTTACCTGTCTTTTAGCAAAAGCTGAAGGTAGCAATTACAATGAAAAAGGTCAAGATTTTGGATGCGGATAGGAACAGATGAATGTAAAAAGAAATATTCTTTTTATAGATGTTTGAACATACAGATATTTTATGTGGCAATGTTTGAGAGAGCAAATCTGAAATTGGACAACAGAGTAGCCAAAAATCTGCCATCAAAAGATGATGTAGTCTCTCCTCAAACCACAGTAATTAGCTAGCAAAACAGTAGGTCAGTGATACAGCACAGATTCCACAATGTGATAAATACGGCACACCAGAAATCTGTTAGGATCTTTAAAGTGTCATGTTAAAGCCGCATATGTCAAACTTTGGTGTACAATTGTAACTCATCCTGTTTCAGCATTATGAACAATTTCAATCCAAGTGCTATGTGCCAGGTGAAACCACCTACACCATTTTAAAATAGAGAGGGTTACTTCTCATTGAAACTAATTCTTGCATTGGCTGTGTTTTGGGTGACAATGGTTTTTAAATGGCTACCTATGGTACTTCATATAATTGATAAATTAAATCTTGAAAGTGGTTACTTAGTAAAAAAAAAAAAAAATCAAACGTCTGTAAAAATCCCTTAGTGGAACTAATGCTTACTATATAATGAGAACATGCATTGTATGAAGAGTAAAGTGTAAACAATTTGGTAGCAAGTGTCAAATCAGCTTTGGAGCAAAGGGATTAATAAGAAACACATTTTTCAGTTTGTGAATTTGGTTTGCAGTCAGGAATCTCCCACCCCCTTTGGAATCTTACTCCTAATGAAACAGACCATAGTGTGTGCATGTAACAGGGACCTGGGCCAATAACTTCCACTTTGGCTTGATGAATACTTTTTGCAAAGTGTTGCAGAATATGCCTATTATATAAACAATAAAAATGTCAGCCACTATATTCTGTAGCAGACAACATACCAACTACTCAAATATAACAATCCAGGCTGAGGGTTGGTACTTACCATTAAGTCTGGTTTGTCTATTGGCTCTCACTCTCAGAAAGGTCTAGAAGAAAGATATGGTACATTACTAAACAGTAAAAAAGGCTCTCACTAATAAAGCAGCTGTAACAATAGAAAGACAGCCCGGTAAAACATTGTTAAGTTAAATTTACAGGCAGGATTGCAATGGATTTGTACAACATAAATTCCCCCCTTGAGCATCGAGATGTAAACAAACCTACTTCCTCTCTGCCTGTAGACCTGGTTTCGCTCTGCATGGCACTATAGAAACGCCGGGGGTGTCAGTACAGCTAACCCTGCATCATAAGCCACCGCGGACTCGCTTTAAGCATCATCTCAGAAAGAGACCTTAGTTTAATACAAAAATGCGCCGATGGCGGCAGATTCTCCAAACCTTCTAAAAGCTAGTCTCAGCTTTCAGCCAGCGCCATGTTGCCCGTGATCACGTGACGAGTTACGTAGGCTGCAGCGAATGAAACTGCACGTATGAAGTCTTCCGCTATTGTTGCTGCTATAGCAACTAAATTGTTTCGCTGTAAAATAGAATGAATGGTTGCAGAGTTCTCCCTTGGCGGTTTCTTAAAACCGAATAGTTCTACCGCTAAACGCGGTAACAAATTATATGAATCCATCATTAACCCTTCGTGTCCCAAAGCATTAGGTACAACAAGAAACTGAACGTGGCATATTTATTATACATGCATTAAATTAAAGTATTCTTCCAACCAGAAACTTTTTTTGTAGCGTGAAATAAAATGTCATTCTAATAAAGTTTCCAGTATGCAGTAAACACACATTTTCAATCGTTTTGAGTTATTTGTAAATGTAATTGCTATTCAAAAAAATAAACATTCACATTATTTGCACTTCCGACTCTTGAAATAATGTTGCAAGCCAGATAATTAAAATTTCTTTATCTACTAATGCCCTAGCTTCAAGGTGTAGAAATGTTTGTACAGGTATGGGATCCATTGTCCAGAAACCCGTTATCCAGAAAGCTCCGAATTACAGAAAGGCCATTTTATCAAAATAATCCATATTTAAAAAAGTGATCTTTTTTCCTGTAATAATAAAACAGTAGCTTGTACTTGAACCGCACTAACATATAATTAATTCTTATTGGAAGCACAACAAGTATATTTGGTTTATTTAATGTTTTTCTAGACTTAAATGGGAAGTCAACCCTTCCAGTGCAAAACCCCTCCCTCCTCCCCTCCGGCCTAAGTCCCCCCCGGGCTATTGTCCCTAACCTGTTAATTACCTCAAAGTCCAGGTCCCTTGCAGGCAAGTTCACGGGCGCCATCTTGTCCCGCACCATCTTCTTCCTTGATCCGGCAGTGTTTGGTGGTGCATGCGCAGTAGGATGCATTCACTGGTTGGTACTATTGCGCATGTAAACTAGTTGGCGCCTGATCCAAACATCGAGCGGAGTCGCTATATTGTGTTTTAAAAATGCAGCTTTATTCCAACACGATTCATGTACATGGCAGTGGGTATGTGCAACAACTAACGCGTTTCGTGCCCTTACAGTACTTCAGTTGTTGCACATACCCACTGCCATGTACATGAATCGTGTGTTGGAATAAAGCCGCATTTTTAAAGCACAATATAGCGACTCTGCTGGATGTTTGGATCAGGTGCCGATTGAAGCGGGACATTATTTTCTAGTTTTGATGTACAGGATGGAAGTTGCCGGGTTTTCCCGCGAGAGCTGCGACCAAGGAGGATCGCTGTACCGGCAAGGGTGCACATGTGCACATGTGCCCGAATTTCACGAAGTTTCCAAAAAAAGGAAATCGTAAACCTGTGTGAAGATCGGGCGCATGTGCAGTAGTACCAACCGGCAAATGCATCTTACTGCACATTCAACGCCGGATCAAGGAAGAAGACGGTATGGGACAAGATGGCGCCCGTGATCCTGCAAGTTAGGGGCAATAGCCCGGGGGAAGAGGTAGGCCGGGGGGGAGGGGTTTTATCGCCAGAGGGGTTGACTTCCCCTTTATGGTACAAAATAAAGATCCAAATTACGGAAAGATCCATAATCGAAAAAACCCCAGGTCCCGAGCATTCCACATAACAGGTCCCATACCTGTATATATTACAAGTTGCTTAGTTATGTTTTCTTTTTCTGAAAACAGTTTTGAGTTAAAGGACCCCATTTTAAGTATTTTTTAAAGTACCTTTTTTTAAAAAAAATTCTTTATTAAAATGTAGACTCTGTGTGTCCACCAATCTTGAATAAATCTGCCCCTAAATGTAATTATAGTCTGCAAGATCCCGATGCCTCAATAACACCTAACCAAATACTAATTTCCACATGACCTAGCCGCACAAGAAATTCTGGGAGAATGCCCATCAATTATCAGTGTATCTATCTATCTATCTATCTATCTATCTATCTATCTATCTATCGGTATCTAGATTTTGGTTTTTAATGGACACCAGTGCCGGGCCAGACTTTCCAGGCAACCTAGACAACCTGGTCGTTCGCAGCCGGTAGGCATGTGCAAATGGTTACACACATGCTGGCCTGAACAGCAAGCAGTGACCGGACTAGGGGGTAGGCAGCAGAGAAGGTACATTGCTGGCGCCACCCCAACTTTGCACCCGAGGCACGTGCCTATTCCCCTTGGGAATTGTGAGACTGCCTGGAAATGCTTGCTGTAGACAAGGGCTGCTGGAAATATAGGTACATTGCTGGTGATTGGAAGTGGAAAAGACTGCTGCACAGAAAGTCTGGAGGTAAGTAGCCTAACATTAGGAGTATGACAGAAAGAAAGAGAGTGAGGCAGATTAATTGAAAACAGGAATATCAAGGGCAGAAAGTCACTTGTGGGATACAGAGAATACTTTTAAATGTATGAGGGACAGAAAGAAAGTGAGGGCAGATAAATATTATTTTATGCCAAAGTAGGATCCTGTGTTCACTCCACACATCCAGTTTTAGATAGTTCAGTATAAACCCTTGCGCTTATACTATAATTAAAATTGCCTCTGCTCTTCCCTGCAACTCTGGGAACAGAAGAGATAATGAGCTGTAAATTAATCTTTCCCATAACTGCTACATCTGTCTTAGACATATGTGGCACTCAAGGTGATTTGATGGAAAACCACCATGGTGGTAAAATATGCCTCCTTGCCTGCATTCACTTCCCATCGAAACGACAGAAAGCATACTACCTATATGGCAGATGGTGCTGTCTGGTGTGGATTTCTTGGGAACACTTGCCTTACTGGTCCCAAATGACTTCTGCAAGTGATCCCCAGATTCATTTAAAAGAAGTGACTGCAGCAGTGAAGGGCTTTTTGATTGCAACTGTTCTTCCAGAAAGTACCAAGGATTTTAAGGCTAGGGCACCGAACACCGAACCGAATCCGCATCCTAATTTGCATATTTTTATATATTTAAATAAGGGGTGGGAAGGGAAATCACGTGATGTTTTGTCACAAAACAAGGCAGTAAAAACATTTTTTCCCATCCTAAATTTGCATATGCAAATTAGGATTTATAATACAAATTATGGTTCAGTTTTGGTTCGGTGCTTCCCCAATATATAATATATATATTTATGCATTTTGTTTAACTAAAAGAATAGTCAAAATCCTAAATCAACATAAGAAATAAATACAGAAATCCAGAGCACCCTGTATGGTTTGCAAGTAAAAAATGTATTCATTGTCATGTCTATGTCCATTCTATTTTTAGTGGATTGTAATTCCACAGTTGTCAGCTCTAGAGAAGTTAACATCCCATAGGTTGTCTTTACTAATGGCTTTCAGACAAAAACATGTCAGTCCAGCTGTAATGACAGACTCTTTCTGGGATGCGGCATAGTTACTAGTACTCTGTAGGCTGGATGAGTTCCATCTGCCAAGTGCCAACACTTAAGCTTGAGCTGTTGTAGGTACACCGTCATTCACATGCTTGACAGCTTGACTGAGAAGCTGTGGAAATGAAAAGCTTTAACTGTTCTGATGAGACGTGCAAAGAATGTGCAGAGGATGCACAAATGTATCGACGTGTGCACTGCTATTATGCATAACACTATGGCAACAAATTATTCCTTATGAATTAGGCAGGCATGTATGTTCTTACTTTTAGAAATAAATTATATTAGTGTAAAAAATTTTGCAGTATTATAGTAAATTGTATAGTTCTTAATTTCCATTAACTGTTTCTACAGAGAAAAACAACCCAAGCTTCAATAATATGACAGCACAGTAAATAATTTTTGTGCAAAGGCAGGTGGCATAACAGGTATATTTCTAATTTTCCTTTCTTTATTATAAACACATTTGCTTTCACATTTCTATGAAAGTAAAAGATTTCTTTCCATGAATCTTTTAACTCTCTTTATCACTCCTGTATATCCACAGCAGTAGTCAGTGATTGTCACGCTGTATCAGTGCTGAAAAATGAGAGAGGCTCATGCCCGGATTGATCAGAACTGGCAGTCTGACCAATATACTCATACTGCAGTTTAAGCAATTTAAGCAGTTCTAAAAGCTTATCTTAAGGCCTAGGAAAAAGTGAATGATGAAAACAGATGCATAATACTGGGTTAAGGTTAGGGATGCCATCAGGGGTATATAGTGGTTATTGTAGTCAGGGCCCCTCAGATGAAAAAAAACATGATTTGCTACAAAAGTGTGAAAAAAGGCTTTAGTAGGGAATGGCTTCAGCCACACGTACAAGGGTATTTCATTTTCATTGTGGCCCCATTTTACATTTCGGCAATGCCCAACACTCAGGGAGGCTTATAACTGGGCTCCCTTGTAGGAGTTGCTACATTAGTAGTGTGGGGCCCCATGATTACTGATGGCAGCCCTGCTAACAAATCCACCTGTATTATAGAGTGAGCTGTTCTGGTAACTGACCTATTCTCTTGAGTCACTTAATTGACTAATCTAACCTATAGGAGAACTAAAATTAAATTATCAGGAGCAAGTGTGACTGTAAATGGTTCCATGTTCAAAGGGCACCTCTGGATAATTACAAACCCAACACATTGTTTACAACATATAATATAATCAGTATCTAATAACTCACAAAAATACTCCCAATGAGCAGGCAACATTTATTGGGCAACTATTTGAAAGCAATGCTGCAATGAGTTACTAAACCTGGAGCAAGCCACGCCCATTATTAAAAAATTACAAATATAAAATTCTAATACATATCTAATATATACTGGTCTATCCAGTGGCCTGCTCAACATGGCAGCATTTGTGACTGACTGTGCCCACATGCCCTTGAAACATAATTGGTCCCCTTCTATACTATTCTTATCATTGACTACAATTTGAAAAATGTTTTGTTTTACTTGTGATTGCAGCCTAAAATTGGTGTTATCATATCCATGACGGTATCCCAATGCAAAAGACCCTTTGCACCAATGCAGTGCTGTATTTTACTACAGAATATTATATTTTCATTTAATTCAGAAATTATCATATTAATTTTTCTCATGTGCATTTGTGCCTTAAATTTACTAGTCTCTTAAATTTGATGTGGATATTATTAATGAAAAAATCCTGCCAAATGATATGGCCAAATCAGCAAATGGTCACAACCATGTTGTGACTTTTCATTAGCAATCACACTGTAACGCAGGCCAAGACTGGCAATCTGTGGGTTCTGGCAAATGCCAGAGGGGTTGCTATATGGTGCCATAGAAAGTCAGTATTTAGTGGGCTGGTGGGGACTGTTTGGGCCTCTGTGTGGGCTGATTGGGCCTCTGTGTACCTGAAATGCCAGGGCCTATTTTAATTCTGCTAACAGGACTTTTTTATTGTATTGTTGGTTCAGTAAATATGCTGCTGCTACTGCACACCTGATATCTGTCCGAGTGGTGAATATCTTCAGTGGAGTGAGGTGATGCTGTAGGAGATTCCCCTTCTCGCTTGATTGAAGCTGATAACAAAATTGACTGCAAAAAGAACAAAGAGGGAAATATAAAAAGATCACACAAAATTGTGACAAAGCTGAAATTTTCAGGCCTGTTATTGTTCTATATTTGTGTGTGTGCCTATCTTTTCATTACACCATGCCTTCCATACACAAAGTTCATTTGATCATTTGTCAAAGAGATTGTATTTATTATGTGGCTAACATGGGGCTCGATGAGGCATCATCCAGAGATGTCATCTTTCATGTAGCAGAACCATAAAACAAACTGATCCTTGGTTTAAATGCTATTAATAACACACACACACATGTCATTGCAGGTCCTGCACAGATTAAACATTCCTCTTAGTTTTCTCCTTACCTTTATCTATATTCCCAACTGCTGTTTTATAATAACATATTGCATAAAAAATACAAAAAAGGGCAACAAAAAGAAAATAGATTCTTTGTCTGTGCGGCTCTAATCCAATATTGTTATGTGAAAAATGGCCATCCTACCTACGACGACAGTAAATTAAATGTTATGTATTTGTTTTTTGAGTGCGGTCTCAGGAAGAGCAGTGGGTCCATTTATTCAGCATTCCTCCGCAACACCATGGAGATGACCTCTGGAAAAAAGCAGGGCTAAACTAATCCAGGAGATGTCAATCTCGAGGCCTCTTCTACATGTGCTTGCAGTTTAGATTAATAAACTGTCTATTTTAAATTGTGTGGAAACCTCTTCAATTCTAAATACCCAGCTAGCATGTTAAGTATAGCACAATTCATGCCAAGTCACACTTTCCCCTGTCGTGGGTAGGAAACCTGACTTTGTTTTTTCATGTTTTTTTCATTGTTTGAGATGAGATATTCAGTATGATTTAAAAAGCTGATGATTCTAGGAGTCACATCATAACAAAAATAATTACAGAGACTTTAAAATAATGAACACACTTAAGCTCCCCATAGACGCAATGATATTTCCCTGCTGAACGACCGATCTTAGGGAAGTCCGACCAATCTGTCAAATTATCGTGCGGTTAGTGGGATACAAAGATCGTTTGTCTTACGATTTTTCGTCCGACATTGGTCTGATGATTGATCGGCCAGGTTAGAAAATCTTTATCGGTCCCCACGCAATCTACCTATGTTTGCAGGGCAAAGCAGGCTGCGATCCTTCAGTTTTGCTGGCAATATTGCCTGAAATGGTCTTTTTAGTTGATGGACACATCAGGCATTTAAACAATCGTTTTGAGACAATCGTGGTCTCATGATAACTATTGGATCTTTCAAAAATCTTTACGTCTATGGCCAGCTTTAACTTAAGTAATGATGTCCAAATCCAGGCACTGGCCCTACAGCTATGGCAAAATTACAATTAACCACCTAACTCGTGTCTCCTCCTGCCTGTCTGCTATCTCTACTTGGATGTCACAACGCTACCTTAAATTAAACCTCTCTAAAACGGAAATGGTTCTTTTTCCGCCAACTAACACCAGTAACATCCCTGAAATATCCATCGTAGTTAACAATTCCACTATCACCCCATCTCCCCAGGCCCGGTGCCTTGGCGTTATCCTAGATTCATCCCTGACATTCACTCCTCATATCCAGTCACTTGTTATGTCATGTCACTTCCACCTAAGGAACATATCCAAAATACAATCATTTATCACCCAAGATGCTGCCAAAATTCTTATTCACTCTCTTGTCATATCGCGTCTAGACTATTGTAACTCTATTTTAATTGGCCTTCCCCTCCAGAAACCGTCACCTCTCCAGTCCATAATGAACACTGCTGCTAGGCTTACACACCTCAGCAACCGTCTTTCTCTGCCATGCCATTCTGCCAATACCTGCACTGGCTTCCACTGCTCTTCAGAATTAAATTAAAATTAATGACCCTGACATTCAAAGCACTTCATAACTCTGCCCCTCCCTATATCTCTGAACTAATCTCCATATACTCACCCAACCGCTTACTACGCTCCTCTACTGACCTGCTACTCAACTCTTCTGTCATTACCTCCTCACATGCTCACATTCAAGACTTTGCAAGGGCTGCACCCCTCCTCTGGAATTCTCTCCCACGGTCTGTCCGACTTTCTTCCAATCTTTCAGCTTTCAAGAAATCTCTTAAAACCCACTTTTTTAGAGAAGCCTACCCGCACTGTTAACTATCCAATGCAATACCGCTTACAGTACTACATCTCTCACCCACTTAACTCTGATCTTGCCCACTCCCACACCTTGTGTATCATTCCCCTCCCTTTAGATTGTAAGATTTTTCTGTACAGGGACTTCCTCACCTCCTGTACCAGTATTTATTGTGATGTATGTAACACCATATTTATTGTGATGTATGTAAAACCTTATGTTCTATGTATGTAATTCATGTGATTTAGTTGTGTAATCACATTCACTTTACAGCGCTACTAAATAAGTTGGCACTATAGAAATACATGTTATTAATAATAATAATAATAATAATAATAATAATAAATGCAATTTGGGAACTTGTAGTTTAACAAAATAATTTTAATGCCAACAAAGTGTCGTAAATGAGTAATTCTGTTTGTTATAGGTTAAACTGCGTATTAATTATTGTTGCATGTAGTACTCTCACGATCAAATAAAATAGATGAACCACAAAAGAAAATAAAGAGAGGGCAAGCTGAAAGGTCTGGAAATAGAGAACTGCCCTTTGGATAGCTTTTTTCAGTTATTTTGGGAACAAGCTCTACACATAAGTGATAAAGACATTTAAATATTGCACCTGATGGCAACTGCCTACAAAAAAGTCATTTGGCTTTTTAAAACAGACTAAGTCATAAAAGCTCAGTTAAATGTCTTAAAAAAAGAAAATTAAAGAGGAAAAAAGCCAGCATTAAATCATGACTCCTTCCTTAGTTCGCTCATTAAATGTGGCCTTTTGTAAGGTAAAATTATCATTGTAAGCAATAAGATCTTTAAGAAAATAATTCACAGCTTTCTCACCCTTTACTATGATAGCCGCCATCGGCTAATTTTTCCCTTAATGGCAACAAAGCTATAAATTTTTGTTAAGTCTTGCACTACTGTCACCTCCTCATTCTCTTCTGGCAGTGCCACAGTCCTCTCTTTTATGCTTAAATCTGAAACATGTTAACTGTTAATCCAATTCACAGGTTCAGATGCAGTTTAGCAGCAGATACATATGCTAATCCACAATTTAGAAACTGTTAAGGTAAAAATACAACCTACCTTATATTATAAGACAGGGGTCCCCAACCTTTTTTGCTCGTGAGCCACATTTAAATTTAAAAAAGAGTTGGAGAGCAACACAAGCATGAAAAAGTCCATGTGGATGTCAAATAAGAGCTCTGATTGGCTTTTTGGTAACCCCTATATGGACTGGCAGCCTACAGGAGAGAATGTTTGGCAGGACATCTGTGTTTTATGCAACCAAAACTTGCCTCTAAGCCAGTAATTCAAAAATAAGCACCTACTTTGAGGCCACTGGGAGCGACATCCAAGGGGTTGGAGAGCAACATGTTGCTCGCGAGCTACTGGTTGGGGATCACTGTTATAAGGCATACCTCACCTTTAACTTGAGTAAATCCCAGGCAGGATTCAGCCTTTATCAGAAGGATTCAGATTTGGACAAATCCAAATCCTTAAAATCACAACTTTTTGTCACACAAGCATGGAAGTGAAAAAATGTAACCGCACTCTCTTTGCCCTTCCAGGGTTATGATCCAATTTGGTATTTGACCGATTTTCCATGAAGGATTCAGCATTGGTGCATCCCTAGTTATATCCAACCACAGACTAAGAATCATCCTTTCAAAGTGTAACCACTGTCTTTTAGATTATAAATTTTATTGAGCAGGACCCTCTTTGCTTCTCATGTTGGTAATGGATTGTATATTTTTATGTAATTTATATGCTCACTGTATACACTCTTCTGTTGCAAAGCACCGTGTATTGTTTTCAATAAATATGTTGTAAAATAAATAATTACAATAGCAAGTAAAGCCTGGACAGAATTTCAATATTCAATTTTAAACTCGGCTATTGAAGCCACACCCATAGTTGCTGATACAGTTGCTACTGTCATAAAATTACATTTTTGACACCAGTTCTCACGCTACTCATCTTTCTTTCTCCAAAAGTCATCTGCCTTTCCTCTTGTCAAGAGCTTCTTATATCAAATCCATGTTTCTGCACACAACATTATTGGAATTAATTTTCCCTCCCTAGGCTTCCATCTCCAGTTCCCCATTGTCCTACTCAGTGGTCCAATACTGTGCCAACTTCTGATGCCATTTCCAGACCTACCAAATAATTGATTCATAACTATTTTACAATTTAAAGATGTAAAAAAAACAAATCTTTTAGGAAAGTGTCTTTCATTTTAATATTGATACTGATCAAACCAAATGGACAATATAGAACTTTAGTGTATATACATAGCCCATAGCATTTTATGGGATTCAACATCTCAGACTACCCAGGGGGGGTCTAACTGATACCTAAAGGTTTAAAACATTATAATTAATGGTAGAATCAATTGGATTGACCTAGTGAATTTATTAAGCCAATCGTACACTTGGACTAATATTTGAAGTTTAAAATTTGATTGAAGCCTGAAGAAAACCTGTAGGGTGCCACTTTGATCTTTTGTAAATCCGCCTCCTCCATTTTTTCTTACCCCTAGCATCCACCCAATTCAACACTTTATTGCTCACAACCTGCCCAGAAGGTAATGTATTTGCCATCTACACGCTAGAGTTTCATGACTGGACAGCAGTTAGATAATTCAAGGTGGCTGGGTCACTGTGTTCAGAGCGCTGAATGCAATTTCAAGTGTTGGCGCATATTGTTTCTGTGGACCACACAGCTAGCCAGTTGTTCCATAATCTGACTATTCATTTCTATGGTGTTGATCAGAAATTTTAGGTACAAATAACTTGCCAAGCTTAGTTTGATATCTTCCCCCCCCCCCTTTTACCTGTGGTGAACGCTTTTGCCAATATCAAAAAAGAGGGGCAAATAAGATAGTTGGCTTTTGTCTTTTTTAACCTTAGCTCTTATCATACTGATGTTACAGCAGGCCTGCCACATTAACTATCACAAAGAGTACATGCTGTGCTGAAATGTAACTTTTAAAAGGCAGTTATTTCAGGCTATTAAGCTACCAGCTTTGGTTTCTGATAGCTACTAAAAAACAAATGCAAACACTTTTTTTCAAACCATCCATCACCGCTCCTGTCAACAGAACAAATAACCGTTTTTATACATCTCTCTGGTCTGTTTTTATTCCAACACAAAGTGTTTCCTGTTTGAAGGTTTTGGCTTTACCTTTGCTATATAAATAGGTACTTATCACTTTACATAGAGGTAGTGTAGTGACATCTTTTTTGCCAGCCTGCCCTCCCCTACACTGCTGGAAGCATTTTCAGTGATACTAATAGCTGTTATCATTTAAGCGCTGTAACCTGCAAGCAATAAATGATCGCAGATCCCCAGCTGGGTAATTTTATTTTCTTTATGTATTTATTTTGCTGTCCATATGTATCTTTGCAGTGATCTGACACATTACCAGCATGGGAATCCAAACTAGGGCTCTATCTAAAAAGCTGAAAGAAGAATGGCAGTCTGCTTTCATTCTGAGCTTGAATTTATTTCCAAAGCGTTCCTGCAGGATCAGATGGATGGCTGTTATACACTAATGAAGCAGAGACCTTTGAGGCATGGGGAGCTAGTGTAACATATAGAAAACAGGATTTGTTTTTGTAGCACAATAAATTATATAAAGAATACGTGATAACAGAAGATTAATGAAAAGAAGAAAACCCTGGTCCAGACAGCCTGCCAGTTCCATACTTACTCTAAGTTATCAAATATATTATTTTACAATCTACGTATCAATCTCCAGCATGCATCAATCTCCAGCAATGTGGGTAAACATTCCCTCTCATTAAAGGGGAACTATCATGAAAATTAAAATTTAATATAAGCTTCATCATACTGAAATAAGGGTAATTATTTAATTATTTTGCATCTTTTCTGAAATAATCAAGTTTATCTTCACTATCCCTCTGTCAGATCTGTTTCTCTTCATTCTCACTTCATGCAGCAGTTGGTTGTCAAATATTGATTGACAGTTAGATCCAATTCATCTTATAGTGGGGCTTCCTTTCCTAGCAGATGCATTAGAGTTCACTCAAATAACTGATTCCAGTACAAACGCATTCTAACAAAACAACTAACCTTTGCACAAATCCTGCATGTAAAGAGACATGTCGGTGATTTCAATAGAGTGAACTTTAATACATCTTCTAGGCAAAAAGAGCACCCCTATAAGATATATTGGATGTAACTGTCAATGAATATCTAACACCCAACTCCTGTCTGAAGAGAGAATAAAGAGTAACAGATTCTGAGAGAGAGATTGTGAAGATAAACTTGATTATTTCAGAAACAAAGCAGAATATTTAATTGATTGTATTTAGAAAGTTTTTTTTTTCAGTATGATGAAGCTTATATTAAGTTTTCCTTTTCAAAGCATCATCATGTATATTTACCAAGACCAGTATGGAGACTATCATTTTTTTTAAAACCCCAAAACACAGTCCACAAGTTTTTCACCCCTCTCTACCTGTCCCACTGTCTCTGTTATTATTATTATTATTATTAATAACATGTATTTCTATAGCGCCAACTTGTTTCGTAGCGCTGTAAAGTGAATGTGATTATACAACTAAATCACATGAATTACATACATAGAACATGAGGAGTTACATACGTCACAATAAATATGGAGTTACATACATCACAATAAATACTGGTACAGGAGGTGAGGAAGGCCCTGTACAGATAAAGCTAAAGGGAATGATACACAAGGTGTGGGAGTGGGCAAGATCAGAGTAAAGTGGGTGAGAGATGTAGTAATGTAAGCTGTATTGCATTGAGTAGTTAACAGTGCGGGTAGGCTTCTCTAAAAAAGTGGGTTTTTAGAGATTTTTTGAAAGCTGAAAGATTGGGAGAAAGTCGGACAGACCGTGGGAGAGAATTCCAGAGGAGGGGTGCAGCTCTTGCAAAGTCTTGAATGCGAGCATGTGAGGAGGTAATGAGAGAAGAGTTGAGTAGCAGGTCAGTAGAGGAGCGTAGTAGGCGGTTGGGTGAGTAAATGGAGATTAGTTCAGAGATGTAGGGAGGGGCAGAGTTATGAAGTGCTATATCCCTCACCTGCCCACCAGGTGCAGCTCCACAGATTTTCTCCTCAATGTCTCCTTTTCACAAATGCTATAATACTAGTATTCAACCCACATGAACTGGAAGGACTCCACTCCAATCAGTGGACTGTCAATAATAGCTTTATAAAACCAATCAATATAAGATTTTTAACTTGTGGTCAGTCACACTGCTTATGTTTGGCAAAATTATACAATAGACTGAACTGCTGGAACCATTAGACTAGTGAGATACACACTGTTTTCTTCACTGGTGGAAAAATGCTGGTGGATAAAATACCAAGAGGACTGAAGTGCAATCCAATGTGCTGATATTAAAGTACTGCCATGCCAACACTCTGTTTTCTATGGCAGGTACCACTTACAGGTAAGGGCAGTGTTTTTTAAACAGTAGGTTACATTTACACTATTACAAATGTTCAGAGACCTGTATTAAAGAAAATTAGTCCATTAGCTTCCAGTTGGACAGTACTACTTGACTTCCTAAATTGCTCTTTTTGTGAACTCAGTCATGGATCTTGGTCTGCTGTAGCACCAAAATGGTGAGGATTACATACAGTAGCACCAATTTTTAAAAAGTGGCAGTTTAAGAGGGTAAAAAAGTGGAAAGCACACAAAAACAAATGCAGCAATCATACTAGTTATTTTAATATGTGACTGATGTGATTGCTTCTGAACAAAGATATTGCAAAACCATCCAGAAAATGCCATCGTACAGCTCTATATTGCACAGAGCTGAATATCATTGCAGCTGCATTGTGCTGCAACAGGCAACCATTATCCTCACAATTAAGCATAATGATAGCTACAACCAGAAGATATCAGAATAAAACAGCTTGAAGTCACTATAAAGAAAACCTTAAACTGAGACCAAAAGGAGATTTCATTGGAATAATGTAACATGGAAAACAATGAATACTCAAAGCTAACATGCTTTAGAGCTTTGCATAATAGCCAGATGAAAGCTTTTTCAGCTGTATCACTAGGTTTTGCTTTTTCCTGAAGAACTCTTGAAGTTAATGCTCTGAGGACTTTAACGAACAGAGAAGAGCAAAGAAGAATAAACCTGCAAGACTCAACTGATCCCTTTTTATTTGCAATGGCTCTACAGCCCTATTTAATCCTTAGTCATGAAACAGATGTGACTGTTTGCCTACTAAAATGGCTCCCTGTGGGGAACTAGAACTATCCTCTCTTTTTGGAAAAGTCTGACCAGTTCTCCTTTCTTAGAATTTTGTTCCTTATTACTGAGATCAACAGGCATGAAAAAACACACAGCCCTGGGGCATTACAAATAAGCCCTGATAAAGTAGCTTTATGATGGCATCGTGTCAAAGAATGCAATATTCCCTCTGTGGTATCAAGTCAAAGGTTGCCTGACGACAGCTCAATCAAAAAGCTGGACTTGGTGGTTGTTACTTCAGGGATGAATGTAAACCCTCAACAGCAGACATCCATACTGCAGTGATGGAGTTCAATATGTGTTTGATGTGTCATGTTCTGTAGATAATGTAAAATTCCAGATCACTCTGTCTGTGAGGTAAAACATTGCTGGCAAGAAAAGGCTAGATATAAAACCAGTAACATTTTACATTAGGTTCAATTGAATCATCTATCAGCTACTGGGAATGAACTTAAACCCAGTCCTTCTTTTGATGATTTAGATGACATCCTGCTCTTTTTTTCCCAGACCAGTCAGAAGAAGCAATTTTCTGTGAAATTGCACTAAATGCAAATTAGGCAAACAATTTCTTAATCCCTTCTGCCTGTTCTTGTCACTGGATCTGCTTAGTGATATGAATCTAATGTATCACTGTAATGGGAAGTGAACTGCGTGAGTGACAAATTGCCATGAAGGAATAATGTTTTGCTTAACCTCAAAGGTACCAAATGGGCAAGAAATTAAAGCTTTTATTTGTGCAAGCAGCAGAGTGCCTAATAAGAACCTTACCCTACAAAAAAAAAAAAAATAAGCAACATCATTTTTATATTTAGCTATATCTTTTGTTAATGATAGCAGCTTGGCTGCACCTTTTAGAGTGTGTATTTCTGAAGATATTCTGAAACCATACTCCCCCCAGTTGTGGGGCTGAAAGAATTCAGATTCACTGATTTAGATGAAGAAATATTCAAGTAAGCAATTGGTTGAGTTAAAGCCATTCTGTTGCCCAAGTATTACAACTTTGTAAAAAATATATTCAAATCTATAAACAATGAATAATTTATAAACAATTTATAAACAGTGCTATCCTATTTTCTTTCATCCAGGTTCTCAGGTTCAGGTCCTACTACGTATATCACATTACACATTATTTACAGGTATAAATAAAAACTTTTGCTCTGATGACAAAATACATTAAATGTCTACATGTGCATGCCAACATTGTCACCAATGGAACTGCAAGGTATGTAGCATTCACATCTACTGCCTTTTCCATTGTAACTTATTTTCACACAATTCATCTATTTACACCAAAATAATCCCTCTTTTAAATCTGATATAAATAACTAAAACTACTTGTTTTGGCAGTTAAATTTTTATATAGTTAATTAAAACAAACATTTCCAAAAAGTTGTCCTGGGTTCTGTATTGAGTTATGTGACTTAGAAAATATATAGCTGCTCTTTACCATTGTACTTTACCAACTGCTTGTGGATTGTGTCTGTATTTGACAACTACCTTCTTTTGTTTTAATGGCAGAACAAACCTGCATTTTTCACTAGCCAAATATTTGGCATGCTTTGTGTTTTTCTATCATGTTTTACTATAGCATTTATGAAGGATTCTCCCAAGTACAGGGGATCACTGTGTTTTGTAAAGTCTGAACACTACTTACCTTTGGTGTGCACGGAGCCATGATTTCTTTCTGCAAGGAATTCTTACTGCCGATAAAGAAAACATGGAGAGTATTAAACAGAAGAAATTAATAATTCCAAGTTAATATTTACCTAGTACGAAGTAGCCTTTTCACATCTATTGCTGAATTCTTCCCATAAATAGTAATTAATATTTAACCTTCACTGGCATCTGTCCTGTTGCTGGTATTACCTGGAAATACCCATATCACCCAACTCCATTAAATGTGGTCTACAAATAAATATATTTAATCTGTATTGCAATTATGTCTTCGGTTTTACAACACAGCATGAATGTGAAATAATAGTCTCGTAAAGCACAACCATCTCCTTAATTATTGAACCCTGTAATTTATCCCTATTAGTGCTACTGCACAAATAGTAAATATACTAATGCCAGTATACAGATACCAGTCCCCTGCTTTAAAATATTGGATAACATAAAGAGGGATGTACATGTATCTTACAGGTATGGGAAATCAAATCTAACCCTTTATGCACCTTGTGGGACATAGTGCAATATTTGTCAGTTGCCTAGTGCCAGCCTTGCATATTGAGTTTTCTAAACAGTATGCAGCAAGTGTTATCTTCATAGGATAGCTATGTGGGAAAATATCCACTAATTCAAGAGATTTAACTATAAAGTGGACAATGAAAAATGTATTTGTATCTGCATTTTATATTCTGGGCTGGAGGGCAGAGCAGTTACAGAGGTGCAGAAGCAGCATTACTTATTATATGCTCCCACTAAAATATGTCCAGGGTCGGATTTACACCCCTAGGCCCACTAACATTCGCTGTTCCATCCTCTTCCTTTTATTCACACAAATTTTAATCATCTAGACCAGAGCAATGGGTATTGGCGCATGGGAAATTTCAAAAATTATTTTATCTCCTGCGCATCCACAGTTTTGCTGCAGCATGCCACCCTCTAAAATCATGCTGCCCTAGGTGGCCTTTCCACAAATCTGAGCCTGAGTATGTAATTTACTATGCTCTTTTAGTATTAAATAATTTGAACAATTTGAACATTTTATCACTGAGCATTGGCAGTGATAAAATGACTTGTATGTTGTATACTTAACTTTTGTGCAGGGCCTTCCTCACCTTTTGATGCACTTTTACTTTTTGGAGTTACTGTTCCTTCAAAACAGAGGAGTCAGAGGTACCATAAAATGAGGAGTCTGTATATTTACCAACTCCACAGCCCTGATTCAAACTGGTCATTTAGTGGAGCATTTTCTATGGTAATGAATCAAAAGCCTGAACTGGGTTTTTGCTAAATTTTCTTCCATGGGATTTTGGCTACCCAATAGTTTTGCATTAATAGATAACTATTTAATTACATGAGCAAAATTCAGTCTGGCTCATCTTTATAGGAGAAGAAAAATATCAGTCTTCCATGATTTCTGTGTTTTATGGCACCAAAAGTAGAATAAAAATCACAAGAATGAGGTTTAAAAAATTCTAAGCTGTAACACAATGCTAGTAATACTGACATGATTTGTTGTATCTGCTTGCCGACTTTTTAATGTTTGGAGTCTGCCAATAAAACCCAATGTTCCCCCTCTACCCTCCACCCACTATTGCTCCCGGAGCTATACGCCTGAAATTTAATAATGCCATTTTCCCCTTAAGACAGGTTAAATCTGAAACAATTACATATTAAAGTCGACGTCCCAAACAGGATTCAGCTATAATTTTTTGGTTATTAAAGTAATCTTGCTGATGTAAATTCTCCAGCTAACATGCAGCAAACAGCAGAGGGAGATAAATTATTTCTCCCTGATTCGATTTGTCAGGTCACCAAGCACCTGCAGCACTAAACAATCTTGAA
Source organism: Xenopus borealis (assembly GCA_024363595.1). NCBI lineage: Eukaryota > Metazoa > Chordata > Amphibia > Anura > Pipidae > Xenopus > Xenopus borealis. The sequence continues at coordinate 83,454,402 of CM044437.1, forward strand.
ATATGTTTCAAGCTATGCTGGGGCCTGTAAGTACATTTAGTGTGGGTGGCTGTTCGTCCCTTGCCAGAGACAAATTCCTTGTAGCCTCTCGGCTCTGATGAATGGGGGGGAGGAATTGCAGGCTGTGTATTTAATAACAAAATTTGTATGCAAGCCTGTAGTCAGGAGCTGAGGATGAGCGATCAGGAGCCAGCCAGTATTAGAAACCCATCGCTAAACAGATGCTGACAATAGAACAAGACATATCAAATCAGATCTACTCCGTATTAATATCCACGTGCGCCCGTGCATACACACATACTCACACTCCAGCACACCCCTATTCCCTCCAACACTCAGCATGAGTAATATCGGTGACATCAATACATTTTTATGAGACTTTTCCAAAGATCAACACATGAGATGTGACAGAAAAAACAATGTTCTTGTCATGTTCAGTTTGTTGAGGGCACTTTAGTCCCAGATGCTGAACAGCAGTGGCATGGGGGAGAAATTGAATTTGGCTTCCTTTAATGCTCCTTGATTTGGCAGATGGCTGGATGTTATGAAACACGAAGGGATAGGAGGAGATGCCTTCTCCTGGGGCTGTATGTAGGGCTTATTTTCATCTATCCTATCAAGTTATTTGTTTCTACAGCTTGAAATAAAAAGAGCTGGGTATAACAAATTTCAGTCAGACTTACCAGCTAGTAAAACTTTACTTTACAGTTGCACTGCCTGCCTGTATCTTACACCAGAGTAAAAATATCTATGCATAATATTTAATACTCATACTTATAATGTGTGTGACCAGAGTGATCATTTTTTGTTGCAGAAGTACAGGTATGGGACCCGTTATCTAGAAAACAGTTAAGCTCCTAATTATGGGATGGCTATCTCCCATTGATTCCATTTTAATCATATACTGGTAATTCACTTTAAAAAAAAAAACAAAAAAAAACTTTTTTTTGCAATAATAAAAAGTACATTGTATTTGATCCAAATTAAGATTGATCCTTATTAAAGTCAAAACAGTTCTGTTGGATTTATTTCATGTTTAATTGATTTTTTTAAAAAACATAAGGTATGGTGATCCAAATTATGAAAATACCCCTTATCCAGAAAACCCCAGGTCCCAAGCATTCTGAAAAACAAGGTTTCATACCTGTACTCTGTGCTAGTCATTGTAATACATACATTATTGTAAGGATCCAAAAACAGATGCAGTCCAGAACCTGACTCCCACAGACAGATTTACTAACGGTCGAATTTCGAAGTGAAAAAAGGTCGACATTTTTCGCTCAAATTTTTCGATCAAATATGTCCATTTTCGATTGAATAAAAATCTTTAAATTGTTTGATCATGATTTTGCAATCCTTCCAATTCCTAGGACTTAGAAAAAATTTCAGGACAGGTTCTAGGAGGTCCCCCATAGGCTACAATGGCTATTCAACAGCTTTAAGGTGGTGAAGTGGCGAATTTGAAAGATTTTAAAGGGCCAGTACTTCGAAAATTGGACTTGTTGAATTTTTTCTATTCAAATCAAATTTTGGCCTATTCGATAGTCAAAGTAGCCCAAAATTACTTCGGCAAATTCTGGTTTGAATTCTAGTTTCAATTTGAAATTAATACAAGGTTAATAAAGCATAACTGTAAATCACCTAAAAAGAATCATCTAAACTTCTACACTTCCCAAAATCTTAAGGCAAAGTATGGCCTAAACATAACATAGCATGATGCATTTCACATTTTCAGTATTTAAAGGAGAAGGAAAGCTAAAATATAAATAAAGTTGCGTAGATCGGCTACAAAGTGTTGAGATACTTACTAGAATATTTGCTCTACATGTTTTTTCCATTTTATGTAATTCCTGATAGTCTTAAAAAATTTTGTGAAGTGTATGTAATCACAAAGCCATCCCTCTCCGTTGCCTAATTGTCTCTAATAATAATTCTGGCCCACTAGAATACCAGGAAAACTCCCAGTGGGCCAAGGTGTCAGTGGGCCCTCATGCTGCTAAACTTTTGACCTATTTCATGGGCATTCCCTATTTCTATGAGATCGAAGAGGCTAAATAGATGGAATAATTGATTATAGTATGTAAAGAAAATAAACTAGAAGAATAGAGGTTGATTGAGGAGATGAAGAACATTAGTACTGAGAGTGGGCCCCTGGCCTAAGGTTTTTGGGTGGGCCCCTGGTGTCCCAGTCCGACACTACAGGATAGTTTCTTTAAGCCCTGCGCATGCGCACATTATCATTTAATTTCCCCGTTTGATCGTGGAAAATTAGGTCAGGTGGTACAATGAAACGTCATATTTGACCTCTTTTTCTCCTCCCCTTAACTCTGCAACAACTAACTTACATTGGCACGGAGAAATAGTGAGATGCTGAACAGAGACACAGCAGAGAGATGCCTGCTTTGTGACGCGCTGTTTATGTGACATTAGAGGTCATGGGGGAGTAATCAATTAAGCGCATGCGCAGTTCAAACAACCAGATACAGGATGTGACGCGCAACTGGCCAACATGGCGGGCGCAAAGAATGTATAGCGCGAAAACTTCAAAGGCACAGTATCAATGAAGGAGACGTAATTGGGTTGTGAAAATGATGCGGTTCAGGAGGGGTGCGCCTGACCAATGATTACAAATAGGTATTAAAAATTTCCTTTCCTTCTCCTTTAATACAAGAATAGAAATTACTATAAAATATAAGTTTGTATAAAGTTATGTGATATAAAAGTGCCCACCAACATTTTGAAGAGATTACCCCCATTCCTCTAGGAGCCTGTGTCAGACTGTATCCCACTTTTAGCTTCTCATATATATATTGTATTCTACATTTATTTTTCTAATGGCAAAATATAATAATATTAGCTAAATCATCTATCCATAAAAGTGCATGGATTAATGTAGCAGTACCAGGCCTGGATTTGTGGAAAGGCCACCTAGGCCCGGGCTTAGGGTGACAGGATTTTAGGGGGTGGTGTGCTTCCCAACCACACCCATATTGGTTCAGAAACACTGGGGATATGCATGAGATACTATAGTTTTTTTAATTTCCCATGCGCCAATCTCCATTGCTCCGGTCCTGATGATGAAAATTTGCGAATAAAGGACATAGTATGGGAGTGACTTACGGCAGTGGGCCTAGGGGCGCCAGCTATGTAAATCCCGCCCTGAGCAGTACAAAATATTACATATATAACAGAGCTATTGTCATACAGTATTTAAGTGTTCAGCTCTAGAGTGCTGTTTGTAACATCCAGGACAATCAGCAGCATAAAAGAGGCGGGTGGCTGCAACATGTCAGCAATTCAGCATGTGTTAAATGGCCAATTACAAGACTTGTACCTAGAACCTGGGCTAAGTCATTGACATACTCTCACAAACATTGAGATTCAGAACTTTCTTTTTTTATTTTTGCAAATCCTGCAAAAGAGTGCTGTGTTTTTTTATAGCTATTGGCACCAAAGCAGTGATAAGGTCGATGGTGTGCCCTTTAAGAATATATATATATATATATATATATATATATATATATACTTATCTCTCTTTATATATATATATATATATATATATATATATATATAGAGAGAGATAACTATAGTAACTATAAAGAATATATGAGACTGAAAACAGCCTATAAAGAGTGTACTGTAAAATCCTTTGAATTTTACATCTGCTGGAAAGGAGAATGCATTTATAAATGAAATTATTCTATTACTTTGAAAGGGAAAATGTCTGGTTAAAACTGTTGCAATTTTCTTTCTGAAAACACTGATAAATCCCCAATGGCTTTTTATGTACGCAGACAGATGAGCAGGGGTCTAGGAAGTCCCCTTAATCACTCTTCCAGTGTTGGCACTGAAATAATTACCCATTTACATAGTAATAACCCTATGCCAGCATATTATTTCAGTGCCAGCTACATTTCCACACCCGACTGAAACATGCGTTTAAATTATAACATGTACACAGGAAATTAGTTACCAAGTATCATTTTCATTGGACTATTGTGACACTTTTAATTAAGGTGATTTACACAGAATTATCCTTTGAAAATAAAAATAAAACCTTCTCTTCTTCCTAGTAAAATATGATAATTACCATCGATTCTTTCATAATTTACCATTTATTTAAAACTGTTTGGGGAGTGAGTATCTAGTTTATTACAATGGACAACTTTGCTTTATTGATAATATTCCCTCTTTTTACCTGTAATTAAAATCTCTACAAAAGTATTATGAACTGTGACATACAATGTATATTTTTGCCTTAAGTTAGATGAGGTGCTTAGTTGGTAAGACTCCGAGCTGATATACTAAACTTGGAAAAGTGCAAACCTAGGTTTTTCCTCCACAGCAGCTTCTAATGGTCTTGGGCAAATCACTCTTATATACTGATGTATTTTATATCACCAGGCCCATTACAAAATTAAGAAGGTACTGCTAGTTGTAAAAAAGTCTATTAATGACACTTAACTTTAAAAAGTTATATGTTAAACCAGCACAAATTAGTTAACATGATCTTCAAAGGCAATGTGCAGGAATGGATGGTCACCAGCTAGTTAAATTATATGACTGAGCTCTTTTTGGCTCTTGTTGTCTGATGGCAAGAAAATTCAACCAACTTGTCTTGATAGTTGTAGCACATGGAGTGGCCTTGATTGATCTTACCATTCAAACATACAGGTCAATTGCCATCAAGCCTAACCCACATAAGTCCGTCCCCTTGAATCCTCACAACTTGACAATTACAGACCTCAGTAAACAGAGCACCCAAACAACTTTTTCTTGCTACGGCCAAGCCAGCTAAGCTACCCTTAGGCTAAGGCCAGACGGGGAGATTCGGGGGCATTTTGTCGCCTGGCGACTTCTCACCGCGACTTGTAGCCCCCGAACCTCCCCGAATAGCCAAGTCCTGGGGCGCACCGGCGTTGCTTGAAAACGCCGGCGCCTATTCACACGGAGCGGCGCGCTTTTTGAAATCGCTCCAAATTGACTCGCGAGGCAATTTGGAGTGATTTCAAAAAGCGCGCCGCTCCGTGTGAATAGGCGCCGGCGTTTTAAAGTAACGCCGGTGCGCCCCAGGACTTGGCTATTCGGGGAGGTTCGGGGGCTACAAGTCGCGGCGAGAAGTCGCCAGGCGACAAATTGCCCCCGAATCTCCCCGTCTGCCCTAGCCCTTAAACTCCAATATTGCACCATCTCTGTGTTGTTTATTATTCCTGCTGCATTATTATAATGCAGTAGGAATTATAATAATCCCATTATACCTACTAATTATTAGTTTGCTTACTTTCATCTGACACCAAAAGCATCTTGAAAGACACAGGAATATCATGCTGCCAGCCATTCCTGAATCAAGATCCACTATATATCTTCCCACATAGTAGGTATCTTTGCACATAGGCATTTATTGTTTAATGAACAATTACATTTATAACAAATCTTTACAGAGTTTGGAATCTTGTTTGGTAATTTTTTTTATTAATAAAAGAGTATTCCATAATAGTAATTGATTTAATCTATAGTTACTTAAGTATTTATTAAACCTCGATTTTTTCAGGTCAAGGTTTTTTGGGCTAAAACTGAAATTTTTCAAGATTTCTTATACCCCAAAGCTGCTAAAAGTCTGAATCCAAAAATCCATCTCAAACCTGCAGGAGGTCATGTAAAAGTCAATGGCAGATGTCCCTTTTACAATTTGAAGATATACATGCTAGGTTTCGTCCAATAATTTGAAAAATTCAAGGTTTTTGGTAGATAACCTGAAAAAATTTAATGATTTGACCGTCAAATCTGAAAACTTATTCAGGCTTGTGCTCGATTTTATCATTGGTTTTCTGCGACGCAACTTTATTCAGTTATTGTATTGATAAATAAGATCAAACTGTGGATGGGAGTTTGGTCGATCTTGGATTAGTAAAAAGATTAGATACATTTAAGTTTTAGTAAATGTGTTTGTGTCTGTGTGTAATAAATGGGGATGTAGTTCCATTGTCTGCCTGTTAAAAAGGATGGAGGAGGGCTATATATTTTCAGCCTGTATATTGGTGGGATAAGCAGTGGATAAAGTGTCCAAAGCTATAAGTCTTCTCACCTCCAGTGACAGAAAGCAGGCTTTCACCTCTCTTTCTCTCCATGATTTATTTGCTGCAAAGAGGGGAAAGGACAGATATCAGGGATGGTCTGAAGGAGGATAAAGGCAAAGCATCAACACTAGGGCCAGCATTTGTCAGATAATAAACAGATTTCTTTCATCATAAATTTCCTCTACTGTCCTCCGACACAGCTTGGATCAGCCTGGGAACTAAAACTTCTTGTCTGCTGGGTGAATTACGAAACAAAGAAAGCTTGACTGTGGCTAAGAGGTGGTCAAAGCAGAACTAGCTAAAAGCAAAATAACCACTTACAATAAACAAATTAATAAATAGCCTGGAGATTCAGATATTCATGTATAATTCTAAAAAAACTAGAAAAAACTATCTGAAAATATTTTTTGTTTCTATGAATTCTGTTTTAAAAAAAAAAAGGGGGATTGTGGGAGCACTCTAAAGGCTAAGTTAAAGTATATTTAAGGAAGTGCTACTTACAAAGTACATTCCCTGGGCCCGTCTCATACGTAATTCAGTATAAATGCAAGTGCATATGTTTAAAAACAGGGGTTGTTTTGTACAAAGCTATGATCATTACAAGCCACCATACCACATCATGGTAAACCCCATATGTAGCTGGAAACTGTGGCTTAGCTTCTGTGGTTGTAGCACCCCATACCTCCCCTTTAAACTGATGGTGGTCCTGTGCTTTTAAAAAATGGGCGTTGTTTTCGGAATCTCGCTCTCTTAAAGGGAAACTGTCATGGGAAAACATGTCTGCCCAAGTAGACTTCTGCACTGAAATCCATTTCTCAAAAGAGCAAACAGATTTTTTATATTTCATTTTTGAAATCTGACATGGGGCTAGCCATTTTGTCAATTTCCCCGCTGCCCCGGTCATGTGACTTGTGCCAGCACTTTAGGAGGGAACTGCTTTCTGGCAGGATGTTGTTTTTCCTTCTCAATGTAACTGAATAGTACGAGAGGGACATGGGTTTTTACTAATGAGTGCTGTTCTTAGATCAACCAGGCAGCTGTTATCTTGTGTTAGGGAGCTGTTATCTGGTTACCTTCCCATTGTTCTTTTGTTAGGCTGCTGGGTGGGGGAAAGGGAGGAGGTGATATCACTCCAACTTGCAGTACAGCAGTAAAGAGTGATTGAAGTTTATCAGAGCACAAGTCACATGACTTGGGGCAGCTGGGAAATTGACAATATGTCTAGCCCCATGTCAGATTTCAAAATGAAATATTAAAAAAATCTGTTTGCTCTTTTGAGAAATGGATTTCAATGCAGAATTCTTCTGGAGCAGCACTATTAACTGATACATTTTGAAAAAAATGTTTTTTCCCATGAAAGGATCCGATTAAAAGCCGCATACTGGTGGGGGGAGGATTTAGCCCTCAAATTGAAACCAAGGCTCAACACACTGACTACAGGTAATGCTATTATGCAAAGAAATAAGACTTTTTATACTATGTAAACAAGTTGGGGTTTACCTTGACGTGGTATGGTGGCTTGTCAACTTTATAATCATAAATTTGTACAAAACAACCTCTGTTTTTAAACAGATGCACTTGCATTTATACTCAATTACTTATGAGACAGGGGCTCAAGGAATGTGCTTTGTAAGTATCACTTCCATTATACATAAATATACTTTAACTTATCCTTTAATGCTCTCCCACAATCCCCCTTTTTTATTTTCTAACAATTATTCCCAGGCCAGAAAGCCAGCATAAATGGAAAAATACATAAAAATAAATCATATATAATTATATATAAATATCTGCAAGTAACAACTGTCTTAGATAATTCTGTTTACAATCTTGTGTTTGTATTTCTTCTCATTTAAAAGGTACTGTAGGTAGTTGCAGGTATTTACCAGGGTTGTTAATATGACGAGACTACAGCATAATTTATTTCACACTGGGTCTAATAAGGTGAATGTATCATTGCACTTAGCCTCAGATTTACTCAGATCAATTTAAAGAGTTATTGGAACTGATGGCCTAGATTTATCGTGTGGTGAGAAAAATTCTCAATTGCACAATAAATGCTCATCAAATGGTATGTCCCACAGAGTTTATTTGCAGAGAGCAGAGGCACCGATGTATAATCTCTCGAATTTAGCATGACATGTGACAAAATAATTTTTTTTAATTTACTTTTTTTAGATAAGCACTTAACTAAATCTAGTTGAAATAAAATGAGCTGCATAATTGGTTGTTATAAAATGAAGCTATAATTACCACTTCCCTTTGTTCTTTACCAAGCAGAGCTTCAAAATCAGATTCTGTAGATGGATTTAAGTGGCAGCAAGAACAGCAATACAACACAAACAAAGGGGGAATATTAATTGCACAATTGTTATAAAGCATTTTACAACTAGGAATTTTTAATTAAAGATATTATAACAACTGTGTTATAGTTTCTTATAGTTTCTCTAGTACAGACAGTTCTTATTAGGTGAAACTTCTTTTTCTTATAGTATGGCCTTGAAAAGCATCATTGTAGTAAAGGAGACGGGGGATATAGGAAGTTATCCAGCCTGATCTGGCTGGTTTACAGAAGGCCTACATAAGGATTAAGTTAAGTCGTACTGAAAATCTGCCCAAGCCTTTGCAAACTGAAGGCGTAATGATGGTTCTTACATGGAAATCTCCAGCTTGTGGATGATCTCAGCTCCATATCTGTGCTCTCTCCTTATCAGGAATGAATTGAAGTTCAAATACCTCTTGATGTGCCTGCAGCTGGGGAACAGATGACAGCTGTCACCTCACTTTATGCTGTTGCATATTACCCCCTAAGGCCCCTGTTTATATAAGGGCTTTCTCGATCTTGTTATGAAATAAAAATGTAACTTTTCTAGTTGCATAGAATATGTAAATTTCCCAAAAACTTATTTTTTAAATATTGTTTGACAGGCACAGACAAAAAAAATGTATATTTAGCCTATAATAACTTAAAACCAAATATTGCTTTTGTGTTGAGGATACTTACATGGCTTTCACACACTATGTTATGCTAGTTGCACTTGAAAATGCTTGCCTGCCTAACAAGTTCTATCACAAAAGAACTGTATTAAACCTCAGCAACAGTTACTGTGCATGTTTAACCTCACAAAGTGTATTTTTTATATTATCTGTTAAAACAGCAGTGATACTTAAAGAGTTATCATGGTTCCAGAATCAGTTTATTAAAATCTGAACACAGCTGTACGAAAAGGTTAATAATCCCTGCTATGTGTCTGTTTGTGCATGGATTTATGCTATGTTGTGTCATCTCTGTTGAGTCTTGTCACTGTGCTGCTTTTATGTTTCTCCCCTTAAATTATAGAGGGTTGGCCTGGATGCATTTTAAATATTATAGCTCTTCTTCTCTTTGCTACATCACCAGTTGCTCCCATTACCCTCAGCAACACGATTCATGGAGATAGAAGGATAGATGGGTCACCAACAGAAATCCAAAGAAATTTATCTTGTGCCCAATTACAATGTTAATTGGCAAGTCTCTGAAATCAATTAATTCGCAAATTTTTTCAATTAAAAACTGAAATAAATCATAGAGATGTTATTAAGGAAAGGCCAAACCAGTCAACTTTTTTGTAGGCATCTGAATTTTCTGAGAGGAGAAAATACAAATCAGGAGTGCTGGGGTCTAACGTCCTTGAGTGTCTTTGCAAGAGGGGGGGTTGTCATCAGCCGGGCAGGGCTGAAGACAGATAAAAAATTATCGACCGGTCGGACGTACTGCCTTCTCTCCTTTATTGATCAGGTGGGAATTTAACTTGCTGTGCATATCCACAGTGTCAGCAAGTGCCAAGGGGCATTTTAGAAGCAGTCAGCTTGCAGGCATCAATTTGATACGAAAGGGGCTGGAGGAAATGAACTGATAGCGGAGGGAGCATGCTAAAACAAAAAGGGGTATAGGGCAAAGACAAGGCTGAAGGGACAGCAAAAGGGGGAAACACATGTAGGGTGATTAGTATTGTGTAATTCACTTTAATGATTAGTATTAGTAAAAGGTAGGGAGAAAGATAAAGACTCATATTCTGTGTATTCCTATGAGGGTTCCCTGGTTCCATTTATGCAATGTTATCCAAACTGAGATGCTCGTAAGTGCCTGAAGCATGTTGGCTTCATCTAACCAGTCACACTAGGAATCACACCCCTATCATTTCTGCTGTGAAAATGTAGATGTGATATCATTTACATGAGATAGCTGGATCAGATTTTTTACTAAAAATGAACTGCACAACTGAAACTGTATGAGGCCATAAAATACAGTTTTACATGTCTTAATCTCTTGTACATTTAGTCATACAGCAGGGGTAAATGATCATTCACAGGAAAAGGAGCAGCAGATTTCTCAAGGGTCGAATTTCAAGGTGATGGAGTCATATCAACTTGAAATTCGAATAAAAAAAATACCATCAAAATTTATTTAAAAAAACTAATTTTTTACTTAGAATGAACAGGCTGTATTCGATTGTTGAAACTGAATATGGATCGAAATTGGTTCAAAGTATTTAAAAAAAAAAAACAACAACAACCTTAGATTTTTCATAGTCCACCAAATGACTCCAATTAAGTTCTAGGAGGTCCCCCATAGGCAAAAACAGCAATTTGGCACCCAGTGCTTTGAAGCTGCATACTACCTACGTGGAATATACTGTTCCCACAGCATGTAAAAAGGCCATCAACTGACTTCCCCTTAGGGCACAGGAGGCTCCACTACTCCAGCAAACCAACCATTACATTTGGAATGTGCGTCAGCACGTGGCAAAATATAAATATGCAACAAACTATAACAGGACAATAAAAGGGTTTTGGTTTTTTTATGGATATCTGCTCCTGCAAAATATGTCTGATATTCATTGCTGTACAGCACAGCAGGGCTAATGTTTTTCATACCTTAATTATTCAGAATTCCTCATGCTCCTTTGTCTGATGGTACTAAGATTGCGATGTTGCAAAAAGTAGTCTATGTTGTCCTTAGACAGAGGATGTGTTTTAAATATCCCTGTAGAACCATACCTATATTCTGAGCTTGTTGTGATAGCCCTGACCTAAAGCATTACTGTTTATCAGTTCCAAAGAGATAAGATAGCTAGGAGCCCTATGTGCACAAAACGGCAAACTATAGGGGGATTGTTAAAATGGTGTTTTTGCAAATGTTTTTTGTACTAATAAAACATATTACATTACCCATTAATATTTTGTTCTTTTTACTGTTCCTTTTTCCTCCAATGGCCACTAGGTGGTGCCAAGCTGTATGCCTGCTAGTGTCCGTGCATAGCATGTTCTTAAAACAACCAAATCATTGTGAATGGAAAATACTTCCTTTTTTAGCTAGTTAATAATACTTAGCGAATGTTAATACTTATTTATATTTAGCGATTCTTGTATGTTTAATGAAATCCTAATATATGAATGAAATTATAGAATATAACTATAAGGCTAGATTTAGTTGAAGGATGAAAATTCAGTTGGCTGTATCAATATCAGTTACAAAGACTTGGAAACCCAGGTTTAAAAAAAAAAAAAAAATCAGAGCATGCCATCCATCCTGCCAGGTTGATTTGGGAGCAAGTCTGCAAACTTTCGCTGAGAACAAATGGGTCTTCATACTACCAAAAGAGAGTTTCATTGACAGAAACATGCCAATTATTTGCTGGCTGACTGGCTATTCTTTCACCCACTCACTGTTGTGTCTGGTTGCGTTACTATACCTATATACAGAGTCTGTGAGTCTGACCACACTTACTAAAAATTGTTAAGAAAGTGTCATAACATAACAACATAGATTTAGTGGCTATAAATAGAAGTCTACACATCTACAAGTCACTTAAAGTAAGAATAATTTAGTCACACGTCGTAGAAATTGTAATTGTAACAGTTCAACTTGTGTAACGAGAAAATCTGTAGCAGCTCAAGCAACTCTCAGCATGGACTTGTGTATGTTCAGACCGTGGTTGTGTGGTCCAATTTCTCCGACCAATTAAAACATTTATTGAGAATCAATCTACTTTTGAAACTGATCTTATTGTGAATGTATGTAAAGGAAATTAGATTGTAAGCTTGTCGTTAAGACAGGTGCTGCTGTGATTGGACATGGTCATGATGGAAACTGTTCCTTTATTTAACTTAATCTGATGCACATTCCTATCTGGCTGAAAATGTCCAACTGAAAATTACAAGCAAAGTAATGCTTCTGAAGCAGGATCATGTCAAAATATTATAGGGAAAGTCACTTTCCAGTGTAAATTTGGATTTGATTAGTTTTATGTAAATGGTTTTCTAAAGAAGTAGAAAGTAATGTACAGGAATTAATCTATTGAAATTCTCTAAATGGACTAGTGAAGGAATTAACAATTCTGCAGGATTAAATCCTTCCACAATTATAACATTTTACCATACACCTACAAGTGGGGACTACCATACAATTTCATTAAAGGGGTGGTTCACCTTCAAGTTAACTTTTAGTATATTGAAGAAGGGCCAATTCTAAGAAAGTTTTCAATTGGTCTTCATTATTTATTTTTCATAGTTTTTTAATGATTTGCAATTTTCTTCAGTTTCTTTGCAGCTTTCAAATGAGGGTCACTGACACCATCTAAAAACAAATGCTCTGTAAGGCTACAAATGTATTGTTATTGCCACTTATTATTACTTATCATTCTATTCAGCCCATCCCCTATTCATATTCCAGTCTCTTATTCAAATCAATGCAGGGTTGCTAGGGTAATTTGTACCCTAGAAACCAAATTGATGACTGCAAATTATAGAGTTGCTGAATAATAAACTAAATAACTCAAAAACCACAAACAATAAAAAATGAAAACCAATTGCAAATTGTCTCAGAATATCACTCTCTACATCATACTAAAAGTTATCTCAAAGGTGAACAACCCCTTTAAACATTAGTTTTTATTCCATACTAAATTGAGCCTGGCCTGCTTGACATTACTGATACTTTGACATAATGATTCATATCCCAAATATACAAAGCCAATAGGTTTCTTGCTGGTTCCATCAGGCTCAGGTGCTTCCTCTGCACACTATATGTGTGAAGAGAGAGAAAAAATGATGCCAAAAATCTGAGACAGCACTTTGCAATTGCAGCTTGGCGGCTGATGCTCAAGAGAGATAGAAAGGGTGGAAAGGGCTGAAAATAAATAGCTCACCTAAAGCAAGAGAAATGAGGGCACAAGATTAGCTGTTAAAGGAAATAATCCAAAATGATCTTTGTGCTTTTAATAACAAAGACCACACTACTGACAAAATTAGAGAAATTGGTATAGAATAGCATGAAAAGCATGCTATAGACTGCTATCGTAAATGCTTACGACAATGGTTCTGCTAGCAATATGACCATAGGTGTGTCTAGTACCTGATGTGACTAACGGAACAATATAATTTTTAAGCTCCTCATCAGCTGCATCCTGTTTCACTTATCTTCTGACCTGCTGTAGTTTTCAAGATTTTGCGTAACTTATACAGTGCTTGTAACTGTCTTTGTTTTTAATGCATACATACTAAAATAAAATACATAATAAATGAGGCCTTGAATCATTTTTGTGACAAATCTTATTTGTTCCTCTAAAATAAAAACTACTGCAACAATTATAAGTGCCCATTTACGGACATACTGTAGATGCTAACGAGCAAAAGTGCAGTCACCATTAGTGACCAGTCAAATCTTTTCTTTAATATTTTAACTTGTGGCAGAATGTTAAAATTGGTGGTTGCTTTTGAAAACTGTACCTGGGCAATTTAGCATTAAAGCTCATAATCAGCCCATAATGTACAAATGTAAAAGGTCCTTACAAGGAATGAATTGTGTGAAATGGATCACATTAAACATTATTTTGATTTATCTACATAGGGGAAATAATTCCTTAATATACAGTACCAAAGCTTCTTGGATTTTTACTACTGATATCAAGAGTGGTGTTACTACATGGTGCTGGGCCTTTCAAGTTGGAGGGTCCTGGCACACAGGGGCAGAAGTTGCAGTTGCAACAGGGTCCCCAAAGGTCTTGTCGGGCACTGTCAGCACAGACAAAATGCTGCAAGGAGGCGCATAGTTTTTAAAGAAAAGGAGGTATAGTTCAAGCAGGAGGGCCGAGTACAAATTCTGCAAAAGGACCCATGAGGCACAAGTAAAATTTTTCTTATGTTTGTAAGCATTCAAAGTATCAACAACATAATGTTAGTATCACCAAGATTTTATGTTGTGTGTTTTGTAAACTTCTCTTTAATATTAGTTAAATAAATATTCCACATACCAGTACGGTAACACATACAAAGGCAGAGAAGCTGTTTATGGTGCTAAAGATGCTAGCATCAGTAGAGTTAAAAAAAAAATCTGCACTTTTTTTTTTCAATTTACATTTTTCGCTTAAAGTGAAAGGCTAGGAGGAAAATAATACAATTGGTGACATATTCTACAAGAGAGCAGTGAAAACGTGTTAAGCACTTCAGAATCTCATATATTCACTCGGCCCCTGGCAAAGACATCTGCCTAATGTTAGAGTTTAAATATCCTTTTCCATTTTACATGCATTCAAGTCTCATTTGAGGAAAATGAAACGGTATTATTAGAGGGAGATTTTGCACAAATGGCCTGAATTTGACATGTCAAGTTCAATGAGGCTGTTACATATGTAACACGTAGAAAGGCTCAGAGGCGACAAACCTCTTTGGAGAGAAAGTCACTGATTCTGAAATGAAATTTGCATGCAGCATACCCAGTGTCCTTCTTTCCCTGCCCCCTCTCTCTGCTTTGAGTATCGAGATCATTTGTTTGCAGGTTGACGGCTCTCCATGCTGTGTTTGCCATGGTTCTGCTTTTACCGCCTTTGTTCAATATCATAGACAAAATAACAGGCACTTTTCATTCATGTTTTAAATGCTTTTTTCACCAATAAATATAAAATTCTGATTACAAAGTTGGAATATAAAGAACATGTGCATAATAATACAGGCTAATGACTTTACTAGTTGGGGTATTAAGTGCAGGGGAGTAACAATAGGGACATCTGGCCTAGAGGCTATACAGGGACCCTGTAGTGGTTGCCAGAATGTTTCAGTTCAAGTCCCAATTGAGAGTCCAACATATGACCAGACCTCCTTCTGATATTTCAATCAGTACCCCCCTTAGCTCAAAATTATTACAGATAAAGGAAAATTTAGGTGCACCAGTCATTCGCTCACAGTATTCAAGAATATCTGGGACAGAAAATACACTGACTCCAAAGCTCACCTTACTTGTCATCAGGTTGAACACACTTGCCACTGCTCCAAGCAACCCCTTAGGGGACAGGAAACTGTGGTTTAAGAACCACTGCTTTAAAATAGCTGCAAACCCCATAATTTTGCTTACAGACCATGAAAAAACAGTTCTTGTGGGTCCCAGAAACTACAAGTTTTTCTACAGGTTAAAAACAAATCTTACATAGTAAACAACTAACATACATCGATAAAATCCTTCAAATTCGATATTCGAATTTGAAGGATTTTTCCGCAATTCAAATATTCAAACGATCGAATAGAAAAAATTTGATCGAAGGATTCGAATGATTTTAACCATTCAATCAAAAATTTTTTATTCGATCTAAAAATGCTAAAAAAAGAAACCCTACGGGAGCTTCCCATAGGGTTTAATAGCAATTCGGTAGGTTTAATCTGGCGAACTAGGCAGTCAAATAAAAATTTGGGCAAGTAATTTGACTGTCGAATATTCGAATAGAATAATTAGATTCGATCGAATTTTCAAAATTCGATGGTAGAAGTGACCTTCAAAAATTTGAATTCGAATCTCTTTGAAAATTCGATCGAATTTCGAATCATTCATGTGAACTTGATAAATCTGCCCCTTAGTGTTGCATTTAAAATTAATTTAACTGAACCTCAGCTAAATAGACTGCAAAAATCCAGTAATAAGACTAACTGGGAGAAGACTGGCTAATATGTGTATAGCTATAGATAAGCATTGGTGGATCTTCCTATGTGTGCCCAACACAAATATACCAAACAGGCCTTCCTAGCAATTAGCTACTTTTTATAATTCAATGTTAGCCTCATGAATAAATGGCCTTGTGAATAAAATGTATAGTATTTTGTAGTTTACTTTGCTTGATACTGATTTAAGTGGTAATTCAGAGGTTAACATGGCACCAGGCAATAGAGAAATTGGGGGCTATGTGTGAAGATAACAAACTCTAATGTAACTTAGAGCCCTGCCCTTTGTCTGAGATTAGCTTCAATTGCCTCAGTACATGGAATAGATTGAATGTTATCTATCATGGTGCAGCCCAGGTCGTTATTTAATAATTAATAGAGACCTCTTATTCTTCCTTGGCTTTCTAAGGGGCTGACTGCCTCAAACCTAGATAGCCTGTCTTTCTCTTCTTTAACTGCTGCGGTTAGTTAAAGGAATAACCCCATCCTTTTTCATTTGTCAGCAGGATCACAATTGGAACTTGTCAAGTTTATGATTTAGGCATTCCCTTTGTTTCCCATTAAACCTCATGCTCAAATCACCCTCCCCTCTGAGGTCTGCAAAAAGGCTGCTACCTTGCTGTCCTTTCACACTGTCTCCCTCCTTGGCCCTCACTTCCTTGATAAGGTTTCTGCCGGCGCTAATTGCTTCTCTTCATTTAAACTGGTGCGCTAATTTGCAGTGGCTCTTTATTAGGTTGGATGAGACCCAAATTACGCCATCAATTACACACACTATGTCTAAAACTCTCATTCTGGATGTCAGAGGGGGGAAAAGAATGAAAGAAGGGTCTTTCTATAAACTCGGAACCCCAATCTACACTGAAACAATTAAATGAATTCGGCAGTGGTTATTTAAAAGTATCGGACAAATGATGACATTATTGCTTCAAATGAATACATGTAGTATGATAGAATATTGTTAGTTTCCTAGTGATGTCACTATTAAGAGATGTTAGTTTGCTGAGAAAAAGCCTACATCTGCTGCTGTAGTGCTGATCTAAATTTTACTTCAAGGGATAATAACACATATGAATCGCCCTAATCAAGGGCCTATTTTTTATTCTTTAGATGCAGTATTTTTGGTTGTGCGCCTGATTGACTTTACTTTAGTTGTGGTAGAAGTTGGGTTTCTGAACACTTGCAATTGTTGCAGTTGGGCCTAAAAGTTGTATGGCTCAAAATCATATATTATACTAAATGCTTTAGTATTTTATAGTTTTTCATTGCACTGGTCCATGTGAATATTTAAATAATTCTTATAAAACATATTATTTTAAAATAATGAATGAATATAATTTTCAGATATATTATATGTTATACCAAATAGTATCTTCCTTGGCTTACTATATTAATATGTTTAGTATGGGGCATGAAAATCCTTACCTGATATTTAATTGAGTAAGTTTATCCAGTTCCTGCTCCATGTGTTCCTGCAGCTCTCCTGGGCGTAGTAGGACTTGGCATATGGGACATATTGGGGCTTGGCTATCAAACAAGGCAACCTTCTTTTTGCCTATATGGAAACAGAGATGCAATCACATTAACAAAATGCAGGCAACAAATTATATCAGCAATAGAAATCAGCACATTAGTTTAACTGATATGAAAATATAGATACACGGAGGGCACACCTTGCTAGCAAATGTTAAGAAAAATGTATATACTGGAGGTGCAACAAAACTAAAGGTCACCCCTACATTGAGTGACCAGATAATCAATATATCATACACTAGGTTGTGCACACTCAAACAAAATACAAATATAAACTCAGGTGACATCAAAATACATTCTTTACTGTTTAAAAAGATTTGGTCACAATTGCACTGGTACCCAGAAAGTTTTAAAGACTTGAAAAATAGAGCAAGGAACGGATACACCTGCCAAAAAATCCCCTTGACAAAGGCTTTTGTGCAGAAACGTTGAGGTTATTCTCATTTTTTGGCAGATGTATCCGCTCATTTTTTCACTTCTTTAAAACTTTTTGGGTGGTATGTCTACTATTACTATGTAAATTATTGTTGTATAAAACGGTATGTTGCAAGTGCAATTGTGTATTACCAAATCGTTTTAAACAGTAAAGAATTTTGATGCCACCTGAGTTTATATTTGTATTTTGTTTTAGTGTGCACAACCTAGTGTATGATATATTAGTTTAACTGATGCCAGTTTTTCTCAGAAACATACGGACCCTAAAGAATCGGATGAAGGTATTTTGACAATACTGGAGAAAACTGGGTCTCTTTCTCGTCAACATGAAAGTCTGGTACCAGGGGTGCTGTGCCAATGAAGAAACTTGAAAATCTCACCTCAGCTGACAGTGCCGAGCAGGTTGCTAGGGGCAGCAAAAAAAAAAAACCCTGGGCTGAATCACTGTTTTTTAAATGGGCAAATCAGCCTTTCTAGTGTGAGAAAGCATAATTGTGCTCTCTGCACTGGTCCACCCTGGCTTCAGGTGGCTCCTGTATCAGAAACGCAGATGCTACAAACCATAGCTAATTGTATCTGATATTGCATTTTGCACACTGTACCTGAGGTAGTAAATGACCCTTACATTATCCCCCTTTAACAAAAGGCAGTGACAGCCTGAGCAGAGCCATTCTAAACAAATGAAGGTTTCAAAGAGCACTATTTTTAGTCACCACCTCCGGTACTAGACAATAAACAAGCATACCTAAGTTTTTCCTAAATAAACAAGGATCTTTGAAAAGGGGAGGATATCCTGCTGGGACACTAGTTTGATGTATCCTTGGCTTTGCCTATTGACTCATAATAATAATAAGTTAACAAGTCAGATTCAACATGAAGTGAATTACAGATTAGGATCTCCACCTATTGTTTCCTCTTCATGATTTTCTTCTTTATTAGAATGTTTATTAACTCTAATGCTGTCTACAAAACCATATATTTCCCATACTATTTCAATATTATTTATGCACAAAACAAAATCTGTGGTACCGTGTTAGCCAGTAGCATCAATAACAAATAAAAAAAAAACAACTACAAAAAGTATTGTAGAATTGATACCTATATTGGCTAACAATAAAAATACATTGCAAGCTTTCAGGGCACCAAGGCCCCTTCATTAGGCAAAATACAAATGCCCTTCTAGCCCTCATTTGTATTTTGCCTGACGAAGGGGCCTTGGTGCTCTAAAAGGTTGCAATGTATTCTACAATACTTTTTGTATTTTTTTTTATTTTATTTGTTTTTAATATTATTTATCAAATTCAATGATAGTCTGTGCATTAGTGCCTACTTACACTACCGATTTTGCCAACTGTCCCATTTTTAGAGGAACAGTCCCTCTTTTGACAGATCAACCCCCAGTCGCTCATTTATACTGGAAAGTCCTGTTTTACTTTGCACCGAACAGCCATAAAAATAAACAGAACAGCCACAGCAGAGGACAAGATACTTTTGTAACAATTTCTAGATAAGCAAATAAGTAATTGTAACAATGTAAGATAACAGGTCCATTGGGAAAACTTAGGGCAAGGCCAGACGGGGAGATTCGGGGGAGATCTGTCGCCTGGCGACTTCTCGCCGCGACGAATCTCCCCGAATAGCTAGTCAGCGCTGTGCACTCGGTAGGAGTAAAGTCGCCTGCGCTTGTTCACACGCTGCGGAGCAATTAGCTCAAAATTGCCTCGCCAGGCAATTTTGAGCAACTTTTAAAATCGCGCTGCTGCGTGTGAACAAGCGCAGTTCAGATCTCCGCCGAATCTCCCCGTCTCGCCTTGCCCTAAGACTCACAGCTGAAAGGGCAATTCACCTTCATTAGCAAAACTATAACTGAAAAACACAAAAAGATGGTCAAATTTTCATAACCTGACAAATATTGAAAAATTAACATGGTAGTTAATGGGTGTGGCCACAAAATGGGTGTGGTAAAATAATTAGCACAGCAACTTTTTTCCAAAATTTTGGAAGGTATGTTTTTGCCAATAAGCTTTATTTGCCAAAGAAGAAAAGTATAAAACTGGTCACATAATATATGGTTTCATGTTCTCTAGAAACTCTATACAGAATTTCAGGAAGAAATATATCCATATATGTTTATTTCTGCTTAGACAGTGGTGTATAGATTTTGCATGCACAAATCATGTATTTGTATTTATACATCTATGTTAAGCCACCATATTTTTGCTTCAGCTGAACATTGCCCTCTACTTTAAAAAAAAAAAAAAAATATATATATATATATATATATATATATATATATAGTGCAGTGAACATCTTTATATTAAATTAGGAAGACAATATGGCATTCTAATGGTTTTTAATTAAACATATACATATAACCTATCATAAACATATAAGTGAAATTATGTTTTCCTAGAGATATCATGAATCCAATACTTGGTAATCTTTTATATTTTTGAAAAAGGGAAACTGTTCATACTACGAGTGATAAAGTTTGCCTTGTTAATATAATCAACTAGTGTGTTACCTGAGAAGCAGCAGGTGAAACAGAGTAACCAGCCTTCAATAAACTGTTCTTGGTTTAAAACATAATATGGTTAATGGATCATATGAAAAGGCAGAATCTTTTATCAGGGGGTAAAAGATGGAAATAAACAACAGTAAAGCCTGATCATTATCCTGTCCTTTGTGTCACTAGCTTGCTGATACATAAGTTTGCAACTTGGCCTTTGTTACATCTCTGAGAAAATGCCTTTCAAATTAGCTTTTGTAACAGCTTACAACTATATGCTGCTAAGCATATAAGACCGGTCTGACCATTCATAGTCTCTGCTGAACCGCGAGTCTAGAATGACAGGGACTAGTAAAGAAGGAGGATGGAGTTGGCTAATGGAAGGGTGCTAATGACAGAGCACTTATCACAGAGGCAGTTTACATGTCAAAGCAAAGGACTTTAAATAGCAGCACCCCAGGATGGAAAGCACTTTAACAACCATGTAATAAGATCCTACAGATATTTTTTTTTACCATGCAATTTGTTGCAGTGTCCTGGGTACAAATATCATTCTTTTTTGGGCAGAACAACATCTCTCAAAGAGCCACAGAAAGCAAAACAGAACTGAAGTTGTTTTCTCGAGGGCTAGAATAAATGGACTAGTAAACTGGATTACCTTTTATGTATTTTTAAAGGAATTGTTCAGTATAAAAATAAAAACTGGGAAAATAGATAGGCAATGCAAAATAAAAAAAATGTTTGTAATATAGTAAGTTAACCAAAAATGTTATGTATAAAGGCTGGATAACTGGATGTCTAACATGACAGAACAGAACACTACTGCTTGGTTTTCAGTAGGGATGGCACGAACTGTTCGCCAGCGAACTTATTCGCGCGAACATCGGCTGTTCGCGCTCGCCGGAAGTTCGCGAACGTCGCGCGACGTTCGCCAATTTGGGTTCGCCTTAGTTGGCGCTTTTTTTTGCCATTTCTCCCCCAGACCAGCAGATACATGGCAGCCAATCAGTAAGCTCTCCCTCCTGGACCACCCCCACACCCCCTGGACCACTCCCCTTCCCTATAAAAACCAAAGCCCTGCAGCGTTTTTTCATTCTGCATGTGTGTGCTTGGAAGAGATAGTGTAGGGAGAGAGCTGTTAGTGATTTCAGGGACAGTGGATAGTAAGTTTGCTGGCTAGTAATCTACTGTTCTTCAAACAACTGCCATCTAGCTGTGTGAGCTTGTTCACATTCTGTCTAAATATCCATAATATTACCCTCTCCAGAAAAAGCACCTGAGTGACTTTTTTCAAGCAGCCATAATATATTTTACGTAATCCGTATCCACCGCTGTAGTAGTGTATACGTTGACCTTGTAGCCATTATTTGCCCTGTAGGCATTTTTTGCCCAGTGTGTTCTTCAAACAACTGCCATCTAGCTGTGTGAGCTTGTTCACATTCTGTCTAAATATCAATAATATTACATTGTCCACAACCACCACCTGAGTGACTTTTTTCCCTTTACAGCACAAAACGCAGCGCTGTGTCAACAATGGATTTTTCAGATACATTTTTGCCCTTGATCCCCCTCTGGCATGCCACTGTCCAGGTCGTTGCACCCTTTAAACAACTTTAAAATCATTTTTCTGGCCAGAAATGTCTTTTTTAGCTGTTAAAGTTCGCCTTCCCATTGAAGTCTATGGGGTTCGCGAACCGTTCGCAATTTTCCGGAAGTTCGAGAACATGTTCGCGAACTTTTTTTCCGCGGTTCGCGCCATCCCTACTTTTCAGCTCTCTTATTTTCCACTGACTGGTTACCCTGGTGACCAGGTAGTAACCAGTCAGTGACCTGTTGTGGGCCACATGGGCCATAACTGTTGCTTTTGAATCTGAGCTGAATGCTGAGGATCAATTGCAAACCCAGTTATGTCCCATGTGGCCCCCCTTCAAGTCACTGACTAACTCAAGGTTAAAGATCTGAAAAGCAGGAAGTTGGATTCTAGCTATTATATTATATCCAGTCACTCCAGCCTTTGTACATTACATTTTTGACTAACTAACTATATTAAAAACATTTTTTATTTTGAACAGCCTATTCATCCAGTTTTTATTTTTACACTGAACTGTTCCTTTAAAAATAAAAGCTCTTTATTTATTATTCTTGTTATAACACTTTTCTTTCAGACAACTAATCACTGTTGCACATGTTCCTGGCCAACATGTATAGCTGTCATCAACTGGGATTAGGGTTGAACTGATGAATGTGTTTAATTCAGAATATTGGGCAGGACACAATGTTTTCACATAATAATTAAAATCCAGTAGTTACACATTGTACCCTATATACATGACTAGAATGCTAGGTGTCCATGCAGTTAAGACTGGTTTACAGACATTCAACATGCTGTTTTTCTCCTCAACAGTATACAGTCAGTGAGATACATTTACTAAATGCTACATCATTCTGGCTAGCTCTACGATGCTACGATTGCCTGGCACAACTAAAAAAGAGGCATGGATCCAATCAGTCTTTGAGTAAGGCATTATGCCATCCGGACAGATGGGAGTGGGTGCCAGTTTAAATAACACTTTGTCTTTCCATCAGTCGGAGGAGGGTTGTAAATTTTTCCCTTCTACACTTCAAAACAACTTTCACAAAAAATATGTGCTAAATAAAATTGGGGCCTAGTGTTATGTCCCTTGTTTTAAATGCTTACATTTTCCGATTAAATGAATCTGGGATTTTCATGGACTACTGTCATGGTGTGAATTTCTCTGTTTTCAAAATTATCTCTGTAGAGAATTAAAACAGAGACTGCTCTGCTAATACAGCAGTTCACTCACGTGTTAACAAGTGCATTAGGTCCTTAACTACAGAAGCAGCTATTGACTATGTCAAACACAAGCCAGAGAATTTGATTTCTCAAGAATATTACAGCTACACTTCTCCAAGATTTCCCATGCAACTTTTGAATCAGAAATTTGCAGCAGGATGAAGCAGAGAGAAACAGAGGGTAGGGTTAGATGTATGTAGAGGGTAATAATTTAAGAAACTCTGAATCTGTGCAATCACTTTATAAATTAGGTAAGGGGAGGGAGGCGGTAGAAGGAAGAAAGTTAAAAGGCTGAGAGGGAGATGCATCACAATTACTGGCTGAGCAGTAATGAGGATTCTGTCACACAGCTGTCACGCAGTTTTACTCAACTACTCCAATTCAATAATAATAATAGAAAAAAAGGTGAAAGCTTGGGAATAAAAAAAATTGATAGGTACATATTTGGGGCTTTGCTGATATATCTTTCATTTACAACGGCAGAAAACAAGACTTTACACTCAACAGACTGAGATAAAATTGATAGGGAGGGTGGGTGGCTGAAGAGTGGAAGAGAAAGGAGGGGACTTGCACTGATCGATATTACTAAAAGCTATGAGACACGGTGATGGAGTGCAATTTTTTTTGTCTTTGCTAAAGTATGGTAGCTGGCCGATGGTTGATTCATGGTTCTCACACTCAACAGCTAACTGGAGTCTGACAAGACAATGAATTTTAGATGAGAGAAACTTTGGCATCCTGTAAAGGTATGGGGAGTGGAGGAAAAGAAGACAGAGGCAGAGAGAATGTGAGAAAGAAGAAATTGAATAAAACAATGAAAATGTTGTAATTAAAAAAGTATTATGCCATGAAAACTACATACACAAGGTGTAAACCTCATTTTGTTGTTGAATATTGAAACTTATTAAAACTTTAGCTAAAAAAGGCCCAAAATATACATGCAAGAATATTACCCAAGCACCCAAACCAAATAATAAAGAATTGAATGATTGTACAATGTATCCTGTTTACAGGGCTACATTATCCACATTTAAAGGGATTCTGTCATAATTTTTATGGTTTACATTATATTTCTAAATTACACTGTTAATGCAAATAATTCACTCTACCCTTTACAATGTTGTTCTTGACCCCACAAATGTATTTTTATTGGCTGTAATATTGGTGTGGAGGCAGCCATCTCAGTGCATTTTGCCTGTGCTTTGAGAAGGAGACAGTGCTTCAGGAAGGAATTCCCTAGTGGTAGGCATGAGAATAGCACCCAAACCGGAAAAAGCTGTTTTTTTCTGGCTTGGGTGCAATTCTTATGTCTTCTGCTAGATGGTGCTAGGGAGTACATTTAGCAATACAAACAAATCATTCAGCAGAGGTATCAGATAGCTGCTATCTGGTTAGCTGCCCATTGTTCTGTTGATAGGCTGCTAGGGATGAAGGGAGGGGGTGATATCATTCTAACATGCAATGTAGCAGTATAGAGCACAAATCACATGGTTTGGGGGCACCCGGGAAATGGACATCATGTCCAGCCCCATGACAAATTTCATTGTTAGACTTAAAAAAAAAAACAGTTCACTCTTTTAAAAAAGGATTGATTAGGCAAGAATTGATTAGGTTATTTGTAGGGATACACCAAATCGACTATATTAGGGTTAGGCCCAATCCTGAATATTTTATGAAGGAGTTGGCCACATCCCAAACTGAAGGGTTAAAATGGAATAAAATTAAATATCCTTGTTTATGTGATATCCTGCTAAAAAAAAGATGAAAACTGGCCAAATCCCAAACCAAATCCTACATTTGGTGCATCCCTAGCAAGCATGTTGTGAATTATTACTAGTGTAAATTGTTTATGTTTAGCAAGCTTTAGCTACTACACCAACCCTGCTAAAGAACAGAAATACACAAAAATTGGGAATGTGAGAGCACTCCAAGGCTAAGTAAAAGTTTAAAAGAACAATGAAAGTCACAAGTCACCTGCTCTATATGAATATTTTTATCTGTTTATCTAAGTTAATATGTAAATAATATTCCCTTGTTTACTGAATGTTACTGCTCCACACCTATGGGATAAATTATGTTTATCATATCTTGTGAAAGACACACAATTTAAGGTGAACACACACAAACACAGAGCTACTAGTAGCAGCTACTTCTCACAGCTACAAAAGTAGACAATTCTTCTAACTTACTGATTCTCAGCATTGTCTATGGCAGGGTTTTTTTCTGGCATTTTGTAGCCGTGACAAGTAGCTACTACTAGTATCTCTGTATGTCTTCACCCTTAGGGTAAGGCCAGACGGGGCGCTTTCGGGGAGATCTGTCGCTTGGCGACTTATCTCCGCGACGTATCTCCCCGAATAGCTTGGTCGCAATGCGCACCCACGACACGTAAAGTCGCCTGCGCTTATACACATGCAGCGGCGCGATTTTAAAAGTCGCTCAAAATTGCGAGGCAATCTGAGCCCAGAGCTATAAGTGAGCAGGGAGAGACTCAGGTAGGAAGTGATGTCACACCAAGTTAATACTGCAGCTACTATCCTAAACAAACAGAGAGCTTCTATGGCTTTTTACTCAGGTATGATTAAACATGCTACAGAATAAATATAGAATTCTAGCTTGCACTATTGCGGCTAATCTATTGGCAATAAAATGCCTCCATAGCTTTCCTTCTCCTTTAAAATAAACTTTCAACATCTCTTGTGTGAGTTTAAACAATAAACCCCTCTGCTAAAGTACTATGGGCATTGTGTGTACCACCTCATTTGCAATTTAAGGCTTAGTCCAGACGGGGAGATTCGGGGGCGATCCGTCGCCTGGCGACTTCTCGCCGCGACTTCTCGCCCCTGAATCTCCCCGAATAGCTAGGCACCTGCGAGGCTTAAAAGCGCCGGCGCGTGTTCACACGGAGCGGCCGCGCCGCTCTGTGTGGACACGCGCCGGTGCTTTTAAGCCTCGCCGTTGCCTAGCTATTCGGGGAGATTCGGGGGCGAGCCGTCACGGCGAGAAGTCGCCAGGCGACGGATCGCCCCCGAATCTCCCCGTCTGGACTAGCCCTAAGAGTTTAAGGGTTTTGCTGCTACCTTCTCCTAGGCTTGTCACATGGCCAGTAAAAATATTTGTTGATGCCAATGTTATTACAGGGAAAACCTATAAAAATATAGGAAGGATGGAATTATTTCCAGAAAAAGTGGCAAGCATATCCAATACTCAGCAAGTGTCAGACAGTCTCTATAATTTATGTAACAATCTGGTGAACGTCAAATCTAAATTCCTAGTATGGTAAACAGATATAGTAAAGACAAAAAAAGTTTGATAACCATGACACCATGTGTGTGTGTATGAATATACATATATATGTGCACCTGAGGTTAGGCTGGTAACTTTAGGGGACACTTTAAAAATTACCCCACAAGATTTGTTGCTAACTCTGCCACAAGGGGGAAGAGGAATACAGGTGTAGCCCAGCACTGTCACCTCTTGCACAGACTGTACTGCACATGGACCAATTGGCAAAGGGGGCACAGCCAGCAGTTCAGTGCCTAGGGCAGGGGTCCCCAACTTTTTTTCTCGTGAGCCACATTTAAATTTAAAAAAGAGTTGGAGAGCAACATAAGCATGAAAAAGTCCATGGGCATGTCAAATCATGGCTTTTTGGTAGCCCCTATATGGACTGGCAGCCTACAGGAGAGAATGTTTGGTTGGACATCTGTTTTTTATGCAACCAAAACTTGCCTCTAAGCCAGTAATTCAAAAATAAGCACCTGCTTTGAGGCCACTGGGAGCAACATCCAAGGGGTTGGAGAGCAACATGTTGCTCCCGAGCTAATGGTTGGGGATCACTGGCCTAGGGCAACACTAAACTGAACTGTGTACCTCTATATACAGATCATAAAGCCAACCAGATAGCTAGGGAGACTGACAAACAAACAGATGACAAATATGTAAACAGAGAAAAATAGCCAACAACTAACAAAAACACGTTTTGCAGTTCCTTCTAAAAACAAGGCAATCGCTAGCAGTTAGGCAGTTTATAAAAAAAAAAAGGTTGAAGAGGTTGAACTTGATGGACGTGTGTCTTTTTTCAGCCTAACTTACTATGGTACTATGCTCACAACCCCCCATTTCTCTCTTAACCTTCACTCCACAAAGACTGTTCATGAGAACGCATACAGAATGTCCATTCCGGCCAGTGGCACTTTATTCTGAGCCTCCAAGCTGTTAAATGACTTTGAGAAATGGATAATCGATTACCATTCAGTGAGCCACTCTTTCCCCTCCCCAGGCCCATCCTCTCCACTTGTTTAGAGGGAGCACAAAGTCACTCTGCTCACACTCATGAGCAAGAACTGCTCCATTTCATTCAGCAGAGCAACTCCAACACTTTGTAATTAAACTTATATTATCTAATGTGCGCATTGACAGAAAGCCCTTGTTTAATAAGGGGATCAGGGTTTTTTTAACTCTGCCTTCACTATTTCTCTACCTTGCTAAATTATGCAGTGATGCAGTCTTTTCTTTAGTGTCAATATAGTGGTAAGTTGTAAACAGCAATACCTGTTTTTAGTAACCCACCATATTAATAAAAATGTTCTGCTGTCTACACTTTCAAGCTATGTAGTCTTATGAATTTAACCATCTATTAAATAGTTGTCTGATAAATTGTTGCCTTTGTAATGAATACATATATCTATTCTTTCAGATTAAACCATTGATATTCAAGAGAGGACGGATCACAGTTCTCATGTCCACAGACTGCAAAGCCAATATAGCATCCTAATTACCGTAAGCAAATAAAATTCTGCCAGGCCTTGAACTTCTTGTAGAACATAGACGACAGATTCAGTGCTGGAAGGTGGAGTGACTTTTCAATTAAACATGCAAGCGTTTAGGCTAATGAGAAAATGAGAATAAGACTGTCTGTATTTGACGTTCTTTTCACTTTGCTTTTTTAAGTTTTTTGCTCTTTAGTTTGGCCTATGAATTCAACCCTACCTGCAGTCTGTTCTTTACACCTCACATTTTGTTACCTAGCACAGGTTACAGAGTGCAGCCAGACCCCAGACACGAGTGCTTTTTATTTACCTGTGTGGCATTGACAAGGGTAAAAAAAATAGTGGCATGGTGTATTTTATGTTCTTATTTCACACATGAGATACACATTTATTTTTATTCAGTAATGTGTGATGCTTTAATTTTATTTGGCAAGCTGTATTTTAATAACACTTGGAACAATGAAAGTACTCCTGCCACATCACCACCCAAGTAGTCCAGGCCAAACATGAGTCAGTACAGGCCATTGAAGCCCATGGAACAGTGCTGTTCCTCTACAATGGACATTACATCCTTAACTGTCAGGGCCGGATTTACATAGTGGGCACCCCTAGGCCAAATGCCATTCACCCTCCCCCAACCCCTCCCTTGATTTACGCAAATTTTTATTGGGACCAAAGAAATGGGTTTTAGCACACATTAAATTTATAAAACTATTGCGAATCTTCGGTGTTTCTGAACCAATGTGGGTGTGGTTGGGCAGCATGCCGCCCCCTAAAGTCCTGCCGCCCTAGGCCCAGGCCTTGGTGGCCTTTCCACAAATCCAGGCCTGTTAACTGTTCAAACTCTTGCAGAGTGGCTGCTGTGCAGTGACCCACACACTACACAAGAAACAGAAATAATAATTATTTATAAGTGATGAAGCATTATTTCAGAAAACACAATTCTCCCAATAGGATATATCATCTATTCTAAATTATTAACAATGGGGTGTTATTAAATGGATCCTGTCATTTTCAAAATGCATCAGTTAATAGTGCTTTTGCAGAAGAATTCTGCATTGAAATCCATTTCTCAAAAGAGCAAACAGATTTTTTTATATTTCATTTTGAAATCTGACATGGGGCTAAACATATTGTCAATTTCCCAGCTGCCCCAAGTCATGTGACTTGTGCTCTGATAAACTTCAATCACTCTTTCAATCACCCCCCCTAACAAAAGAACAATGGGAAGGTAAACAGATAACAGCTCCCTAACACAAGATAACAGCTGCCTGGTAGATCTAAGAACAGCACTCAATAGTAAAAACCCATGTCCCACTTCGTACTATTCAGTTACATTGAGAAGGAAAAACAACAGCCTGCCAGAAAGCAGTTCCGTCCTAAAATGCTGGCACAAGTCACATGACCAGGGGCAGCTGGGAAATTGACAAAATATCTAGCCCCATGTCAGATTTCTAAACTGAATATTAAAAAATCTGTTTGCTCTTTTGAGAAATGGATTTCAGTGCAGAAGTCTACTGGAGCAGCACTGATGCATTTTAAAAAAAAACATGTTTTCCCATGACAGTTTCCCTTTAATAATTTTCCCACTGCCAGGTATTTTTTGCACATTTCTTCTTTACAGTGTTGATGGTTGTGCAGTATACTGGAGATATTGGTGCTATATGCTTCAAAATAAAATGTGGAACCTTTCAACACCTCTTCTGTGAGTTTCAACAATTAACCCTATGCTAGTGCTGTGGGCATTGTGTGTACCTCCTCATTTGCCACTGAAAAGTAAGTCTGCTACCCACTCCTAGGGTTGTCACATGGCTGGTAACATATTGCTTGAGGCCAAGGTAAATTAATATAGGAAAACCATAAAAATATATGAAGGCCAGTATTTTTCCCCAGAAAAGGTGGTAAACTTTAAATATTTTTAAACTGCCACAGGAATTTCTTTACTTACATTGTATTATATTTGTACTATAGCATTACATCCACTATCACATATATTTATACAATATCCTGATGCAGGTTTTTCCTTTCTTTTTACGTGTCATGAACTAAACGTCTGATCTCACAATTGCTGAGCTTTTAATCTTAGCCAGGTTAAAATGTATCCCTGTCAATCATTATGCTTGCCTATCAATCTCTGGTGGGTAAGCATATGTCAGATGATCTTCTAATGTTTTTCTTATAGACACTTTTCTACCATAGCAGTGTTTACATCTGGGGAGTAAATCAGCAGATGCCATCCAAGACTGATGGCCTAATTTCTTTATCTGATGGGTGGAGGGTAAAAGGTACCTCTTCTTCACTTGACTTCTCTCCACTCATCCCTCCCTTAAGGATATGCATCCAGGACAGTGCTGCTTCCCCCTTCCCTTTCCATTTCTGTCTCCCCATCTCATCTGCTTTTGACGGATAGCCCCCACTATGGGCGCAACAAGATAAATTTGAAGGCCCCCAGCGTACGTCTGTCAAAGTTAAAGATGATAAATGGAGGAGGTGAGAAGGGACAGGCCTGCAGCATCTCTGGGTAATGGATAAGGTTTATCGTGGACGGATACACACCGTTATGATCCTCCGTTAATCTTTGCACATGGGGAGGCAAGGGGAGAGGAGAGAGGTGGGGAAGGTGCGTGGGGAGAGGACGAAGACTGATAACTAGGAAATAGGAATGACAACATTTTTTAGCTAAGAGATTCTTCACAAAAATGCCATCCTGCTGCTGGCTGTGACAAGAGCTTGATTAAATAGGGAGGTAGTGAGAAAGGGTAGAGGTATGCAAGGGAGGGCACACAGAGATGGATCATTTCATTTCTTAGCATTTATTAGCATGTTCACTCAAGGGGGAGGGGATGCATTGACACATTCTCGGCTTGGCACTGCAAACCACTACTAAACAAGACACAAGCTTCTCCCAGGATAATGGGAAACACTCACAAGACTATTTATCAAAGAGGGAAATAGGAGCTAACAGCAAAAGTAAAGGAGAGCTGTGTAAAATATTGCCTGTGTTTGTCAGACATAATCTGCTAATGGTATGCCAGTCATTTTTTGCCTGTAATTGTGTGCACTAAGTGTCAGTGTGCAGTAATTACAATACCAGCACTGTAAATAAAGTGCAGTTTAATGACCCTCTAAATATGGAAGTTCTTTTTTAATCTCTGCATTCAGAATAGACATTATCTACCCCCCTTTTCTTAAAAGGAAAGGCAAGAAAAAAAAATCTAAGTCTATAATATTTATAGTGCACTGTATTCAGCTACTTTAACTCAACAGTGACACTGAATCCTGGTTTACCAAGGTATTCTATGCTGGTGAATTGGGATACAGAAACTAAATAGCTGGATAACTAAAAACCTAAAGTTAATAATGATCAGGGGACTGAGACACAAATAATTTGCACAGACCTATCTTACTCCCTTCATCAGTAATAACATGATTATGGCTTCCTGAAGGAATCATCATGCTGTGTGGGCTCTAGCAGTAACTGCATTTAAGGGAGCAGTTTGTTCTGTGGACCACATAGTGGCCCATATACCCCTCTGTGTTTCCCTATACATGATCCCCGTCTATGGCCACCTTAAGAAATGCACATTGTCAATTTATATACAATATTTAATGATAGCTGTGATCTTCTAGAATCCAACCTTTTAAAGAGGAGGTTTCAAATTGTTGTCATATAAAGTACCAGCATCTTGTACAACTTCTAAATGTTCCCTGTGCTGTACTGTTAAAATGACTACATATACTTTTACCCATTTCCCATCTGCACTGGATCTTGCTTAGAAGAGCTTGTCCCAAAGTACTGTGCCTTCCAGCAGTGCAGGTGGAGCTGCTCAAATTGCTAAATGTAAACTGCAAGCAGGTGACATAATTAAGTACCCTCTTGAAACATCAAAGTAAGCTTACTTTATTGCAGGTGCTGCATTCCGGAACCCATGGGGGGTGAGACCAGCAAAATGGGGTAGGGTCCCTGCTACCAAGACGCCTTGTTGTAATGTGCACTTATTAATAGTGGATTAATAAAAAAAAGACCTGCTGCTTAAAAGACATTTCTGAGAGCTAACAGATTTTATTCCAGGAGGATAATTACCAATAAATAGAGGGACAATAACTATTAATATTTTATAGCTGTGCTTAATGAGCTGCAGAGAACAGTCCTCTCACTACTCTCCCTCCCTCTGTCTCCAAGAATGCCATATTTGTTTAACATTAAGAGAACAGCCTTTCACTGCTCCAGATTTCACTCCTAGTTCACTCCTCCTTTCGTCTGCCCTTCTACATCATTCACACATGTGAATAAATATTATGCAAGCATAACTTATGTTCCTGAAAGTACAAGGTTCAGAATGAACAACTACAGTGTGTCACTGTCTACCAATGGCTTCTTTATACTTTTTGTTTAGCCCAAATATAATCTTTTAGGGTCAATAAATCAGTAAAAACGTTGCTTGCCTCTAGTTGTTAACCAGTTCCTTTGGATAGGAACATACAGAAGAGAGATAAACACTTGCATATCTAACACATCCTAGTTGACACCACTTTATTAAACAGAAGAATGTAAATTATTCATATCCACTGAGGGGTCATGGTTCTATCAATATGGCAGCTCCCACTTGTATGTATAAATGAATTCACTGTAAGTACTGATGCATAAATGTGTCAGTGCAATAAGGAATTTTACTCTTAATTTATATAAATATACCAAGGAGCAGATCATCGATGTTTTCTACAATGTTTGGAACAACTTATCATAATGCTGTTGCAATTTATTATTCAAAACAGTTTGTGACATTTGAAGTTGCAGATTAGACTTTCAAAGCCCCATAATACTGGAATAAAAAAAATTCTTTTGAAAGTTGCATATAAAATGCTTTAAGATCTATGGCTGAATGGGTTGGTTAAAATGCATTTTTCTGTTGTTGCTCATGACCATTTAATATTCATAAACATTTTACAATAAAATAAATTCTTGTTAATAAAATGTTTTTCAAAATAAACACTAAAACTAGGAAACATAAAATACAAATGCCATTAGATTGTTGCTAGAAATTCCTTCTGGTCTCCAAATATTTAAAAAAGACTGACAACAAAATAGGCAACCAATGAAAAGGACTGGCTATGTGAGAGAGTGTGAGAGACATCAAATCTGCCAGACAAATGACTGACACTGTCACTCACACTAGAGCTCCTATGTAGCTAAAAGGTATAGTCTGAGTTTGTGTTTGGACAAATTGGCCTCTTGACCAGTTTCTCTGAGTGCTGACAGATGGTATTATTTTCCATCAGACTATGGGATAAGAGTCCCAGCGAACATGATTCAAAACTTCTGGATTTCATCAATATGTAATCTGTCATAGTTTATCGGCATTTCCCATTGCCCTGGACTGAACAATGCTGCTGGTTTTATTAATACGTCAAATACATTATCCATGTAATATACTTGTCAGCTTTCTCCTGCCCACAGCCCATCCCTTCCCTGCCCCCCCCCCCCCC
>CM044437.1:83488226-83504204 GCA_024363595.1 Xenopus borealis
CCCCCCCCCCCACCAGATTCCTTCTCCACATTTTAATACATCATAAATCGGCTTGAATTACATAAATGTATGCCATTATTTGTTAAGATTAATGGAAGCCGCTATATACAGGGGGGTTCAAGTGGGGAGTCAGATCAAAAGTGTTTAGTAGAAAGAATGATTAGCAAATTATATCTCTGCCACTATCAAGAAAAGTGACCATCTAAAAAAAATTAATTGCTCTCCACCAGGCCACAAGCACCACTGAAATTAACGAAGAACCTTTTCAGTGCCTGTCTCTTGCGTGCCTGATAAAATAGTATAAATAGTGAAATAAATAGTAAAGCTTAGTACTGTTAAAAACATTAACCAAAATCCTGCTAATGAAGTACAATTATCATTACAAGTTCTGAGTGACTGGCCTTCGATTTTAAGATACCTGTGGGCCATGCATAGATCTCACATAGGTTAACTCATTAAAGGAGAATTCAACCCTAAAGTTAAAAAAACCCTACCCCCACTCTACATAGACCCCCCTCCCTCCTCCCCCCCAGCCTGGCTGCTACCTCGGCCAAATGCCCCATAGTCTTTAATTACCCCTCACTGCATCCGCAGTGAGAGCAATCTTCCACTTTGTGACAACTGCGCATGCGTTGAAAGTCAGAGAAATTGCCGATACGCCACTCTCATTCCGATGATTACCGAAGAGCTGGAAAATGGCTGCATTTGCCCGGGGTAGAAGCTAGGCGAGGGGGGGGAGGAGGGAGGGGGGTCTATGTAGGGTAGGGGGCTAGGTTTTTTTGTTTTTTTTTTAATTTATGGTTGAATTCTCCTTTAAGCTGTCCCAAGGAATGTGTAATATTGCTACCCTCAAGCATGGAGAACTTATATATAATAAAGCAGAACATGAGGAAATAGTCTGGGTTTACTTTAGTCTACATGAAGTCCAGGAGTGCAGCTGTTGCCAAGCAGCAATGGCAGCAGAATAGTCATTATCCCCTTTTGTTTCTACAGGCCTTGAAGCTTAGTTCTAGAACCTCCGACAGTTACATAAGCAAAGTTACATTTAAAATATAAAACAACATAAAACCAAAACACATTAAAGGGGTTGTTCACCTTTGAGTTAACTTTTAGTATAATGTAGAGAGTGATATTCTGAGACAATGTGCAATTGCTTTTTCATTTTTTATTGTTTGTGGTTTTATAGTTATTTAGCTTTTTATTCAGCAGCTCTCTAGTTTGCAGTGTCAGCAATTTGGTTTCTAGGGTACAAATTACCCTAGCAACCCTGCATCGATTTGAATAAGAGACTGGAATATGAATAAGAGATGGACTGAATAGAATAAGTAATAAATGGTGTCAATAAAGATATATTTGTAGCCTTACAGAGCATTTGTTTTTATATGGTGTCAGTGACCCCCATTTGAAAGCTGCAAAGAAACAGAAGAAAATAGCAAATCATTAAAAAACTATGAAAAATAAATAATGAAGACCAATTGAAAAGTTTCTTAGAATTGGCCCTTCTACAATATACTAAAAGTTAACTTGAAGGTAAACCACCCCTTTAACAGGAATAGGTTTCCACTACATAAGGTAAATGTGGTGCCTTCTTCTAACTCACTAAAAAATGCACTGTCAGGCTACAAATCTATTGTTATTGGTATTCTGTATTACTCATCATTCTATTCAGGCCCCCTCCTGTTCATATTCCAGTCTCTTATTCAAATCAATACATGGTTGATAAATAACTCAAAAACAAGTAATAAAAAATAACAACCATTTACAAATTGTCTCAGAATATCACTCTCTACTTGTACTAAAAGTTGACTCAAAGGGGAACAACCCCTTTAGGGGTCACCCAAAATTTTAGGACGATCACTTTTAATGCAATAATAAACTACAATTTCTCACAGTTACTCACACAGGGTATATCACTCCCCTGTGCCCCTAGAGGTTGCACTTGACATTCACTTTCCCAGTTGTTTCTCCCCTAACCATAACCAAGATGCTCTTGAAATCTGAAGGGATAGTCCTGCAGATACAGATGCCTAAAAGTCCAAAAGTCTGAAAATCTCTAGTTTAGGCTATCAATTCCTGTGCTTTGTGCTATTTGCTATTGTTTTCACTACATGTGCAGAAATACATTTATTTAAGTGTATAATAACTGGTAAGGTGATTTGGCTTTGTAAGTTGGTCCCGCTCAGAGTACTAAAGGCTCAACTAGGGTGTCATGAACCACTTAGGGTAAGCTGCCCTCATTTGAAGCTTTAGCTACTGCTAAAGGGCACACACATGTCTTGAACCCTCTAATACCTACCCACCAATAAAAGTTTCCATATTTACTAGGCAATTTCAGTACCTGCAGCTCTTAGGGTAAGACCAAGATTCGGGGAGATTTGCCACCTGGCGACTAATCGCCTCTTCTTTGGGGCAACAAATCTCCCCCAACCGCTTCCCCCTGCCTTCCAGCTAATTAATGAATAATTGCCTGCGCCTATTCACACGCAGTGCTGGCTTTTCCGAAGTTGCTCGAAGTTGTCTCCTTAGGCAATTTCGAGCGATTTCGGGAAAGCGCAGCGCCGCGTGTGAATAGGCGCAGGCGATTATTCATTAATTAGCTGGAGGCAGGAGGAAGCGGTTCGGGGAGATTAGTCGCCAGGCAATTCGTCGCCTCCCCAAATCTTCCTGTCTGGCCTTACCCTAAGGGAGGCATTGACCATAATTTTCAAAGAAAGCAAGCATATTTTATTACATATTATTTCATTATTTTATTTGAGGCCAATTCTGCTGGTTTTCAGAAATGTGCGGGAAGGCTTCACACTCTAAATCTTATCACAAGAGGTACTAAGACAATGCTATCTATTCTAGGACAGAGAGTTGGATAGGCCCCTTTGTCTGCATGATAACTCTTATGAACTTCATTAAAATGACAGCATACTTTTAATAGATCTTTAGCCCCGAATGTGGCACTATAACAAGTCATTGTCACAAGGAAAAGCCTGGACAATACTGGAACATCGGAGTAGTGGGTCAAGTCTAAAGAGATGATGATTTCATATAGATAAGTTTTTGAAGCCCAAGTGCTCTCAGTTGGCTAGCATTGTTCTATGACGCCAGAATTCAGTTGTAATAACTACCAGACTTATAAAGTTATTTCAAACCACTAAATACATCCTATTTGGTGGAAACTCTAATGCTATAAAGTCAAAGCCCCCCTTCCTTGCTTGTATCCACTACACAACAAATGTTTATTAAGCCTATAACTCTATCCAGATGTAGAGGCAACTTAAATTTGCTTTTTCCCAATTTGCTCTCTAAAAGTGGAGCAATTTTCATAGCACTGAAAATCCCAAAACTAGGTTTTTTTTGCCACAATATTTTGAACACATTTTGCACAAAATATTAAGATAACTCCTGCTTTTCCTCATGGCAAATTAGGCATCATCTAAACAATCTGTTAACTAATGACCACTAATACGTCCCTTGTTCAAAGAAGGGCTTCAACACATTAAATGATTTAGAAGTGCAAGGAAATAACACAAGAGGTTTGAACACCACCTTCATCTCAACTGCTTCCAAGCTTGATCTGGGCAAATTGGCTCAAGATTAAAGAAAGCCCCTCTATTAAGAAAAGAAGGGAGGAGTGAGGTGCATTGCCTCCCCTCTTCCAAAAACAACAAGCTATTCTTGTATCCGGCATAAGTGCTAACACTGTAATAATTTAAGCAGAGAAAATCTAAGTCTTAGGGCCCCCCGCAGAGCTTTATACTAGGCTTATAAAAATTAAGTGGTAAGACGTACAGCTGCTGCCATAAATCCAGTGTCGCTAATGCAGCTCAGTCGGAAATTTCATCTCAATAAGAAGCTGAAAGGACAGCTACAATATTGAAGGGGTGCCTCAAGGTGGTGAATAGGAATTTTCTACTTACTTCATAGAGCCGTGGTTAATAGTTATTCTAAATTCTATACTTTTCAAAGCCTTTACTGCAAATATTTTGTACCCATGTTTGGGTTTTAATGCTAACCTATAAATCAGCATGGCAAATATTTGGTACTTTAGTAGCAAACATTTCTTTAAAAACCCACTAGGAACTTTGCAAGAGTGCCTACCAACATTTTTTCCTAAAACTATATACAGCACAAATTCAACTTAAACAACCCCATGTTTATGTAAAATACTGGGAAATGTGGCAGTATAGGACCCTGGGTGGAAAAGTTTCATCCTCCTATTTCCATTGCTCTGTTTCCACACTGCCTTCTCTGTTCTAAACATGCAGAGCAACACGTTGTTGAATCCTCTGGCACTGACTTGGAAGCCTGTTACAAGATCAGAGCGGAAGTCTGCCAGTAAAAAGACAATTATGTAGGGTAGGAAAGAGGGAGTAAGGGTATAAAAACCTGCTTTAGTGCTTTTATTGTGTTTTTTAAGGAACCAAAGGGTAGTGTCTGAAGTTCTAGTGAGAGCCCTCTCATCTGAAGATCAATTAGCATCAATTACTGACTTCATTTAATTGTCGTAGAAGATGAATTTGTCATTTTTAGTCTTGAATTAATGGCAGACCTTCAACTTTCCTTTGGCAGAACCATCCAGATCTCTTGCAGAAGGGAACTGCAGATAGACAGTAGGGAGGGAGAGAAAGGAAAAAAAGAAAGTGAAAGAGGAATTCTGTATGAAAGAGATCAAGGATGGACAAAATTGGTAAGCAGTGACAATGACACTACATGAAATCAGGGATTACCAATGACAATAACATTACACAAGATCAGGGATCTTTAATGTATGGCTCTCCAGCTGTTGTTGAATCACAAAATCTTTGGCTTTCATTGGATTCAGAGTGTTTACCAAAATAGTTAGCTGAAGAACCATTGCTTACAATAGAACTGGAAGGACAGCAGAAAAAAATGAATGTGGGAATACTGATAAGAACATGACATGTCCCCAAGCTACACAGTAAATGTATATAAGAACATGATAATTACTTACGCATGTATATGTATAATCAATTAAACAATGTTATTGCTATGTGCAAGCATCTGGGTTCCAGACTGATTAGAAATCAAAGAAAATTTTGAAGTAGTGTAATCCTGAAAATGCCTGGATCATACTGCAAAATTTCCTGCCAAAGTTATTTTCCCACTCTCTCACAAACATGTAGATACAAACAGACACACATTTGTATTATTCTCCTGTTGGAAGCAACATGTTAGGGCTAGGAAAGACACTTTTGTGGCACATAATGTTTTAAATAGGAACGACAAAACACAACATTAATTTAAAAATTGCAATATTACACTGAAATGAATTGCAAATAGAACATTTTTCTTACCGCTTTAAGGTAAGGGTTTTTTTTACTCAAAATAATTATTTTTTACCATTCAAAAAGGTATGATAAATACACATTAAGAAAAATTATCACACAAAGAATATTTTGTTGCATATTTTTTCTGTTAATGATTTTCTTATTTTCTCCTTTTATTATACTATTACTCAAAGAAAATAGTTCAAGCCTAACAAGGCTTACAAATAAATTCACAACAAAAAGGCAAGCAGGATTTCAAGACCCGAAGCAAAAGTATATAACTGGAATCTTGCATTAATTGGGAGAACCATAAATATGAGGGTGAGAGCTGCATGTGTGGACACACAGAAATATGCATATACATTAGGGATAGTCAACCTGTAGCCCTCCAGCAGTAGTACAACCACATATCAAAATGTCCCCTGACTGTGCTCCTTGGGGGGAGGGAGAACATCTAATTCAGTCACAACAGATGGGAAGTAAATGTGCTTTGCCCAGGTGCTGGTCCCTATAAATATCTTAATTGCTATTAGTATATTTCTTGCTGGGCACACTGTGCATTTTGCAGCCTCTGGCACAGAAAAAAAGTGATAATTGTACTTTATTTTCTGTGTGCACAAGAAAAACAAGAATGCTAAAAAAATGCAATATACAATGTTATGTTAGATGTCAAATATGTGATTGCTGAGTTAGTCCATAGCTGCTTGTTTAGTGTCTCAACCAGTCTCGTCCTTTAATCTGCAGCTAGGGGCAGTCTTTCCTCATTGTATCCTTGTTTTGCTTCTTTACACAGCAACACCAACTATATGGCTATAAATGCATATCTTATTATACCTACTCAATCGTGGTTTAATTACAAATATTTTTCCAGCATTGTTTTAGAGCTAGAGCAAAAGATAACTAGGGACAAGGAATTACTGTCAGTCCAAGAGCCCCATTACTAGAAGTTTCCAGAGGGGTCATTAGGTTACTAGTGATACTTCTTATCCTTCCGAATTATGTCTTGTGGGTGCTTCTGGGGATGGATGGGATGAGCAGACAGGGGGCGGCACCCGCTCAGAGAAAAAGCAAAAGGAGTTGACAGTCTCCTGACCATCAATCTTCCAGACTGTGCTCTCTGGCAGAAATTGAGTTTTGACTCACAGGGGAGAATAGAGCAAATTAATAGACCATTACCCAAGCTGTGACCTGAGAAATGTGTGTTACTATGGGGTGGAGCAGAGTAAAATGTGGATGCAAAAGGGTCACTGTCTCATTAACCCTCTCGCTGCTTTGTTCAGTGTCCAGGTGTATATTCTTGGATAAAGAAACAATTGCAGATACAATGTTATACTCCCAACCAGCCAGCCCGATTTTTATTTATCCCTTCTTCTGTCCAATTTTATACATTAGGCATAAAAAACCTGAACTGTATGCAGCACAAACTGCACAAATAGGAAATGATTTGTGAACATGTCGCTACACTGAGTTGGAATGGTATCTTTCGCACTTTGTCGTCAGCAGTTCAGCACAACCATGGCTTGAAATTTGTGGTGCATGCTCAGGTTCTTAAGGGCTCTGTTGTGTGTGTTTAAAAATGCATGCTGAGTGTGTATAAATGCATATATTGCATTTATATGCTTTTTAA
This sequence comes from Xenopus borealis, assembly GCA_024363595.1. NCBI lineage: Eukaryota > Metazoa > Chordata > Amphibia > Anura > Pipidae > Xenopus > Xenopus borealis. Next base: position 83,495,133 of record CM044437.1, read on the forward strand.
ATTTAACTAAATGAGTTTAGATCACAATGAAGCTCTCTTTTCTGTAGTATTATGACAATGTGCACAAATGTTGTGTTTAACATTGTGTTGTTTTTTTTGTGTTTAAAAATACAAGCTGAGTGTGTATAAATGCATCTGTGTTTAAATGAATGCTTACTCACTCTATTTTTTAATATTTCATGAATATGTACATTTGAACTGAGGTCTAAATAGGCAAACAATAAGCATATACGTACAATTTATTTACTTTTCTCTCCAGAGAATAAACAGACTTCTGTTTTTATGTCACTCTGCTACATAAAAAAATTACTTGGACCACCTAGAGAAACAATAACTTTTCCGAAATTTACAATTATACATGTTTTCCCATGTGAATATGCTTAGAAAAATATTCATTGAAGAGAATATATTGTACCAAGCCCATAAAACATTCTTCTGATTCTATTGATTCACAGCAAAGTTGTGACGATCTGAGCTGCTGAAACAAATGATGGGTGACAGCGCACACTTATGTCCCACTTATGTGCAGCCCATTTACTCACAGAAGCAAGTTGATCTGGTTGCCATTCAGTTTACTAAATCAGTAAAATCTTTGCACTTCTAATATCTGGTGCATTACATATGAATTCTGTAAACAATTATTGCACTGTGGTCAAAAACATGACAAATTTTTGCAATTTGCACTTCAAGTAAATGAGGCCTAAACTTTGTGAGATGCATGGCTTTTGATAGTCCTGAACAAAGCATTGTAGTCTTTTATGGAATAGTTGTTGTGTTAGTATACCACTGCATGTTTTATAGTTATTACACTGACTTGCTAAGAGCCTTGATAAATGTATGTAGTTTAATATTCTTTTTTAAACATGTTTGTTTCTGCACATACAGTATAATGGCCTAATGGAAGATTATTGTCTTATACAGGTGCTTTACTGAGGTGATTGGATAAGCCCCTTGATTTCAGGAAAGTCTTGTGATATGATACTACAAACGCATTTTGTTTGTTTGGAACAGAAATATTTCCCATGGTTATTTTGCCTGCCAACAAAAATGGGTTAAGGATGATGGGCTATAAATGATGTGATGAAATTGCATTAACTAAAAAAGGGGTTTCTATACAGCACAATTGATTCCCCTCCTTACCAGCAAACCTGTACTTCTGAGCAATAAAAGGGGACAGTAACACCCTGTTCCCCTCTCATAACTCTGCAGCTAATCTCACAAGCAAACCTTTTTTCCCCACAGGCACTGCCCAGAGAATTTCTCTGCCTCATTCCCTTTCCACATGGCTGAGTGCTAGTATTAATTACTGAAGCCAATTCACTGTTTGTACTCTGATGTTTTAACTAATTACCACTAATGGCAGACACCAGTGGGCAATCAACTTCATTTAGTTTCTGTTGCAATTTCCTCATTACCACCTCTACCAAGAAGATAAGGGATTGTGAGAGCAAGAGATTACAGAGAAACAGAACAAACAGAAGGGAGAGCTATGAAGCAGGACAGAATGCAAAAATAGAGAGGTGTTAATGAAAAAACAAAACAGAAGGTGGTGAAATGAAAACAAACATTTTTTTTGTTGTTGTTACCAGCTATCATGTATAGTTGTCTGGATGCAGGCCCGGATTTGTGGAAAGGTCACACACAGGGTGACAGGATTTGAGGGGCAGCATGCCAGCCACACCCACATTGGTTCAGAAACACTGGGTATACGCAGGAGATATGATATGATGATAGCGACGAACAGCAATGGGCCTAGGGGCGACCACCATGTAAATCCCGCCCTGTCTGGATGTTTGTGTTATAACTGTGCTTATATTAAAGTGCCTTGTTTTCCCCTCCCGGTTCTCTCTCTAAATCCACACATGCATGGGCAGATCTTGCCAATGTTTTCCATCTGTCTTGATTAAATATTGTCCAAATGACCCATGTTTTCATGTGTTAATTGATATCTAAACAGGCTCCACATTTGGGTGGCTATGGGTGAAGACAAGGTAATAAAATTATCTGAAAACTCTCTTTGGACCCTGTTGCAATTATCCAGAAGTGAATATCCAATAAGCATATAGAATCACCTTTCCTTATAACATCCATTTTTAATAAATACATACTTTTTCTAAAAAGACACCTAAGCTAGAATACATATATTGATTGCAAAAGTCTCTCTCGTTCTCTTTTTTAATGTTTAGAGGTTTTTTTAGTAGCTTTACGGTATGATGTTCCAAATTGGACATAATATTCCAAGTATTCTTCATAATAGATTCCACATCTGTTCCAGATGTATTAGCAAATAGCAATGATAATTTTTTTTGGAAGAAATTACTATAGAACTATAATGCTAAACTCTGTTGGAGTATTCTGCCTTGTTCTTTGGATAAAAGTTTCCTTAGTTAGATTAAACAAATAAGTGACACAGTTACATGTGAAATATCTATATGCAAAAAAAGATACATGCTGTGAAAAATATTGATATATATTGTAAATGTCCCTTGAGATATGATTTAATAATATACAATAAATATCTGAAGTGATTCAATATTCCACTTATTGCAGTTACAGTTGTGCCTGTTACCAGTGGCTCTGCACTGAAAGAACAAAATACATTGTTCTCATCCAATGTATAACAACTGCTACTCTTCCTTTCACTACTTGTTCTCAGGTTGGCATTGGTGCTGTTAAATGCCATAACCTCATAAACTTTGCAGCTAAGTTATCATACCAATCAATGGGTCTCATTAGCTTTGGGTCACTGTATGGGCTGGCTGACTGAACAACTATAGAAAAAGATAAAATAACAAAATGATCGTTAAAGTAGCTATGGAGTCATGGATGGACTTAACAGGTGGGCAGTTTATGGTACATTGAACATTAGCATAGGATAACTATATATATATATATATATATATATATATTATATGATCATTATAATGTGTTGGATATATGAGAGAGATATGTTATATTAATTATTGCATTTAATGTTCTAATACCATAAACCAGGGGTCCTCAACTCTTTTTTACCTCTGAGCAACATTCAGATGTATAGAGATTTGGGGAGCAACACAAGCACGAAAAATATTCATTGGTGGTGCCAAATAAGTGTTTTGATTGGCTATTTGGTAGCCACTATGTGGACTGACAGCCTACAGGAAGTTCTGTTTGGCAATAGACCTAGTTTAAAGGCAACAAAAATTTGCCTCCAAACCAGGAATTTAAAAATAAGCACCTGCTTTTAGGCCACTGGGAGCAACATTCAAGGGGTTGGTGAACAAAATGTTGCTCATGAGCCACTGGTTGGGGATCACTGTTATAAACTAACCAAAGGGATTTTACAGATATTTTCAGTTTAAGAACCCAGTGCTAGGCATGTTGAATTACAGCAGTTTACTTCATTTGTTCCATGTAACTAAGCATGCCTTTGTGACAAACATAAGATACAAAATTAGTCATATCTAACAAATGGGGACATTAAAAATATGTTCTGGCATTATATAAAACATTATGGAGCAATACAAGGTATAGATCTATTATCTGGAATGGGTGGGGCATGGATAAGGGGACTTTTTGGATCACTATACCTTATTAAAAAAAAATCTATATGATTGTTTTCCAACCAATATTTTTATATTTATGCTAGCTCAGTTACCAGCAAGCACTATTTACTGGTTTATTATTAACATCTATTTATAAAGCAGCAACACATTGCTGTATAATAGAAAGGTGTATACATCATACATACAAATTACATACATATACTGACTGATACAGGAAGTAAAAAGTGCACTGTCATTAGACCACACAATCTAAAAGGAGACGGGGTACACATAAAACTGGTCCAACCTATTCTCCCTGTGTCAATGTGGACTAAAAAAAGTCAAACGTATTCCAGCTTGACAAATCATCTAGCAATAAGACCTACAGCTATTTCAGTGTATCTTCCTTTATACCAACATATTTTAAATATTTGCTTTTTATATTTTTATACTGTATATCCATTAAGTTGTTAATATAACTTTCCATGACTTCAGTACTAAGAGGCTTACACATTCAAGTTAATCCTAAAATTTATAGGCAGAACTTATAGCAACTGTATTGATTACAGAATATGTATGAAACAAATGTACAATCTAGGCCTTTGATTAGTTTCAGAATTTTAAGGGAGAAAAGGAAATCCTCCTTAATTGCTGTCTGAGAAAAGATTAAGGCTCGGTTCTAAGTAAAATGTAACAAAAGCTAAGAGAAAACCCACCAGAGCAGATTATGTCTGATCCCTATACATAACGGGTACCAGCTTTCCTGCTGGACAGTTAATCAATACATTTAGTAAAGAAGTAATTACACAGAGGTAACATGAGCACTGAGGGATAGAAGAATACCTAACATAAAACCCTGCAGTTCCATTTTAGAATGAGGAAAAAGAAATTCCATCTAATGTTTGTAATTTTTTCCACTAGAGGGCTCTGCTTTATGATCTGTGCTCACTCAACATCCTTCTCTGCTCAACCTGCTTTTTCCTCTCCCATTTAACAGAATCTGTTTGTCTTGTAGGCTTAGCAAAGCCTATGAATGTTGACAAGTGCTATCTCCGCGCCTGGGAGAAAACCATTTAAGCACTAAGCCCCCTTGGCTTTAGTAGGATGAATCCCTTTGCCGGTAGCTCACAGTACAACACCTGTTAGTGTGTCAGAAGGGAAAGGAAAACTAATAAATACCAAGCCTGACCAATTTCTGCTAGCTTGACAGGCCACTCTCCAAGAAGCTCAAATGAAAAGGCCCTAGAGATTGATCCTCTGGATGCCACTGTTTCGTCACTAGCACACTAGGGCTTGGATGGCCTAAGTAATAATGGCCACTGTGTAGTACAATTACAATTATAAATCAAGAATAACGTAACCATCAAACACATCATACCACTAACAAACGAGGAATATTCATTTACCCCTAATGTAGGGCTATAATGAAGCATGGTGGGGCTTTACTCAGGTAATTCATGTTTATACAAAAATTAGGATTTCTTTTTAAACAGAGAACTTATCAGGAATGTGGTGTTTACTACAATCTTAAGTTTTATATTATCAATTTTATATGCATCACTTGTAATGTGTGTGGTGGGGAGATTTCCATTAAATCAATATCAACCTATGACCTTCCCCGACTAAAAAACAAAACCATGTCTATGATTTTCAAACAGCATTTTCTTCCCCAGTGCTCCCTCTGCTCATTAATATTTAGCCTTTCATTTCAGAATATTGATGCCTCACTTGACATACAGAAACACTGTGGCCTGGAGGAAGGAAAAAGCAATGGGGTTGATGTACCAAACAGCAGCACCCCCTACAGGAAGCTTTATTTGCCTGAAACATAATGGCAGGTAAAAAAAATTGCCAGTTGCCCACTGTCGTTATGCTGTGAGTCAGTTAAACAAAACAGATCCTTGTTTCACTGAGAGCTGGGGGACAACAAAGTCCAGATATGGGAAAGTAGTAAACAAATAGGTTAACCCACAGAGACTGTGAAAGTGGCATGTATATCCACCTTACTTGGCATATGCGACTATATTTTTTAGTTATTGAGAGTACCATAGAAGGCATAAGAATGGCTTGAAAGGTGAAACTAGAAGAAAGCTGTGAGGAACAAGCCAGACTCTGGTAGCTCTAGCATCTTGACAAGTTGTTTTACCATTTCTTTTGATTTCCCTTTTATGGACTTCATACACTTGTGATGTTCTTTTCCTGTATCAGCATGTATGACACTTGATAAAATTGAAGGCCTGTTGTCATAGCTGGCAGCACAATAAAGCTTTGTGTAGTAAAATAGAAACAATGCTTTAGGCTCCTCATATCACATGGTGTGGAGAGAATGAGCACCATCTGGGAATGGCACAGATTGAGTAAGCTCTCCGTCATATTATCAGCTGCTGGCACCAAACTAGACTAAAATTCCGTAACCCTTAGTTCAGAGACAGAACTGCCTGTTAGGAGCAAGAAAACCCCTGCTCGCTGCAGGATAGTACAGAGCATCAGATGTATGGAGAGGAAAACTTAAAAATTACAAAGTTGGAAAAAAGTGCAAAAAACGGAGAATGAGTTGTGCTCGTAAATGTATACAAAGGACATAGAAGTCAGTGGGAAGTGTATCTTCAGCATTCAATCAATTCGATATGATCTTTTTCATGATTTTACAGCAGTCACAATTGCTCTGCTGGCTTGACCCTTAATGGCAAATTGCTATTTTTTTGCTGTGACTATGTAGTCGAGTTAACAATATAGGAAGGTCAGTATTTTTATACCTGAAAAGTTGGAAACTCTACTGCCAAAAAAAATAGTAATGAATGCTACAAGATTCAGTAGCAAGAATTATTATTCGAGGACAATGCATGTTAGAATACACAGGCTAAAAATTTGTACTTTGTCCTTCTCTAAAACCAGTGCTAACTGAGAATTAAATATACAGGCACTTTCTGCTTGTTCAGCATTCATCTTGTCTCTTATGTGTAGAACTGCAGTAAAAATGAGATCATGAAAGGGGTTAAATTAAGCATTTGCTCTGGGACCTAGTGATAGTGAAGACCCCAAGGGCACATCTGGGCACCAGGCTGCCAGGCATGTCTGATTTACAGTCTCCTTACTTCCCCATATAACAATCAGGATGGTGGCTGGGTAATGGCTGTCTACAGGGACCCGCCTAAAAACACACTGGAGAACGAACAAAGGGGACAGGTTACAGCTTCTTCTGACACCTACATGTGATTCATGGCCTTGGCCTGTATTATAAACCTCTCAGACTCCCTGACGTAGAATATTTACAGCTTACAGAGCACAGGGTGACAGGCACTATGCACACTCAAGTACAAATGCATTGTACATGCAGCGGTATCAATACTATTGAAATTAGATTTTTTCTTGGAAAACCTTTGTATTTTCCTTAGATTGGTATGGTAAATCACACTTATGACACAAATTAAATTTAAACAGATTAGATTGTGTGGAGAATTGACTCAGGTTTAGATGTAGCAAAGATTGAGGAAAAAAAACTTTTTTTTTGCAAAGTCATGAAAGTTTTAAAAATTTCAGCTTGGGAGAAAAACAACATTTTAATGTATGTATGTATAACTTTATAAAGCGCTACAAGGATAAACTCATTATACAATCTTGGAAATGTATGAAAACACACAGGGAGGACAAGTGTTATCATAAATGAAATTAAATAAATCAAATAAATAAATAAAAAATATATTGAGATTAAGTTCCAGCCTGTAAACAAACAAAGTTTCAGCCCTGTACAGCTTAAAATCTAAGTAATGGAAGAAACAGTTAAACCTTTGAGAAATCTTCTCTTTAATTTATTGGGAAAATCTGCAAACTGAGTTTAATTCACAATTATTGAAGCAGTAGCCAAGTTGTGGGTTTGTTCAGCAACAATACCTGTTAGGGAACGGTTTGGGACATAACTGAAACCAACATAGGTTTGCCAAAAATAGTTGTAATATCATTATAGTACAAATATTATACTAATGATACCTTAAGAACTAAGATCAACCCTGAATCAGTCTGTTTTGGCCCAGCATGTGAGTGGTCAAACTGGGCTTAGATCCACATATCTGTACACCTCTAAAAACAAGCAAGTCTGGCTGTGTATGGCAATCCTAATATCTTGGCGAGGCAATTTTGAGCGACTTTTAAAATCGCGTCGCCACGTGTGAATAAGCGTGTAACTTGTTATGTGAAACAGTGCGCACCGCTACCAAGCTATTCGGGGAGATCCGTTGCGGCGATTAGTCGCCAGGCGACAGATCTCCCCGAAATCTCCTCGTGCGGCCTTACCCTAAGGCTGCTGGATCCTAGTGCACAGCATGCTCACAAGCACTGCAATCCCACCCCCTGCATGTGCTACAACACATACACAAGATCACTGGGTTTTACACGTTTTCCTATTATTTAACCTTTATTTGACCACTGAAATCCTAATTTACATTGATTCTTGGGACATTAATATTATTAAGCGTGTATCACTCTTTCTCACTGCAGATATTGAACTGCATGGTGTCGTGCAAAACCAGTGACATAATTTTCCCTTACAAACTGATTGATTTGCTCACCTACAGTGGATGGCAAAAGGCCTGTGCAATGATGAATTTCCCAACCACCTCTAGGTTGCCACATGGTCATGAGCTGGAAAATTTATCAGCCCTGATCAATACATGGCAAAGCATCAAGGCTTGTAATTTCATCGTCAGGACTATTGGTCACTCATGCAGCTAAAGTTGGGCAATTTGAAACAACACGACTAGATAGCTTTGCATTTGACCATGTTGGATCACTCTCATTGGAGGGCCTTGAGCCATTATACAAAATTTGGTATGAAGACCCACTCCTTGTTCAATTTAAGCACCAAAATTAACAAGAACAACCAGTTTTCAAATATCAATCCCCCTCACTACCCATGACCTTTACTCCCTTGCACATATGTTTATGTGCTGGCCTGGCTGTCACACTACACATGTGATATGAGTACAGCCACAAATCCTATACTCCCAGTAGTTAGACAATTGCTAAACCTATGCCAAACCCCCATCTCTTCTGTTTCTCCTACAATACTTTTACAATTACCACGGCAAACCATTTATCTAAAATATGACTGCAGTTATTCTAATAATATAATAATGTGAGAATTAGGCATATATAGGACTCATATTGATAGTGTCAAAAATTAAACAGAAAACTGCAGCTAGATAGTTGATTGTTATCTGTCATTAAAATAGAAGCATCCTCAATAAGCAGCTTACATTTTATTGTACCCTGTTTGGGTAATTATCCAGTAAGAACAGGCCTGGATTGGCAATCTGTGGGTCCGTGCAAATGCCAGATGGGCCGTTTGCTTTAAAATGTAAATGATGTGCTCACCTACAAATGCAAATGAGGTGTGTCTTTCATATGTAAATGAGCCACTCAATTAAGAAATGTAAATGAGCTGTCTACAACAGCCATCCACAGTTAAGCTGTTGCCTGCATTTGTTAGTGCACATGCAGGGCCGCCATCAGGGGGGGACTGGGGGGACAAGTGTCCCGGGCCCGGGGC
>CM044437.1:83505945-83533923 GCA_024363595.1 Xenopus borealis
AGTTATGATAGAAACTAGGGTGAGATATTTGTTGCAAGGGCCAGTTCCAGCACATAGGGTCAGTAACATAACTGGAGGGGGGCGGGCCCTGGTGCGGGAAGTGCAGCCGGGCCCCGGGCCCCCCGCCCCCCTCCATATGAAATTATCACCCTGGAAATTGGCTGGCGCAAACTAAAATCGTCAGTGCGCGAGCTGCCAGGTGGCCCCAAGGGGGTGCAGGCTCTGGCCCAATTGCACCCCCTGCTCCCCCGGTAGTTCGGCCACTGCATTGAGTGAATAATATTGCTGGAGATTATATGGTAATACATCTTAAAATATCTATTCATAAACACTAGTTCTATTTAACCTTGGGGTTGGAAATATAAATCATGCTTTGTATGCACATGAATACATGGGCTGCTTCGATACTTTTGCCAGGGCTGCTTTTTCCTTCAAGTACGGCCCTGAGTAAGAACAATAATTTTATACTGAATGCCTATCTAATCTGTGATAGCATAAAGTAACATAGCAAATCTGAGGCTATATAAAAATCATGTTAGGGCTGGGGCAGACGGGGAGATTTAGTCGCATGCCTGCTCCCTGCCCGCTGCCTGTTTGAATGAAGAACCGCCAGCGCCAATGCACTTGCGACGGTTCGAGTTCTGGAATTGCCCAAAGTTTCCTCACGAGGCAACTTCGTGCAATTCCGGAAATCGAAATGCCGCGTATGCATTGGCGCTGGGGTTTCTTCATTCAAGCAGGTGGCGGGCAGGGAGCAGGCAGTTAGGGGAGATTGTCGCCTCGCAGAAGAGGCGATTAATCGCCAGGCAACTAAATATCCCTGAATCTGCCTGTATGTTATCTGCCTTAGAAATAACTTGAATGGTATACCCTGTAACACATAGACATATATGAATGGTTAAAGATCACATATGGAGTCCCCTTATCTTGCTGCCTGTAGTTAAAAGCTAAAAAATAAATAAATTCTGATAATGTGCAGTCAGCTATCTGTTCACAGTCCCACCCATTCTCTAGGCCTTTTTGTTACCTCAGATTTATCAAATGTGGCTAAGTTGTGTGCCATATAAATAGCACATAAACAAACTTTAGTATGATAAAATGCTTGTGCTTTGAAGTCATAAAGTTATTAGCTGCTCAGCTACTCTCAGCTACTGCTCTGAAAAGCTGTTAGTGGGCAGGGCGATACTATTAACCCCTGGCAACATAGCCCAATCCTCCAGTCATGTTATTCATAAGTAACTTTTAATTTTATAAAGTAATCTAACATACCTCCAAGGGGTCTTTTTCCACAAGAGAAAAAAGTAAGAATAACAGGACACACCATCATTGCAAAAAAACAAAAAAATTCTTTATGTCAACATATGCATTAAAAGATATCCAACATATTGCAACTAGCGATGCACCGAATTCACTATTTTTGATTCGGCCAAACCCCGGAATCCATTGTGAAAGATTCTGCCGAATACCATACCGAACCCGGTGCATCCCTAATTTCAACCCCATACCAGGGTCTTCATCAAGGGGCACTTGTATACAAATACAAATGCAGGCAACTTACAACCTACAATTACCATTGAAGGATAGGTTTCCCAAACACAAAAAATGTAATTTAGGGCCCTTACAAACGGGCGTTTTTACCTGCACTCCCCTGCGTTCCATTTTGCTGCATTCAGCCGCAGGGGAGCGCAGGTATAGACGCACTCAATTATTTTCAATGGGGCTGCACTCACACGAACGCATGTAGGCGCCAAACGCAGGAAAAATGCAGCATGTTGCGTCTGAACCTGCGTTCGGCGCTTACAGGCGTCTCGTGGGTACAACCTCATTTAAAAGAATGAGGTGCGTCTAGACCTGCGCTTCCCTGCAGCTGAACGCAACCAAACGCAACGCAGGGGAGCGCAGGTCCAAAACGCCCGTGTGTAAGGGCCCTAAGGCTGCTACGCATACAATGCCACCAGTTCACCATTGTAAGGTATTTTGGAGTCACTTCACTGAAGCTAATGGACATTGAACTGATTTCTAACAGTAAATTTTATTTAAAACACCTTTTCTTAAAAGATCGTTATTATAGTTGTATAGAGCAAACCAATTTGCTCCCCAAAGACTGGATTTCCTATTGGTGGTACACATATTTAGCGCAGCAAAGACAAGGTTTTCTGTAAAAATCCAGAACGTTCATAGATTCAGTTGTATGGAGCTATGGGAAAGTGTAACATTAAGCATGCAAATTTTTTTCTGAATACTAGGTATATTTATTCCTGAAGCCAATGGATTGAAGGCTGCTTGCATTTGTATTTTTATACATGATGAAACGCATCGGGTTTCTTTTCATGCTTTTGATGATAACTTATTTTTGTTTTTTGTGATGCCGGTGTACCCTGTTTTTCTCCCTTTTTATCAGAACTATGACTAATCTATGACTAATAAATGGTTATTTTTGATCTCTACAATATCTAGATCACAGACAGATCACCTAATTGGGGCTTGAAGAAAGGCTGGTTGAGGATCAAGAGCATGTCTATTCATATCTGGGCATAATGGGGCAGATATGGAAATGGCCTAAACTACATTACCATGTATTTTATTATGCCCCCTTGCATTATTGAGTTCATTTCAGCAACCTCTGCGAGCCACAAGCCAGTGAACAATGCATAGCTTGGTAATTATTATAGTTCCTTAATATTTTGATACAGTCTTAATATGCTTTAATATTATTGTCAGGACTAAGCTGTGTAATGTTCAGGGCCTCAATAACATAATGGCACAGACAAATTGGCTCCACAAATACTAACATGTTTCAAAATATGCAGTGAAACAGCTCAGTTTCTGTTCGGTGAGTCAATATTGTATTAGTACCTTTAAAATAAACAATCTCCACATTTTCTACATCTTCAAACATGTACATAATTAGAAATGAAATGTGCTTTACATTCTTATTTTTCTGCAATATATTTGTCCCTCACCACAAGATAGTTTAGCACAAACCTTTTGCATGCTACTTACAGTTTCTGGGCACAGGCACAGCAAATTAAATGAACCTATATTTCCTAACAATTACATATTCCATGACAGCTACACTTACAAGCCAGCATATTCTCTGTAGCAACTTTAAAAACATCCTACATGCTGCTTTACTAATTCACAGTGAATTCCAGTAGGCAAACATCAAGTGAAATAGCTCAATTACTGCTTAAAGGGATCCTGTCAAGGGAAAAACTCTTTTTTTCAAAATGCATCAGTTAATAGTGCTGTTCCAGAAGAATTCTGCATTGAAATCCATTTCTCAAAAGAGCAAACAGATTTTTTTATATATTTCATTTTGAAATCTGACATGGGGCTAGACATGTTGTCAATTTCCCAGCTGCCCCAAGACATGTGACTTGTGCTCTGATAAACTTCAATCACTCTTTACTGCTGTACTGCAAGTTGGAGTGATATCACCCCCTCCCTTTCCCCCACCCAGCAGCAACAAAAAACTAGGGTGAAAAACAAAAGAACAATGAGAAGGTAACCAGATAACAGCTCCCTAACACAAGATAACAGCTGCCTGGTAGATCTAAGAACAGCACTCAATAGTAAAACCCATGTCCCACTGCGTACTATTCAGTTACATTGAGAAGGAAAAACAACAGCCTGCCAGAAAGCAGTTCCCTCCTAAAGTGCTGGCACAAGTCACATGACCGGGGCAGCTGGGAAATTGACAAAATGGCTAGCCCCATGTCAGATTTCAAAACTGAATATAATAAAATCTGTTTGCTCTTTTGAGAAATGGATTTCAGTGCAGAAGTCTACTGGAGCAGCACTATTAACTGATGCGTTTTTTTTTAAAAAAAACATGTTTTCCCATGACAGTTTCAGGCAGGAGGTATTGTTAAAAGACAACTGAAAGCCCCAGTGTTGGTCATCTCTAGTTTAACATAACCCAGCAACTTCTTATTTGTTTCAGTAAAAGTAGGTCTGTTATCAAATTACTAACTACAACCCATAGAGGATTACTGGCGAATGTAATACAGATTTTTAACAATGAATCAGCCTGGGATTGTTAAAGGTTACTGGAGCTCTCTTGCAGTATGAGGGTTAATAAAAAGATTAATTACTACAAGTTCATCAAAGAACCTGATAAGCTGTTACTGGCGTCGCCAATGCTGTCCTTCAATAACAGAAAACTTTTCTATTCTCCTTTTATTTTCTGAAGAAGCAATAAAAAGAGAAAAATCAACAGCTAAATGATCTTGTTTATGGCAACTAAATCAGCTGCATGTGCTTAATGCTGAGGACTAATGAATTTATTGCCTAGCTTGGAATTTGACAGAAGTTGTAAAAAAGTCATTAACTTTTAGCAGTGTATTTCTACAGTCACCTTCAGCCCTCTTCCCTCCAACACACACCTGATTATTCCTCCACCTGTCTCCTCGAGCAACGTTCACCAATCAGGGGTATAAAAAACAATCAATTTCATTTTAATGATCTTGGTGATAGATTGCAGAATCATTGTATGTACTTGGTGTCAGTAAATGCTGGATTGGCTGTATTAACTTCACAAGCAATTTAAGGGATTTGTTGTTTGGAGGATTTGCAACTTTGGAAATTCTGCTTTCCAATGGAAGCCAGAATGTGTTAACTATGCAATGTAATTAAAGGGTGCCGTTCATTCAACTGCTACATTGCTTAAACTATACGAAATGTAATTTTTTAAATTGAATGTATCTGTTGCAATACATATGTTAACTCTAATAACGCTCTCAAATCTACATTACATTGTTATTGGAACATGATGAAAGGGCACTGCATCAATGTGCCTAAATGCATCAGTTAGTGTGTGTATCTAAAACAAGATACTGCTAAGAGCTATATCTTGTTCATTTTCAAAATGAATATGTAGCTCTGAAATACCTGATCCATTGAGGTTTGGGCATATACATGGACTAGTGAACAGGCTCAGTTTGCTTGAAGGTATATCCACTTAAAGTTTATCTACAAGGTCCATCAGTGAAGAATATAAAAGGCAGATAAAAAGCATTAATTTTCATTACTGTATATTATTACAACACCACAGATGAGTGCAAGTCATGTATAACATATGGCCTGTGTGCGGCAAGAGCCCAGTAAACAATAGCAGGCATGAACATATAAATATGCAAAGTGTGACTGTATACAATATGCTATGCTGGGCATTCACATGCAGTATATGCTGTCCTGTGGTTTTGGCCTGTGACCTCCTTATCCCCTGTAACAGAGTACCAAGCATTCTGCAAAATACAATAATTACAATAATAACAGCATATGTTTCATTTTCAAAATAATTTTGTTAATAAAGAATGTATTATGCCATCATACTTGAATAAATGAAATAGAAGATAAAATACTTCTAGTGTACGCTGCAAATATAATAAAAGCTATGTTAGTAACTGAATAGATCTACAGATGTATTGCCCTGCACAGAGAGCATGTTTGGGTACACTGGAACTTCCATAACACCCTTTCCTGTATACAATAGCCGTTGAAAGCCTCAAAAAAACCCACAAGCTCTATACCTCTCACACATACACACACACCAGTATTCACAGGAAAGGCTGCCCACCAGTCCTGTAAATTCTACTGAGGTGTCAAAATGGGCACAGATGTGAGCACCACATGTCCAGCTGCAGTTTCCCTTCAATATATTTGGAGACATCTGATTTTACAGACATGGATATCTAGCCCCTGAATCACCATAAGGGACCAGTTTAAGCTTTCTGGAAATATTCTCTGTTTTTTTGAGTAAGTTCTAAATGTAATTCCCTTGCTATTTTTAACATAACAGAAATCAACTAAATATTATCAGCTAATATACTTTTGCTGCTGGTTTTTGTGCAAAACCTTCTTTTATAAATAGTCTTTTAGAGCTGGCCCAGATAGTTGAAGCTCAGGGCTAATTTCACATTTTCAGAAAAAGAGATATTCTTCCACTAAGAAGGTACAGACGGGTGATTTTCCAGCCGGTCTGCCAGATATAAATATGAGGTCACACTGCACTGATGTGTGATGATAATACATTATGGCTTTTGATGTATGAGTCTATCAGCATCTTTGTCCATAGCCTGTTTTGTGGCTGCTTGAACAAGCAATTACAAATTATAGGCTGTGATGCCCATAAGTCATTGCTCTGTCTTTGGCATTGGTGTATTTATCCATAGAAATGCAATGCCTTAACCCTTTGCTTGGAACGGGGGAAATTCTGCAACACGCTGTTTTAAAATTCAGATTTAAAAACAAAAAGAGCATTCCAGGTCCATTTAACACTGTATAAAATGCCCTAACTTAGTAAAGTGTGCTTAAAGGGGTGGTTCAACTTCAAGTTAACTTTTAGTATATTGCAGAAGGGCCAATTCTAAGAAACTTCTCAATTGGTCTTCATTAATTATTTTTCATAGTTTAATGATTTGCAATTTTCTTCTGTTTCTTTGTAGCTTTCAAATGGGGGTCACTGACACCATCTAAAACGAATGCTCTGTAAGGCTACAAATGTATTGTTATTGCCACTTTTTATTACTTATCATTCTATTCAGTCCCTCTCCTATTCATATTCCAGTCTCTTATTCAAATCAATGTAGGGTTGCTAGGGTAATTTGTACCCTAGAAACCAAATTGCTGACACTGCATACTAGAGAGTTGTTGAATAAAAAGCTAAATAACTATAAAACCACAAATCAAAGGTGAACAACCCCTTTAACAACTGCCTCTTTTCTACTTCATAACTTAATAGCCCTGCAGCCATTAGGAAAAACTAATTAAAATCAGCAGTTCTCCATTCGTGACAAATGGGTGAATAATTTGTAGGTTTCAGAGTAGAGTAGACACCTGTCTGCTTTGAAATGGACAGTCCTGTTTGATGTGACAACAATCTACCTCTTATAATTTTGGAGGAAGTATTATGACACACAGGTTGTATTGGTGAGACTAAATTGGATACCATCCAAGAGACATTTTTGCATACCATAAAGCGTCACTCATTGGTGGATAAAGGCAATCATTGGTGGATATTGGTTCTGTGACTGCCAGTGCTACCAGGCATGGTTTTAACCCCCCCGCACTACTTGAACCCAATCCCTTCCACTCAAACGCCAGGGACTAAACACACCAGCCCACCGCCCCTCACCCATTTGACACTAGCTCCCATGCATTGTTCTCCATTGGGGAGGGGGGATTCAAGTAATGATGAAATCTCCATCATAGTCCCCAATGACGCTGCAGCCAGCCAACCACATGACACCCCCAGAAATTTGTCACTCTAGGCCTGAGCCTTTGTCGCCCACAAATCTAATTATATTTTTCTGTAAGAGAGTCCCTGTAAGATGCTGTCTGTGAACATTTTGAAGGTAAATATTTGGAAAAACATTTACCAATGACGTTTCCTTTTTATTAAAATGCTGTGTATTTATGAATGCTTTAAGCAAAATGGGAGGTAAAAGAAAGGTGGGGCAGGTTTTAGAAACTCTGTACCCTCCTGGGCTGCTACTCAAGAGCAAGCTAATGAATCCTGATGGGAGAAATGACCTTTTCCAAATGTCACATGTCATTGGATTTTATATCACACCAGGACAATATGCCATGGGTATAAAAATCATTTTTCCAATAGAGTTATGTGTACACGTGTCTGTGGTGTGGGACAATAATAATTAAGAGGCAGGAATTAGACCTGACTTTTCGAGTAGTTAGAATAATGAGTATCAGCCCTCTAAGGTGCAGTATGCCTTCTTGTTGTACCCTATACCAACACATTTGCTGAGAAATTATCCTTCATTACTAGTATTTTTTTACAATCTTAGGCTGAGGGCACAATGGGCTAAAAATGTCAGTTTGTGTTTTTGAGCAGAAAATAACCAGTGCTAAAGTAAAATGCATTTCCTATTAAAGTCAGTGAGAATCAACAGGGTAAAAGCCTCAGGTATGCAATCAGCTGTCTTCTTCCTAGCTTCCATGTTCTTCAATGAGGAATTGCCTGCACTAATTCACTTGCGGCGCTTTCAGTGGCCTAACTACCAGGGGAGCAGGGGGTGCAATTGCACCAGGGCCCGCTCCCTCTCGGGGGCCCACCAGAGAGTCTAGGAGAACTCCAATGTGTAATTCATCCCTATGGAGAGCATGATAGGGGGGCCCGGGTGCCAATACTGCACCAGGGCCCACCAGCGAGTAGTTACGCCACTGGGCGCTTTGTTTTCCGAAGTCGCCCGAAGTTTCCTTGTGAAGCATATTCTGGCGACTTCGGAAATTGAAGCAACGCGTGTGCATTAGCGCAAGCGATCCTTCATTGAGGCACACGGAAGGCAGTTCGGGGAGATTGTAGCTGGGTGGAAGAGGTGATTAGTCGCCTGACGACTAAATCTCCCCGAATCTGCTCATCTGCCCCTACCCTTAATGGTTCTTGAAAAAACTGGTCACAATATTTGTGATAGGGACCGTAGGGCCTACACTATAAGTTCCACTGAGGCATGAAATGCTTTGAATGACATAAAATCTCTATTAAAGTACTGCAGAATATGTTGGTGCTATATAAATTAAGAACAATAATATTTACAAGTCAATGCATATCTGAAAAAGGTGAGGCTAGATAATTATATAATTTAATATGTAAAACAACATGGACACACTAATTATCATTCAGTGTTAGCTATGAATATTTCTAATACACATAATTTTTTTACAACCACTGCAAAATGATTTGAAAGTGCTGGGAACCAATCATGTTGATTTGGTACTTAGGAAAACTTATCAAGTGCCTAATAAAATTTCTTTTGAGCCGCAAATGATCACATAAGGAACACAGATGCTAGCTTAGCTAAAATTTGACTGCTTTAAACTCTTTACACTATATATTTAAGTTCTATATATCTTTTATCTTTTTAGCATTTGTTTTACATGGGCTAAAGAAAAAGAATCCTGACTGTTCGTTTCTCCGGTCTCGTGAAAACATCTCTTGTGAGTGTGTATAGCAAATCATCATTACTGTACAAAATGGAGCAGGGTTATTTATACATCATCCAAACAGCAAAAATTGTATTTAGAAGCCACATGTAGTTCATGGTTTCAGATTTGTTTTGGCTCAATAGTAATGATTCAGCCAGTTGCATGTCTCAGATGGTGCTACAACTTGGTCATTCACCAACCCAGTTCTAGATTTAATACATTCCTATACCATTGTTTCCTGCTTTCATTTATAAAAACGAGACGCGTGTAAAAAAAAAACAAGATGTGTGTAAAAAAAACACGTCGTTTCGCGAATTTTTCGCCAATTCGCAAATTTCGCTGAAAATTCGAGAATTTTTCAGCGTAGCGAAACGGGATAGATACGCCCATCACTATTTATAATGCTAAATTACAATAGAAACTATTTTGAAGTAGTTGTTCCTCCTCTAAAATAGATACGCTCCATTAAATGAAGACTTTGATCCAAAATTCTATTTCGTCTGATCTATTCTGTTTGTAATTGTACACTATAATGCTAGCCAATAAAATAACATCCCAGAGTCCTACCCCATAAGTCCTTAACTTCTTTTGACATAAAATGTATGTCCTCACTTCACTTCCTTCAGCTGGTGGACCTGCCTATATAGAAAGCACTAATCTGCATTAGCTTGGAGAGTGGAAAGGCTACCGTTAAGGGAGTCTGGGAAGGGCCGAATTTACAATGAGGGGGCCCGGAGGCCAGCGTCCTCTGTTGTCCCTCCCTCTCAAAATATTCCGAACATGTGCATCCTTTCTTCTAACCGGAGCACTAGCGCCTAGAAGAAAGAACTTTTTGGGAGGGAATTCAACTAATCGATCATGTGTTTCGGCAGCATGCCGTCCTAGGCCTGGGTCTTTGTGGCCTTGCCTCAAATATGGGCCTGAGTCTGAGAGGTTAGCAGTCACTTGATATATTTTAGTAAGCAGGGTAAGCTGCTGATATCTATGTACTTATACAGAGGGACTTCAAGCAACTGTTTCACCTAATTGCATTTCCTGTATAGTCACGTTTCGTTTAAATTTTACAGGATATATTTAACAGTTTAAACAAACCTTAATTATTTCAATTTCTACAATACTTCACCATATAGAAAGAACTGGACAATAGGAAAAACATAAAAGTCAAGACTGTTGGAGAATCATTATGTCCCATGTTTTCTCGCTGTTTAGAGCATCTTTCTCAAATATTTATTTCTTATGTATCCCCCATGCACTATCCTCATATTCATCAAGGCTATCCTGGGGGTCAAAAAAAGATGTGTCTTTAAAATCATGGCAAAGCCTTACTATTGCCTTTTACTCGATCAGCACAGTTTCTGCAGACTTCAACATCTCAATTAGTAAAGTGAATATATTATATAAAGTCTAAAAGATTAAACCATCATAGTCAGCCCATAATTTCACCAAGGAAGTCAGAAGAACGGTTTGCTCTTATTAACTCCATAACAAATGTGATGAAAATGTTCAAACAGAATGTTAATGCAATGTTACGTGTAATTTTCCCAGGCGGCTTTCTGCTGAAATATTTCTTTATTAATAGTAATTGAGGGTATAAATTATGAATGGAGAGATTTTCTCCTTTCAGAAGGAGACTCATCATAATGACAATAAGTCTTTAAAATCCCTTAGCTTTTTTTGGAGAAGGAAGCATTTGGGGGTCACAGAGTCATTAAGGTAGAATTGTTTAAAAATAAAATTTTAAGTGCAAATAGCAAAGGAGACCCATTGTTGTTTTTATGAAAGTGTCTTTAGAAAATGTACAATTAAAGGTATTTATAATAATATAACAGTTTTTGTAATCAAATAATACATTTTATTATCTGGTATTGCTGGCCTGCAGCACACGGTCTCTTTTCAGAATGTGGTTCACATGCCCTGAGGAAACTTATATTTTTATAATTTTATTAAAGGATAACTATACCTTTATATACTGAGGATCTCTATAGAAATATATTGCACTAAACAACCCATATGTAAACCACTGCTTTATCTTAATAATTCACTTTCATAAAAGTTTACTTTTCTAGCAGTATGTGCCAATGGGAAAACCAAAATAGTAAACTGCCATTTAAAGTACTAAGGGCTTATATGATTTATGGCGCACACACAAAAACCAATGGAACACATAGGAGCAAATTCATTATTGCGCGAAGCGTCTAACGCTAGCGCTAATTCACCAGCGTGACGTCAATTCGTAACTTCGGAAATTCACTAACACCGGCTCTGGCGAATTTACGCTAGCGAAGTAGAAAGACTTGCACAACTTCGCACCCTTACGCCGGGCGAAGTTGCGCACTGACGAAGGATCCTAAATTCGCAAATTCTCTGACATGAGCGTTTACGTTAGACGTTCAATACAATAGATAGGAGGTTCAAAAAAATTTTTTTTTAATTTTTCTAAGTCCCAAAAAAACGCTGATTTTTTAGCTTTTTTTCAGGGAATCCAAATATTAATGATTTGGAAACACTGCCACCTTCTTTAGGAGCAAAACTCATTCATGTAAGATGGACCAAGGGGAAGCGGAAAACTGTCCTGTGGTCTCACACAAATTATTTTTGGAAATCATGGACACCACATCCTCCAGACTAAAGCGGAGAAGGACTAGCCTTTATCAACACATAATATGGGTAGCTAGCAAATATGTGAAGGCACTACAAGTGCAGAATGATATATAATCTATACAGGAGCAACATATGCTGCAATCCAGACAAAGGGACAAATTCACTAACCTCCGTAGAACTTCTAGCGACGCCTTTGCCGCACTTCGCTAGGTGTAGTTTCCGAATTCACTAAAATTGCTCAGGGAGGCAAAAGCTAGTGAAGTTGTGCTAGCGTTACTTTGTCAAGCAAACTGAAGTTACGCTAGTGATGCTAATTTGCATACAGCGCAAAGTTTATATACCTACATTACACTACACAAGCCTGGGAAACCTTCAACCAATAAAATATAGTTGTTATTTTGCCCTACACATGTGCCCTCTGTTAAGTTTAGGTGCCATTTGTTAGGAAATGTAGGGGGAGAGGGGGGTACCCAAAAAAAAAGATCATTTTCTGCCTATCACCCTTAAAAAGTAAAAGATGCCAGCATTTTGTGGGACTTAGAAAAGAATTTAAACTCCTATCTACTCTATTGCACTTCGCCTGGTCTGTCTAACGTTCAGTAAAATCCGCAAGTTAGTGAATTAGCGTAGTTACGTCCCTTTGTCTGAGCGCAACTTTGCCAGGTGTTAGGGTGTGAACTTGCACTAGAGTCTATCTACTTCACTAGCAAAGTTACGCCAGGGAGCATTAGTAAATCAGCAAAGTGGCAAAATTACGTCAAGATGCCGAATTTGCGCTAGCATTTGCTGCTTCAAGCTTTAGTGAATTTCCCCCAATGTCTTTTTCAGGGAAGGCATGTGTCTTTTTCATGGAAGACAGTGCCAAACCGAATGATGCATGCATTACAAATGAGACACTGACTTGTTGAGCAGCTGAAATTTTATATCAAGCAAGAATGGAACAAGATTTCATTTTCAAAACTACAGCAATTGGTCTCCTTAGTTTCCAAACTTTACAGAGTGCAGAGTGTTGTTAAAATAAGAGGTGATGCAACCAATGTGAAACCTGCCCCTGTCCCAATGTTTTTGAAATGTGTTGCTGGCATCAAATACAAAATGATCATATATTTTTCAGTAAAAATTCAAATGTTGCAAATGTTTCAACATTTGATTTGTTATCTTTGTACTATTTTCAATTAAATATAGGGTTTAAAGGATTTGTATTGTTATTTCTGCAGACAAACGGAAATTGAAGCTAATTCAGGTTTGGTCCTTACAAGGTACATAATTAGATTACCAGTGCACAGATAATCACCTTGTAAAATAGACTTCTGCTTATCTGTAAGTCAAAACATTGGGCGAAGAGAGGGATGAGTTGTGTACTGGTAATCAAATTATCTTGCAAGGATTATACACGGAGTAGCTTCAATGTTTCTGTCTGCCCTGTTTAGCTCAAGAAATAACAAAAATCATAGATTTAACATGATTAAACACATGGGAAAAAAGTAGGTTCAGTACAAGCCCTGTTCATTTTACTTATGTTGCACAAGAGGATATACTGCCCCTATGTGTGATGAAAATGTCTATATTTTTTATGAATTGTAAGGTGCAAAGTAAGAAGACTGCATGAATGAAATACAAAAAACCTACATGTGTGTGTTTAACTAACCAGTAAGTACTTTTTTTTCTTTCTATTTCCATCTGCTCCCTCTTCTCTAACATCAGCAGCCCTTTCACTGTGATAACTATTATTGATCAAGCAATTGCCTTTTAAGCTGCTGCAAGGAAGTCCTTACATTCAAAATTAAGTAAAATGTGTAAATAGTAGGAATGATTGAGTAAAATTTGAAATGGGAGAAAATAGATTTGGGGGTTCTAATAGATTTTTGTAAAACAATAATATGCACATTATATGCAAGAAGGATGAAAGGCTTCACTAACCCAATTTAAACACATTACTTCAACAAAACATAAACATCCTGGGGGTAACAAAGAGTATGACCTCTGGACTGAAGGTCACCAGAAGTGACCCTGCTGGTCATCTTATCCATATCTGACCAATCACTGTCCAATTACTTTTAATGTATGGAAAACCTAGAAACAAAATTAGTTTTTGGACCATGTGGTCATAATGCTAATAGTTGGATAGATGCAAGAGATTTTTGTTTAAAATTTCTCTACAGATCACATGTTAACCTATATATCCAGTAGTAGTAGTAGTAGTAGAGTAGTAGTAGTAGTAGTAGTGGTATTAGTAGTACTAGTAGATGCTTGGATGTGCATAAACAAACAGATTATGTAGTATGGAAACATGAAATCCAGTATTTTAACCAATACTGCATATCAGCAATATGCTTCAAAATGTTGTCTTGTAAAAATAAGTCTGGCTAACTTATAGCTAAAGGTCTTAAAAATGAATCTTTAAACATAATATAGTATTGCTGGGCCCTAAGCTAAACTCTGCTACAGGACATGGAAAGAGATCTACAAATTCCGCAACATGTAATTTACAAGACAAGAGAAGAAGCAGTGCTTTATTCCAATACTACCTTACTTATCTGGAAGATGTGCTAAAGAGGCTGTCAACCTTCCGCTCACCTCACTGCAGAAGTGGCTAATTCTGTTAGAGCAATGGCATTAGCCCCTTGAAGAATAGTGCAACACAGAATTGCTTGAGGGCTGACACATTATTAAGCTCTTTGTGGTGCTGAGAAGGCGAGATTAGGCAGCATTAATTGGGTTAGCATCGCACTCACCCCGAGTTTCTTTTCTATCACTGAGTCTTAACTGTGTTACCCCACTCCCAAGGAGTCTGACCTTGCAATATCAGCTATACTCATAATTTACCTTCATGGAAACATTGCCTTTTTGACCTCTCCAGTCCATCCATGTCTTATTACCCAGTAGTTTTAAAATGCTCCACTGTAGGCAATAGAGGAAATCCTATACAGCAAACATTAACCACAACAGAACCTAAACAGTACTAAGTTTACAAATAAAAATGTACAGATAATATTTAAGTAACAAAGCTTTTTCATGTTTATCAATGCAATTAGGCCTGATTTACTGTAGATCCTTAACAGTATAACCCATGTGTCATGTACGCACCAACATGTAAAATGAGAGGGAGTGGGGATAGGGATGTTCATAGAACAGGTTGTCATCTTTATCTAAAAAAACATTCTTGTACATGCCTATGTACATAGACAACAACCAATACTGGAAGTAGTGGCTGTGAACATTCACTGTACACAGTCAAAGAATCAAGAAAGTAGCTGACACACTTGGCCACACAACCTTTTTCCATATGTGTGTCACATACGTGCATAATTAGAACTACTGATTTTAGACCCCTATACCAATTCAAATTCTACAGATCTTTAACTACAAGTACAGTTTGAAAATGAGTTTGTCCTAAGTAATAGCTTAATTAAATCTAATCTAATTGTAAAGGCAAGAAAGCAAGCATAATAAAATATGCCACAATTTTTGCCCTATAGTCAATATCTTGAATGACCTAAAAAGTCTCTTTAATCAGTAATTCAAATCAACCTCTGTTACAGAGTTTTGGCACATACACACTACCAGAGCTGGAGTTATTTAAGTAACCTCAAATCTTTTCAGTTACTCAGAGTATCACCAAAGTGTTCAATTAACCTGCAAACCAAACACAGAACATGGAACTGAGGTCCAGGAAAGTGGCTGATTCAAAGAGAATATTTGTAGCAAACAGCTAAAGGAAATGAGCTGCAGGAGACATAGCTTGGCATCTAGTGCAGCACGCCTCCGGCTCTGAGCAACCACTGATTATGGCCTGCCATTTAGGTAATGAATTTTTTAGCATGGCTTTATCCCCTTCTGCTGAATTGCTGACCTGGTGCTGATTCAAATACACAGCGGACAGAATGAGCCAGCACCGACAGTACTTCTTTGAGAACAGCACCCAGCAATACCAAGGAATTAACCTCTTCCTGGAATGTTTTGTTGACCTTTTACTTATTTAAAATGTATTTGTATATTTGCAAATATAAATTCTCCTTTACAATTATGCATAATTTGCCTTCTTCATCTTTATTTCTTTTTTGTTGATAAGTCCTCTTTGGATTACTTTGTTTTTGAAACGTTTGTCATATATTGTTTAACATTCAGATTTGTATGCCTGTTTTCTTATAACTGTCATTGCCACTATTAGTAAATGTATAACATATGTCCCTATCATTATTAGTCTCCTATATCTTTGATGGTTCAATTTGCTACTTGAATCCCCTTCTCACATCACTACACATTTTATATATGTTTTCTCTTCTCTCTATTTTATTTCCTTCAGCTCTCCTCCCTCTCTTGCATCCTCTTTCAAGGAAGGGGTCTACAACTGACAGTCACAGTGGACTAAGCTCCAAGCAAACCCCTTGGTCAGATGAGATTTAAGACCTTCCCATATCTCTGGCAATAAATGGCCTCATAAAACTGACAGAAAGACGCACATAGGGATGCCTGTTAAAGTTTTATTACTAATCACTTCCAAGCTGGTCAGTCTATTTAACCCAGGTCTTCTGTAGTGAAGGAAACTGGGATTGTTGAAGGGGGAGCTCTCAGAATATTAGGTCTTGACCCTACTGCTGAGATGTTTTGCTCTTCGATGTGTAGCTTGTTAAGCGAATAAAGGTGAAAAGCCTCTTATTTGGGCTCAACATGTTCAGGTTCATTTCTCATTTTCAGTTTTAATCAGTCCGCAGTTAAAGGCAGCAGGAAACCAGATAATGAGAATGAAACGCATATGAAATGTTGGCATGCAGAACTATTCCTAATTGTCTATCACAAGATAAAACAAATTTTCTGATTTTCTAATTTTAGATGAAATGCACAACTTCTAGATAAATTGTGCAGAATTATTGGTTTAAAACCATTAAAACAGATGAAAATGTATCCAAGATTAGTATTTAAATGAATGCACAATATTGTTTCTTCCACTGTTATTGTTTGTTCAGAATTGTGCTCTTTTGTATTTAATTTATGCTCTGTTGGTCTACTAGCAGACTATACTGAGATTTTAAAGAAATGTAAGACTTTTCTAACTTTATGAGGTTATTTTTGTTCCATTAATATGAACTTACCTGATGTGATGTTTAACTTGTAGTGGGCCTATTGTGCTCTAAAGCAGTGGTTCTCAACCTTCCTAATGCTGCGACCCTTTAATACAGTTCCTCATGTTGTGGTGACCCCCAAAGATAAAATATAAAAATATTTCCGTTGCCAGCCCAGAGCGGATTGTTAGGAAAGTACAGGAGACAGCGTGGCTGCATAAAGGTTTATTTTCCGTGCGTAGTGCTGCAAATATTTTTTTGCCACACACATTTTGTGGCCACACCCCAATTACCATGTTAATTTTACAAATTTTAAATGGGCAGGGAGAGCTGTATGGCAGTCCCTACAAAGGGGATATAGAAAGTTGTAGTGCAACTGGCTTCCCTACAGAGGTTACTGAACTACAACTCCCAGCACCAACACCCGGATAGCTACAACCTTGCCCCAGGGCTAGTGGGGAGAGAGATGAACCTGCTCCTGGGACCCCTGCAGGCCCGGACTGGCAATCTGTGGGTTAGGGCAAATGCCAGATGGGTTGCTATAAGGTGCCATAGAAAGTCAGTATTTAGTGGGCTGGTGGGGACTGTTTGGGCCTCTATGTGGGCTGATTGGGCCTCTGTGTACCTGAAATGCCAGGGCCTATTTTGATTCTCAGTCCAGTCCTGGACCCCTGTGAAAGGGGTCCCGACCCCCAGGTTGAGAACCACTGCTTTAAAGCAAGTTTGTGGTCTAGTTTTAGAAACTTTGTAACTTTTACTGGCGTCAGTAAAATATACAAAGTTTCTAAAAAAATAAATGAATGAGAGGCATCTTGGCAGAGAATACACAGCACCTGCACAAGATATATTTGTAACTATTTAAGATTAGCAAATATACAATTTAACTATTGATACAATGTAACTAAATAAAGTAAATAAAATAAGCAGGCGTCTTGGGAGAAATTAGACTTTCAGCTTAAAGGGCAATTCATTTTAGCATAACTGTTATAACATAAAATATGATCCTAAACCCCCCAGAAATGTGTTCCAAATTTCTATAACCTGCCAAATGGACATGGTATTTAGGGGGTGTGGCCACAAAGCGGGCATGGTCAACAAATTCACCATGATGCACTCAACATAACTTTTTGTCCGCTTTCAGATTTTCTGATGTTGGGAGGTATGCAAACCTTAAACATTACTTGCCTGTTTAAAGGAGACATATAGGATAAATGAAAGAAATTATATATAATTATAAGTAATATATGGTGTTGCTTTTACATGGTGCTAAAAATTTATTTTATAATAGCAGCTTTATTAGAACTCCCTATAGATGTTTACTGGTCCCTGTTTCAAATGAAGGGTGGGTATGTCCTAATGGTCCCTGCCAGAAGCACGATAGGAAGGGGACAATAACAGTCCTGCAGTCACAAAAGCAAAGACAGGCTTCAGTTCCCTATCAGGTCCCAGGGCCGCCATTAGAAATCACAGGGCCCCGCACAACAAAATTTACGAGGCCCCCTGGGCCCACCCCCTTGCACCCAAGCCCCGCCCCTAATCCCTGCCCACTCCACATCAAAGTTAAAAGACCACACAGACATCAGCGCTAAAAACGTAACTTATAAGTTAAAAAAAAAGCATTGGTGCCAGGGCCCCCATAAAAGGTTTTTTTTTTAAAATTGGTGGTCAGGGCCCCCCGACAAGTTAAAAAAAATTGGGGCCCCATAAAATATTTTTTTGAAAAAATTGGTGGTCAGGCCCCCCCGACAAGTTAAAAAACTATTGGGGCCCCATAAAATATATATTTTTTTAAAATTGGTTGTCAGGCCCCCCCAGCAAGTTAAAAAAATACTGGGGCCCCATAAAATATTTTTTTGAAAAAAATTGGTGGTCAGGCCCCCCGACAAGTTAAAAAAAAAATTGGGGCGCCATAAAATATTGTTTTGAAAAAATTGGTGGTCAGGCCCCCCTGACAAGTAAAAAAAAAATTGGGGAGCCATAAAATATTTTTTTGAAAAAATTGGTGGTCGGGCCCCCCCGACAAGTTAAAAAAAAAATTGGGGCGCCATAAAATATTTTTGTGACAAAAATTGGTGCAGGGGCCTATAGAGTATTAAAATAAAAAATTGGTGGCCAGGGGATTAAAAAAAACAAAAAAACCCACATTGGTGTCAGTAGCTACTGCGCTCGTAAGGGGGGCATTTACCCAGCAGCGCTGCAATCTTCAAAGAGCCGGGCCCCCCTTCAGCCCCGGGACACTTGTCCCCCTGTCCCCCCCTGATGGCGGGCCTGTCAGGTCCTGCTAGCTGCTGATCATCTGCTACAGGGCAGTGAGCTGAGTGCTGCCGGCTCCCCTGCAGACTCAGAGAATTCAGTGAGCAGGAAGTGGAAGAGAAGGGAGGGATTACAAGGGGTTTTGCAGCAATATTCAATAAACTAGCCTGAAACAATATTTTTTTTAAAGTAGAAGTCTACCCTCCCTGTGCTAAACACCTGCTACTTACCCCCTCAGTGCTAGTCCTGTCCATGGAGTTTGCAGGCGCCATCTTCTCTCGTGCAGTCTTCTTCCTCAATCTATGGAGCAGTAAGAGGCATTTGCCAGTTCAGCTGTACTGTGCATGTGCCGAAAGTCACGAAGTTTTCCATTTGAAACTTCGTGACTTTACTGCATGCGCAGTACAGCTGAACCGGTAAATACTCCTACTGCACATGCTCCACCAAGCGCCAAAGAATCCAGGAAGGGGAGAAGATGGCACCAGCAAACTCCATGGACAGGACCTGTGCTGAGGGGTAAGTAGCAATTTAGGGGAATTTGCCCAGGGGGAGGTAGGCCCGGGGGAGGTGGGTGTACTGGGGGAGGGGTTTAGCGCAGGGAGGGTAGACTTCTCCTTTAAGCACAATTCTTCTATATCTAAATGAGTATAACACATTAGTACATTCTTATTTTTTTACACAAAAATGTCAAATCCTTTTCTGCAGCAAGACAGTAAGCTAATATTTCGCCATGCTGTGCTCAACTGAACTTCTTGTCCTGCTTTCTGATTTTCAGATGTTTGGAGATATGCAAACCTTAAACATTACCTGCCTGCTCAATGAAAAAGTTGAACTCTTTTTCTGCAGCACTATGACAGTAAGCTAATATTTCCCCTGATGCTCCAGCTATACTGTTTAAAGAGTAAGTAATCTGTTTTTTCACAAAGGTAACTCTAAATAATCAAAAGATTATTACTTCAAATTAAGCATTTGAAACATTTTAATATGTTTATGTTGTGGTTTCACTACCAAATGTACATGAAAACCTTCCAAGACAGGTGTACAGAACAAAAGAAACCCTGCAAGTGCTGTCACTGAGCCATCTGACAGTGCAAGGTCAAAGGAAAGGGCAGAGGTCAGCAATGTATTGTCTGGCCTCTTCCCTACCACAAGGAAAAGGAAAACAAGGTGTTGAATATCTAGTAATTAGCAATGCCAAAAATCTACAAACTAAGCACAACTCTTCCCTACAACATGGACTTTGCCATTAATGATCACAAGTAGGATAATGAGCACTTTTTATTCTAAAGACTGTTGTAATTCACATCACAAAACACAATATATGCATAAGCGAGGCAACATAAATTGGTATTAACTGCTGTGGACCTATTATGTCATCAGATAATACCAATTTATGTTGGTGCTCCTTATTTTTTGGAAAACTGCATTACATAAATGTCCACATAAGAGGTTGCAGGGCTTAAGCTGGCCATATACGAATATCGAGGATTTGTATGATTTTTGGACCACGTGTGGAGAGTCCCGACATTTTTTGTCCCATGGAGGTTAAAAGGTTTCTGTCAGCTGACGATAATATCTCTGCATGTATTGCCGATCTGACGATATCGCTGTGAGCTTCCCAGTAGAATTTTTCAGGCACAATTTTGCACGATTGCTGTGCAGGACATCGGCTGGTTTGTTCTCATTGCTGCTTTATTTTATCTGAATGGTTAGGGGCAGGTCGGGAAAGGGCACCGACCACTCGTTCGTCCGTTATTCTGCCTGTCTATGGCATGCTTTAGGGCCTTTTTTTTTATTTACATTAATGGAAAATGTACTATGTCTATCGGTTGACTCTAGAGCTGTCAGTTGAGGGACACATAAAAATGCAAGCAAGAACGTCATAACTTTTCTGCCTAATATGCAGAAATACAGTATAAATATTTGTCTACTTGTTTTGTCAATTTTGCTCATAGCTTGCCCACATAGCAACCAATAAGCAGGAAGCATTTGTTGGTCAACTGTTTAAAAATAAACATCTTAGTGGTTGCTGAGTTACTGCTCCTGGGCAAATTTAGAGACATGTTTAATAATAATGGAAATAAATGTTTCTGGAGATCTCTGAAGATATTGCCCATAGCAACCAATCAGATCTTTGCTTTTGTTTTCTAACTTGTAGGTGATGGTTTAAATCTATGTGCTCCACATCTCTGGAGATCTCCAGAAATATATATCTCCAATGTTAGTTAGTAAACATGCCCCAAAGTCGCTTTTATTACGTATGGGGGATTTTATTTTTTATTACTGATCCTGTATAATATGGGAAGGGGAATTGAAAAGAAAGCCTGCAAACTAGACACTAGATTGCCACTAGATTGCTCGGTTCAGAACCAGAAAGAAAGATGGAGTAGCCACTCGGCTGGGCTTTTGCTCTTTCTTGTAACAACTTCTGTGTCTCACTTACCTTACTGGACCTCAGGTACCAAACATAGAATGTATACTTGACATAGAAGGCACTATGTTAAAGTGTGTACAGCAGCGCATATAAAACATGCCCTGTATAGCTATTAAATTAGATAGCCGGTAACTTTACTCCTTTCTGCTTGCCCTTTACAAATTGGTAAAGTAAAAGGGTTAATGTAATGTTTTGCCTTTCTAAACAATAATTTGATTTGGTCTGGTATCTGTTGCTATTTGGTTTGTTTGGCCCTCCTTCAGTCCCCTTCCCACTCATTTTATTCCCAGTTCTCATTTTGCGTATTGATCTTGCCCTTAATGGAGGCACTGTTACCAGATACTCCCTGCTTTTCTTTTCTAGTTTGGGCTGACAGACAATCAATGGCCTAAATCAACCACTTCTGGTACTAATGATTGAGAGCACAAACACCTCATAAAAACCTCCTTTTTTTAATATTAAGGCAATAATGAATGCACTATTAAAAAGTTACACAGGTGGCAGTTCAAGTGCTCTTTCCAATGCTCCATTTTGCAGTTATTTCTCATACTACATAGATGTTTAGTTCATCAGCTCTGCCATCATTGTACACTCACTCTGGGGCATATTTACTATCGATCCTGTAGTAAACAATATCAGAAAACACATAAGAGATCTTAATCTCGGTCGCGTTTTCTGACTGATTTTTTTTTTCTCCCACAATTAGGTTTTTTTTTAAAAAACGTACCACTTAAAACCTAGCAAGCTTTTAATTATTGAAAAAACTAAAGAAAGCAAGATTAAGATCTCACTGACAACGTGCATTACAACCGTGAGGATTGTATATGCCACCCTTCATGTTATACAATAACAAAAAACAGAAATGTATTTTTTATCTCCTGTATAGTACAAATGGATCTTTATGGTCTAATTCAGTGTGAATTTAAAAAGACACCTGTCTCGAATCAATGATCAAGTGTTTGTAAATTTAGAAATAAATGCACAAACTGTGCCATCTGCACAACTATATATATATATATATATATATATATATATATAGGGATACACATATTTATACATTCATATATACATATATGTATATATTATTAAGACCATTAGATTCATAAAAAATAGATCCATTCCATACAGTGAAATTTACAAATTTACAAACAAGGGCTTCAAAAGTAAAGGGGTTGAGAGGCCCTTGCCCTTCATGTTTCCACTTTGAAGCAAATTTTCCCTTAGCAGCAGGGAATTACTTAATATTTGGAGGAACTTTCTTTAAAGCCAACTTATTAAGCTTCTTAAATAGGGATAGTTTTTGCCAACATGACTAAAAGAGCATTCCTTCCTCACAATCCCCTCCACCCCCCAAAGTTAATGATCAATTAGTAATCAGAAAGATTTCTTACAGAATCTACCTGCTTTGAAATTAATTGTAGGCTATAGTTTAAACAAAAAAGCATACATTTACTAAGCTTTATAAAGGCATTGTAATGGCAATATTATTTTTGGCAGCCTTTATAAACTGGATACACCAGATGCAGACATTAAGAGCAAGCTGTGTTCTCTCTCACTATACTTTTTTTTGCATTCACATCTGGACTTAGACAAGAGCATCTTCTTGCAGTCCAGTTCTGTGCGCGTGACAGAAGCTAGAAAATAAAGGTGAAACTGAAGCCCCATGGATGTAATTGTGTCAGCATGTTAAATGTTTGGATCAATGGATTTCACACAGCAGGATACTGAGGCCTCTGTAAGCCAGAGGCTGAGTATTTCAAACCCACAGCTGAGGCTGTAATACAAACCTACAGCTCAATAATTTAAAGGGGGGGCTATCACGGACTTCCCAGCTCTTCACAGAACAGAGCAAATTGTGAGACTTGTCAATGAGTCAAAACACTACGTCTGAATGTCAGCAAGGTTAAACAACCCCTGCTGAGGGAGAGGTATAATAGAGAAAGTAAGGTGAGGATTTTTCTTATTAATATCACTTTACTTCTCAATGATCTACTCATGTCAAGCCATGCTGTCCCATTACTAACCTGGCTCTCTTAAAATAATCATGACCCCTTCTCGCTTGTTTGTGATCTTTTTTATTTTTCCTTTTTGTACATCCATCCAGAGGTATATATATATATATATATATATATATATATATATATATATATATGTTCATATATCTTCATAAAAGGTCAGCTTTCTAGCTTCATTGACGTTTGACATTTCCGTGTCTTAAGAGCAATACTATCCTAGGTGGGGGCCAGAGGCATAGCTTGTTAGCAATAATCTATGTGGCTTGGAGGTTATGATAAAGAACACATCATTCTGGTACTCTGTCTGACACTGCAAGTAGTTCGGACAAAAGGCCTAAATTAAAATTAACCTACAGACTTGCAGTTGTTTCTGATGCTAATGATGTGCAACATTCCAAATATGTTTGGATGTTAACAAACTATATTCTACTATTAATAATGAACATCGAGCAATTAAATGTGACATGGTTTGTAATCCCTTAACATTTTCCTAAATCGAAATTAAAGATTAGAATTGCCTTTTCTCAGTGATATGCCCATGTTTTTAACCACAATTTATTGTTTATGTCCCATGATTCTGTCATCATGATTGAAGTTACCAGCGGTGATGCACCTGACACAACTGCAGCTAAGATTGTCCTGGTTAGTATTATTTCTGGCGCTATCTCCTTGTTTGGAGTTGGTGATAGCTCCAAGGTTCCCCTGCATCTATTAGTGCAACTGTGCAAAATTAAAACAAGGAGACAGGAAGGACCAAGCCATATCGAGAACAACTATAGAGAAGTGAAGGAGAGCAACTGATTGTGGCAAATTATCCATTTAATCTCATTCCATGTCTTGTCATTCATAAACTCTTTGTGAATTCTAAAACACATTCTTATACAGTTATAGCACACCTCCTAACATTTTGGAAATTAAAGAGGGACAAAAAGAGTCACGAGGCATAGCACGGCAAAGTGTTTTGACCACATGCATTTTTGTGGTAACACCCCCTAATTACCATGTTCATTTTACAAAACTGTGCAGGTTATGAAAAGTTTGAACACATTTCTTTGTTTTTTTTCAGTTATT
The DNA here is from genome assembly GCA_024363595.1 of Xenopus borealis. NCBI lineage: Eukaryota > Metazoa > Chordata > Amphibia > Anura > Pipidae > Xenopus > Xenopus borealis. The sequence goes on from CM044437.1 coordinate 83,530,329, forward strand.
ACAGTTTTGCTAATGAAGGTGAATTGCCCTTTAAGCTGTCTAGGTTCTCCAAAGAGCCCTGTTTTGTTAAATTGTTACAAAAATGTATTTGATTATCTCAGAATTGTTGCAAGAGTAGCTTATTGCACCTGGTGGCTGTTCTGAGCTCTCTGCCAAAAGACAATTAAGTTAGAAATTGTTTTATGGCTGTTCAGTGCAGGAGATGAAAAGAAAGTCAGGACATTTCAGTAACAAGCCCGAACTGTGGGTTGTCAAAAGAGGGACTGTCCTGCTCAAAACGGCACAGTTGGGAGGTATGTTATAGTTATCCAGAAAGCTCTGAATTACAGAAAGGCGGTCTCTCATGATCTGTTACAACCAAACACAATGTTTCGGGCCTATCTCCAACTTGACAAAGGGCTGGAGATAGGCCCGAAACGTTGTGTTTGGTTGTAACAGATCATGAAGCCGTGTCTTCAATAAAGCATTTTTAAATTTTCAAATCCTGTTTATGGTGCTGTGTCCAATATTGGATTTTTGGTAAGAAAAGGTGTCAGAATTTCAACTGTGAACTCTACCTGTCCTCAACATAGGCTTTATTAATTAGCCTCTAATACAAAAAGTGCATGAATGATGCAAACCATGTATAATTATGATCCTTAAATCTGGTATGTGTGTGGGCTAATGCAGTCATTACTGGTCTACACAATGCCAAAGCTTGGGACAAGAAACAACAAAGAATAACATAACTTTTTGCCCCACAAGCAGAAAAGCCCACTCTGATTTCTCATCTCTGTTGTGAATACCCACATTAAATCTAAATATGTTTATACAGGCTGCTTGAATTTATTTATACTACATCTGGATGGACTTCAAACAGGGGCTATCCCTCTGTCTTTGGTCAGTTACAAGTACAAGAACACCCATGACTTCAACTGAGCAATGACTAACATGTTTGGTGTATGCAATAATGTGTAGTTTACATTTCCAGTAGTGATGGGATTTAAAGACATAAAGTACAAACCATTGACAAGTTATACAGAGCTGTGCTCTATTTTTTAATTGAAAAGATAAAGATCTACCATACGTACTTAAAAAGTTAGCGGTTAATACAGGTATACAAATACCTTACATTTCTGTTTCTGTGAATGCATATGTAATGTAATATGCTACTTTCACTTACATTTGTAATTGCAATTGTACACAAATGAATATTCTGTTCACAAAAATAGCAGTACCTTCACAACTTTTATTCTATATCACATATGAATTGTAAACCTTTAATTAAAAAACATGTTACATTATTTCTAATGTAGTTTGCAGAAACATTTAATTTCAAATCATCTGATAAATTAAGCACATACACTACATAGGGACTTTTTAACCGTTCCTTGCTATATAAGAAGTTACTGGCTTAACATGTTTTTTTGTTTTAAGACAGATTTACTATGTCTATTTATGAGCTGTACTGTACATGCTAGTGTGGCCCACACACATGGACAGGATGTAACGCAGGTGATGTGAATTTCAGATGAAAGGCCTACAGCTTGTACAACTTAGTATTCAATACTTCAGCTGAGACAACCACCCCAGCCAATGCTTTCTATACAGCCGGATATAATATCAAAAATACTGAAGATACATGAACCTTCAGACATGATGTCAAAATATGCTGCTTGTCCATGTATGATGTGCAACTGCTTTGCTTTAGCTTTTTGCCAAATACACAGTCTCTGTGCTATGCAATAAATGTCTTTTAGGTATAGACTTGAAAGGGATTGTTGAATTTTCCTCTTCTGCATGGATAGTGTTAGCTGCCCAATGTCATTTTTTTCTGTGCTATTTGGATGGTGCAAGCAGTGCGGGTGCAAAAGGGAACTCATGCTGCTTGTTTTAACAACATGTGAAACATATGTCATCCTAGCAAGACAGTGTTTTTTTTTTTACATTACAGCCCCCATAGCGCTTGACTATTCTACTTTTCAATATATTTATTTATTTTTTTACTTTTCTTTTAAATTAGTCAAATAACATTTTAGACTGGAAGGACAGACCACACTGGAGCCAAACATATGACTCTTTGCTGTCTGTCCATATGGGTTCATCATTCTTATCCTGACATCCTTCCCTACAGTCCTGCAGTCATGGTTCCGCAGATGGAAAATTCAAAGGGACTTTTGGCATCCACACAAAATTTAAACCTAATGGAATCTGTAAAGTTCTGTGTGGAATCTCTGGAGATAAAATCATGATTTGTATTGTGTAATAAATTTTGTGTAATTTTTATCATGTATTCAATTTATATTCATACGTAAAATGAATAAGCATATTATTGCAGAACACAAACATAGTTATTAAAATAATACCAGGCACATTCAGAAGGTAATAAATACATCAAATATTAATGTTGCAATTAAAATAGAGGGGCTATGCTTTGATTGTACTAGCAATACAAGGCTATCAAACTCTCTGTCCCTGATAAGTAGTGAGTCTGAGCCTTAGACAGAAAAAAACAGTCCTAGTCAGAGTTCAGGTAGACGAAGCTAGTAAGTTTTATATTCTTTTTTTATTTGTCTTGCTGTTTCTTAGTATCTGCTTGAAAAATAGACGCTCATTATGTTAACTATTAGTAAAGATACATGGTGATAAAAATGTGTATGAAAAACCCTAATATCCACAGCTGTTAAATATTAATGCTCTGTTTAACTAAGCTGTCTAGTGCTAAAATTATAAAATGTATCAAGCTCAGGCTCAAATAATTTAAAATACAGTTTACCAGCTGTTTTAGAGAAGTAGTGTCCCATCTATGGGGACAAATGAAGTGCGCCAATAACCATTGTTTATGTTTTTTATACATAAAGAGGCCCTCAAATATTGCATAAGGGTAGTGACAAAGGCGACAAATCGCCTCTTCTTCAGGTGACTAATCTCGCAGAAAAGCCTTCCCAAAAGCTAGAATCTAAATCGCCGGCATGATGGCTTGTGAGGCAACTTTGGGCAACTTCGGAAAACAAAGCGATCCGAGTGCCATCCCACAGCAATTTAGATTCTAGCTGGCGGGAAGGCTTTTAGTTGCCTGAAGAAGAGTCAATTTATCAACTGGTGGCTAATCTCCCGAATCTTAGTGTCTGTTACTATCCTTACCCTTAAACATAAAAGTCTAAAAACCTCTGTATTAGAAGGAGAGAAAATAATAATAATACAAATAATTATCTGGGGCCTAGGAAACAAAGATATTCTAGGAATTTCGTAAATGGAAGATAAAAAGTCTACTCAGTGTCAAAATGTCCAGTTGATAAGCTGGACTACACTGAGCAGGCATAACAGACACACAGGTTAAAAATGATGAATACACCTTAAACCATTTATTTGTGCAGAGAGAGATTTTGAACTTCCATTTTCAGGTCAGGGCAATAAATATATGCCCATATTGTAATGCAGATGCATCATTTTTCTTATCTTAGTGGGGAACAATGGGACAGTACTTTGATGGGAGGGGACGCCAGGGTGGAGGGGAAAGAGAAGAGACAGAGAGGAAAAAAAAATAGATGCATCCTTTAGCAACATGATCCCCAAGCACTGAGCCCCAGAGATGTGAGCAAACCATGCTTTACAG
>CM044437.1:83536479-83575551 GCA_024363595.1 Xenopus borealis
CCCACTTTGTCATGTCATGTACAGCTGTTAACCTCCTGTGGTCAGCAGCGGGAGAACATACTCCTCTTATTTATGTATTTGCCACTGTGACAATAGAATGCCCTGGGCCCTGCTGAGCTAACCATAATAGAACCACCAACCATTACTCTGTCACATATTCTCATTCACTTCAGTCTCCTTCCTGGCCATCCTCCTCACTATTTCTCCCTGCCCTATCAAGTAGGCCAGGCAGCACTGCAGGTGTTCCAGTGAATTAACCCATGCATAGTTAGCAGCTCCATAGAAACACAAATCAGACAAAACAGCAAGGCGGGGGTTAGAACTTTGGTTCACTTGGAGGTCCTACTTTAAAAAAATAAAGAAATAAAGAAAAGAATTGAAAGAAGGGAGGGAAGAAGGGTCCAATGATCCTTCCAAATATGCCACTTTTAATGAAAAGTATCAGAATTATTACAAGATACATTCCTTTAAAATATATCTAAAAAGTCTGCAAATTACTCATTAACATTATACTATATCTCTCCCCTTTTTATTTAGCAGTTGCTTGGGTCAAAATTAGTATACCCTTACACACTAAGGGGGTTATTTATCAATAGGTCATAGTTTCCAGTCAAACAAATAGTGCACCAAAAATAAGAGGCGTTTCTGCAATGCTGTAAGGTTTGAAAATAAGTTAGAGAAAAATCAAAGCCATATAAGCTCACCAAAAATGTAACCTAGGCTCAGTTAGGGGTATTATGCTACATGGCACAAATATATTATATAGAACTGGCAGTTGTTTAAATGATATGATATCTGCATCTTGTAATTTGCAGATCTCATATACATAGCAATTTTCTTTGGAGATCCTAACATGCAGATCTCAGGGTCTACTTGTCGTTTTGTGAAATTGAAGCATTTTCCTCTATAAATACAGCAGTGGGCAATGCACAGTTTCTTAAAGCAGTACTACTTTTAACATTACAAAACAGTACATTATTATGTATTCTCTAATATGTAATTATCAATACCTAAAAAATAAAGAATAGACGTCAGTTCCTCCCCTACCAAATACAATGATGCCAAATCTTCGACACACTAGTCATGTCATGCTAGTGAGTCTCCCAGAGCCCTAGGCATAGTAGCATTTGTCATGACCTCTGCAGCCTTGGAAGTTACCCTTCTGAGTAAGTAATTATAAATAACAAACTAATGGTAACTATAAATTACAGGATTCATACAGTAATGCATTTTATTGTGATTCCAATTCAACCTAAAAGGCTGCCATCAGTTACTTTTATTCTTCACCACAGAGCCTGCAAATGGTTATGCACACCATGGTACTTAACTGTAACCAACAGGTACCAAAAGAGTTTGTCTATATCATAACTTATCTGATCATTTCGCTTGCATGTCCAATCACTTTTCCCATTCATCTCTGTACCATAACATGCAAGTTGTATGGTCATACAGTTAGCTATTTGAAGTTGTCATGCCTAGTTGTGCATGACAACTTCATGCCTAGTTGTGCATTAGTTAGGCCAAAATGTATGTTCGAATCCACATTAGATAATATTGTCATGCCTAGTTGTGCATTAGTTAGGCCAAAATGTATGTTCGAATCCACATTAGATAATATTGTCAAGTAAATTATAGTGGTGTATCTACATGTATTATACAGTAAATTAACTGTTTTCAGAACTTTTGCTGATAGAGAGTCCTGCAATATACTGTTACAGTAATATTTATACTGTTTTGGTGTTGAGCTTCTATTTTTCCTACACTTTACTAGAATTCCTTAGCTATTCCCCATATCAGTTTGCTATTCCGCAGTGGCAAAGCTTTTTTATATTGCTGCTTTACCTTCATTACAAAAGCACAAGTGCCTTGCATTTCAAATAAAGCCAGCTCCCCGCGCATTGTCATAAAAAGTGGAGAGAAAGAGAAGGCGGGAGAGGTAGAGAGACTGGGAAAAAAAAGATGTTTTTAAGTTGCTAATAAAACTCAAAATGTAGACAGTTTGCAGTGAAATGGGCTGGGAGCTGGCTGCTTTCATTTAAGCATCTTGCAGCCATAAATAACCCCTCTATAGGGGTGGGGGAGTAAAAAGAGCAACAGCAATTCTTATGTGTGTATTTTTTTATTTTATTTTTGTCCATAAATCATTTCAGTAAGCAATAATATTTGTTCTCACTAATGAGTCCCTTGTGATCCATTCCAGGACTTAGCATCAGGGACTCATGGAGGCTTCTACTTTCTCCTCTACAAAATTGCCTGCCATATACAATTTTCTCCCACCCTATCCTTGTGTGCTACCCCTTTTGCACAGTAAAACAGAGAAAATAATTTTACACTCCCCCCCCTTATGTTATAAAAACATATTCCCCCACCCCCATTAATTAAACAAAAATATGAATTCTTTGTCCTAGATTTTGGATAGTTGAACATATGTATTTTTCTTTTGTCACATTGTGGAATGGAATGGTTGTGCTGACTTTATTACCAATTACTGGTAATTAATAAGTAATTAATAAGTGGTTCCACATTTCCAGTCAGATAATTCAGTCCTTGTTTTGGCTATTAATAGTAGATATAAATTAGTAGAAGAAAGTGTTAAAAGCTAAAGGGTATTGAACTGGGTATGAGATCTCATACTGACTGTGCTCCCTACCATGGTCTGTGCTCCATGAAATCAGTTTCTTCAGCTGGGGATGAAGGGGACCACATTTTTACAATAAGTAACTTGTGTCACAGACACAGATCCTGTAGTTCAGGAATCCAGTCAAATGACTGGATCCTTATGGAGCCAGTTTTAGTCTTATGTTCTAAAGCCTATATCACAGGCCATCAGTGAGATGATCAAGCACTTGCATATTACTTGCTATGTGTTCTATACTAGAATAAGGTTTTTAAATGGCTGAAGTATCAAAATGGATAATTACTTACTGTAACATAATAAGAATGTAATACATGGTTGGACTGGCCCGGCGGGACCTCACCAACCCAGACCCGATCCACTCTTTCCCTCAACCGACTCTCTCCCTAACTGCCCTCTGCCAACAAACAAATCATACAGGGGTGATTTTTGGTATTACCTTATAATTATTAGTGAATTTGCCAACGCAAACTATGTATGCAAGCATATAAGGGCAAAAAACTATTTAAGCATGAATGGGATCTCTTATCTGGTAACCCAATTTTTAGAAGCCCCTTAATCCATTTTAATTAAATACAGATATGGGACCTGTTAGCCAGAATTCTCAGGACCTGGGTTTTCCGTATAAGAGGTTTTTTCTGTAATTTGGATCTCCACACCTTAAGTCAGCTAAACATTAAATAAACCCAATAGGATTGTTTTACCTCCAAAAGTATATCTTAACTGGGATCAAGTAAAGGTATTGTTTTTTTTATTACAGAGAAAAAGGAATTCATGTGAATTATTTGATTAAAATTGAGTCAAGGGCATAAATTTATTAAGGGGCGAAAATTCGCCAGCAACTGCTTAGAAGCAATCGCAACACTTCTCCAGGCGAAAAATCGCCCATACAACGCAAATTTACTAAGTTGCAAAGTTTTTTGCTAGCATTACTTCGCTATTGCGGGCAAATCAGAGCTAAGATTCACTAGCATTCTAGTCTGCCTAGAGTTCTTGCGTTCAGGCTAATTTGCATAAATGATACATCGAATACATTACATTTACACTAATAACTAGACATGCCAAGGGAACCTTAATAAAGTCAGTACAGTTATTTAATGCCCTACACATAAGCCCAGTATAAAATATTGATCCCATATGTTATAAAATGTATCGGGGTAACCAGTGTATATTTGTACTATACTATGTGAAACTTCATACACTCATTATTCAAGAGACTCTTTTAAAGTCACTTTCAAAACAAGGTTTATATGTCTGGCAGCACTTAGCAATTTAGTTACTGGGTGTCAAGAGGTGTCAAGAGGTACTGGAAATATCCTATTGCTAAACATTTCAGAGGAAATTGCACCTCTATGAGACAGAAGTCAGTATGAGTATGCCAGAGAGGATCAATAACTAACAGCAAAGTGCCACATGGTGCTATGTAAATGGTTAATGTCAATACATTTTCTTGTTGATTACATTTAAAACCCACCTATACAATGCATCTGATTTTTTTTAAACTAATAATATCAATTTCAAGTGCCTCAAATATCTAAAGGTTCTTAAACAGGTCTTTATTATTGTGGTCCTGTGCAGTAGAGGTGCCACAGGAAATAATGGCTTCTGTTCCTGAACATGTTCCCATGCAGTAGAGCACATACAAATATTCTATTGCAAGAACACATATAAAACCCACGGCAAGGAAATGGAAGAATAAACACCAGCGCCCTTGCCATAGTCTTTCATTTGTGCCACATACAAATATTCTATTGCAAGAACACATATAAAACCCACGGCAAGGAAATGGAAGAATAAACACCAGCGCCCTTGCCATAGTCTTTCATTTGTGCCACAGATTCAAATATACAGTTTACATACAATTAATGACAGGCTCAGGAGGTAAATAGACCATGCTTATTAGAGTTTACAGCAGGGGTGTCCAACCTGCAGCCCGAGGGTATGAATGTGGCCCAGCTTGAAATGATTGGTTCCTGAGGAAACGTCATGTTGCAAAGGATATAGGAGTAGGCAGGAGGGCAGACTCTGCCCATTGCCCAGTTAGTAGTAATAATAATATAATAATAAGTCTATTCCAGTGTACTGTATAGCTCCATCTGGTTATCCAATTGGTATTGTTGTTCTTTTCTGTGCATTTTCTTTACTTTTACAAATCAAAAGTGTTTGTGTATTTCATGTGTGGCCCCAGACAACTTTTCTTTTTCCAATGTGGCCCAGGGAAGCAAAAAGGTTGGACACCCATGGCTTACAGTATAAAGATTATTATTGTAGACACTATACAACTATGCATATTTTAACTTTTCTATAACCATAAAATTATGTGGCATTTTGTCACATATGTTTCCATTCCCAGAGTATACAGGAAAGCAGGAGATGTGGAAAGCTGCAGTTCAACACATCACACTTGTATCCATTGCTTCTCTCTTTATGTTTGTCTCTAACAAACTGCTTGGTATATTATGTACAGTATTTGCGTGTGCAGCCTAATTATTCCAGGCAGACACAGTTCCCTGACTAAAACGTCTTTTAGCGTTATTAATATTACCTAGTAACATTACTGTAATAAGGCTTCCCACAGAACTGTGATGTGAATAATCAGCTGGGACCCGCAATAACAATGATTATTTGCATTTCCACCAAATCCAGCTCTGTTGACAGGTCTTTTTGCAAGAACTGAAAGTCCCTACTAAGAGGTCTGTAAAGCACATAGGGATAGATATAAGTGATTTTAATCTATAATTACTTGTACAACGCTGTGCTTAAAGGCATATCAATAAGACAAAATGTTTTCTAAAATAAAAGTCAATCAAAAACAGGCATATAATGCAAGGGCTCTTACACACCAGCGTTTTTACCTGCGCTCCCCTGCGACTGAACACAGCAAAACGGAGCGCAAGTAAAACCGCTCGTGTGTAAGAGCCCCAAGGCACATCAATAACTAATTGCTTTTAACAGGCAGGACATGGAGAGAGTCTTGTAATTTCCACTTAAGTTCTTGTTCCCTTCATAAACATTTCTCCTTATTTTCTGTATTCTATCTAAAGCTTTGATTATGACAGAAGATAGTCATATTGTCCCTGAAAAAAACCATACCAAAACAGTATCCAGGAACCCTGTCTAATCTGTATTCACACCTGGGAAATGATACAGGTGCTAACATGCATTACTTGCATTGAAATATTACAAGATATTGAGAATAGGACATCTATGCCACTCCACCCCTCTTCCCTATATTTACCCTTGCCCAGTTTCGCCTTCCCTAGTTATGCAGAAAACTATTTAAAAAACACTGAGGCAGCATATACCACAATAACATTAAGAAAATCACTTTATTGAGTGACTTATGTATACAACATCATTCCCATTAAACATTGCTATGCTAATACCAAAAAATTTAATTTACAAAGAAAATTACAGTTATTTCTGGTAGACTGAAAAAAAATTGGTCAAGGACTACAATAGTACTTAGGACACTGGCAATGGGTCTTTTTCATTTACTGAGACAAAAATATGACCTAACCAAGCAGCCTACATAGTTGTGCAGTAAAAGTTATACCTATGGCCTTTCTGCCAGTGCTGACAATGCTATTGCATTATATTAGTTCATGTTATATATATATTATGGTATTGTGGTACTGACACATTTAGGGAATGTTTGTTTCCACATAAAACACATCTGAGCACTTCCTCTGTATATGTAGACATTTAAGCTTGTACAGGTTCAATGGAAAACGAAGCAAGCATAAAACAGACAGGGAGATAAATGCTTCCATGGGCAGATTTTATCCTTGACTCACAAGTGCATAATAAAACACTTGTAATATACTAGAACTTGTGTGGTCTTGGGGCCTTATTTGCATACTAATTACTGAGTGCAAATGGGAATGTGAACGGCTGATGGGAGGTGTAGAGCGGCACAGAGGAAGGGAGAAGGAGATGAGATGGGGGGAGTGTTATACAATATGTTGTGGGGTGTTAAAAACGCTAGGGACTTCACAGCAATGGCACCTCATATCATGCTAACAAGCTAATCCAGCGTTCCGTTACCCTCTGATATACAACTTCTCATTAGTATTATAATAAAGTACATGAAACAGCCATAAAACATTATATACTGCAGAAGTGTTGTTTTCTTGCCAATTATCTGCAGGCGGATTTATCACCGCGGTGGTGGAAAATTCCCCTTGGTGAGGAACGGGCAAATGAAGAAGGTGTGTGTCGGGGGATCACAGGAGGAGGTGGGGGGGGAGATCTATTAAAGGGGAAGAACATGTGGTGATCAGCTTAGCATGTATACTTAAATAGCTTCTTTACCATATGAATCAGAAAGCTAAGGGTAAAAGTATAGCAATCAGAGGTAGAGCATGCACAGTTACCATGCACTGCCAAACAACTCCTTTCACATTTGCACCTTTATATAACTTACGAATATAACACGGCACATCATACAATGCCAGTTTACTATAAACCGGGACACGATATATCAAGGAAAATATTGTCTTGGGTGTTAGCTTCACCAAACGGTCAACAGCAAAATGTCTCCAGTGGTAACAGAGAATGTCATCTTTCTAAGCATCTCACTTTTATTAAAGGGGCCACAGAGGCTATAACTTAGCTTTTTATCAGCAATGGGAAATAAAGGTAGCTTTCAATCAGCATTTTATTCTTACGGGCTGCTGGAAAAGAAAGGAGAGATATATTTTATAACGGCCTGTCTGCATCTCAAAAGCTCAGCTAAAGCCCTCTGCTAACTCAGATAAGCCCTAAGCTCTTATCGTCTTTAAATACCTTTGACAAGCTATACATTACAGCGCTAATAATTTGGCAAATTTGCACCCATAATATGATATCTGTAAAACGTCGAGGGCAGTAATGCGATTAGCATTCTCAAATGAATTATCGAACATTCAGTGTTTAGGGCCAGAGAAAGGAAAGGAAAGGAAATCAATTTCTGAAAAAAAAGCAAACGGGAGAAGGGGGTGAAATAAAGGCAATAAGAATGCAGTAAAAATTAGGCTAAGGAATGAGAGGTGGAGTCTGGTTAAACTACACAGGGAAGGGGTAAATAACTGGTGAATGCCAAGTGGAACAGTGACAGAGAAAGTTAATTACTCTGTAATAGAGTTGAATCCACCTGTTTTTCTTTCAGTGTTTTTAAACAGATTTCTTGCAACTGCAAGTTCATACAACCTATATATGTGAGTGGCAGTAATAGAATGTTGCTAGCATCTTGGGCAGCTATGGCACTGATCTTGATATGACAACTGACACCCATGCTATTTAGAATTAACACTACTTTGCATAAAATGAATAAGAATAACAGCCTGTAGAACTGTCCACTTATTTCTTCATAAAACAGAAAGTTGCCTAAGAGTCTGATAATCCAAATTATATCATCTTCTGTCTTACTTTCAGTTGTTTTAAAGGAAATAGCAGGAATGCAAACTGTGAAATAGCATCCGGTCACCGTAGCAACTTAAAAAAAGAAAGGGGGTGGGTAAGGCCCTTTCGCTTGAACATTCCCCCCCTCCCAAGCAGCTTGGGTCCATAAAACACAGGAAGTTAGATTACTAGCACTGTAAGGGTGGGCTCAGACCCCCATCTTGTCAGCAGAGGTGTGGGAGTTGTTATGCGCTAATTATTTGGAACCACTGTGAGAAAACATTGACTGTTACATAACAGGCTGCAGACTAAACACCAGTATCTCACACCTGCAGTTTTATGGGCAGTCCGTATGCAATGAGGACAACAACCCCCATCTCTGGGATCCTGAAAACTTCTGTGAGCGGAGCACTTGAGGCTTAGAGTCCAAACCAGCTGCGGACAATAAACAATAATGATATGAACTTGTATTTTTACTTCAGAGGCATTCATGCAGCCAGCTCCGGTGTGCAACCCTCAATAGAACCAAAAGCCAATAGATTCTATTTTGTTCCATAAACACATAAACTGTCAGGGTTTTGTCTTTAAGCAAGTTATTATTTATTCCTTTAAACTTTGCATTCTTTAGTACAACCACAGTTACTAAGTATATACACTGAAATTTTTTAGAGAATTCTTTGGATTGATAGTTTTTTGGGCAAACATTCTACAACATACTTTTACTTACCTTATCAACTTTTGGAAAACTGACATGTAAAGAACATTACCATCTATATTATTTTCTGCCAATTACAGCTGGTAATGCTTGTTTTCCAAGGCTCTTTGTAAGACAATACCATGTAAGTTTTTCTAAAAAGATGTTAGCAAGTAAATTAAGTGAGTGGGACTGATGAGCTGAGGATATAAAGTAAAGTACTCATTAATCCCCTGTAACAGGTGTTATAAGTGCAGTATTATAAAAATAATTCTTAAAGCTTTCAGACATATGTTGGGATGGAAAACTGCCCAACAGAGAGCACAGCATACTAAACAGTAATCAATAGTTCCAAACAACAAGTCAATAAATATGTCACCATTCTATAAGAATAAATTGTGAGTTACTAATATTATTATTAGAGCAAAAGAATCCCAGAGTGGGTCACAGACATTAGCTGGGATGGAGCAAGATCCAGATGGAAATCTGCAGTAAATGTAACAGGGGGAGGTAAGCTGGTTTGCAGCAGAGCAGTGATCCCCAGACTAGCATGGAATGGCCATTACTGTACCACGGCATTACGACTCATTAGAGCCAAGCACACTTGGGAACTCCTTTAGACCAAAACTACTTCCCCAGATGTTACGTTCTCAGGATGTGTGCGAGTGGTGGTGGTTGAAGGGTGGGAGGGTACCCCCACCTTTTTTAGCTTTAGCTCCTCCAGACACAAACATTCCCAAATCAGTCGGGGACCTGGCCCGTCCTGGCTCAGGCCTTCTTCCTCACAGATGCTTTCTAGGTCATTTAGCAGGAGCCTGTGTTTATTCTTCTGCAGATGTGTCCCCTCTTTAGTGCTGCTGTTCAGAGCATCAAAACGACAGACAGGGATTTGCGCACTTATTGCAGCTTTATTCCTTTAGGACAGCCAGGTGCAACATCACTTGTCTCTGTCTCCCTGGCTGCACCTTGTACACATGACTACAGAGATGGGTTTAGTTTGTAGGCTATCCATTAACAGCTTTATTTTTTTCTGTGTTTCAGATTTATACATTTGAAAAATAAATTGGTCTTGTTTCCTCACTAGTTTCCCTAGTAGCATAGTAGTAGCCAACAGAAGCAGCTTCAGCCCCTTCTGAGCAACCAATGTATTTAACCATAACAGCTGAGCTTCAAATAACTATTGTATCACATTTTAACAACATTTAAAATTTCCATCAATATACCCTTATATGCTGTATATATTTGATGTAATGGATATTGTTGCTTTAAGACATGTCTGGGTACTGTTTCTTTAAGATATTTCTTGTAACTTCTGGCTGTGTTCTACTTCCTGTTGAAAGAATTTAGCCCTTGACTAAGTGCCTGCTGAGCACTAGAAGTGTAGGGCCTTTGGAGACACTTTTATTTTAATTTGTTCTTGGAAAAAATGTTTTTACTTTTATATATATGGTCCTGTAGATTTCCTATAGTGCCAGGACGCCCATGCTTGTCTGTTTATATAATTAATGGGCTGGGGTTGAAGTACTACTTGGTGAGTTATATACATTGGTCACTTATTTCACCTGTTTGTTGTTTTGGATAATAGTAGCCTTAACCTTGCTTTGGACTTTGCATTTATCTGAAATTCTGGTTTAGATAGACTACCATAAATCCCACTGGATAGAAGGTGGAATAGTGTGCTTAGCTTTACAAAGCAATGATTTTTTAACAATGATTTTCACTGAGCATCCTTATTTTACTCAAGAAAAATCTTACAAATAATATATTACTTCAGAATCATCTAAGTTCTAAAATCTGTGACAGGCACAATACTTTTGATATAGCTTCAGCTGTTAGACCATTCCAGATTTTCATACAGCAATAGTAATTAAGGAAAGGGAAAAAAACAAATACCAAAGGATAGGAGAAAGCATAAAAATGATACTGTAAAACAGAAAGGCAGGCAGACAAAATGAGGTAAAAAAACAGAATAAGGCTGGAAAATAACCCATACATATAAGTAACATCAAAAACAAGTGATGCTTCACCATTACAACATATAATTTTGTGTGTGCATTTTTCTACTTAGAGCATGCCTCTTTGAGATGTGATATTAGTCCTGTCAACAGAGAGTCAATTACTGCTATTACTAGCCAGCTCCTCTTTCTTTTTACATGCACTTGTTTGTCTGACCTATAATTGCATCCTCTTTTTCCTCCTGCTTATATTCATATGTGTCTGTATATGTTTGTGTAAATGTGTGTGTGTTTGTAGATGTCTGTGAACAGATATAAATGTGTTAACCTCTTTTCTAGTTAAGGTTTAACAGTACCGGTAATGTAAATGATTCCATACACTATAAGGGTATTAGGCATGAAGGCCTCAAATGTATCGACCCAATGTAATGTGGCTCTAATGAAGCAGGCTCACTGGGTTCACGCAGCAGTTGCATACCTCCCAAGTGTCCCATTTTTTGCAGGACTGTCCCGATTTTGACAGCTCAACCAACAGAGTCGGATCGTAAATTAAATATCCCAACTGTATCTTAGATCTCCTGCACTGAACAGCCAGAAAAAAAATTTTCTAAAAAGAAAAAGCCAATTTTCTAAAACTTCATTGGCTTTTGGCAGAGGGCCTAGAATACTTGGCAGGTGCACTTCAACACTTTTGTAACAACTTTAGATAAGCAAAGAAGCAATTGTAACAATTTAAGTTAAGCATGACTACCACTTGTAAAGTAGAGTGGTGGTTTCATATACAACCAGCATGAGGTAATATACTGTATCTTCAGAGGTTTACTGAAAAGGCTATTGGGGAGTTTCTGTTAAGTCACAAAGGAGTTCTGTTCCCCTAACTATTATAATACACATTACAGATACATTTTGAACAGGCAAACTCTGATACATTATTGATTAGAACATTGATGTACAATTTTTTTCATGTATTAAGGTAACCATCTGATGCTACCACACTTCATGGGCTGGATAATACATTGTTTAATGTACAAAATATTGTAAAATATGTGGATATTAGAAGTCACACAGGAGTTATGTCAACATATAAAGTAGGAATGCACCAAATCCACTATTTTGGATATTTTGCATATGCAAATTATGTGTGAGAAGGGAAAAACCTTTTTTTACTTCCTTGTTTTGTGCCAAAAAGTCACGTGATTTCCCTCCCTGGCCCTAATTTGCATATGCAAATTAGGATTCGGTTCGGCCAGGCAGAAGGATTTGGCCGAATCCTGCTGAAAAAGGCAGAATCCCGAACCGAATCCTGGATTCGGTGCATCCCTAATATAAAGGCATAAGGCCACAGGATTTTATACAGATCATGAAACCCCTTCAAATCACCTTATATTTTGGAAAAGCTAGTACATTATTTTCTATAATACACACATTTAAATGAATCTTACATTTCTAAGCAGCAATTCTAACTAATGAAATTGCTAAGCAACATTTGAAATAATATATTTTACAGGTACTCATAGCTCTTGCACAAACAGGTGAATCTGAGATTGGCCCCATGATATATATGGTAGCTGACATACTTTTTTTTTACTAAGAAACACTTTGCAATATATAATGCTTATATTCTTAAAAAAGAGAAAAAGACGTATGCATTGCCAAATGAGATTGCAGTCATTGCATGTCATGTTTTGGTAATTGGAAGAATAGTTACCTACAGATGAAAAAATATTCACGTCACAGTTTTAACCTTTTTCGCTTCACCTCAACTTCTCAAATGAAGCTGAGGCACAAAATCAATGACTGAGAGAGGTAAGATGCATCTTTCATTCTAACTCAACTTCTGCACTCACCTCAGGCTATGAAGTGCACGTAAGGATGAGTAAATATGAATGAGGTGGGAATCAATTGAAGCCAATCACACTGCCAATCACATTTTATTTTGCCCGTATACTCTCTTAGCTTGCTTCATTAAAAGCAAATTATTCGAAAATCTGACTTCCTTCCATTATCTGTAACTGCTGTTAAACATATATGTTATTCAATGATTAATGTATACTAAAGTATTTCATACATACATATTTTGTACATATTAATACTGTCCAGTAATAAAAGAAAATGTACTTAAAAGATATTTGGTAGAATAGTTTTCTGATGTAGACATTTTGAAGGTGTTGATCATCTATGACAATGTCTTTTTGCTCCCATAATCCTACATATTAAAGCATACATTGATTTCTTAAAGGGAACTTGCCACCCAAACATATAAAGTTGTATAATAAAAGTCCTTTTCAACTTAAATATGAAATCCCAAATCTTTTTCATGTTAAATTGCCCATACCTGTTAAAAAAGTATTTTATAATCTTAGCTGTCAATCACTGATTGCCTGCCCTGCCTCTATGCCTCAGGCATAAAGGCATGGCAGGCAATTACTTTCACTTTTCATTCTGTACTTCCTAGATATCACTGCATTTATCACCTTCCCCCCTCCCTCCCCACCATCTAAATGCATAGCCAGTGCATGAGCATCAGGTCCCCCATCAAGCCAAATAAACAAGAATTTGTGGTGATGCAAAGCTTGCCTTAATAATAATGTTCACAACACCTGAATCCTGAAACACTTGAAAAAATATTTGAATAATTTATAAAGTGCAATTTAAATTTATATACAGTAGAAAAGGCAATTTAATTATTTCTTAGGGTCTCCATTAAAACATTGCCTAATGGTACTAATATGGGTCTCCTTGTGTTTCATTTACAAAATATATGCTATTAAATGATGATACCACTTTTTTTTTATACATTTTGCTTCACTACTCATGATAGAGTCCTGCGCGGGTCCATTTTTTGGGACCCGAACCCGACCCGTACCAGCAACCCGCAACGCGAACCCGCGACCCGCATTTTTACCCGCTTGGACCCGTGACCCGAACCGTACCCGCAACCCGTGATCCGCAACCCGGACCCGTGACCCGCTGACCATCAAGAATCAGGAAGTGCTGTCATCATAAACAGGAAGTGACATCATCGGGAGTAGCCAGGATCAGAAAAAAAAGGAGTAAAACAGGAAGTGCTGTCATTGTAAACCGGATGTGACATCATCAGTAGTGGAAATGCTCAGAAAAAGGAGTAAAAATCCCTATAGCGAGGATCCGCGACCCGACCCTCAACCCGCCAACCTGCAGGACCACCGGCCCGCTTCTATACCCGCACCCAGAAATTCTACGAGCAACCCGCAGGGTACCGCGGGATTTTGCGGGTAACCCGCAGGTACCCGACCCGCTGCAGGACTCTAACTCATGAGAAGAGCATCAAACAAGTCATGGCCATCACTGTACTTTTAGCTTTATTTGTCCCTTACTAATAATTACTGTTATGTGATGTCCACATCAATAGCAGATCCTGCCTTGCTTTGGACTTTGCATTGATCTGCCAGCTGTCTGTCATGACTTCAGCTCTATATACTGCTTCACTGTGGTTTTCAGTGCAAAGTTTCTAGTTGCCTTTACCCCTAATTCACAGGACTTCCCTTGTGATGTAGGATCTCATAGCACCTAAGAGGCAATGAGGTTAACTGATTAGGGCATACTATTATTTCCGATCTGTATGCTTTTCATCTAAGCATTACATTACACCAGATTTTATTGGCATAATGATAGCAAATGAGCTGCCAGGCCACGGACTCACATTACTTCTAATGAATATTCTGTTTACTTTGTCCCAAACTATGATTTGTGCTTTAGAAGCGAGAGATTAGAAGTCACCTCTGAATGTTGTGTATTGTTTCAAGCCATTTATATGGCCAGGGAATTGCTTGGCGGTCTAAAAAAGAGGGTTGATGAAACCATATTTGAAGACATAAAGAGTTAGATCAGTGGTTCTCAACCTTCCTAATGCTGCGACCCTTTAATACAGTTCCTCATGTTGTGGTGACCCCCAACCATAAAATATAAAAATATTTCCGTTGCCAGCCCAGAGCGGATTGTTAGGAAAGTACAGGAGACAGCGTGGCTGCATATAGGTTTATTTTTCGTGCGTAGTGCTGCAAATATTTTTTTGTCACACCCATTTTGTGGCCACACCCCAATTACCATGTTAATTTTACAAATTTTAAATGGGCAGGGAGAGCTGTATGGCAGTCCCTACAAAGGGGATATAGAAAGTTGTAGTGCAACTGGCTTCCCTACAGAGGTTACTGAACTACAACTCCCAGCACCAACACCCGGATAGCTACAACCTTGCCCCAGGGCTAGTGGGGAGAGAGATGAACCTGCTCCTGGGACCCCTGTGAAAGGGGTCCCGACCCCCAGGTTGAGAACCACTGAGTTAGATTATAAAAGTAAGTAGAATATTATCACATGATAAACACATGTGGTAGTCTGAAAAAGTAAACTATAAATTTATAATGAATAATCTGTGGATTAGTTTGTGAAATCTGCTAAAATGCATAACCTGTGGCTTCAGCCCTTCACACAAGAAATGAGAGCAGGACTTCAATGTAACTTAAATCCTTAAAACATTTAAAATGGGTATAGATTATGACAAAAGGAACCACAAAAGTTCAGCAGCAAATGTACAAAAGCAGAGTACAATATATAATCTGTGCAGATTTTGTGTATAATACTCAATTTCAAAGTTTTTCCCTTGTCCTGAAAACAAAGAGGAACAGAGTAAAAACGACTGTAGATTATTTGGCTTTGAGTGCAGTTAATTGAGAATGCTGTTTAATTTTTCAGCTCGGATAGGCAGGCCTTGGCTACAGATGGTTTAATAACACTGTCTCTGTACCTATATCTCCCTCCCGTTTACCCCCTCCCAATAAGGAAAATACACACTCTCAAGGCAAGCTTGAGCTTAAGAAGAATACAAAAAAAGGCAAATTCACACAAAAGAGCATTCATTGTCTCCTTTTCAAGGACTCCCAGATGGGTGGCAGGAAAGGAGGAGGGGAACAGGAGGGAGAGCTTCTTCAAATTTGATCCATTCGCAAAGACATGTTTTAAGGGTCAGAACACAGGCCAAAGCTTGGCCTGAGATCCATGAGGTGGACAGTTGGAAGTTCAGCTGCCAGTCTGAGAAAGATGCTTAAAGAAGCAATAGAATTTTTAAAGAAAACAAACATTTCTTTGCAGAGAAAATTTTCTGCTGCTGGCAGCTGTTGTTTGATATATACTTGCATGTTAAAAACTAGCGAAAACACTTTCGCAGTGGATAAAGTCAGTATGACCTAATTTATTTACTGATAACACCCTTGGTTAATGTGTTCAGAAAACTGACTTGTTAGGTCAGCTGTTATCTTCACCTTTTTATTGTATACAAAATCTACCTAATGATGTAGCCTGCCTGCATTTGGTAGAAAATTAATCTGGAATGTCATTGTAACATGTATTACACATAGGCACACAGCAGGGAAAGGAGTTTATAGGAGAGTTTATAAGGGGAAGAACTGCAGGGAGGTCGCTCCTAATTTGGACTCTGGGACCTCTCCCCTTTCCTCATTCCTATTTCTGGCTGTGCATACCGGATTCAGAATATTTGGGTAAATCCAGTGGCGTAACTACTCCCTGGTGGGCCCCGGTATAGGATGGGCTCCTGGGCCCCCCTGTTGGGCCCTTACCTCTATAAATCCCATGCTGGAGTGTTGATAGCATGTGTGATGTATAATCTCCCCCCCCCCTAGATAACCACCTGCCATAACAATTATAGTGGCTCTGATGGGCCCCAAGGGGGTGGGGGCCCTGGTACAATTGCACCCCCTGCATCCCTGGTAGTTACGCCACTGGGTAAATCACTGCTGAATGGATAAGCAGCAAATGAGAGAGTTGTGCCGATAGGGGGGGTAAATAATTGTAACAATATAAGATATGTTTCTTGGGAAAAGTTAGATTCACAATTTAAAGGGCCCTTCACCTTCATTAGCAAAACTGTAATAACTGGGGGGGGGGGGAAACCACAGATATATGTTCAAACTTTCATAACCTGCCAAATTTTGTAAAATGAAATTGGTAATTAGGAGGTGTAGCCACAAAAATGGGTGTGGTCAAAAAAGGAAGGAACATCTAATTAAAGCCATTTAAATATGCTGCACAAAGTCTTTCCCTTTCTTTATCATCCATCCCTGGTATTCCGGCCTATCCACATTTCCATTAATATCTTTTTTATTAATTACCCACACAGCTGTTTGAGGGACAAGAACCTGCATGGTATTCTACTGTTTGCTTTGGGACTATCCCCAAACCAGTTGAACTCTAGTCTAGTAACCAGTTATAAATCTAATAATACTGTTTTGCCCTCATACTATTCCAACCTTTCCAGTCTCTGTTTCATGCATTTTCCAGTCTTAAGATAAAGGCTCTACTACTACAGATGAGAATTTTTTAGTTGGTCATAGGGACACTGCTAAAATACATTGCTGCCATACTTATCATAGTTATATTGTCTGCAGATTTATTTACAGTCAGTAACAAACTTTCATAGAAAAGATGTGTCATTGTGCTGGGATGCAGCAACTACAGTGGGGTATATATTAGAAACTCTTTTGTCGTTCTGAGATCATTTAAATATAGAGCAAATAGGGCTCCCATTGCTTAACTAAAAGTAAGTTTTTTTATACTTTGTACTGTAGGATTTAAAGGACCCAGCATATACTAACAAGACATTCTTCTAGGTTATATACAAACTGAGAATAGGTTCCGAAAATGTATCTAACACAAAAATTTGCTCACAAAAACTCGCCCAGTGATAAAGCATGGTGCAGGTGCTCCAGCCCCTCAGTCAAGGGAGTTGAAAATCATAAAATATGAAAATCGATGTTGGGCACTCCAGAAATCTGTACAGGTCATCAAATAAAAGTTAGGCTACAGAGATGTTGACTTAAATAAAGTATTCTCTTTTAACCAAATTTTGGATTTCTGGAATGATCGCCATCTATTTTCATGTTTAACAAACAAACTAAGAATAAATAAGAATGAATAAAAATTGTTTCTGCCCTATAATTTCAGTCTGATAAATAAAGCTGGAATTTAGCATTTTGCATTGCAGGTACCTTATCAGCCTGACATTGAGTGTAATATAATTTATTTCTGAAAGGGAGAAAACCCTCAGGACATTTTTATAATCCCCACTGTTCTTCCTAAGAGAACTACAGCAAGCAAGGTGTGAGGGCACTGGCTTGGGCTTCCACGTATTACCAGTTCAGATGAACAG
Organism: Xenopus borealis; assembly: GCA_024363595.1. Taxonomy (NCBI): domain Eukaryota; kingdom Metazoa; phylum Chordata; class Amphibia; order Anura; family Pipidae; genus Xenopus; species Xenopus borealis. The sequence goes on from CM044437.1 coordinate 83,554,347, forward strand.
AAAAAGGATCTTGGCAGTGCCATTGTTATGTGTATACAAAAGACACTGCTAACTGAGAACAAAGCAGAATATTATACATAAATATATATAAACTGAAGTTTGGGCAAACATGAAAGAAAAACTAGAGTAGAGACTTTGCAAGAGAAATCTTGTCCCAGTGATCTTATAATCTCATCAGTGCTCGCATTGTGTAAATCTGTTAGCACTCCTGGTTTCTTGCAAGTTAGTTTCTAAAGGAGATAAAACAGAAAGGAGGTTAACAAGAAAAAAAAAGAGGAGTGAGAGAAAAAGCAGTACTTCTATGTCACATTGTCCACGCTTGGGCTCTAATTTGCTGATCGCATTCTCTTGCAGCAGAGAGAATGTTACGGCGGCTTAAGAGACAAATCAGATACAAAATAAAAAGAGCCCAGTGTAGAGCAGTAAACCAATTAACACAGCATTTTGTGTTAGGACTGCTCCTTTTGAAGGCCAGGCGGGAGGGGGGCCATGAAGGGGCTGACAGCTTGTGCCGTAACCTGCTCTTTAATAACCATAAAGTTACCATTATTTACGGTACAAGATATTAAATAAATAATGAAAAAAAACTGCCTGGGAGAGGTATACCAGGATCAAGAGACTAAAATATAAAAAAGTAGGACTAGGAAACTATTGGGGGAAAATGTTTAATAAAGGCCAATTATTTTTCTATTTTAGGCAAGTCTTTTTATGTGGCTCTGTTGGGAAATATTGGTTCATATAACAACTAGTGGTCCCCAACTATAATGTAACTTATTATCTCTAAAATGGAATGTATGTGCTGTTATAGTCCACAAATGCATGTCAATAGAAATCTTTGATGGGGAATAAAGTGCATGTCAATAGAAATCTTTGATGGGGAATAAAGCTTCAATAATAATGTGCTGCACTTCAAATCTATGGCTGTAGAAACATTTTAAATACAAGTACTGTACTAGTTTAGCACCACTTTTTTCTTCTGTGAATATCAGGAACACAATTCTACTAAGAAGGTCAATGATGTTCCATAAAGAGTCAATGCCATACAGATGATATCAAACCGATTACTGAACCCCATTTTTAGTATGGTTTGAATCTGTAAAAAAACAAGCCCTCAGTTTAATACACGTCCTATATTAATTACACATCAACTGTCCTATATTTACTGCAATACAGCTGGAATATATAAACATATTTTGTCCCACTACAACTTTTTGTCACCGATATCCTGGGAGTTGCAGTTTAGCAAGAGGGTCACAGGATGCCCAAAGCCTGATTTACAAGGAAAGGAAAAACCAATGACAACTTAGAAATGACACATACATTGAGAGCTCACAGGAACAGCAATCAACCTATCTGGCAATATAACTGCATAGAGAGAAAAAAGTAATGATTTGACAGGTTATATAGTTGGATTGCATGGGCTGTCCAATGATTCAATGCATTCACTTAATCGGGTCATCATTTAACACAGTTTTTCTACATTTTGGCTGATTTTTGTGGATTGATCATATCACAGCAGGGGCTAATTGCCCACATCAAGTTGTTTTGGGGGCATCACTTAAGGTGTTGATTGTGCAGTTTTACCAAAGATTCATACCTTCACGGGACAGCCCTGATTTTGACAGCTCATCCCGCAGTTCTAGCTTGTTACTGAAATGCCCAGAGTTTCTCTCTGATCTCCTGCACTGACACCAGAAAAAGATACAAAGTTCCTAAAACTTAGAGGCTTTTTTGGCAGAGAGACCAGAATACTGAGTACCTGCTAGGGATGCATCGAATCCAGTATACGGTTCGGGATTCGGCCAGGATTTTGCTCTTTTTCAGCAGGATTCGGATTCAGCCGAATCCTTCTGCCTGGCCTAACCAAATCCGAATCCTAATTTGCATATGCAAATTAGGTCCAGGGAGAGAAATCGCATGACTTTTTGGCACAACACAAGGAAGTAAAAAATGTTTTCCCCTTTCTACCCCAATTTGCATATGCATATTCTGGTTCGGATTTGGTTCAGTATTCGGCCGTATCTTTTGGGAAGGATTCAGGGGTTCGGCTGAATCCAAAATGGTGGATTTGGTGCATCTTACATGCACATGCACTTACATACATTTGTAACTATTTAAGATAATCAAAGATTCAATTGTAACTACAGTGAGACCTCAATTTTACATCCCTTGATTTTAAGATTTCTCTCATTTTACATTCTTGTTTTGTGGTCCCACCTATATATATTATGCATAATATATTTCCCTGATTTTACATGTTCCTGGATTTTACACCATTTTTTCTGGTTCCCTGAAAAATGTTAAATGGTGGGTTCTACTGTATTTAAGATAAGCAGGTCTCTTGGGAGAACTTACAGCTTAAAGGGTAATTCATCAAAACTGTAATTCATCAAAACTGTAATAATACATAAAACATGGCCCTAAAACCCCCAGAAATGTGTTTAAACTTTCAGTAACATGCCAAATTTTGTAAAATGTTCTTTGTATATAGGGGGTGTGGCCATAAAATGGGCATGGTCAAAATTTTTTTTGCTTGACAGAACTTTTTGTCCCTCTTTCTAGTCTTCAAATGTTGGGAGGTATAGAGATTGAGTATAGTGTGGTCAGTGGATGTACGGATATAATGACTCATATGTGCTCATATGAGTCATTATGACATTCATATGACACCCACGGCCAACCACCATATTCATATTAAGTAACAGAGCCTCTATTATCCAAAGATCTTACCTTTTTGGAAATAACACATATGCATATATATATTTGTCAGAGAAAGGCAACATATTTGTACTGTACATTAATCTGTTCTCCATTTTCCTTAGAGAACCAAGGTTTATTGTAAAATGCAATTATACTGAATGTCTTTTTGAATGCACAGAACCCCAATCCCAATGAAATTATAAATTGTCATATACAAATGTTTGTGAATGTTATGATAAATTTGTAATTTCACTTTAACAAAAAGAAGCCCTGGCCTTTTCCAACAGACAGAACATTATAATTATTAATAGCAGGTGTCAACCTTTATAAAAGGCAACCATATTCCACTGCTTATTATTTTTTTGCGGTCTCTGTGGCACACACATTGTTATAAAATATAAGCAGAAAATGAAATCTCTTGCTAATATTCCAACCTGCTAAAACTCAGTAAAGTTTGATATATAGTATGGCCTATCAGTTCGGGAACTTTTAGTATATAATTAAATATTATGGCAATTTGCTGCAAAGCAATTCTGAACCATTACCTCATCAGTAACTATTCACATATAATTACAAACTGGGAAGTCATATGTAAGCCCATTATTTGAGGACACTGCAACTAAAATATGACTATTCAATATTGCAGTTCCCTTACATTACATCTTTACAACTGTATGATCAAGGAGGACTCAAAGAATAAAGTCCTATTTATTCAAAGGGCACTAGATGTAGATTGGCAGGCTCTCTACTCCAGTTTAATATATCAGAATTAATAAAAAAATATTATTTTTCTATTATAATCATCCACCAATTTGCCAATATATTTAGGACAGTTGGATCCCAATGCAACTGAGGGGTTAATCTCTCTCTCTAAACCCTGCTCTGTCCCTAACCTTTCTTCCCTTTGACTGGAGAATCTCGTTCCTCTTCAACAAAGGCTTTGAAAACCTGATTGTGATTCAAAAATGTTCTTTTGCTTCTGTGGGGCAGTGCCTGTTGGTACCTCATCCATTCTCATCCTCCCTCATCAACCCCCCTGTGAAAAAAAGAAAACTTCACAATGGAATGCCCCCAGTGCTTCGTCATTCAGTTTATGTAGGAGCAATTTTTTTTCGGGAAAGCTGGCCTTATCCAGCCTTTTGTGAGGCCTCTGCCCCATGCCATTAAAGGTCATGCAAAAGAGACTTCCATCACACCACCCACAGTTCCTGCTCCTTCTTCCTGTAAGTTAAGAGGCCAAGTAGCCAACATGGGCATCAGTAGCAGAAAGAATTCCTTTCTGAAATAAAGAGCCTGAACATGAAAACATAGGATTAGGGATGCCAGAACTTACTCACTTTCATTGAGTCTCACTCACTCTGCATGTAACCACTCCCCTTTAAGTTATCTGATACACGTAGAGGAAGGTTTGAACAAAGTAACTTACTAGTTCAATGCACACCCTACAAGGCTGTTCTAGCATGAATTCTGAGAGACACAGTTAAATGCACCCCCATTATGTTCCATTCTGCAGAGGTTTGAATTCTCTGAAGCTTCTCTTTTCATCTTAAGGGGAAACTGTTTTTTTGTCTTGTAAGCACTTGGGTTAAATTAACTTTAAGCAATTCCATTGTCCGTAGTCACTGCTATTCTTCTTCAAATAAAAAAACATTCAAGGCAAATAATGCTTACATTTGGTATTAAAATTCTTCATACTTTTTCAAAACCTAAATCTTGCTAGATGTGTGTCTCTCCGGTTACTGCAATTTACATTAAGTTTATGTGGGATCCTGTAGTAGTTTAACAGCTAGAGAGGAAGCAGTCGAAGATCCTTGATACACAGCTGTTACTAAACTCTAATGTAGCATGTTAAGTAATATGGGGTAGATATAGGTGGGAAAACACACTTGTAGATCACTGGGGTTCACCTATGAAAGATATTGTTATTTATGTAACCAGGTTGTACAATTCTACCACATTTGATGTTAAAGCGTAATATTAAAAATATAAAAACACTAGTGGCATAAACTTCTCTTTGTGGATTCACTTGTCACCTTCGCAAATAAATACTTTGTGACCTATCACTGAATTGCACGTCATGACGTTAATGCTCAGTATCTGACTAGCATTTTACCTTGACCTACAAACATCAAGGTTGAATCTTTCTAGGTTTTGATAAAACTTTTTTTTCTAACATAAAATTAAAGGTGTCTTTACTTATTAAAAAAATAAAAACCTGTTCTACCACTACTGTGAGAAGACATTATACAGACATTATGAAAAACATGTATTTCCCATGGTTTCAACTACATCTGTATGTATATATGCTAATGTGTATATATAATAATGCATGATGTTATTTTCATGATAACATGTTCTTATGCTATAAAATTTTCATGGATAAAACTTACTCATTTTCATTAGCAAAAAAATATGCTAATATGCTATTTTGCAATGCAGACTGCTTCTAAATTTCATGCCTCCATTTTTGGCTGAATTTTTCTCTGGAGTCTGACTGAACAGGAATAAAATGAAAAATATCCCTTTTTTTCATCAAAGCAGTCAACACACATTCTTTTGCAGCAGAAATCTCCACACACAACAATATACAACCATCGGTGATATTCTTGGAGAGGTGAAGTTGTTGTCAACCCAGGAAAAAGAAATCTGCCCTTTTGTCCTTGTTGAAAGCTTCAGCTAATTACTCTGGTCACACTGCATGTTATCTCCTATCTACCAACATGAAAAAGGCTGGCCGAGGCAAATATACAGAGAAAGGGGTTCCACTGACACAGAGGAGGGTGAGGAGAATGAGGGAGAAAGCAAGAATAAAAAGAGATATCATTTTTCTTGCTCTCAGGTTGTTAAAAATCAGCCAGCTAAAAAGGAGAGGTGAAAGGTAAACAAAGAAACAGACAATACCAGAGGGACACACACATTCACAGCAGACCCTCTATCAGTTTTTACAGGGGTAATACATTTCATTTCCTGGCAGCTCTAACTTATCGCAGGCTTGCCTTTAATGAGGTATAATAAGGGGAACATTTTGTAACGACACGGTTCCTCTATTTTATCCGACAAACAGCTGTGTCATGCCAGTGCCTGGGAGAATGAATCATATCGCTGCCTGCATATGCTAACTCCCATGTAATTACCCCAGCATCTTAAATAAAGCAAGCCTTAAACCTGTCGCTCAGATAACAAGCAAACGGTGGCAGATCTCGTAACTGGGGCTGCTATCATTACAATTAATTTATCACAAAAGTGAGTTACAGGGCAAGGTCTGAGATGAGACTGCCAAAGGACACAAGGCAGAAAGAAAAAGTAAATGAGCAGTAAGGTCAACCAAGGCCTAACAGGAAAGGCAAACCTTGATAATCAACTCAAGGAATTTTAATTGAGATAATATGAGCCCTAACATAACAATCATAATAACTGCAGGTTTGCCTGATATTCATGATATTTTAACACCCAGCCCATCCCACACACATACACACTCCCCAAATGTGTAAGTCCCTGCAGGATCCTGCTATCCCAACCATAGGTCATGTCAGCAATCAACGGAGTCTGCCCATCCATCACCGCATCTCTTATTGATCTCATCCTGCAGGGACCCTCTTTGATCTGCGGGAATACAGCATGATGTGAGAATGAGTTTGTCTGCAAGTGTGTGTTTGTGCATAACTATAGGCACACACATGCTTTAATATGTGTGTGTGTGTTATTCAACTCTTTAATCAAAACTAGATTAAATAAAATAAGTAGAAACCACATTGCAGATGCATGGTGCATTAACAACTGAGCATCTAACTCCTGAGTTACAGCATTATTGCGAATGCTCCAATCTGGGACCACCGTCTTTTTCTTTCTGCCAAGCAGCCAGTGTCCTTTATGGTAATTTTACCGCTAATCAACAGTGTTTCTATTTACCTATGACTCGCAATGCAGATTTATCTGTCAGTGGGGAAGCCCCTAGCAGAAGTACTCAAGAGCAAATGTTTCACAACATACTTGATCTTGTGTTTGGTCCCACAAATGGCTGTTTATCAGTTTGTTCAATGTCACCACTACAATGTAGTAAAAAAAGGTTGTTTATGCCATAGGAAGTTCCACATGTAGCTGCAGCGACCAAAGAACTTGTTGTGCTATCCTTAGATGTATACTGAAGATTTTATTATGGCTGTGCTTCAAATTGTATATTACAATGCATAGAATGTCATATGTATTTTTAATGTCCTTAAAATGTGATCACACACATGATGTATTGTATTTTTTGTAAGTGTTGTGATTATTGTATTAGGATTAATATCTTCATTTTGGCTGCCAGCCTCTCCTATGTCTGAATCTATGATATGTAAATGATTACACAGCACCCTGTTGCTATCTCTTGTCTTTTAAAAGGTAATTTTGAATGTTTAAATGCACTTTCGCACACAGACTAAAATGCAATTCCCACTGCAAAATATAATAACGTTTGTACTATTCTGTCAGCTATTTACCCCTTGATGTCTCTCACTCACTGGACAATCTGTCACTGCATGTCACTAACAGCCGTCATTAGCATTTCTCCATGATATTGACATCTTTGTCTTTCTTTGCTCCTGGGTCATGAGTGATTTGTGTGAACAGAGGCCCAGCACAGACTTTATCTCCATGGCAAAGATATTGACAGAATAATATTACTGTCTATTGCAGCAGGGTAAATTATGCAAAATCAGGTTGAGAAATGGAACGAAGAAAAGCACAACTTTCAGGTGTCCATACACAGCAACGACAGAGCCACCATTCAGGTCTAGGGTGTCTAACTACCTACTTTTTCAGTTTTATCCCTTTATACAGTCACGTCTGTATACTAGGTATGTGGAAATGATAGCAACTGTTAAAAAAATCTATTATAAATAGATACTGAATTCATATGGTGACAAACATATAATGGCCCATTTATGACAGCTACAAGGGTTGTTGGACACTAACTGTTTACCAGCATAGCAACCATTTATCCCAGCAGCCCCAGTACCTATGGGTCTCCCCTTTGAGGCAATCAGGAATGATTTTAAGTAGAATGCTGGGCTAGAGGGGCGACACCGAGGCCTTTTTGTGATCAGATATGTAATGTAATAAGGTACCATAGCTCTGTTCAAGGGCACATGGTAGTCAATGATCAAATTATTTACAGGATTATGTATTTAGCATACAAAAATTAAGGACATTTAAAAAAAAATCCAGTGTGAGCTGGTCAAGTTGTACTATTAGATCATGTATCTTGTCAGTGTTCACACACATGGTCTTCATTCCTTTAAAATTGCTCATTAACCTAGAACTTGTGCTTAAAAGCCAATAGTTTGAAACACGGTATGCAATGAAATTACTTTTTTGCCTTTAAACTGGCTAATATCAGTATTAAAAGAGAAGGAAAGCTACCAAAGCAGTTTATAGCCAATACATTAGCCACAATAGTGCAAGCTATAACACTATTTTTATTCAGCAGAATGCTTTACCATTCCTGAGTAAACAACTCTAGCAGTTCTCTGTTTAGCAGCTGCCATATTAGCTTGGTGTGACATCACTTCCTGCCCGAGCCTCCCCCTGCTCATTCATAGCTCCAGCCTCAAATTACAGCAGGGAGGGGAGGAGAGAGGGAGGAAAAGGGAGGGGGAGATGGAGAGAAGAGTAAACTGAGCATGCTCAAGCACAAGCCCTGGAGATTGATGCTGAAAACAGGAAGTCTGTTACAGAAGTCTGTGTGTTCACAATAGAAGGAAAGAAATGTGGTGTTTTGTTTGACAGAAGACTCAGAGCAGCATACATTTGAGGATTTACTGGTGTATTTTTATAGACCTTTCTGATAAAGCTTACTTAGTTTTAGCCTTTCCTTCTCCTTTAAATTGGCTGTTTTTGAAAACTATAGCAATGATTATAAAAATGTCTGCCCTACCCCAAGAAATAGTTGGGCAACACTAATGGATACTGAAGTCTATTGTATGGCTATCCAGCTTATGATAGGCTGGCTTGATGTGGCCCAAAGGGGCTTTTGACAACAAACTGCCTATCTTAGCCATTCATTATGTGACACTGATTTTAACAGGGGTCGTCCAACCATTTTGAGGATGGAGAATAAAATGTGAGCAGCTGTTGCAATCTGAGTGATATTTATATATATATATATATATATATATATATATATATATATATATATATATAGTCTAAATATGAAATAACATCTACAACAGAGAAGATTCTTTTTTCACTGCATGTCGAATGAGCTTAAGGTACTTCAGAGACCAGAATTAACAATACATGGACCTGTCACTGACGCTTAGCCCTAAGCAGCTTCGCTATTTTTTGCCTCACGTTTCAATTTTTGGTTTTATCGACAACTTTATTAGTTCCAGCCTCACACGAAATGGCAGATAAGCTCATAATAGGTTCTCGATAAAACTATTCAAAATTGGAAACTATAAATAAAACTGTAATCATAAAAATGAAATAAAAGCAAATTCCTAGAAGCCTCCTATAGAGAACGCTGTGGATGGAGAACTGCAAAGGCACATAAATCAAACGACCACGCACATTCCAGCATCTTTGAAATCACAAGTTGCAAATGGAGAGTACTAGGGAGCTTTGCTACATTTACTTAATACAAGGCCCACAATCACAAAGTGTATTTAAACTAAATACATGATACATCAATTTGTTTTCATCTTACTCTTATCTGCTTTAAATTTTTCATTAAGGCCAATGGTGATGTATTAGGCTAGGGACAGACAGGGAGATTCAGTCGCCTGGCGTTTAATAGCAGGAGACAATATCCCCGAACGTCCTTCTCCCTGTCCGTCGCTAGTTGAAATATAAAAGCGCCGGCTCTGTGCACACGCGGTGCGGCGATTTCCGGAATCGCCCGAAGTTTCCTCACGAAGTAACTTCGGGCGATTCTGGAAATCGCCGCACCGCGTGCCGCCAGGCGACTGAATCTCCCCGAATCTCCCTGTCTGTCCCCAGCCTTATCTACTTAACTGACTTGTGATATATCACAAATATGGGAAACACAATACCCCCTCTGACAACCAGCACACTGTAAATCACATTCAAATATTTATCAAGTAAAATGGGTATAGCAACTTCAGCCAGGAAAGACACATTGATATTAGTGTTTACAGTTATTTTACAGAGGGATAATAATTAAAATCCCTTATGAAATAAAAAAAAATCATGATTCACTTTTGAAATCTAGCACTGTTAGGCATGTTTGTCAAGACATGATCAGAATCTGAAAACAAATGAAACGGAACACTGAATATCCACTGGTGTGCTCATAACCAAACAAAACTGCATATTGAAATAGTTTATCCACAGGTGTTGTATGAATGTATGATGGGATATTTACCTCAACCAGTCCCCTCACCCCTCACTTCCCATATTAATTAAATGTAAAATTTACACAATTTTCCAGCCTGCTGAAACTACTTTCAAGCAAGCAGTAATCCTAAAAGTAGTCTGCAAAACTGCTGTTCAATAATGGAAACAAAAATGATACACAAGTCAACATGAATCCAAATTGCACAGCATAATCTTATGGACAGGAAACAGTGTTTTAGCATGTATCCAACAGAAAAGCAACACTGCATTCAACATTTACTCAGTCCCAGAACATACCTATGGTTCAGAGGAAGCTTGAGGGGAAGGGGAAAGCTGAATCTACAAATGGGCTGGCATAAGTTTTTGCTCAGCCAGGACATACACAAAGCACTGCACAGACGCAAATGGCACTGCAGGGCTGAGGAGCCAGGTGGGGAATGCAATTATAATTGGCACAGAAAGAAATGTAAGTACGTGTGCATACAAAGGCTGTGAGTTCAATTTACAGCTACAAAAAAATAACAGTAAGAAAAATGAATTAGATTCATAGAAAGAATGGAAAAGAAATCTCACCAAAGAGCTTTGATATAAACTCTGCTGCCCATCCCTGAACAGTCATAACATGCTTAATAATGTTAATGAACATAATAATGATTATATAGGCAATTACAGCTTCTCTGGTGCTGATCCGTCTAGTGTTGGAAGGCTGGCACTAGTGTCTGCTTAACCCCTTCTCTCTTACTAGCAAGTGATAAATGTTTAGCTGCAGGGAGAATAAAAGCTTTTATTTCCCAGCCAAAAGTTTCTTCTTTACAACTGGGTGTTTAGCATAAGAAGAGGAGCAATGCTGAAATGATGGAAGGGCATGGAGAGGGGAGAGAGATTTCCTCTGCCATGCAAAATTCTTTGCAGGCGTGAAAGGGCAACTGGGCGCAGTGGAGATGTTATAAGGAGGAAGGGAGGGAGAGCGGGTTCTCAAGCCATCACAACATCTGGTTAAGTACTGCTCAGTCCACTGCCAGGCTACCTAATTAGCACAACACTTATGCCGGGAAATGAAGCTAACGCTTGTACCGCAAGCACTGGATGGCAGCTGGCGGATGTAGGGATGGATGTACATGAGCCCACTGCTGTTACAAACTGGAGGATATGGCAGTGTGTATGTGTGGGATAGTTTGCATGGGGATACCAACAACACTAGGTTAGGAAATACTGCTCAAGTTAAAAGAGAGTACTTTAATAATGTGCTCTATCCTACTGTTTTCAGCTGCCATTACCAATGCCATTAACTATATAGGGGCTCAAATTTCTTTATGCTGTTTTGTCCAGTTAATGTTTGAAGGAGTTTGCGTAGATGCAGATCTGGCTAAGAACACAATGGCATTTTCACCCTTATGTTAAGCTCCATCTCACAACAAATACACTGGACAACTTATGGTAGTAGCTCACTTTTCATTTATGCTAGTAATGTTCAATTTACGTCATAGGATGTGAGTCAATCTGCAGTAAAGAATGCAATACCAACCCTGTGGTTATTTGATCTTTTACCAAGTCTATCATTTAGCATCTTGACCCTAACACCTCATCAGACTCACTCTTGAGCTCCCCCAGTATGAGGACCACAGACAACTAGTGAGGGAAACTTTTCAGCACCATAAATGTTCTGCAATCTCAAGACCACTTGCATACCAGGAAGGAAGCAGGATCTTATATTCTCCTGAAGGAATGTCGTTACTCAGTGTATCCTCATTAACCTTTAAACCACCACTACCAACACCACAGCCACGCCACACTTTGCTGGACCGTCATTCCACCCGCATGAGATCACTGCTTGAAACTATCCAAGCAAACAGTTTACAACAAACAAACAGTGAATCATACATTTTAAACAGACCCATATATGACATGCCCTCATTCACAAAAAAATTACTATACCCGGTAACTAGCTGACAAGCAAGGTAAGAACTAAGTGCTTTTGCTATATTAAGAGGTTACTCTACCATTTACACTTTACACATTTCTAAATATATCTATTTAGATCTAGAAGCATATATAATTGAATAGGGTGCCATTTATCGAAGAGATTTTTCACCTTTGCGTTAACTTTTGGTATGATGTAGTGAGTGATATTCTAAGAAAAGGTGAACCACCCCTTTAAGGATGCAGTGCAGTATTATGCAAACTGCCTGATATGATTTTTACAACTGAACCCAGTCTGACCTGCAATATGGGTGTCCATCAAAAGCATCAACATCTGCCCTGCTCAGGAACAGCAAACTAGTCTGTCCAAAAGAACTGCAGCAAACAAAAAGTAGAACACTGGCAGCCGCTCCCAAGCAATTCTATATAGTTCCACAGATGGATTGCCAGAGAGTAGTCAATAGCTTTTTACAAAAGAGTATAGTATTATCAGTATAAGATCTTACCAATAAAAACAAACAGAAACATACCTTAGGGTTCATTTATAAACATGGGACGTGCAAAGGTGATTTTTTTTTTATGCAAACAGCAAAGTTGTTGTTTCACAGGCACAAACTAAATAACTTGACTGTAAAACAGCATTATTGGAGCAGTAGCACAAATTCTTTAGTAAAATACGCAAATTTGCAGTACAGAATTTCAAAGGGGGATGGTGTCAATTTTCAATAACAGCATTAGATTTAAATTCACTTGCCACAATCTGCTAATCAAACACTGTAAATTTATTACCAGTTCCAGGGTGGCACTAGTTCCAGGCTTTTACATGCACATAGTCGCATGCAAGCTGAAGGGGTGCATTGGTGCTTACAGAATATTTCTATGAGCATGCGTGGATGCCATTAACTGTGAACAGAGGCAAGGTATGCACATTATTGTGTCCATTCTAGTAGTTTGACTTGGCTTGCCTTTGCAATTTAGCCTTCATAAGCAAGAAGTGTCTTTATCAGACCTCTTTCCCTCAATCCAATAATTAGGCATTCAGGGCATGTAGCTGGCAGAGAAAGAGCCTTAAACAGCCAAGACTGGGCAGATGGGTGCCAAACTCAACTTTCTTTTGCAACCCCCTTTTTATGGACTGCCAAGAATATAACCCCCCATCAACCATACAAATCTGTGGCAGGGTGTTCGTGAAGCCATTTTACACACAGATTGCTACAAAAATTATATGTGGTCTTGGGAAAGTCCTGTTCCTATATACTTGGAAGATAGAAGCACTAAAACAAGTTTCTAAAAGACTGCCCTGAAAATAGGGCTGTGTCAAAAGAAGAGTAGAGACAACACATTTTCTCATTATTAATTTGTTAGATGGTGCACTGTGGCTTAGAGATTAGATCTGTTAACTTGCAGTGCTGGGGTCTAAGGGACTGTCTGCAATGAATTTGTATGTTCTCCTCTTGTTTGCATCAGTTTCCTCCTATAATCTCCCATACAGTCAAGTTTAGTAGCGCCCGTTGAAAATGACTATAAACTATGCATGGTAGGGACCTTATACAGTGAGCTTTACTGAGGCAGAGACTGACATAAAGGACGATTAACATCTGTGATGCACTGCACAACATGACTGTGCTTTATCAATAGTCAAAATTCTAACCCCTATAAGTAAAAAAATTTGCCCAGGTGTAGTAACCATAGCAACCAAGCAAAATGTGTTATTACATGATAACTGTTTTAACTACTTGCTTCAGAAAAGTCCAACTTGAAGCTGTTGTTAAATGATGGAAGTTGTAACTAAAAACTAGATGGTAGGCTGAGTGCATTTTCACAATGCCTTAGTGGTTCTCTTCTCTAATTTTGGCAATTATTGCAGTGTATCATCATCGTGGCTGGCTGCATGTTACGTAGCAGATAAAATTATGGTGGTATGTTACTACACATCATTGTTAGTAATGCAGCCACTATAATAGTGTTACTGACAACCCAAAATATGTCAGCATAAGGCAAGCCCTACAAATTGCAAATCAGAAGTGCTGAGAGTGAAGTTTACAAAGCAGAACTGGTTTTATGGCTGCCGAGGGTGGTAAAAGTGCCCGGGTCTTAAAATGAATCCTTTTTAGAAGCAGAAAGTTATCTCAGTGTCTAATGCAAGCAGACAGCATAGGAAAGTAACTCTGACTGGAAAGAAAGAGACAGGACATCTCAATTACCCTCTGTGGCGTCGTAACGGGAAGACACTTCGACACGGAAGAAAGAAAAGTCAAAGCTTCACTTTAGGAAAAGAAAATAAATTTACACGCCAGTAGAGAGAGAGAAAAATGAACAAATGTATTGGTTTGGTTTAAATATTATCCGAGAGCTCTCAAGGGAGTTTTTATCATCAGAGGCCGTGTGTGCGTGTCATTTTTTTATGCCGAGCAGGCTGTGAATGTCAGCAGGACACATTCCACTGCTGGTGATTGCTGCTGCAGTTGAGTTAGATTACACTAAGCAAGTTATATTTTCTTTACATCGAGGTCTATACTGAACAGTCCCACCACCATAGGCTGCCGCCATGACAGTCCCACCACCACCAAATTCACTTCTTATGAACTAAGGAATGCCTCTCTTGTTCTTGTGTCAGTGTACAGAGGTGGGCACAGTATCATACTAGTATTATCATGAGATAAATCTAAGAATATTTAATGTAGCATTTTCTTGTACATATATTTCAAGCTTGCTAGCATGAAGGGTCCGCAGTATTTTTCAGCCATTGGAAAATAACAAAAAAACACTGCTCTAAAGGCACCAGCTGCCAGCAATGGGAGGTGCTGTGGATAGTTTGGGGTGATTGTTTGGCTGACTGGAAACACTGTGTGTGCCATCAGTCTATAATTATAAAGTCTAACAACTGAAATGGTTATTATTTTATTGTTCATAGCATTTCTTAACTTTTTTATTTTGAAGGAAACAGTACATTAACATTCCTAAAAAAAACATATCTGCTATTTTACAGATATGGGCAAAAAGCTCAATTGATGGTCATATTTCAAGCATCATTTATACTAAACAAAGGAACCTATTCAAATTGATTGGTAAATCACTAGCCTACACTGTGCATAGGGTGAAGCACACAGTGCTTTCTTTTAAATCAGCATACTAAATATTTAATTCCCCTTCATTTATCGATGTGACGTTGCGTGACTCCAGTTGGAATTTTTTATATCACTAGTTCATTATCAGGGCTCAAATTAAGTTGTTTTTATTGTTACACTTCTCTTTTGCAAGTTTTCAGCTGTCTTCCCTGCTTCCATATTTTCTAAACTAATTGCCTTAGTATTTGGTACATATAGTGAAAAGTTACAATACACATATATGAGGTACACTGATCATTATATTTACAATGAAACATATATATTTATATATTCTACTTACACCTATCATTCCGGTCCTCTGGGCTGGAGGATGTCTCTCTGTCTGAAATCAGGCCGGACACTGCAAAAAGTTTTTTTCCTGCATCGTCCACTTTGAGTCCCACTGGGGAACCTGTGGGGATCTGGGCCCCAAACTCATATTCTTTACCCTCGGCATCGGAGAATCGCAGATGTGGAGACTCTGTGTCATGACAGCTCTTTAGACGCTTGGCTGGGGTGAATGCAGACTGATAGCTCTCCCGCTCCTCAGGGGAGGTAAAAGGCCGGAAAGCACCAACACCACTATGGTTTAGCATACTGATTGGGGAGCAGTCTAAATTGGGAGGGGCAAACTGTGGATGGAGGTGAAGTAGGGAAGGTGGGAAGTCACGATTAGGGAAGGCCCCTGGCACACCACCCTGGCGATGGTACATTGAAGCAAAAGTATAGGAACCATTAGTGAAAGGTATATGGACTTCCTTATCCATTGAGACTGGCACACCAAAAGGACGTGGCTGTTGGCATGGTATGGAAGCATCTCGACTGGCTTCAGCAGTTGAAGCCAAAACCATTAGTGCTGGAGAAGCCAAAGGATTAGGCAAGAAGGAAGAGTTCTCCATTTTAAAAGCAGCACGGTGCAGATCCATTTTTTTTAGCTTAAAGGATTTTGTTGAGTATATAATTGAACTGATGAATCCTCTTGGGGCAACTTGAAGGGAAAAAGTTATATACCGTCACTGCATTTCTTCTTGCAAACACCTGAATCCCAAGAGAAAAAGAAGAACACAATTAAAAAAAACTAGAGATAAATTGTTGGGGTTTCTTTTATAATTATGATCACAATTTACATTTCATATTTCTGATCAATGATTTACTTTTATTATTTACTATCAAGTGATAGCAAGGAATACCATTGTCATCAACTGTCATCAACAAAAACAGAAGAGAGACATTTTATTTAGTCAGTCTTGATAGACAATACTTGCCCAATTTAAAGGTTGCCATAAGGTAAAAGTTTTTAATAGAATACATTTACGACTGATACAACTTTAGTCAGGGTTAGAAATAAAAAAACAGATCACAGTTTCATATTTGAATATATGTGTAAAAATGGCATAAAGAAATGAAAGAGATCTAAAATTAGAAAAAATGCATGCATAGTAAAGTATTCAGCTTGGCCTTATTTAACTATTAGGCGTAAGTAGGTGCTACATATGAATTCATTTTCATTTATATTATAATATAAAATAATATGCTTGATTGATACAGTATAGCACAGAGAATAATACAAATTATATTTTAAGATAAGGAATAGCTATGGATGATTCACATGCAAATAGGTCGACCACAAAAAGATAGATGATAGATAGATATAGAGAGATAGAAAGACACAGATACACAGTAGAATCTACTTTTATATTTAATTGAAACAGAATAAATATTTGGTAAACTGCCTGAAATGTAAATTCTGATAAAGTTTTTTATCAGAAAATGTAAATTTAGGTAATGCAAAATGATGATACAATTATTTGTCTCAGTGTATAAACATACATTTTTGGGATATAAACTCAAATCCATGTCGCTCAAAACACAGTGAAATTTTCAGTGTGCATTTATGTATACCTTCTACATTAGAACTATATAAATACTAATTTACAATTAAAATACACAAACCACACTATGTTGATTTTTGTGCCATTCATTTACATAATGTATTGCCAATCAGTTACAGTTTTGCAAAAGCAAGGATACAAGAGGACAAAAATTAAGGTGTATCAGTAAATGTGAAAAGAGAACTTTTCTAGAAAGTGTTTGCATAAATGAGTAGATTTCAACATAAAGAATGAAACATGCCCAGATATTACACATATTAAGACTATCTTTTGATTAATCTCACAGGCATAACTAATAGCAGCAGACTGATACAGTTATATGAATACAAGCATTTGCTTTTAAGCAAATGTAGTGAGCAGCAGACCGTCGTTATACAATAACAAACTATTTAGTTGGTGGATACAGGCCTGAATTATGCTGCCTGAGTAAACAGATAGGCACAGAGATATAGATTAAATAGACAAGCAGAAGAAAGATTACCAAATCACCTTTCTTGTTAAACAAAGCCTACACACACTCTAATGAGCAATCATTTCCCTCTCGTTTAAAGCAGTAGCTGGAATCCATGCTATGTTATTTCTGCTGTTGCTGGCGCTGTGTGGCTATGAAAAATCTGCTCGTTTGCTCTGCTATCATAAAACATTATTTTTACCTACCCTACCTCTTAAAAGGACACCAAACACTGTCATCATACTATATAAAACTATAGTTATGGTCTACTTAAATGATAATTTGATGGTGCAACATTTTGAGCGTGCCCATACTTAATAAAATTACCAATGCATCACTGGATCCCGGGAATCCCTAGATCTCTAATCTCTTTAACTGTTTACAGAGATAAATTTTCAGGAAAATTCATCCTATTCTATTGGTAACAGAACATTACAGCTATATCTGGCCAATGTAGACTTGCTAAAGGTCTAACCACCTACCACTTTTATCCAAAGAAATTAAAAAGAAAGCGGTTTAGAGATCTTCCAAGCCCACTGAAGCATATTAAGGACCTCACTGGAAACTACTTGTTGCTAGAGCAAGGCAGCATTGAGGTTAAAAAAAAACTTCTAATTAAGCATCTGTTCATAGCTGGGGCAGAAACACTGCATACATTCTCATACATGTGGCACAAAAGAGGTTAAGGTTTATTTAAGGAATAAAATCTGATTTTTTTGAAGGGGGGGTAAGGAACATTAATCACCCGTCATGCAAACAAACCAGAAAGGGACTGAAAACTGAACACCTCACTCCAACATATTGCTTGTTTCTTTGGAGACTAATAAAATATCTCTTTTTAACTTATCTTATAAAAAAAAAGTGCTGCCTTTCTTTTAAATCAAAGCACACGCATTTAACAGTGAAGATGAAAGACTTCAAGTTAAAGTCAGAAACCAGGACTGAGTTCAGAAATGCAGAGCTGGTAAAAGTGGAACATAATAAAGCAGAAAGGCTTAAATATAAAGTAATCTATTTCTGATTACTTTATTACCCAAATAGACTATTGTTTGGCGGGGGTTCTCCAAGTAATGTAAAATGACAAAATTACATTTGCAACAGTTTGTTGCAAAAAAACACTTAGGAATCGTAAAAATGGACTTACTGTCTCCTGTTCTTGTTATAAACCAGAAACCTGGGCAAGTGCAATCCTCTTTACAATGTTTAATTCAAACATGTCTATTATTTGAATGGAGAGAATTTTCTCAATTAAATTTTCACCTCTACTTGTAACTATACATCAAATACAACTCTTTACAAGTTAACAACCCTAGATCAATGCTTTATCCCACTTCAAATGCTTTGAATATATCCACATTTTCAGTTTCAGTTTACCTTGATTCTAAAGTGAGCGGCTCCCTCCCAGGAGTATGCATACCTTCACCACAATAACAAAGGCAAAACACAGAAAGAATACTTTATATCAATGTTATAAAAGATGTAGGTTTGATTAGTTTGGACATTTATACTGTGTATACTGTTTTATTACTACAGAGAGATCATTTTTAAAAATTTCGATTGCTTGGATAAAAAGCAGTCTATGGGAAACAGCCTTTCCGTAATTTGGAGCTTTTTAGATAGTGGGTTAGATAGTGGGTTTCCATATAACAGATCCCATACATGTACTTAGCATTTACATCATACAACATATTTTTGGAATATTTGTGCAGATGCATTATTTATAATTATTTGAATACATCCTAATTTATATAATAGGACGCTTATGATAGATAGACAGATAGATAATAATAACAGAACTGATAAATATATACCAAGACACAACTCTCTGTAATTATATCAGTACATAGACATGCAATTTGGCACAATTACAAATTCTGATGTGCATATACGCACACACACAGATACAGTTTAAAAATTATATATGTGTGTATACCTAAAATTGTGTATACAGTATATTTGTTTAAGTATATGTATGTGCTGGAAGCTTTTTTGTGCAAACCAGGAAGCAGCCAGTGTGACTCTTGATTGAACAACTGTCGGCTCAAACAGGTGAACATACGGATCCAAATAAAGACCCGAGATGTGTACTGGGTCAGGCATAGCTTTTCCTCTCTCATTCCTTTGCCACGTATATTAATTGTGCAACACCCTCAGATTTCTTCCTCATTTGGCAGTTTTCCTAGCTCCTATCAACCCTAAATTACCAGATTATTTATCTCTCATTACCTTATTTTTCTCTGTTGTAAATTTTATATAAGTTTCTTAATAAATCAAGAAGTGCAGATGCATACACACATATAATCACAGACAGAGTGTTATCGGACTCCCCTGACCTTGACACTGTGTTTTAGCAGGTGGTGTTAGAAACAGGGCACTGTGATTGCTTGTTTTACTAATATGGTTTTAGACAACAGTATATCTAAATTTAGATTTTTTTTATGAATTTGCTTTTCTTAAGTTTCTAAATTTGTTAGGTAAATTAGTAGATAAAAGCAATAAGAAAAAGTATAAGAAATAATAAATGATGGAAGAAAATTAAATTTCACTGTTATTACACAGTTTAAAATACTGATGTGTGTATATATATATATATATATATATATATATAAAACATTTTCATATTATATATATATATATATATATATATATATATATATATATATATATATATATATATACATTTACTCCCCTGACTTACAAATAACACAAAAGAAAAGAACAAATTAGCACACATCTGCAATATTTACAGCCACCTCAAAAATATGTTCTTAATCATTGCATTTACCAGCACCATCTTTTGCCATACCATTAAAAGATTGAAAGGATGCAAGGCTTGCAAACCGCAGTCCTTATTGAAATCTATAGTTAATGCACTCACAATGTCAAAATGTCATCATCTTAAATACAAGACCCTAAATAGAAAAACTAACAGACCTTCTTAATTAAAAAAATATGGATTGCAGGATAATCAGACAGAACTGGACATTGAATGACTCAGAACACACGGCAAGCAAACGTCAGGAAACCGATACATATTGCAGCTAGTATGCTGATTTTTTTAATTTAGCACCCCGTGCAAATCCAGATTAAAATAACTCCAGCTATTGATCCGAGCAGTGGAATTGACATTAATTTTAGTTCACTTCTCACTTTGCAAAGAGATCAATAGCAAGTAATAAGAGCTGACATCCCTGCTGAAAGAAGGAGAAAGAGGACTTGGACACAGCAATCGAAAAAGCAACCAAATAAATCATCAGCCACTTTTCCACAGCACCAAAAAACTCTGATGCCGTGCCGTGGTATAAAAGTCGTAGTCAAATGAACTGAACAAAAACAACAAACAAAATACGACAAATGTAATCTGCTCCGCAGTCTAAAAAGCACATTAATGGAAAAAATATTCATGTTTTAAACAAACATTCAAAAGCAAATAAATCTTTTAAATCTATCTGATATATCCTTCATCACAGCGGTAGTTATAAAGAATGCTAAAACACATAAGGATTCAAAAGTGTCAATTCCTATTAAAGCTTAAAGCTTTGCAACATACAGTAACTGTACATTCTACATTTTCCATAATTTCTTATCCAAATAATATTTAAGATAACTGAAATATGTTAGTGTGAAATGTGAATGTAGTTATCTAATTACTCTGACATTGAACAAACGGTTCAAATGTGTGTTAAATATACAGTAATAGTTAGGGTTAATTTAAAATATTTTTTGATCATGTATTTTAAAACATGTATGTAAAATGGTAACATGAATAAATAGAATCAATAAAAAAAAAAAAAAAAAAA
>CM044437.1:83575771-83594036 GCA_024363595.1 Xenopus borealis
TATATATATATATATATATATATATATAAACACAACAGGTTGCATTTTCATGGTCAAATTGTAGCTATAAAAAACACTTTAAGTAAACATGAATAAGTACTTACAGATCAAGAAATAGTTAACTAGGCTGAACTATTTTTAAATTCCTGAAAAACTATTCTGAGTAGTAATCTGATTTATCTGTATTAGATCAGATTGTAAAATTTTTAAACCATTGTTTTAATGTATTTATAGACTATTGACTCACCTCTAAAATGTAAAATGTAGAAACACAAATAAGCGTATATGTAAATATTCAATAGTTTTGGTAATCAAATAACTCTCATCATAGCTGAAATCTAAATATCAATGACACTTGATTCAAAATGGTCCTTTTTTTCACTGAAAGACTGAAATCGAATGATTTCACATTATCCACATAAAATGAGGGCAAGGAAATGACAAATAAGCCTTCAGACTAACAATGTTAAGTTTCCTTTTTCTGTGATGGAGAAACAAGGGTATACAAATTGAGTCTACAGACAGAATTGTAGGGTGGGAATTTTAAAGATTGTGGGAATGGTTCCTATTCAAATCTTAGCAAAATTAACTTTTCAAAAATGAAAATACTGATTTTTAACAAAAGCCCTCGGTCCATACCTTTGAATGGAAGCAGGTGCTGCTCCTAAAATGCTTCACCAACAGAGTATCTTAGATCTAATACAGACAAATATCTGTGTGCAAGTTTGTATATATGTATGTATATAATGATATAGATATGTGTGTGTGTAAAATATATATATATATATATATATATATATATATATATATGGTAAATATGTGATTTTATAGGGTATTACTTCCAACTTAAAAATCAGACTTTATAGCCATTTATAAAGAGTTAATTTTCTTCTATATTTTGAAGGTTAGACACCCCCCCCCTCCTAATAAATATTAGTTATAGATAAATACACATAAATGTATTTTATATGTGTGTGTGTTGTTTTTTTCTCTAGCTAAAGTTGAAACTGCAGAGGCAGTTTCCTTGCAAGCCGCTATCCCAGACAAGGCTGTGCAGAGTGAATAGGGTGGCAGAGCAGTTGATATTTTATTGCAACAATCACTTTGCAGAAGCGCTTCCTGTGCGGCAGGACAAGGTCTGTGTGGCTTCTCCTAATCATCTCATTGTGGCCAAACAGATGTTTTTATATGTTCTAGCATCTCCATCGCAAGGTGAGGGATTTGCTTCCCATCGTCCCCCAAACCCCTAACTCGCACACTTCCCTCTTTTATTATATTTTACATAAGTTGACAACAATGACAAGAATGGTCCTGCTGGGCTCCCTGAGCGTCCCCACAGAGCTGCCAGGAAGGAAAGGAAAGAGCACAAAAATAATGTCAGTTTAACCGGTGTACATGACAGGGATGTCCATCCTGCGGCCCTCCGGTTATTATTGGGCTACAAACCACAGAACTAGAAGTAGGAGGGACGCAGGTTGGACGATACGCAGCGAGTATCCCATCACTAGCCAAGGCACAACTTCCTCATCCTCTGTCATCCGAGCACCGCTCTCAACAAAAAGCACCTGGTCCCCCTACGTTCTGCACTTGTCCTGTCCCTGGGCTATCATCACCCTCAGCGGCACCGGGGCAGCTGTTCCCTTTTCAGGATCAGTTACATCACTAACAGCAGCCGCCCGCTATATGCAGAATATGCTATTTGACTGGCTTTAAATACGCAGCAGAAAGTTGTACTTCGTGCCCCACCGCGACGGTCCATGGATCCTCCCGAAACTAAATAAAGGCACCGGCACACACGGGTCAGCCCATGTCATACCCGGGGGAAGAAACTTCTCCTTAGTTTTGCCGTACGCTCCTAGACCCGCCCCAGAGCAATGGCACATGGGGAGAGAGACTTTAGTTTGTTGCCGTTATTAGTAATATTATTCTACTTACAGTGGAAATCCTGTGCGGGCGCTGGAGGAGAGGTGAGAAGCAGAGAGGTCCGTACACGAGGTTTTCTGTTGTTGCTGAGCTTCCTATGATGCCTTCGTTTGCATGTGTAGTGTGGAGTCAGAAAGAACACACATGCACACACCGGGGTGTGAGAGTGATTGGAGCAGCACTGCCACACTGTGCTTCCTACCAGTGACTGAGCCTCGACTCACTCAGGGACTGCTGCCAGCGCGCTCACACACACACACATACACACGCACTCACTCTCCTCTTCTGTCTCTCTTTGCCTGCTCTGAATACATTAGGGCACACACAAGGAGGATGGGATATGAAGTCCACTCACAGGGCTGTCCTACAAGCCAAACTTGCCTTGCTGTATCTAGAGGCGGCTAATCTTCTGACTAGAATGTAAGCTCTGCTGGGAGTTCATTCCCTCTCTTTGCGCTGTTGGTTATTGCTTGCCTGAACAGATATGCTGCTCCACAAAGTTTGTGATGGGCACAGGGAAAAAAAAAAAACATAAGGGAAAAAAAATCACCTGAAATATAAGAAAACTGGGTGGTTTCTGGGTGAAACTGAAATCTGTTGATACAGGAAGTGAAAAATGAGGCAATTTAACAAGCTGAGTGTCTGGAGACTATAGTAAAAACCCTAATCAATATGAGCAGATAAAGAGAAAAGAGCGAGACCACACGTTGTAAATCAAATCAGCAACTGGCCAAAAATAGCAACATTGAAGTTATTAAAAAAATAACAATAGCCTAACCAACAACAAAATTTTTGAGGTAGACCATTTAAAGGACTGGTATGAACTGGTACTGAAGGGGATAGAGCTTTGTAATTGAAGCTGCAGCCCAATCTATGGATCCCTTTGTCACTTAGGAGGAGTGACAAAGATGCTAATAATAAGATAATTGTCTTGGACTTATTGGCACAGCATGGCGGTCTAGCTCATAAGGTCATGATATGGCTTAAGCTTGTGTTGTTTTTTAGCTATTTTTTATGTATTTTCACATATATATTCGTGTGTCTGGATGTGTTTATCGAGCAGCATCAGTCTAGAAAGCAATTTGCAGTGATAGTTAATATGCCTGCATATGCACTGTGTACAGTATATAAACACAATGGACAGAGCGACTACCTGATACTCATGGGCTCTCTGGGGCCACTTATATGTCACATAGTGCCACATTGTAGGATCCCTATAATAGATGGGGCCCAGTACACTTATATCTCTTGTACACTACAGCAGCCGCTCTGATTATGGGGCTAAGTGCATTGACAAAGCTACATTAGAAAAGGAATCCATTTGCCAAATACTATACAAAATATATTTCAGAATTGCAATGGCCCATTCCGTGACAGCAGATACTGGCATATAGTAAACCATGTATTAAAATGTTATATTGAGCCTTAGCAAATCAGGATCCATACAGTCTAGCTTCCCTCTGAAAAGAGAAGTCCAGCGTTTATACTTTTGCTCTGCCTCCAATCTGTTGTACTCTCATAATGCTCTTGCTGTTTGCAAGTGGAATCTGTGATTCTACAACAGGACGTTTGCCAAACCCAAACCATCTCTTTAAGCTGCACCTTTAAAATCTTCCATATCAACAAGCATCTGTCCAGCAGAATATTCTTCTGACAATCTGAAACTCCAGGGATGCCAAACCTTTGACCATTCAGCTGCTATGAGATGCAGCTCTTCACCTGCAGGGGGGGTAATTGGGTTCCTTTTGTCCTAAATAAAGGGCTGCAACATTTGACATATCTGATCTGCATCAATTACCACATGTGATGAAGCTGACCTCTCGTATTAGCCCTTGTTTTAGGTTAATCTGCATGAAATCTCATTGGATGGCTAGATAATATACAATTAATTCAGCATCCACTATTAGGAGATCCATGATAAATCGTCAGTACCTGAAATCTGCAACTGACAGCTGTTGGGATGGAATAGAGCATTTGGATAACAAGCCAATCTAAGGCCTTATATATCTGAATGGACTGCATCATTTTAACTCAATGGATTTCATCAACTTGTTTGAGAAGTAGTATCATGAAACTTATACAGTGTAATTCAAAGTGGCACAGACGAACTACATCTTTGGAATTCATGTCACTTCAGGGATGCTGTTAAGAAGGAGAAATGTTTTATCCATTTTATTTGACAATGGCTGCTAAACAACAAAACAGTATTCATACAGTGCAATAAATCAGTTCTTTAGTTTGTTTTGTACAATTGCACTCCCTACTCCCAGACCTCCTGTCTGCCTGTGAGTTGCTAAGTGCAAGGTACACCTTACCTGCTGTCTACCATTAATCAAGAATATGCCAATATGAACTGTATTGTTCTACCTTTTGTCCCACTACATGCCTTGCTGTGTGCAAAATGTTGGCTGCCGTTTCATGAACAAATTTACATTTATACCTCATTTATCTGGACAGTTCCTGAAAATGGTCTGTGTATCCAGCTTTATATATAAAGCTATTAAATAGGCAGTACTATACATTTTTATATTATGTAGACAGGTGGGCAAGCATTCATTTACAATACATAAAAACATATCTATAACAGAGCGACATAGAAGGAAGGGGGTGCCTGACTTATAGATTTCACAAATTAAATTTGCAGTTTTTTTAATATAAGTTAATTTTGCAAACATTTACCCAGCAGATGAACTAAATTTATAGAAATGTTTCAATTTATGTGATAAGAGAATAAGATACCTATTTTGCCATGTGGTGGTCCTGCAAGTTAAGGCTTTTGCTTTATAACAGTTTCTTTTTTCCTAGTCAAAGATATGTTATAATATGGAATGTGACCTGTCAAAAAAACCAAGAAAACATCTGAACACAAGAATGTTACACAAACACGTTACACACACACTGTAACACATGCAAAATAATAGTGTCAGAAAGGATGAAACACAAATCTAGCACAGCAAGACTGACAGACAGGTGGAACATGGAAATTCTGTCACAACATATTTGTTAGCAAGATATTTTTACATCAATGCAAACAGCATCTTTTTAGTACCCTTCAAAGTGACATTTCAGGTATGATTTTTGAGTTGTAGTATTTTTAACTGTGTGGCATTCTTCTAGTCTCCCAACACATTACAAAAATACCATCATATTTCAGTATGGACTTATGCATATTCATTAAGATTTGAGGAGAAAAATATATGTGCTTGTGTGTTTAAAAGCCCACCAAAAATTGTCTTTAAATAAATTAGAACAAACTCTTTATTAACATATACCAAGATTTTTTTACATTCATTTATTGCAAAATATATCATGTGCTGGAAGTACCCCATCTTTATTTTATATTTTCTTGCAGTAAAAAAAAGTATCCTTCAAATTACTGCATTTGCTGTTGAGTGAATTAATACCAGTCTGGCAACTGATTAGGCCATCTATGACTAGCAGAGGGCCTGCATCATATTTGACCCTTTAGTCAATATAAGGACATTTCCACTTTACTGGCATTTACTTTCATTGTCTTACTTACTCCTTGTTAAATATGACGTGAGTCTGCCTGGTGCTATTACAGAGCACAGACTGTAATTCTAAACCTTATGGTATGTACAATATTTTGGCAAAAATGTGATATATACAATCTTTTTTCAATTATATATATATATATATATATATATATATATATATATATATATATGTGTGTAGGCATTTAATACACGGGCAGGCATTTTGTAAATCTATTTTATGGTAAAATCCCCCTGATTAAAAACTAATACAAACTTAAAGATAACAATCATTGTTCAGTGTGTTCTTTTTATTACAGCTATTACTTTATTTAATGGTTACAGTAAACAATGCATATTCCAATGCATATTGCATATTTTTTGGTTCTTCCCTGATATTTTCCCTTGTCAGCATATACAGTGAAAGTCCATATAAAATAATTATGATTAAAGCATGATAATAACATGGCTGGTATGTTACAAACAGTCCACGCTCCCATAACGCATCACAACCATTTGCAGTTCTGTCTACGCCTGTCATTCCCAACCCAGTAATTGTTCTGTTGTGACATCAAAACACGACTAATAAAAGCGTGAAATAGCAACTCATCAATTACCATGTGGGAAGTGAGAGGGTTCGTCATTTATATTCCAAACAGATGTCAGTGGTACCATTGTCTCAGAATCCTGTCTCTGCAGGTCTCTCTCTTTCAGCTCAGACTCTCTCCTCTTTTCTGCAGTCCGTTTGTCTCCTTCTGTTCCTTTAACCTCTTCAGTGTTGAAAGGGCCTGCAAAATAAAAGAACCCTGGAGATCTAGGAAAGCATCCTCCATCAACTGTCATTGGAAACAGACAAATATCTAAAACAGACCTATGAATATCTTAACAATTCAAGGGACAACAGATATTTTAATCTCCAGTTTTAGTCAAGTGAGAAGGTCAGGAGCTGGCTACTATGATGGAAAAAGTATTTGTGATTTAGTTGATTATCTTTTATCAAAATGAAAGAGTTAGTTAATAAATGTAATAAATGTTTCAGCACTTGCTGTTAAAATATAGTTCATGATTTTAAAGGAGAACTACAGTATAACTAAAAAAGTAGGGCAGACATGTTGAACATTATGTTTTGGACTTCTGTACCAGCCCAAGGCATCCACTGTAGATTCCTGCAGTGAGTCAGGTACCCAGATTACCCACACAAAAAAACCCACCCACAGATCCTCAGACCCTCAGTGGGTATAGATGCAGGTCTGGGGGTCTGTGGGTGGGTTGTGGGTCTCATTATATTTCTTATACTATCTATATTTTACTCCTTGAAACATTTTTTTTCCTGCCTTTCCAGTTTAATTGTGAGCAGCATGTTGTAAGGCAATTGGGTGTACAAAAATGTGGTTCCACACAGCATGTTTGCAGTGTCTCCAAAGATGCCCTTAGTAACACCCTATGTTTTTTTTGCTGATTCACTACACATTCTCTGTGTTACCTGACTTTAGGGGCCAACTCACAAAATACTATATATATATATATATATATATATATATATATATATATATATATATATATACACATACACACATACAGATGCATACCTCCCAACTGGGGGTTTTAGGGTTATGTTTTATTACTTATTACAGTTTTGCTAATGAATGTAAATTGTCCTTTAAGCTGCAACACACAGTTTCCCCAAGACACCTGCTTATCTTAAGTAGTTACAATTGTATCTTTGCTTATCTTAAATTATTACAAATTACAAAAGCCTCTAATTTACCTAAAGTGATACTAACACTAAAAAATGAATTTTAACATGAGTGTACATTAAATGTTACCTATAGGTCATGTTGATCATTTTTTGCTGAGAGGTTTTTTTTTTGTATATCATTTTTAGTTGAAGTTCCTAAGCCTGACACTCTGACTTTGCCAACCTGGCTGTTAGTTACAGATTCTAATGCTAACGGACTCCTGCTGCACAAATATGGCAGCCCCCTCAAACAGTAACACGGGGGATCAGACAGGTAATGTAAAAGAATTGTGCACATACTTTATGGCAAAGTTAGAAGTAGCTTTCAATTCCAATATTATAACAGATGTAAAAAAGAGTTTAATTTCAGGTGTCAGTATCTCTTTAAAAATCAGAAAAATTGGCTTTTTGTTACATTTCAGTAACAATCCAGCCATCTAAGCTGTCAAAATCGGGACCATCCCGCAAAAGACAGAACTATTGAGAGAAATACACACAAATATATAAATGCTGTACAAGACTGATTACTAATTCACTCATATTTAGTAAATGGCAGCTCTGAAACGATGATTCAAGATGGGAGCGCCTGTGATATTTATAAAGGCCTGGAACATTGCTGCTATAGAGATGCTGAACATTTTTTCTGGTGCTGTAAGTTTAGTATATAAAATTGGGAATTTCTAGCCATGTTCATGTTTAGTGAGTTTTAGTAACGAAAATGAAATCGTAAAACTTTGTGACTTTTGGCGCATGTGCAGTAGAGCTGGACCGGCGAATGCTATTACTGCACATAGTAGCTGCCAAACGCTGATGGATCCAGGAAGAAGATAGTTACATGGAAGAAGATAGTTACATAGTTAAATTGGGTTAAAACAAGACAGAGTCCATCAAGTTCAACCCCTCCAAATTAAAAACCCAGCATACACACACACATCTCCACTCTTTCACACAAACCATATATGCCCATAGCTATACTAACTGTATAGTTTAGTATCAAAATAGCCTTGGATATTATGTCTGTCCAAAAAATCATCCAAGCCCCTCTTAAAAGCATCAACAGAATCAGCCATCACAACATCACCCGGCAGTGCATTCCACAACCTCACCGTCCTGACTGTGAAGAACCACCTATGCTGCTTCAAATGAAAGTCCTTTTCTTCTAGTCTGAAGGGGTGGCCTCTGGTGCGGTGATCCTCTTTATGGGTAAAAAGGTCCCCTGATATTTGTCTATAATGTCCTTGAATATATTTGTAAAGTGTAATCATGTCCCCTCACAAGTGCCTTTTTTCCAGAGAAAACAACCCCAACCTGGACAGTCTCCCCTCATAATTTAAGTCTTCCATCCCTCTAACCAGTTTAGTTGCACGTCTCTACACTCCCTCCAGCTCATTTACATCCCTCCTAAGGACTGGAGTCCAAAACTGCACTGCATACTCCAGATGAGGCCTTACTAGAGATCTATAAAGAGGTATAATTATGTTTTCATCCCTTGAGTTTATGCCCTTTTTTAAGCAAGACAGAACTTTATTTGCTTTAGTAGCTACAGAATGACTGCCCAGAATTAGACAACTTGTTATCTATAAAAACCCCAAGATCCTTCTCACTTAAGGAAACTCCCAACACACTGCCATTTAGTATATAACTTGCATCTATATTATTTTTGCCAAAGTGCATAACCTTGCATTTATCAACATTAAACCTCATTTTCCAGATTGCTGCCCAGTTTCCCAACTTAGACAAATCACTGCAAAGTGGCAGCATCCTGCATGGAACCTATAGCTCTGCACAATTTAGTATCATCTGCAAAAATAGAAACCGTACTTTCAATGCCCACATCCAGGTCATTAATAAACAAGTTGAAAAGCAAGGGACCCAGTACAGAGCCCTGCGGTACCCCACTAACAACACTGGCCCAATTAGAAAATGTTCCATTTACCACCACTCTTTGAAGTCTATCTTTTTGCCAGTTCTCTATCCAGGTACAAATACTATGTTCCAGGCCAGCATTCCTTAATTTAACCAGTAACCTTCTGTGTGGCATTGTATCGAATGCTTTAGCAAAGTCTAAGTAAATCACATCCACTGCCATCCTAGAATCAAGGTCCCTGCTTACCTTCTCATAAAAAGAAATTTAGTTAGTCTGGCAAGATCTATTATGCATAAAACCATGCTGGCACAAACTCATAGTATTGTTATTTGCTATGAAGTCCAGTATCCTATCCTTTATTAATCCTTCAAAAAGCTTTCCTACCACCGACATTAGACTAACTGGCGTATAGTTTTGAGGCTGAGAATGGGATCCCTTTTTGAATAGCGGCACCACATTAGCAATTCGCCAGTCTTTCGGCACCATGCCAGACCTCAATGAATCCTGAAAAATTAAGTATAGAGGTTTGGCAATCACAGAGCTAAGTTCGCTAAGTACCCTGGGGTGAATCCCATCTGGCCCTGGACCTTTGTTTATCTTAACATTTTCTAGTCTCTTTTGAATTTCCTCATGTGTGAACCATGCATCATTGGATGTATTAGGGGCTATTAACAAGGAAACCTTCATTAGCTGGTTCCTCATTTGTGTATACTGATGAAAAGTATTCATTCAGAATCTGAGCTTTTTGCTTGTTCTCATCAACCAGCTGACCCCCCTCTGATAATAAAGGTCCTACCCCTTCCTGTTTCATTTGGTGCCTGTGAACTCCATAGACAGGACCTGCTCTTGTTCACCTTTCAATTTTAATTAATTTTAATTAATTTTAGTATGACGTAGAGAGTGATATTCTGAGACAATTTGCAATTGGTTTTCATTTTATGTTATTTGTGGTTTTTGCGTTATTTAGCTTTTTCAATAGCTCTCTAGTTTGCAATTTCATCAGTCATGCATTGATATAAATCAGCGACTGATAATGATAATTTAGATAGAACTACTTTAGGGGTTTTATACATAGACATACATATACATAGAATTTAGAAATTTGTAGCTCACAACACAGCAAATGGCTGTTTGTACCCAGCTTAGTTGAAAGTATTAAATGGACACCTAAAATAAATGGTGAAAATGTATTCTGCCTATAATAACTATACATATACATATTTATTTCTTGCTATTATGTAGCATGGAATTGTTTTATTTTCACTGAACTCTCTCCCCCACTCCCCATATAAACAGGGTAATTTGTTCAGAGGGAGATAAAGGTGCTAGGGCCAGGCGTCCTAGGAGTGACGGAGGAGAGGGAGGGGTGAGCAACGGAGAGATCACTGACAGTGGGGAGAGTGATGGAGGAGTGGGTGACAACGGGAAAAAAGACTGAGGGGTGTAGGCAGAAGACAATTTTAGAGGTAGCTGCCCAGCTCTTCTGCCTACCCCTAGATACGGCCCTAAAAAGGTGCTCTGATTAAACAAACCCCACCTTCCCTAAGGTGCTTCCTTTCAAATAAAGAGCAGCTCATTATTAGGGATGCACCAAACCCCAGGTTCAGTTTGGTATTCTGCCTTTTTTAGTAGCATTTTAGCAGATTCAGACAAATTCAAGTTTCTGGCCCCAACGGGATCCAACACCATAAAATCATGTGACTTTTCAGCAAAAAAAAATAAAAATTTACCACACCCTGTGGCATGTAGTTCATTTTGCATATGCAAATTATGGTTCACGTTTGGTTCAGAATTCAGACAAATTTATCAGGAAAGATTAGGTATTCAGCAAATCCCAAAGTAGTTGAAATGACCCATTCCTCTAATTGTACAGAGGGGATATCTGTGGACTTATAATTTTTAGTAGCTTCTTGGCAAAACCAGAAACGGGTAGCAAATCTGGTTTAATTTCTTATTTAGTGCAAAATAGTAAAAACCACTAAACTGTTGTTATGGACAGAAAGAGTATTTTAAAGTAATGGATGCATGGGCTATGTTTACCCAAGTATAGTGTCCGATCTGATGTTTGCTTTCATTATTCGAACTCCAGCAGAACAGTAAGGACTAGCTGTTGACTGGTTGCTATATACATTTTGTCCATGTTACTACAAAGGACTTATAGTTTTCATAGGTGTGACCACTAAAGCTGGACAAACACATACCAATAATATTTCATAAAATCTGTGGTACATGTACTTCAACAAACCAGTCACGACCAATAACTATGGTCTATGGATAGTAGTTCACCTGGAAATCAGACAAATCATATCTGACAATTCACTAGATATGCTAACATATGGTGCATTGGCAGATGAGGTAATGAATAAGAGTCACAGCTTCTTTCCTTTGCATCCTGTTCTAATTGTAAGGTTATTTTCCAAGTGACTGGAAAAATACCTACAAGGATTAGCCAGTGTACGGCCAACTTTAGGGTACTGCAGCAGCGTAAATTCGTAGACCGCATTATATCTGTGCTACCACAGGCAACAAAGCCCCCAAAAATGACTTTCTCTAGCCTAACCTTCACTACCAGGGATCCAGCATAATTGTGGAAAATTTGACAGAAGGTAATCCAAATGTTAGGTATGGGGAAGCCATTTTTGGGAGATTTGTCTCCCACGGTAGAGCAGGGGCAACAAATCTCATCTGCCAGTACCCTATCTTTTAACTGTCTTGCCCCATGTATAATGTTACATTTGCTTTTCTGTTACACAATAAGCTCCAGAAACCTGGCAAAGACAATGGAAAATTATAAACAAGAACATTTGCCATTCTCAGTCTTATTTTTGTCCCTGCCACTATTTTTTTTGTATACCTTTTTATTAGAGTTTTCATTCTGGTTACAGATACTGTAAAATACACTCTTTCTGCGTTTCATATGTTACATAAATCAAGTACAATAATTAACATAAAATAAAAAAATAGCTATGTTGCCAAACAAGCGGATCTCTCCCCATTATGCCAACCTTGAGGTGGGTGATATCAGGCTGATCCAATCGTGGGCCCTAGGGTCAAATGATTGGATTACAATACAGGAAATGTGGGCGGGCAGATCACGGGACCACATCAGTGAACAGATGCTGCTGTGATCCGACAGGATTTTTAGTCCCTGATAAAGGGGAGGTCAATTTTTCATTCAGCATAATAGCCGGTATACTTACTTTTAATTTTGGTATTTAAAGTTGTGGAGTCCCGGCCACTATTTATTATTCATATTCTGAAAAATTAATTTTCTTGTATCTTCTGCGTATCCCCAGTGTTTCTGAACCAATGTGGGTGTGGCTGGGCGGCATGCCGCCCCCTAAAATCCTGCCACCTTAGGCCCGGGCCTAAGTGGCCTTTCCACAAATCTGGGCCTGACTAAACCCCAGTTTTAGTTTTGTGTTGAATTTGAACTATGTAGTCTCAGTCTTTACTGCAACCTAGGAATGCCAGATGCACATATATTACAGCAGAAACATGCTTTTGTGGGGCCCATTACTTTTGCTATATATATAGATAGATATATATAGATATATATAGATAGGCCAGATATGGGATGACTTTGACGTAGTTGGCCAGCTTAAATATATTGCAATATATGGACAAACAATCCCTGTTGTTTAAAGGGTAAGGCATTTTTAGTAGCTGTATGCACAAAATGTCTCAATGTCTTAAAAAAAATTGATAATGGGTTGAGTGCAGAGGACCTTTTGTATTTGTCTATATATATTCCAGGGAAGCACACTGTCCGTAGTGAAAGTCTTTATTGTACACTTTGGCTGTTGGGGGTGGGTAGTGTGTCAATAAATAATACAAGATGATTGACTGCCAATTAGGTCAAGAAGTAATTATATGTAAAACCAATCCTGCTTGTACTTTATTAGTCAATTAAATGAAAAAAAGACAATTTTTTAAGCACAGTATACCGAAGTATTCCCTTTTTAACACCCAGAATGCAAATGTTCACATCAGTTCTGGATGAGTAGGCTTCCTATCATAAAACATTTACATTATTAACATAATTATCAGAGTCTTATTTCTAAAGTGGCATCTGCAGATGGTGTCATTTTAATACACATGGAGGTTTGTAAAAGTTTACACAGTCAGCTTTCTGACAGATAATTTAATGTGCCTAGTTCCGAAGTTATCTTGGCACCAGCTCTTAGGAGATCATGTTACCAGAGCTCTGAATCCTTTCTTCCCCTGTGCTTTTCAAACTTTGGAAATTGTACTGTTATAATTTAACCCTATATGTTAATAAATGATGCCCTTTCATTATACCTTGTATTGAAATTTTGTGGTTGTTAGGAGTCATATATTTAAGTGATATAGTCAATTTGAATCAAATAGTTAACTTTTAGTATAATGCAGAGAGTGATATTCTGAGACAATTTGCAATTGGTTTTAGTTTTTTATTGTTTGTGGTTTTATAGTTATTTAGCTTTTTATTCAGCAGCTCTCTATTTTGCAGTGTCAGCAATTTGGTTTCTAGGGTGCAAATTACCCTAGCAACCCTGCATTGATTTGAATAAGAGACTGGAATATGAATAGGAGAGGGACTGAATAGAATGATTAGTAATAAAAAGTGGCAATAACAATACATTTGTAGCCTTACAGAGCATTTGCTTTTAGATGGTGTCAGTGACCCCCATTTGAAAGCTGCAAAGAAACAGTAGAAAATTGCAAATCATTAAAAAACTATGAAAAATAAATAATGAAGACCAATTGAAAAGTTTCTTAGAATTGGCCCTTCTACAATATACTAAAAGTTAACTTGAAGGTGAACCACCCTTTTAACAAACTATTTTGTTCTATTTCTGTATAGAGAAGATTATTTCCATGTAGTCATGAGACTGTATGACATCCCTGATGTGCCACAGCCACACCCATTGTAAGGGCCCGAAGGCTCAGTGTTAGTTTGGACCAAGAGGGAAGCAGTTCTTGCAACCAGAGTTCAAAGTACAAGAGGGTTAGGCAAAAGAGAGGGGTCAAAGTCCAGGGAAAGGGTCAATCCAGGCAGAATAGGGTCAGAAGGATATAACAGGCAGAAGTCGGTACACGGGAATCAATAACAATAGAATCAAACCCAGGAAAGCCCAAGCAAAACCTATAATTGGGCAAGGCTTATAGTCCATAAAGAACAAGTAAACCTTTTTTTTTTCTATCTGTAAATTTGCTCTAAACAGCCCCCCAGATTAAAGTACCTTAGTCCCTGCTGCAAGTCTGCTCTGGTTTCTGTGTTATCAGCAGCTTGTTTCCCCTTCTTCCTGGTGCAGAGTGAAGCCCCGCCCCTTAGCTTACTGAGCTGACCTTATCTCTTGGACTAGTCCTGGAGATCATTTGCATACTATGACATAGCAGAGAGCAGTGTGTGCAGCACCTTTTGCTTGGGGAAACTAGCTTACTAATGAAACACTGGCTCCCTCTTCCTCTCTATTGTGGAACAGCAGCAAATGGACTGCTCAGTAAACTAAGGGGCTGGGCTTCACTCTGCACCAGGAAGAAGGGGAAACAAGCTGCTGATAACACAGAAACCAGAGCAGACTTGCAGCAGGGACTAAGGTACTTTAATCTGGGGGGCTGTTTAGAGCAAATTTACAGAAAGAAAAAGAAAAACATTTACTTTTCCTATAAGCTCCTTAAATAGTCTTCCATTGGCGCCAAAATGGACGCAGTGAGGTCATGACGCTGGCGTTCCGTCATTGACGCCCATTCTGACGCCAGCGACTTTTCCGACGCTGGCGTCCAATCGGCGGACAAGAAGGTGCTGACGTTACAGCGCTGCGCCCAGGAAGAAACACGTGGGAGGACTGGGCGCCGCCATCTTGGACAGAAGAACGAAAAGAATGGTGGGACGGGTAAGTAGTTTCCCTTACAGGGGGGCCACAGGACCACCACGACTTGGGCAAGACGGAAACTGTGTATGGAACCTTTGGATGAGAATAGGAGCATGAACATCAGACTTCCTCACCCAGGAGCATTCCTCAGGACTGAAACCCTTCAATTTAACCAGGTACTGTAAGACACCTCTGGAAACTCAGGAATTGAGAATCCTCTTCACCTCAAACTCCTGGTGACCATCAACAAGAACAGGAGTGGGAACAGAAGAATAATTCAAAGAATGGCTTGAGAAGGGACACATGAAAGACATTTGGAACCCGCATCTCAGGAGGAAGTTGCAAACGCACTGACATTGGATTGATGATCTCCAAAATAGGAAATGGGCCAATAAACTTGGGACCCAGTTTAGGAGTTGGAACTTTAAGGCGAATATTCCTAGTGGACTGCCAAACTTTATCACCAAGAGAAAATCGAGGAGAAGAAATTCTTCTTTTATCCGCAAATAAGAGAACTTTTTTGAAGGTTGGCTTCCGTAGCGTGCCAGATAGCGGACATGTGAGCAGCTTGGTCATTAGTGGCAGGAACATTTGTTAGAAGAAGGTCTTGAGGAAACGCCAGAGGATTCAGACCATAAACACAGAAGAAGGGAGATCGCTCAGACGAGGTATGGAAGGCATTGTTGTGGGCAAATTCTGCCCAAGGAAGAAGGTCTGCCCAGTCGTCTTGACACAAGGACACATGACAATGGAGGAATTGTTCAAGGGCTTTATTGACTCTCTCAGGGGCACCATTGTACTGGGGAGGGGATGATAAACGGAAGAAAGATGATAACAATCTCCAAAACTTAGAGACAAATTGAGAGCCTCTATCGGACACGATTTCAGCCGTGAATCCATGAAGATGAAAGATGTGTTGAATAAACAATTTAGACAGTTCTATGGCTGAAGGTAGTTTGCATCGAGGTTGGAAGTGGGCCATCTTAGCAAATCTAAATCTATCGATCACCACCCAAATAACAGAGTGTCCAAGGGAAACAGGAAGATCTACAATGTAATCCATTGCCAAATGAGTCCATGGACAAGAGGGTATGAGTAAAGGTAAGAGCAAACCCTTGGGAGGTGGCACAGGAAGACACAAAATCCTTAACATCTTTTCAGAGAGAAGGCCACCAGACGAGACGAGGTAATAATTCAGTATTCTTTTTAAATCCAGGATGGCCAGCTTGCTTGGAATTATGGGACTGAGTCAGAATGGTGTGACAAAGTTCTGGGGGTACAAATGCAACTCCAAGGGGGGTATCGGATGTTGCAGAAGATTGTGCTTTTAATAACTGAGAGGCCATGGAAGGAAATACAGCAGCCGCAATCTTAGTAGAGGGATTAATTGGTTCTGGATCCTCAGAGCTGGGATTTCAGGTACAGAGCTTCTGGAGAGTGCATCTGCTTTCTTGTTTCTGGAACGGGGACGAAAGGAAATGACAAAATTGATTCGGGAGTGCCCAACGAGCCTGTCTGGGATTTAGGCGCTTGAGTGTTTGCATGTATTCAAGATTCTTGTGATCAGTGAATATAGACACAGGAACAGTAGAACCTTCCAATAAATGTCTCCACTCTTCAAGAGCCAGATTAAGGTTTCCCATATCATAATTCTGTTCTGGAGGTGAGAATTTTTTGGAAAAGAAAGCACAAGGATGTAGTTTTCCATCAATTGGAAGTCTTTGAGACAACAAAGCACCAGCTCCAATATCTGAAGCATCAACTTCAATAATAAATGGCAGAAGAGGATCAGGGTGTCTGAGGATAGGAGCAGAAGAAAAGTACTATTTCAAAGTATTGAAAGCTTCCAAGGCATGTGGAGACCAATATTGAGGTTTACCCCCTTTTCGAATAAGGGCGAGGATCGGAGCAATTTTAGATGAAATGCCTTTAATAAATTGTCTGTAATAATTGGTAAAACCAATAATATTTGAATATCTTTAGTGCTGGTGGGAAGAGGCCACTCTAGAATAGCAGAGACTTTTGCAGGATTCAACTCGAAAACTTTCTGGGAGATGATATACCCCAGAAAGGGAATTGTAAGGGTTTCGAAAGTACATTTTTCAAGTTTGGCGAAGAGTGTGATTTTCCTTAAGCAAGAGAGAACCTCCCGTACTTGAAGCCGATGTTCAGCTAGGTTCTTGGAAAAGATCAAAATATCGTCCAAATAGACCACAACACTAAGCCCAAGCAAGTCACAAGAAAAAAAAAAATTCTTGGACACAGTCCAAAGGGCATCACAAGGTACTCGTAGTGTCCATCACGAGTGTTGAACGCGGTTTTCCATTCATCACCCTCTCTGATCCAGATTAGATTGTATGCCCCTCTAAGGTCCAACTTGTGAATATACTGGTACTCTTCAGTTGGTCAAATAACTCAGAAATGAGGGGGGAGAGGATAACGTTTTTTTACAGTAATTTTGTTTAAACCTCGATAGTCGATGCAATGTCATAAACTGTCATCTTTTTTCTCAACAAAGAAGAATCCTGCTCCTGCAGGTGAAGAAGATGGGTGGATGAATCCTCTTTGGAGATTCTCTTTGATGTATTCCTTCATCACTTTGGTTTCAGTTGGCCTGAGTTGATACATACGTCCTCGAGGGGGCATGGTGCCAGGAAGAAGTTCAACTGAGCAGTCATAGGGACGGCCTCTGTGTGAGTTGATGCCATCATACATTTCTGATACACCCTCATTGTTGAACATCTTACGGCAGTTGGGCCCTCTACCTGATGATATTGTTTTCGCCACATTGGATGTATGTAGCCTATATACGATTATCCCCACTGAAGAGGGAATAGCAGCCTGTAGGGCCAATCTGGGCATACATCACAAGGGAAACCCACCTGTTGAATTTCTATGCACCCTATTAGTTCCTGACTTGCAACTATTTTCAATTCGAACAGACATATTTTTTGCAGAAAACGGGCACGGCAATGGGCTCCAACGTGGCCCCCTCTTATGCCAATATCTACATGGATCATTTTGAAAAAACATATATTTACCCATATTATGGGGAAAAACTTATATTGTATTGTAGATATATCGATAATATATTCATGATATGGCGAGGGGACACAGTTGGAGTACAGACATTCGCAGCTGAGTTGAATGCATTGCCTACCCCTGTGAAATTTACATTGACTCAGGATACTGATAAGATTGACTTTTTGGATATTAGGATCTTTCGCACTGAGCAGGGAGTTGGCACTACACTCTATCATAAAAATACTGACCGTATTACAATCCTGCATGCTTACAGTTATCACCCACACTCCATCTTGAAATTGGTACCATTTACACAATTTTTGAGAGTATTTAGGATTAACTCTAGTCCAGCCATAGCAAT
>CM044437.1:83596555-83608765 GCA_024363595.1 Xenopus borealis
TTTATGATGATATCACTACATGCAACCCAACTCAGGGGTGAGTTCCTTTGTCTCATGCATTTCAATACAAAGCTTTCCTAAAAATAAAGATTGAGCTCCTTTACTCTGGAGGGAGGGAAGTATGTAAAATGAGCCAGTACACAATCTTGCATGGAGACATTGGAACACACACACACTTTACATAATGTCTAGTGGTCTTTCAAAATGTGCACATTTCTTATTCTCTAAATCCATAAGATAAGAATATGTGCAGAACTGCTTTAGGTGCATTCTCCAGTCATAAATAATTAAAAGAATGTATTAATTTACGTTCATTGACTGTTTACAGGCTGAAACTAAATAACACACTGTATGTTTTGAATATTATATGGAAGAAGGAAAGTTCATCTTCCGTCCATGTTGTTTTGTTTTGTACAAGACACTATCAAGGTTATCACTGATTGAGCAAAAAACATGTTTAAAGAATAATGCTTCATTATACCAAAGAGTGCCACATTGTACTTTTTTTTGTACTATGTTTTGTGTAAAGTGGCTTTGAAAAACATCAGATTTTGATTACAGTTAAGACACTGTGTAATATATTCCTACAGCTATAAACAGCAACAATGGCAGTCAGCAGCACATAAGTGATTTGCACAATATAATTTCAGTTAAATAGGGCTAAATCATTATCCTAACAACTACAGAACTAAACTCGGTAATGATTTTACAAACACCATTTATATTGTGCTGTCATCTCAACATACAGTATCCTTGTCTGCTCCTTGCATGAAAAATGTGATGCCTATATAACATACATAATTACATTTGATTAATATAATTATTGTATGGAATTCTAATCTTCTTGTAGTCCATAGTAAAATTAGATTCTTCGAGAAAGTTACAATGAACTTATATAACAGCGTGTATACATTTTTATTTTTCATTAAAACTATAGACTGCCCACTGAGTTTATAATTCCATGCTTTCCTAGTTTCTAATATTTCCTTACGTTAAAATAATGCAATTAATGGAATTGCACACAAAGCCTTCTATTGGACAAATTTACTATAAGCAAGATAAACATCTGTATAATTTGTTATATTTATGCCTACAATGCAGCATTTCCCCCCAAAACTGAAGTTTTAGTGTGAACAAATCAGCATGTGTGCATTTTCCTTCATACTTTATTTGCTATTTAGTGCTACACACTTGAAGTAGAATGCTGGCAAAGGAAATATAGGTATTAGATCTGTTATCAGGAAACCCATTATCAAGAAAACGGCCATCTCCCATAGACTCCATTTTAATTAATTAATTCACATTTTTCAAAATTGTTTAAAATGTTTTATATTGTGTACTCAGAATTTTTGTTGTAGTTATTTTTGTTTGTCTCACATAGACCAAGCCACAAATTTATTTGATCATGTCACAGAGTGCAAAGTTTGCCCAGGTGCCGTTACCCATAGCAACCAATAAGCTTTTACACAGGTGGCCAGTAAATGTTACATGCTGATGGTTGCTATAGGTTCATTCAGTTGTAGGGGAAGTTGTGTTGCTTTTGAGGAAAACACTTGGTGGTCAAGTAGTAACTCTGGACACCCATTGTTGACTAAATTAAAGAGTTATTGTCATGGGAAAAATGTTTTTTTCAAAATGCATCAGTTAATATTGCTGCTCCAGCAGAATTCTGCATTGAAATCCATTTCTCAAAAGAGCAAACAGATGTTTTTTATATTTCATTTTGAAATCTGACATGGGGCTAGACATACTGTAAATTTCCCAGCTGCCCCAAGTCATGTGACTTGTGCTCTGATAAACTTAAATCACTCTTTACTGCTGTACTGCAAGTTGGAGTGATATCACCCCCTCCCTTTCCCCTCCAGCAGCCTAACAACAGAACAATGAGAAGGTAACCAGATAACAGCTCCCTAACACAAGATAACAGCTGCCTGGTAGATCTAAGAACAGCACTCAACAGTAAATTCTCATTTCCCACGGTGTTCTATTCAGTTACATTGAGAAGGAAAAACAACAGCCTGCCAGAAAGCAGTTCCCTTCTTAAGTGCTGGCACAAGTCACATGACCAGGGGCAGCTGGGAAATTGACAAAATGGCTAGCACCTTGTCAGATTTCAAAACTGAATTAAAAAAAATCTGTTAGCTCTTTTGAGAAATGCTGATTTGCATAGTAAAAATGTGTTAGCTTTGGGTCTTTATACCTATGTGAGACAATGCGCCAATAGCAGCCAATGCAAGAGAGACATTCACCAACTGTAGTTTCC
Organism: Xenopus borealis; assembly: GCA_024363595.1. NCBI lineage: Eukaryota > Metazoa > Chordata > Amphibia > Anura > Pipidae > Xenopus > Xenopus borealis. The sequence continues at coordinate 83,598,819 of CM044437.1, forward strand.
TTAGGAGAAATTAACCAATGGCCTTTGAATTTATGTGACTGCTTACAAGTGCACTAGCAACCAATGTATTACAAGGGTTGGGCAGTATCAATGTCCACTAGTTTGCTCTTTGCCCAGGGCCCACCAAGGCCTTAAAACGGCCCTGACGCTGCACAATATGGCAGATAAGGCCGCAGACCAGGCCCAGCAACGGCAGCACAAATAAAAGAAATGTTACAGGACATGAAGCAGGCATTGCGGAATGACTTCAAACACCTTACCGATGAACTTAAAAAGGACATCAAAGATTTGGGAGACCGCACGGCACATCTAGAGGACAAAATGGGTGAGTTCACTGAAGCCCACAACGAGCTGACTGATGCCCAAAACAAATCCCAGACAGAAATACAACGCCTTTCAGATAAAGTAACAGACTTAGAGGATAGGTCCCGAAGGAATAATCTGAGGTTCAGAGCCATCCCAGAGGCCATACTCCCAAGGGATCTGGAACAATACATCACTTACCTGCTTAAAATAGTGCTACCTGACCTACACGCTCTGGAGATAGCAATAGACTGCATACACAGGGTCCCTAAACCCAGAGCAGCTCTAGACAACGCTCCCAGAGACGTGTTAGCACGGTTTGTGTTTTACCAAACGAGAGATAAATTGCTCTCTCTAGCCTGGAAAAAGGACAATTGGCCACAACAATACCAACACCTGGAAATATATATGGACCTATCCCCTGCAACGCTGCTGAAACGTAAAGCCTTTGCTGAAATAACCAAAATACTCCGACTGGAACACCGACCAATTTATCCACAGTGAGCGAGGCCAAAAGGGCGCTAGCAAGATGGGCCCTTCCCACGACTGCTACCACCGAGACGTCTAGAAGTCCACCACACAATCCACAACCACCAAGGAAGCTGCAAAATGAATGGCAAACAGTGACACGCTCTCCTTAACCCAAATAGCTCTCTCCCAAGTAGATTCTAGATCTGCAAGCTCTTTCTACTCCTTTTGAAACTAAACTTCAATATCTCTCTCCTACCCCACGGACTCCATAACAAGAACTGAGGAGTCGCTCAGTGGTTTCCACTTGACAACCATATTCGCCAAAATTGGCGCAAAATGCACCGTATAGGTTGTATATTTCTCTTGTGTTTACTTTTACAATTATTGATTGTTATTTGTTCTACGTTTCTTGGTACATGGTTATATCGGGCTTCACCCTATTATATACGCTTTCTATTCTGTAATGAAAGGTTAAATGTTGGGAACAGCATGCTCTCCCTTAAGAGGAAACATGGTACACTTTTATTCCATTAACTGCAGAGGGTTAAACTCCCCTAACAAGCGCAATCAAATTCTTAATGATGCATACAAGTATAGAACAGACATTTTGTTCCGTAAAACATCCCCTCCCAAATTCTATAATAAACGCTTCCCACATAATTATCATGCCATGCTAATAAAAAATCGAAAGGTTTCTCAATTTTAGTTTCCTCCAACGTGCCATTCCAACTGAAGGGTTTGCATGCTGATCCGGCGGGTAGATACCTGATACTAGTGTGCGAACTGGGAAACGCTACATATTCACTGATTAATATTTACGCCCCAAATGAGAATCAAAAGGCCTTCCTCAAAACCGTGTTTACAAAACTTCTCCAATACAAAGTTGGGAACTGTGTTATTGCGGGAGATTTTAACATGGTCTCTGACCCTAGCGTTGATGTTTTGAAGAGGGGGGGTCATCTCACAAACACAAAAGATTCAAGCAAACACCTTTAGTAATCTCCTACATACCCAAGGGCTGTTAGATGTATGGAGAGCCAACAATCCATTAGCCAGGTGCTACACTTATTTTTCCCCTCGCTTTCAGACACATACCAGGATCAATGCATTCCTGACAGACCCCCAAACGACCACACAAACTACGCGAACCTGGATTGGGCTAATGTTTACATGAATCACATAGTTTATATACATACCACCACAAAAAAACAAATGGATGCTAGAGATAATGGAAAGCGGATATTCCTGCCTGCAAGTGAGAATTACCCCGACATTTCGGCTCCAAGGCCTTTCTCAAGGGGAATTGGAGCCGAAACGTCGGGGTAATTCTCACTTGCAGGCAGGAATATCCGCTTTCCATTATCTCTAGCATCCATTTGTCTTTTTGTGGTGGTATGTATATAAACTATGCGATTCATGTAAACATGATGTAATATTTTAAATGTACTTCCTAAACAGTGTGATCAAGTAAAAAACTTTTTTGAACAAATACCACCTTGTTTAGTACTTTTTTGAGTGCAAACCCGTATGATATAAATTATAGTCTGTACCTTTGCCCCAGTGGAGGCAAAATATTCTTTGGGTTATTTGCACCAAAATGAATTTCATTGAATGTGGAAAATATATGTGAATATTAGAGTGCCATCCAATTTTTCAAATTATATTGGGCTAAGGACATGGTCAGATCATGCCCCTATAGGAATAGAGATCCCTAACGCCACGTCTCCGAGAGATAAACTACCTTGTAGATTGAATGATAGTTTGTTGCTTAAAGGAATTGTTCAGTATAAAAGTAAAAACTGGGTAAATAGATAGGCTGTGCAAAATAAAACATGTTTTCAATATAGTTAGTTAGGCAAAAATGTAATGTATAACAGCTGCAGTGACTGCAAGTCTAACCTAATAGAACAGAACACTACTTCTTGCTTTTCAGCTCTCTTTTGTTTACACTGACTGGTTACCCTGGTTACCAGGCAGTAACCAATCAATGACTTGAGGGAGGGCCACATGGGTCATAACTGTTGCTTTTGAATCTGAGCTGAATGCTGAGGCTCAATTGCAAACTCACTGAATAGTTATGTCCCATGTGGCCCCCCCTCAAGTCGCTGACTTACTCAGATTTAGAGAGCTGAAAAGCAGGATGTTGTGTTCCACTCACTCCAGTTTTTATACATTACATTTTTGGCTAACTAACTATATTAGAAACATTTTTTATTTTGCACAGTCTATCTATTTACCCAGTTTTTATTTTTACCCTGAACTGTTCCTTTAAGGAAGAATATAAACTACATATAGAGCAGTGTATCACGCAGTACTTCACCCTTAACACTGGGGGCAAAGTAAATGCTCAGATAGTCTGGCTTGCACACAAGGCAGTGATTCGGGGGGAACTTATATCCTTGGCAAAGAATTCTAAACGGAGAAGAGAAGAGTCTTAACTCCAACTAGAAACAAAATTAAGAGAGCTAGAAAAACAGGCATTTCAACATAATACTTCACCCTCCCAGACAGAAATTAAAGCCCTAAGAAACAAACTAAATGAAATTATTGCAGCTAAAACAGCCTACAGACTGAAACTGCTTGAAAAACTATACTATACTAAAGGTAATAAAGCGGATAAGCTGCTAGCAAACCAACTCAAAAGGCAACAAGCTCAAGCCAGAATTAGCCACCTCACCTCAGGGCACAGGAAAATAACAGATCCTAAGGCAATAGCAGAAGAATTTTCTAAATATTATGCTTCTCTGTATAATTTAAATTTGGATAGTACTCTAACGCAAACCAACTCTTGATAATATTAAGATGTTTTTTAGTACTCTAAACCTTCGCAATCCATCTCAACAACAACTCGAAATATTAAAGGGGTTGTTCACCTTTGAGATAACTTTTAGTATGATGTAGAGAGCGACATTCTGAGATAATTTGCAATTGGTTTTAATTTTTTATTATTTACGGTTTTTGAGTTATTTTGCTTTTTATTCAGCAGCTCTTCAATTTGCATTTTAAGCAGTCTTGTAACTAGGCCCCAAATTACCCTAGCAACCCTGCACTGATTTGAATAAGAGACTGGAATGTGAATAGGAGAGGCCTGAATAGAAGGATCAGCAATAAAAAGTAGCAATAACAATACATTTGTAGCCTTACAGAGCATTTGTTTTTTTAGAAGGGGACGGCGACGCCCATTTGAAAGTTGCAAAGAATCAGACGAAAAGACAAATAACTATAAAACTATAATAAATAAATAATAAAAACCAATTGAAAAGTTGCTTTGAATTGGCCATTCTATAACATAATAAAAGTTACCGTAAAGGTGAACCACCCCTTTAATTCACCAATTTCAGGGGAGGAGGTTATGAAGGTCATAAACCATCTAAAACCTAACAAATCACCGGGCCCAGATGGGTTTTCTAACTCGTACTATAAAGTATTCGCAAGGATACTAGCACCCCATCTTCTTAAGGTATTCCAAAATATAGTAGACACTGGTGCTGTCCAACAGGAATATCTTCAAGCTCATGTAGTAACCATTCCTAAACCTGGAAAGCCTCAAGATGTATGCCAAAACTACTGCCCAATAGCTTTATTGAACACGGACCTCAAAATTTATACCAAACTTCTGGCACAGAGACTTCATCAAATCCTTCCCTCTTTAATAGATCCTAACCAGGTTGGATTCATCCTCCATAGACAAGGCACTGACAATACACGAAGGATCCATAACATAACACATATACTGAAAACACAACTATGGGGATAGATGTAAACACTGCTCAGCATAAAATAGGTCTGTTTGCAGACAATATAATATTGACCCTAAGGAATGCATCCATCTCTCTACCCAATCTTTTTAAGGAAATAGATAGCTTTCAAGCTGTCTCGTAGTTTAAAATAAATCATTCCAAAACACAAGCTCTTCCAGTTTTTATCCCGCAACATGTCCTACAAGGGTATAAACTAGTATATGACTTTGACTGGAGGGATTCATACATAACCTATTTAGGCCTAAAAATCCCCAAGAACCCAGCCAACATCTACAAACTTAACTACCAACTTCTGCTCTGCCACCACATTTTTGCACAATAATGCAACATAATATTAATAGGTTCATTTGGGCGTATGAACCCCCTAGAATAGCTTTCAATTGCTCCCAGTTCCCTAGGAAATCCGGTGGATTGGGACTTCCTAATATTATATTGTACTATTATGCAACAATTCTGGAAACGGTGGTCCGCCTACATTTCCCGGCTAATACGAGAAACTGGGTTGATCTGGAAACGGGTTTAGCCAGAGATAAGAACTTGATACAGTTATTTTCGCTTCCCAAAAGTAGCAGACCCAGGAACCCTCTGCTGTTACCAACAACTCAACTCTCACTTTATTACTGGGACATTCTAGCTAAAAGACTCAATGTCAGAGTTTTCCCGTCAAGGTTAACCCCACTAACTGCATTGAAATATTTAATCCCGAACATTAACCTCCAGGAGTGGGAGAATAGAGGGATCTGGAATATTGGCCAAACTCCCTCAAAAGGTTTGAAGACCTAGTTGAAAGATTTGATCTACCATGGTCTCAACACTATACCTATCTTCAAATGGTACATCTTTTGAGATCTGAAACCGCAAATGCACCTAATACCCCGTACAATACAGACATGGAATGACTGTGTGGTAAAGCATGGAACTGCAAAGCTATCATATCGGAATGTTACAAACAGAAACTGCAAACTCCGGAGGATTTTAAATTCCCATACATGCAAAAATGGGAGACTGACCTCCAACTTTAATTTTCCCTTGACCAATGGCAACAAAGTCTTTCAGCGTCTAAAGGCGCCATTGCCTGCACTAACCACCTAGAGACACATACCAAAATCACGCATCGGTGGTACCTCACTCCAAAACGTTCAACCTGATTCAACAGCGTCTAGGTTATACCTTCCCAACCCAGCCCCAAATAGCTCTTCTTCAAATCTTTCCGGAACGTATAGAGGGACATAACAAAAAGTTATTATTCCATGTGTTCAATACAGCTGCCACACTGATAGCACAAACCTGGAAACAGCCTGTAACACCAAACATACAGCATCTCATCTTACAACTAAAGGTTAGAGAGAGTATGGAGAGAATGGCGGCATATACACCTGAAACCAGCCTCAAATGCGCACAAATATGGGATCCTTGGCATCCTACCCAGGACATACAGGAGTGATAATCCTCCGAAGACCAGACAGTGTTTTATTAGTCTTAAAATAAGATTACTATCCCTTTTAGGGGATTATTACCTGTTATAAAACCATGTACCAAATCTATGTTCTTAGTACGATCCATGTACAAATTATTTGTATTTCTCTACTTTTTTATTTACAATCTTTCTCCTTTTATCTTTGTATATGAGTATAATGTTCAAGATGTAACTTTTTCTCACGGTGTTAATCGTGCTTATTCAATGATTTACATTACTCTTATGTGTCACTGAGCACTTAGAGCTTCGCTTTGTTTGTATCCTTACTATATCTAAGCACAATAAACCTGCAAATTGAAAAAAAAAAATATAGAATGGGATGAAAAAAAAAGTCCTCTGAAATGGGTATCTGTGTGGAGAATTGCATAGTCTTGTTTCCAGCCAGTTTATTACTTCCTCAGAAAAACTGAACTTTGCCTTTGTCTGTGACCCAAAGTCACGCCGGAAACATCATGGCATACGGGTGCTTTTTCTGTCATAGTAGATTTTTGGCTTCTGTAAATTTTGCTCTCTGCTTCCTCACTTCCGTGGAAAAGTCAGGGTAAATCGAAATTCTATGATTCTCGTATTGGAGATCTCCTGCTTTCCAGGCTGCTGTTAGTGCTGCATCCCTATCTCTGTAATTCAGTAGCCTTGCTATGAGAGGGCGCGGAGGCCTTCCAGGAATTCTATGTGCTCTCTCCACAGTAAAAGCACTAGAGAAGGTTGCTTGACCAAAGGTACTTGTGAGCCAGTGCTCAACAAACTTTTCTGTCTCAGCCCCCTCAGCTCTTTCCGGCATTCCAAGGACCCGTATATTGTTCTTTCACAGTCTATTTTCAAGATCATCTGCCTTACTCTCTAGGATGGCAAGCTGCTTTTCAGCATTTGTCATGCGCCCTGCCATTGGGGCAGTAGAGTCTTCCAGTTCGCTTATTCTCCTTTCTGCTTACCCTGTCCTCTCCCTTCATTTCTGCATGTCATGTTTCAGGATCGCAAAGTCTGTTTTAAGTTCATCAATTTTTCCCATAAGCATGGTATGATTTGTGGTGATGGCACTGAGGACATCAGTGATTGTAGGCTCCATAGGCCCTGGTGCACCTTCATTGTTATTTACCAGCGTGGGGGAAGGGGCCCCACCCGGCTCATTATCTGACTGGCTTGCTTCCTTTTTTGGGGCACTGAGCGTACCTTTATTGTTGCACTGTTGCTGGGGGCTCCCTGGCAAACCGGGCAAGTCTGCTTTATGCTGTGTCTCCCGCTCCTGTGTCTGTCTCCGACGTCGCTCAGGAGGTTCCCGCCTCGGCGCCATTTTGATTCGGCATGGTGCGCTGATATTTTGTGTTTGCTTGGACTGTGCTTCTGTTCCAGCTGTTCCGCACCATCGGTGCTATGTGCGGGTATCTTTGTGCATTTCCCACTCGATAGGGAACCTTTTGTGCGGGTCTGCGGCAGGATAAATTCAGTTTAATTTCACCCCAGGACGGAGCTCACTCTGAACACGTCCTATCTGCTCCCCATGCAGGCCACGCCCCCCATTTTTTAGCCTACTTCTAGCTTTCTTTTAAGTGGCAGAACATCTATGTTTGATAGATGTAATTTGGCCAATATTTGCTGATATTCTTGAAAACTGTATTAGTGCATGTGTAAGATAATGATCTTGCTGCCTATTTATTATACTAGGTCAGAAAGCGTACAGAATGGGTATAGCAATCCTTTAAATAGGCTAGCTGTTATAAAAGCCGTTTTTGGCCTCAGTGTTTACTAAATATTAGCATTTAATTTGTTTTTTGAGAAAAGAACTTCAGTTTCACATAGAGCATCTCATCTAACCTGTCACTCTTAAAGGAAAAATATAAATTGATGTTTTCTGTATAGCATGTAAAATCAAATCTAGGAGGAAGCTTCATAGCATCTCTCTAATCTGACACAGAATTAAGAAATACAAATGTTTAAAACTGCTTTCTTCCCAGATTCAATATCCCTCTGCCATGTACTAGCTTGGAATTAATCATGGAATCCTAAATCTAATTGGTAGTTGGGATTCCATATCGCCTGCTTATTGTGTGCCCCATGCTATTACATTTATTAGATATTATTGCATTATATCATATTATGGGGAAAGGTCTTGAAAAATTCCATAATGGCTCATTTTTCATGTTGTACTGTGTATCTACAAGCATTTTAATACAGATATCCTGTTTTCACCTTGTTATAGTGCAAACACCCTGTACTACGCATTTTCCTAGTGATGGACCTAATTTTTCTACATCATTTATGAAAATAATTGTCATGAAGACATAACCAAGACCAAGAATATGTTGGTGCATAGCATATAAAATAATTTTAAACTCATATTTTAGAAATTCCAAATGAGTAGAACACATTCATATATGTGTGTATATATATATATATATATATATAAGAGCTTTCAAATAAATAATTTAAAGAATTATTAAACTGTTAGGGATGGTGATCACAAGTGTGGTGTCTTATGTCTAAAACATGAGCTGACTTGCCTTTAGTCATTACCAAATTTCTATGAAAAACTAACACAGTTATCCTTGTATGTAGTTTTACCACAAATTGCAGTTACACTAATTTATAGCTTTCCATAAATGTCAGAACAAACAGTACACACACCTGTTCACAAAATCTATTCACAACAATCCATTCAAATATCACATTTTTTATATAGAATTGTACACTGTGGGGCACTTGAATCTTTGTTGGTTCTATCAAAAATAATTTAAGGAGGCCAATCCTGCAATTTAGCATGCAGGAACTTTCTGGGAAGGTACTTGTATCATAGCTCTAGAACCAGGGAAAACATCTTAAATATTTAATTAGATGGACAGTCATACAAATTGAAAAGCAGGAAGAGGATCTTTCTGTGGTGCTCACTAGAAGAACCCAGGGCAGGTGCGGTTTTCTGCCGATAGGAGCACTGGCTTGAGGTGTCAGGTAAAGGAAAGTAGTCACTTGGGGGTGACTAACTTTTGGCACCCCCAAAGAAAAAATGGTATTCCTTTAAAACACTTTCTTTTTTTGGTGTTACTGTTCCATTAAGCAATTGCAAAGGGGTGATCAGGCTGGTTTTATGATGTGGCTGCCCCTAGGCCAGACAGTACTGTTACTGCCCCCCATCTGCGCACGTCTGCATGCACATGTTTATGGCGGAGCACTTGGGACTTGGTGTGCTGTCAAATCTCCTGCATGTCACAATTGCTTCACTAAATATTAGACCTTCGCACAAATCTGGCAAATTATACCATTTTAGTTGATGTCAGGGCCGGATTTTAGTGGCGGGTAGCCCCAGGCTTCGCGGTCCTAGCACCTGGGACCGCTTTAGCGTGTCCCCAGTGCTCCGCAGCAAGCGGCTCTCCCTAACATCTTGCTGCCCTAGGCCAACTGCCACAAATCTAGGCCTGGTTGATGCATTAAGAATCTTAACTGCTGAGATATCATAATTTCCGGTTCTCACCATCAAAGCAATGTCTGCGAACATTCTGCTCAACTGATATACGTCTCTTGAAGGTGGCAGTATCTCCAGTGTTCTCATGTGTCAACATGAAGAACAGGTGCTCAGTGCAACTAACCTTTCCATCTAGCTGCTCCTTACCCTGAATTCCTCTATCAGTCTCTTCAAGAAAAAAAATAGAGTCTACCTTTTGGAGCACTAGAACATTAGTCTAGTTCTGGTATCCATGGCCGCCATCAGGGGGGGACAAGTGTCCCGGGCCCGGGGCTGAAGGGGGGCCCGGCAGTGCTGCATTTTCTGAAGAGCCAGGCCCCCCTTACCAGCGCCGAGCCGATTGCTTTAGTGCCGATGCGGAAGTGCCGAACAGACGCGAAGGAGCCGACACTTAAAGTCCTGAAGTCACGGAAATACGGAAATGTCACGAGGAGCCAGCACTAAAGAAAATACCTGAAGTCAAGCAAGTATACTGAAGTTC
>CM044437.1:83610241-83720561 GCA_024363595.1 Xenopus borealis
AGGGGGCCCCGACAATTTTGTTGTGCGGGGCCCCGTGATTTCTAATGGTGGCCCTGCTGGTATCTATTGGACAATGCCTTTACCTTGTGAACTTTTTCCCCTCCATTGTGCCTGTATGTTAGCCCCCACCTATTTAGACTGTAAGCTCCGGGCAGGGACCTCCTTCCTACTGCGTCTCTTTGTCAGGCTCTGCTGGGATTTGAGGCTTGATGCTTTAACCACTGGGCCAGGTGAGCAGCCTGTATGGTTGCTCGCTATCTGTTACCTGGCCTTTGCAGCCATAGTCCAGCAGCAGCCTGATTGGTGGTTTGGAGTCAGCCAATCAGGGCTGACTCTGTCCTATTTAAGGCCAGACCTCTTCACACTCCTTGCCTGAGCATTGGCCTTCCTAGTATTGTGGCAGTGCCCCTAGCAAGTTTTACAGCTCTAGCCTTTTTCCCATGACTTTACCTTGCTTTCCAGAGCACTGTGGCTTGCCCCTAACTCTGGTTCCCTGCTTATGCCCTTTTCCCTGTACATGCTTGGTTTTCTTGTTCCTTCCTTGTACCCAGCCTTGTACTTACCTGACCTTGCATTGCCTCTTCCTGCTTCCTGTCCTGTTCTACCTTGTACCCTGTCTTATATCTTCCCTTGTCTCTCTCTGAGAGATTTTGAACACATATACTTATAATGGTGCTGATTCAGTCAACAACTTTCCTTTTTTCCCTGGACTGTAACTGCTGTTGTGGTTATAAATGATCCCTTCAGACTTCACTGGAGTTCTTGACCTTTTGCAGGCAGGTACCTGTGTTCTATTATCTGGAAACCCATTATCCAGAAGTTCTCTTTGATAGTGTAACAAGGACTCTTCTCTATGGGTCACAGCACCATAGTAAATGACCTCCTGATGGTAGACAGCAAAGCTTGACACTACATTTTCCACATGATAGACCACTATGAAATAGCCTAACTCAGTTATTCATAAAGAGAGGCCTATAAATGAATACATCCTTTTCTTCAAACAAAGCAAAAAAATGAAGCAACTGTATACCAGCAGGGACGCTGGTTAAAAGCTACCGTTAGCAAACATATAATCACAGAGCCAACTTTGATGCCCAGCATCTCAGAATAATAACCATAGCTCCTTAATAATCATACCCACTATCAGGAACAGGACTAAAGCATTTTTAGGATTCATGTAATATTTAGTATGAGCCACGGTGGTACAGTAATGCAGAAGAATAGCCATTGCCTACTGATGTATCCTTGGGCAAGTATATAAAGTAAGGATAAAAGTATTCATACTGAAATATAAATGAAAAGAGATAATTTGATTCTAAGCTGAATAGCTGCTTTTAGAAAATCAGAGCTTGAAAGGACTTGAGAAAATGTTAAAACTTTTATGTGGCACCAAAATAGAGGATTTCACAGGGACGTCAGTGATGAAGGAGAAAAGGCAATTTGTAACAAAAAAGAATGGGGGGTTTAAGTGTGACTATAACTTTATGTGATTCCAAAAAATGCTTTCCCTGTGCTGGATACATGGACTGCACTCATTAAAATCCATTGTACATGGAGACCAATGTTTTAAAGTCATTAAACACATATGATATTGCTTAAAAGAATGCACGGAAAATAGTTTGCTCATTGGCACAGCAGTGCACCCTCTACTCCTCCCCCGCAACAGAGACTCATAAAGCATTGCTCACTTTGTGGTGCAGTTCCACTAAATAGGGTCATAACTGAACCTCAGAAACAGGGCTAATTGACTTAACAAAGAATATACTGTGTGAATCATGAAAAAGAATTTGCTGATGTACTGAAAGCAGGGGGTAGCATTTGGCTAATAAAACAAGATAATATTTATTAATCTGGATACAACACAAGATCATAAAACATAAACTCAAAATGAAAATCAGTTAGAGGTAAGAATAAAGAAGTCATGTTTAAATTCTAAAAAAGTGGCAACAACAACTGGAAAACCAGATTAACTTTCTTGGCAGAGGGAAAGGTGAAGGCTCATACAACAGCATCAATTAACTATAAAATCATATTCTGGGTGGGAATGTTCTTCAGAAGGGAAAGCGAAAAACTGGAGAATGTGATAAGAAAGAAGTCAGAATGCCATGAAAGTAGTACTTAAGTGAAATGTAGAATAGCGCATTAAAAACCAAATACAGCCAGCATTATTCTCATTCCAAAGGGCACCTTGGCTGTGGTACTTGTTATATCCTATGGCAAAGCAAAGTGCAGTGCCAGGCAGACTAGATGGTACATTTCCCATGTGTGCAGAGAAATCACTGACAGCTTAAAAATGGCAAAATTCCCTTAACATGATAAGGCCTGTTATGAGATTTTAGTACACATGACACTTGATTTAATAACATTTTTTTAAAAATCACACATACTGATCTCAAACGTACCTGTTTATAGGGACTGCATTTTGCAGCCTTTTGCATGGCAAAGGCCTTAGGGCCCTTACACATGGGCGTTTTTGACCTGCGCTCCCATGCATTCCGTTTGGCTGCGCTCAGCCGCAGGGGAGTGCAGGTCTAGACGCACCTCATTCTTTTCAATGAGGTTGTACCCACGAGACGCGTGAAAGCGACGAACGCAGGTTCAGACGCAGCATGCGCCCTGAGGTACCTACACTGTCCCTTAAGAAAACAATGGAGTATATACAATAAACTGCTTTCTCAGGAAGCCTTGGAACACATTGTTTACCCATTATAACAGAAAATATGAAATGTCAATATTTGAAGAGACAGCCACACTCCCTGGTCTACACATTACTGAAAGGAAGTTAAGATTAAATATATACCATATTGTTAAACCTTTCACCAAGGATGAATTGTACTTGGTAATGCTTGTATTATGTGAATATTACCACCAAATGTGGTAGATCTAAGAATTATTAAGTACGCTGTGTTTACTTTTAAAGGCAAATAAAACACTTTTTGAAAAGTGTTTTTGAAAATGAATGTATCCAGAGTCCTTATTCTCTAGCATTAACATTATTGTTTGCAATGAAAATGTTTGCAATAAACTTTAACCTGAAAACTACAAAGTTGCAAAGTTTGTGCCTATAGATCCCAAATCTAAGCTCACTTAACTTTTGGTTTTACTAGTAGATGAAGTTCTGGTGGTGACACCTACTGGCTGACCATTAAGTGACATGAGTGGACAGTATTTGGCCCTTGTAGGCTCAGTTTTTCTTTCAGCACTAAGTTACTTAGAAAAATGTTGTTATTGATCAAATGATCCTCAAAATGTAAGTATGTAACAAGTATTAGAAATATTGTAATTCCATAATGCATAGAGCTATGTTTCAACACCATTTCTTTTTTTAAACATTAAATCAACTGAAGCCAAATTTTGTAATGGCATTAATAAATATTTGGATAAAAGTAGATACCTTTTATTTATGTAGTAATAAAGTCATGGGTCAGAATAACATAAGATTTCCCTCAGGAATCATACATGCGGAAGGTACTGCACATGCAGTTACACTAAGGGGCAAATTTACTAAAATTCCCCAAAAATCCTATGAATCTATTTGAAATTCGATAAGCATTCAACTATCGAATGTTTATCGAACAGTTTTAGGCTATCTTTTTGCTTGATATTCGATTTCTCGATGAAATCATACAATCCGATACCGATCGTTCGATTTCACAAAAAAATCATACTTTTTCTTTTGAGCCTCAGAAAAATTCGAACAATCGAGGCGTTCGATTGTACGAATGGTATTCGAGCAGGACTTAGCAAAAGAAGCCTATGGGAGGGGGGGGGGGGGGGGGGGGTTCCCATAGGCTTCTATTGGTATTCGGTAGGTTCAATCTGGCGAAGTAGGCATTTGAAGGATTTTAAATTTTTTAAATGTTTTTAAAATTGAAATCCTTCGATCATCGAATTATCGAATATACGATCTATTCGATAATTTGATAATCGATCCCTTTACGTGAATTTTGTATATTTGCCCCTATCGAGTCTCATTGTTAATTAATTTTGATGCAGAAAGCAGTGGTCTCAATGATGTCATGTGAATCTGAATTATTAATAAGACATGTATAGTTGTTTTTTTTAGCAGCCCAGAGTATGTGCTGTAAAAACCTGCAACAGCTTTCTCCTTGTGACATCTAGATCTAAACCTAATTTTACTTTTCCAGCATGTTACAGAGATCAGGATAGAAATTGCTTCACATCAAGTGGTTCTCACAGGTTCAATTAGTAATGGTGTTCTTTAAGTGAGGTATAAGTTACATTTTGTCAAAAAAAAAATCAAATGCAGAACTCAAACATAATACATTAACATTGGGCTTTAAACCCTCTAGATACAGCATTCCAAGACCTTAGAGGCAATACCAACAACCAGGGCCAGGCTGGGAGTAAAAAGCAGCCCTAGAAAAAAACTCAGAATGGCCAACATATAAACATGCATTGGTGGCCAGCCCCCTTCCACAAGTTAAAAGAAATATTGGTGACCGGGGGATCCAAAAAAAGTTAAAAAAAAACCAAAACATTCATGGTCAGGCCCCCCATAAAAGCCTCCCCAAGTTCAAAACTACTCTGATATTCCCCGACCAAGTTAAAAATCATTGATGGCCATGGCCCCCCCCCCCCACAAATGTAAAGAAAAAATACATCCATGGTCAGGGCCCCACATGAAAGTTTAAAAAAGGTGGCCAGCCCCCCCTAGTTAAAGAAAACCATTGGTGACCATGGTCCCCCCATAAATGTGAAAAAAAAAATTGAAACAGTGCCCCCCCATACAGTTTTAAAAAAAATATTGGTGTTCGGTGGAACTTAGCTTTAAAATTTGACAGGTAGTCTACTTCCTCAGAAACTTCTTCACCCTCCTCTCCTTCTTGAGCTTAGGCTCCCTTTGTCAGCTTGTTTTTGTCTCCTTTCATAGACTTGTCTTCAGCTCCTTTCCGCAGCTTCTATTTGGATCCGTTTGGCAGCGTCTCTTCGGATCCATTTGGTGGTTTTAGCTAGCTCCTTTCAGGAGCCCACTTGACATGAAAAAGAGCAGCCCACTGGGCATTTGCCTGAACAGACATATTGCCAACCCAGACATGCCAACAACCCCAAAAGATTTATTATTTTCTATATATTTCTGGATGAAGTACATGTACTCCCTCCTCTTGATGCAATTTAGATGACTTTGGAAGTGACACGTGTTTTACCACCAGTCTTTAGAAATATATCGAAAATATAGTTTGAATAAATTCCCTGTGTGCACCGGCATCTATTTACTTATATTTTTAAATCTCCGGGAGCACCTGGATATATATCTTAATGGTAAGCATGTGCAGTAGCGTTGGGATGTATATATATATATATACAGTTTTATATATATAGTTTTACTCCTATAAAAGTTAATAGTTTTTTACCCTTCTTTTTGCCTCTGCCCTATGTCACTTCCTCTTTATATATAATTGACACTCCTTTTTTTAAAATGTACACACATCCAGTGAGCAGTTACTAATATAAAATTGTGGTATTTGTGTATTTTAAGCTTGAGAGCACGGGTTGTAGCTTTACATGACCTTGTTTAAATCCATCTAAATACTAGAAGAAAAATAGTATGTCAGTAATATAGTGCAGACCAAAATTGACCCAGGCTTCAGTTGTTTTTGTCTTTCTCTGAATAAGCTACAAATTAGATGGGCATTTTTTGGGCAAAAGGGTGAACTTGATGAACAAATGTTTTTTTTCAACTTCTATGTAACTGTAGATAACACTGTAAAAACTGTCTGGTCTTGTGACTGTAGAACTTATCTGTGTCATTTACTCTCTCCCTGCATCTTCTTTTAGCTCCAGGCAAAAGTAATTTCCCCCGCCCTTAATTTGATTTCATCTGACCTCCCTCCTGTGGCTTTACAATACATTCACATTTCCCTCCATGCTGAACAGGATTGTGTGAAATTACCATGATTGACATTGTTGTTCTGGTCTAGGTAAACCTAGTTATAGCTGCCCTCACTTTTACACTAGACACATAAATGCAGCCGTGTTAGAACCCGATCCTGCATGGCTTAGAATAAATATAGATAACATTGTTATGACAGCTCTTGTCATGCTTCATCCTAAGAACGCATACCCTTTCACCACAATATCACCAGTTTTCATTCTTGTATATCATAATATCCTTTACTGCTAGTATTTGAATACATTTTGGGACCATAATATTTGATGCCTACACCAAGTTCCATAGTTACCATTTACCCTGTATTGCTAGTAATCTCCTAGTGTCAAAAACTAAGCGAAATAAAAAATGTTTCCAATAGTAAACATGGCATAGAAAGCTGTGACTGGGTGGTAAGAGGAGACAAGCATTAGTAGAATGTGTCCATCTTACTTACTTACTTGTTGCTCTGGACATTGCAAAGACACAATTCAACATTTATGTTAGTAAGCAAACCCCAATGATTATGTACACGTGGCTTGATAAAAACAAACACATTATTTCTTGTTGCATCCTAGTAGTATTTTACAAAGTGAATAAGACAGTGGTTCGTGACTAGACCACAAATGGCACCATAAATGACAATGAAAAAGTCAATAATGAACGTTATTTTGCATTTAATGTTGGGGTTTCTAAAGTTTCTTTTTCTGGGTGCACTTTGCAAGATTGCTCTTGCAAACTTTGCAGTTTATCTTTACTTCTGTTTCAGAATTTAGGATATTCTATAGGTCTGAATAGGTGAATATCATTTCATCTTTTAAAAAGCCATGTATGGTTTGTGTGTCGATTCAGCATTATTTCTAGTGAGTTGGCTTTATTTTGGTGCCCATGTAGGTTAACTCTATATTCTGCTATAAATCTGGATTTTTTTTATTGCAATGAATAGTTTGACTAAGCAATAACGTAGCAATAAAGTATAAACTTATTAGAAATGTATCAGTGTATTACCAAATTTAATTATGGACAAATAATATCAATTAGCAATTATATTCATGTAAAGATTAATTCACTAATATTACATAATGATAATATAATATATATTAATATAATATTACTAATATTACATTTATAAAAAGCATGTAAAGCATATACAAAAGCTAAAAATGCCACAATTACAGAATTATAGATAGTTAACAAAGGCAACAGTAAGTACCTTTGTTGAAACTTACCCATGGGACTTGCTCTTCAGGGTGTAATTCCCCTCAGTAAGACATTTCTGTTGGAAAAACAGGTAGAACTCATTTTTTCTCTGTGATAAATCCTTGTAATTTGTAAGGGCAAGATATTGTGTTATTCGGTCATGGCTGTCTCTTGCTATTTAGAATGTCTCGTATAGCTAGTCTGTGTAATTTGAATCAGCATGCATTTTTCAATTTACATACATTTTTCCAAATCACACATCAAACTGTATTCACTTTCCAAGATCACATGGCAAATCACATTTCATTTGCGATATGATTTATATTTTTCTTCCTCAGATCCCATGGAAAAATAAGCCAACACAATAGCTATATGTTTTTTTTTTTATAGTTCTGCTCCTGTTTAAACCAACATCCATAGGTACTTGTTTAACAAGCAGTCAAGCATAAGCAATAACCAGCCTCTATGCTGAAACCTTTGCTTTGCTATTTTTATCTGTACTTCAGAGAAAAAAGGGACAGAAAGTTGAGAAATATATGACAGACATAAGAAATATTAGTTGTTAAAAAACAACTATCGTTCCTCACAAAAAGAAATATTTAGGTACACGTCTAGACCCTTATTCACACAATGTTCATGGGTATCAATGTATGTATCACAGTGTTGGACTGGCCCACAGGGATACCAGGAAAACTCCCGGTGGGCCCAGGTGTCAGTGGTAGGGTTGCCACCTGGCCGGTATTTTACCAGCCTGGCCGGTATTTTTGATGGTTGATGCCAATGTTATTAATAGGGAAAAAATGTAAATATATAGGAAGGCCGGTATTTTTTTCTAGAAAAGGTGGCAACACTAGTCAGTCGGCCTCTTGCTTCTAATAATTTGGCCTATTTCATGTTCAGTCCCTATTTCTTTATGTGGAAAAAGAGGCTTAATAATGGAAGAATAGAGTATAGTAAGTAGATCTAAAAGAATAGGAGAATAAAGAGGTTAAGTGAGGAGAGAAGGAATAATAGTTTGGAAAGTTGGGCCCCTGGTCTAAGGTTTTCTGGTGGGCCCATGGTCTAAGGTTTTCTGGTGCGCCCCTGGCATTCCAGTCCGACACTGATGTATCATTTAGGCTTGCAAAGGGTATCTAATACATGGCTCCAATTTATGTACTATTCTTTCACCAAAATTTTTTTGTGAGCACAGAGCACTAATGGAAACCTGAAAATAATAGGTGGCCAATAGTGTTCACAATAATTGTCAATATAACTTATTTCAACTAGGCAAAATCTTGTGAGGCAACTTCAGGCTACTTTGGAAACTAATCACTCAGTGCCACCCTGCCAGCGTTTTATGTTCTAGCTGGCAGGAAGACTTTTCGGGGAGATTAGTTTGATGCCAATGTTATTAAGAGAAGAAACATAAAAATATAAGAATAATATTTTTACCAGAAAAGTTGTCAACCCTAACAATATTGATGCAAGCCCAGAGAATGTAAGTTTGGGTGGTATTGGTATCAAAAGTACCCCTATGTTTATGGTTGCACAGTTGCACCTGTGTAAGGGTAGTGACTCATGGGCAGATCCGGTAGATTTAGTCACCTGGTGACTAATCACCTG
This sequence comes from Xenopus borealis, assembly GCA_024363595.1. Lineage (NCBI taxonomy): Eukaryota > Metazoa > Chordata > Amphibia > Anura > Pipidae > Xenopus > Xenopus borealis. The sequence continues at coordinate 83,618,937 of CM044437.1, forward strand.
TTCTTCTGAGCGACAATCTCCCCAAACTGCCTTGGTGTGTCTTCCCTTCTGCAATAATGAAATGTTGCCTGCGCTAAGCACACGCATCGCTTCGTTTTCCGAAGTTGCCTCACAGGGAAACTTCAGGTGACTTCGGAAAATGAAGCACTGCGTGTGCTTAGCACAGGCGACTTTTTATTTAAGCTGACGGGAGGACACGTGAAGGCAGTTCAGGGAGATTGTCGCCCAGAAGAACAGGAATTAGTCTCCAGGCGGCTAAATCTTGCCGAATCTGCCCGTGTGTTACTACCCTAATAGTCAACTGTACATCATTGCAGATAAATGAATACCCCTCTTTCATTCCATGTGCCCATCACATGTTTAGTTAACAACACCCTCCTCTGCTAAGTGCACAAAGGTGTCTCCCATGTCTTATAACTGGAAACAGTATAGGATCACAAGGCAACTTTTACGAAGCAAGTGGCATGTGCAAAGTGCTAAATTAGAATGCAATGTCCTCTGTTTTTACCCATAATGCAGCATTATCCCCCAAAATGCCAACTTTCTCACACTATGAACAAAATTGAAGCAATATTTTAATTACATTAATTAGGTACAAATTACCTCTGTTCAGACACAGTGAAATTGTGTTAGCGTACAATTCTTTCTTAGTTGCATGTGGACAAAGTAGGTGCAACATGCAAAAGGAGCCCTGGATATAGCACCACTTAGTCTGAGGTGTTTTATTCTAGTATGTATACATTGGTCCTTGCACCTACAACAACAATGATATAGTTGGTTCAAGATGCAAGTACTAGGTATAGATACGGTACCTTTGGCTATTAAGTGCACTTAAGTCCCAATCCTGTGTGTTCATGTGTACATTTTTTAAAATCTGGAATTTAGAATAAAAGTTGTGATTTTTAACAGATACCTTTGGAACAGCATTTGAATAAATGCATAGCTTGTTGCACATTGCATATTGTGATTATAAATAAACCCAGAAAGCGTACACAAGTTCCCTTTCACATGGGGTTTAAGACAATAAAAATAATTTTTACAGATGCCAGGTGGGAGTTCAAGGCACATAACTATATTTTATATTTAGATGTTGCTTTTTGTTTTATCTTCAACAGCAATGTAGCTCCCCTATTGTGTGGGAATGATTATAATCCTTTAATTGCCCAAGAAGCTTGCAAATGAGTTATTCTAATTAGTTCCTTGCTCTACTGGTAGCAAAGAAAATGGCAAAATAGTTGAACAGTGTACAATGTTTATATTTATTTGCTATATGATCTGTGAGACAGCCAAAATGACAAAGCAATGGAAAGAAGTTTGTAAGGAGAGAAAATGGAGAGATAGGAATACTGGAGTGAAGGAATTATAATTAAGATCGGGGATGCTTTAAATGGTGCTTCTTTCTGCTGCTAATCGACAACTCCTATAATCCTTTAATAAATTAGGGTAACTCTGCTAAGAGAGGTATTCCATCACTGATTTAGGGTAATATGTAAATAGCAATATGATTTTACAAAGGAAAGGCATAGCAACCAAACTCCTTTAAGGGCTAGGCCAGACGGGGAGATTCGGGGGCATTTTATCGCCTGGCGACTTCTCGCCGCGACTTGTAGCCCCCGAACCTCCCCGAATAGCCACTTACCTAAGCGCACCGGCGTTGCTTGAAAACGCTGGCGCGTATCCACACGGAGCGGCGCGCTTTTTGAAATTGCTCCAAATTGCCTCGCCAGGCAATTCAACGACGGACAGGGAGAAGGAAGTTCGGGGAGATTGTCACCTGCTATTAAACGCCAGGCGACAGAATCTCCCCGAATCTCCCTGTCTGTCCCTAGCCTAAAATAGAATAAGGCTAGAAATGCTGTATTATGTATACTAAACATAAACACAAACTTACTGCACCCCAAGCCTAATCAAGCAAATGATTTACTGTATGTTTTCAAAGTTGGCCACAGGGGTATGTCATATTATAACTTTGTTAAACATCTTTTCAAGACTGTGCACTTGTTCAGTGTGGCCTTAGCTGCCTAGGGATCATCAGACACAACAAGACTGATTAATAATCAGAATATACAGACTGCACTGGATCTTGTGTTGTCATGTAATCTGGATTTTATAGTTTTTGTATTGTTTAATACAAACTTTCTCCAACTCTGCAGAACCTGTGGCTGCAGCAAAATAATCCTCCAAATAGAATCTCAGTTTATCTGTTTAAATCTGGTTCCATGATCTTTGTCCCTGCAGCTGGAGTTGGCAACAGCAAAGGGGAAGTAAAGGCAAAAATCAAATCTTCTGCATGGCTGGGAAGTTCCCCCTGCTGTTCATAAGTATGATTGTTTCCCTGCACAGCTTTTAGGGACCATCTGACAATTCCTATCCACAACAGTAAATGAAGGGAGAATTTCACTGCATATAGTCAGGTTTCTTATTGTAGATAGATTTAAAGAAAGTAAAAATGGAACCAGATTTTGGTGAAATTTATGTGGGGAGGTAAAACACCAAGGATGGGCTGGCGGAAACTCACCCCTAGCACGAGAGATGGGGGACTAGGTATGCCAGACCTATACCTTTACTATCTAGCCAGTCAATTGCACTATGTTAAATGGTGGTTTGACGCTGACCCTTATAACCTAATACAACACTCCAAGCAGTGGCTATGGACTTAGACATCCTCCCTATAGGGCAACCACAGACCATGAGAAACTCCCAGCAGTTGTGACAGTTCCAAGAAAAACCTGGAACTTAGCACTTAAATTATATCCACAGAATCCCCCAACGCTAAAGCTGACCATAGACGTAACAATTACGATCTTTCTCGGAAAAGATCTTTCCAAGAAAGATCGTTCATTTCAACACACACGTGTAGAGCTGAATCGTCAAATATACAGGTAGAAACAATAGAATTCTACTTGTATCTGACGATTCAGCAATAACAATGGCCGATGTTCAGGGAGCTTTCAAAGGCATCCGATAAAAATTTTCCGTCCAGTCCGATCAACCAACCAGCCGATATCTTAATCCTCTGACGATGTCGGTCGGCTCATTTCCCACCATACACGCACCGAATATCGTACGAAAATTCGTTTCGTACGATATTATCTGTGCGTCTATGGCCACCTTAATGCCTCAATTACCACTGTGGGTCAATTCCCGTCTCCCTCATTTCCATAAATTCCCTGATTTTCTTTACTGGCTACGTAAACAAGTTAAGCGTCTACAAGACTTGTTAGATGGGAACACATTTGGCTCATATGAGTATTTCAAAGAAAAACTTGCAGACCCCAATTTATCCCATTTTTGATATTTCCAACTAAGGCAGGTCTTCCAGGCAGAATTTGGAGGATTTGAAATACAAACCTCACAACCCCAATTTGAGAAAGTATTATGGTCTCCTGACTCAACCAAGCTCACTTCCACTCTTTACAAGACCCTGTTGCAAACTTGCCCCCCACCCTTTAAGGCAGCATACCAGAAAAACTGACATCCCAGACCTCGATATTGAGGAATGGGAAGAGGCAACAGATAAAAGCTATAGCCACCTATACTCTATACGAGACAAACTAGTACAGTTTAAATGGCTCCATCAGTTTTACATAACCCCGGTGAGATTGAAAGCCATGGGATGCAACTCAACTGCAAAATTCCATAGGTGCGGGGCAGAAGGGGCAACATTTTTGCACACAGCCTGGTTGTGTCCACCTATAGGCAAATTCTGGATTGAAGTCATGGACATTCTAGCAGATAAATTAGATTTTCCCAAACTGCTTACCCCACAAGTGTGCATACTAGGAGTTATAGATGGAATTATAAAAAATAACCATGCCAGAACCAGATATCGAACGCTGCTTTACTATGCCAAGAAAGTAATTGCTATGACGTGGATGGGCCCTCAACCACCCACAGTCCAAAATTGGATAACACTAGTAAATCAGAATATACCCCTTATTAAACTCACACTACTAGCTAGAGGCTCATTGAAAAGATTTCATGGTGGGAGGCAGGGTTGGGTGGCCAGGGCTCCTTAACATAAACAGAGATGTGTCAAATGCAATAGTTAAAGAGTTTTGCTCTTATTTAAGAATACAAGGTTATTGATCACAGTTGAGGATAGATACTTGAGAACTAGAAGTAGTAGCCAGAAATGCAAATATCTTGACTCGATACTGTCAATGATGATGAGTGTATCAATTAAACTACCAATTAAATCACAAGTAAATACTTCCCTAAAATCTGTAATAGGAATGGAATGACATGTATGGCATATGTATTGTTTTATGTTTGATGTGAAATAAATCAATAAAAATTGTTACCTATAAAAAAAAAGAAATTAAAAATGGTATTTAATTTTGTTGCCTTTACATGCCCTTTAAACAGTTAATAAACTTCTTTGGTGGCCAGCCCCCCCTTTCAAGTTTGAAAAATAAAATAGGTGGTCAGGGGCCCCATAGAAATTTTTAAAAAATATATTGGTGGTCAGGGCCCCCCCTTACAAATAAAACAAAGGCATTTGTGGTCAGAGGCCCCCTTTGAAAATGTATAAAAAACATTGGTGGACAGAAGTTTTATTTAAAAAAAAAAACCATTGGTGTTCAGTGGAACTTCACACAGGCTCATCCTTGTCCTTGTCATATTCTTGGTTTTTCTTGTACAGCATTCGGCTCCTTTCAGGCTTTGGGTATTTCTGCGACTTCGGATCTTTCTGGCATTTCCTTTGCAGCTTCGGGTCTTTCTGGCATTTCCTTTGCACTTTCGGATCTTTCTGACAATTCTGGTCTATCTGGCACTTCCTTCGCCTCTTTGGGTCTTTCCGCAGCCTCCTTCACCGCTTCAGGTATTTTGGGAATGTTCTTAAGGAGGGCCTGGCTTTTTTGGATAGCACAGCACAGCTCTGCCCCTTTCGCCTTCAATTTTGCTAGGACAACTGTGCCCCCCTGATGGTGGCCATGCCTGTGCACCACAGCTGCAGTTTCTCTCTGCAGCTGTCCAAATAGGTCCTGCCTCCAAGAAGTCCCCTACACATCACACAGATTTTTTTGTCTCCTTGAATATTTTACCTTCTCTCTTTTCTTCCTTCCGTTACTAAAACCTTCACACAAATCTCTCCTTTCAGTTTGCCTCTTATAGAGACTCTGAGCAGAGAGTTTGATCTGATAAAAATGTTGGGTGGGGAAAGGCTGGCAGAGTGAACCCTCTAACTTTGTTCATAGCCTATAGAGGAATATAACAGAACTATGCGAGAAAAGGTATTGCCTTCATTAATAATAATTGAGAAAAGTAAGTGTTAAACGTACAGGAACTTATGGGTTAGCAGGGCAGCCCTTACAATTTTTCTTTGTTTAGCTGCATTTGACCCACCCACTTAAGTTGGAAACCAAATGGTGCATGGCCCCTCCTTCCCGTGTGTCTTAACATGTTGTCATTAAACTTTGTTACTATGTATATCTTTGCTACTATGACTATTTCTATATTCAGTGCAATGTTTGTATATATATATGCCCTCTTGTGTATACAATCAATACAGTGATAGCTTACAGTTACACTATACAAATTAAGATATACATACATAGATAAACAACTGTCCTTTAAGAATAAAAAATATATATTGTATGTAAGTCTTTACAGCTAAACTTTGGCACCCCTTGCCAAATTTGATATTTAGTTAATTTGTAAGTGAAAATCAAAAGTGAAAAGTGATTATCACTGTAACTACACAGAATCAACACCACTGTGAATTTCAGATGTCACCTCTCTGAAGAGTTAAAATGTGCCATTGTGGTTGGATTGTTGGAAGAGTCTATATGCCGAGAACTCCCCTACACCAGTCAGTTTATCTGAAGAAGCTGCTCGGATGAGCAGTGACACATCTTCATTAAAATATATCAGCAAGTCCAGTTGCTTTGAGTTACTTTTGATAAATATACCATGACCTGGATGAATGAGAATCTTCATAGTCATATTGTAAGTGAAAAGTAGTTAAGAACAATTGCAGTAATCAGTTTGTTAATAACAAAATTTTTCCAAATGTTAATCCACAGTTCCATTTTATTTCTCAAATATAGTGTGGTAGAGTGACTGGGAAAAGGTGGAAAAAGGTCACTCCCATGTGCTAAGATAGACTCCAGGAAGGGAGTTGTCTTTAAACAGAGAACAGATTCTCTGTTTAAGTTTAGTAGTCAGGTACTCCATTCCACAGAGCCAGTCCGGAGATTGAAGCTCACCTTCCACAGGAAAGCTGTCCTGTGGAAAGGCTATTTAAAGTTAATTGGAATGGGAGAGTGTGTCTCTCAGCAGGGCTCTGCAGGTAGGAGACCTGGCTGTGTTAGTAACTCCCAGAGGAGCTGGGGGCAGGCCCGGACTGGCAATCTGTGGGTTAGGGCAAATGCCAGATGGGCTGCTATAAGGTCCCATAGAAAGTCAGTATTTAGTGGGCTGGTGGGGACTGTTTGGGCCTCTGTGTGGGCTGATTGGGCCTCTGTGTACCTGAAATGCCAGGGCCTATTTCGATTCTCAGTCCAGTCCTGGCTGGGGGTGCCGTCTGCTACTGCAAGAGCAGAGGGAGCCCGTGACTGCGAGTAAGAGCCAGATTTTGTTGTCTGTGTAGGACATGAGGAATAGCCAGGAGACTGAGAAATTCCTTCAAAGACTGTGATTACAGCGGTGACCCAACCTATATTTTGACTGGTAGTCCACAAGGGGCCCAGTATAGTGAGGGAACACTTCAAAGTGAAGGTAGTGCCCAGTGGGCAAGGATTTATTTTTATGGTTTGTTTCATAAATGCTGAAATGGTCACCTCTGTTTGAATGACTTACTGGGAAAATAAACCAATGTTTCTTTGAATAGCCTGTGTGTCCCTGTCTTTATGCTCCTTTTCCTATGCTGCCTGCCCTACCATTTGATAATTTCCCCCCAAATTTACGTGTTCAAGCCACCAGGTTGTCACAATAGGAACAAAAAAAAAAGCTTTGTTAAGACATTTGCAAAAGTTTGGAGGTATTTAAACATACTTCAAAAGTCACCATGAGTAAAAAGGGAGTTAGTACTGTAAATGCTATTAACATTATTAGGGCGTCCAAACATTTGCACGTCACAATTACTATTTTCTTTTATTCCTGTGTTGTAAAGTCCGTGAAATAAAATGTAACTGTGCATTAGCATTTGCAAATATATATTCAGCTACAAAATTAACTAAACATGTAATATTTCAATATTTGCTTTCAACTTTATGTATATTTTCAGTTTCTATACAAAACATATCTTACCTCCCAGCTCTACTCTCAGCCTCCCCATATTTAAAGATAATAAAACACTTTATGGTTCTTGCCCAAGTGCTATTGAACTGAAGGGTGCAAAATTATGTCTTTTTATACTATACAAGCCACCTATGTGATAAATTGACCATCTTATGTGTATAGCTACTAAAAATACCCCACATGTTAGGGAAAATAGGGATTGTTGTCATACTGCAACACATTTAAAATATAATAGAAATAATTTAAATCACCTTTTATTTGGTGCATTCAAATGGTGGCATTTATTAGGCTTACCAGCACAACCAAAATATATGCCACAAACAAAATGGCTATCTATATCTATAAGTGGATAGAGTGCTTAGCTAATAAATGACACCCTTGGTATTCAGTGGAGTCTTATGTGCTTTTGTTCACTGTTACAAAAGGTCACCCTGGGCTCAGCTCTGCAGATGCAGGGGATGACTTGTTATTCTGATATCTAATGGGAGGGAGCATACGTGTTGCAAAATGAAATTGTTTAAAAACGAAAAGGCATCACACAGAATAGAAGCAATAATTGTGCCCATAGCATAAATAAATATGTAAATTTAAATATAAAATATTTTGTTGCAAAAGTACATTTTAGAACCCATAGAGGAAATACAGTATGCAGAAATATAAAGAAAATAAATTTATTCCATTCCTTGTGGATCATGCTGCACTAATGGCATAATTAAACAGAGGTAAGTAGTTTAAAATTATCCAAAAAAGTAAAGGGTAATGTAATGATATTTATAAGCAGAGAAGCCAAATGTTGGTTGGAATTGGGCAGGATCTCTCTGAATGCACATCAGTTGCCTAGCCTAAAATAGGGTCTACATATGTATATATTACCCATAATAATAAGGAATAAGCACGAGTGATACATGTGAAATTGCCTCTAAAGCCCTGTTTTATATAATAACCCCCAAATGTGACCCACATTTAAAGGCAAAACAATATGCTGGCCCAAACGAATTCACAAAGTTTGTATAGCTGTAGAATTTCAGAAGTCTGTGTAACCCCTTAAAGTTTTCAGAATTATTATTATGAAGAAAGATAAAAATAATCAGCTTCAAGGCAGTAGTTTCAAACTGCAAGTGTTCTTTTATTTTAGCAGTGCAAAACACTACGTTTCAGGTCAAGCCCTTTTTCAAGTGTAAAAACACTGCTAAAATAAAATAAAAATAAAAGAACACTTGCAGTTTTTGACCCACAGTTAATTCAGTCAGTCCTATGTGGGTATTTAAAATAAACGTTTGTTAGTGCTGTAGACATTGATGGTTATTTATTAAACCTAAAAATTTTCTGGTCCCTCGATGCTGCAAAAAGCCCAAATTTGAAAATCCACCATCACAGACCTGTCAAGGCCCTGTACAAGACAATGAGCAAGGCAATGTTTGTTTTTTTGCATTAACAATTTGTTCAGAAACGTGTGAATATATCAACAGCTAGTTGCTAGTGCTCATGCAACCAGGCGGTGATTTAAATGTAAGACTGGAAAATGAATAGAAGAGGGTCTGCACCGAAAGGTAAGAAATAGAAAGTAACAATATCAATACAATTGTAGTTTCATAGAGCAAAATATAGCATTTTAAACTCCAAGCTGGAATGGAAAAATATTATAGGCATTATAGGCATTTGATAACACCATACCTTTTTGGAAATAAAAAGAGAGACAAAAAAATTGGCTGCGCGTCGTGCAGCGAAATTTTAAGACAACACCCATTTTTTTGTGGCCACACCCCCTAATTGCCATGTTTATTTTACAAAATTTGGCAGGTTATGAAAGTTTGAAAATATTTTTTTGGTTATTTTGTCAATTACAGTTTTGCTCATGAAGATGAATTGCTCTTTAAGATGTGAGTCTAACTTTTCCCAAGGGACCTCCTTATCTAAACTGTTACAATTACTTATTTTCTTATTTCAAAATTGTTACAAAGCATCTTATTTGCACCTGTTAGCTGTTCTGGGCTCTCTGCCAAAAGCAGGTTAAGTTTCTTTTTCTGGCTGTAGTGTTCAGTGCAGAGAAAATAGGGACTTTCTAGTACAAATGAGGGACTGCAGGTTGAGCTGTCAAAAGAGGGACTATCCCTCTGAAAAAGGGACAGTTGGGAGGTATGTAGTAACAACCCCATACAGTTAAATATATCTTTATACTTTAAAATTTACAGACAGTTAAAAATATGATTATTTTTCAGGATAAGGTAAACCTTGTTCAAATATACAGTTTTGCATCCTTATACTGATATAGAAAACTGTACTCTTTTTCTTCATGGTGCCTTTCTTTCTGTGCCTGATGATACACCCTATACTTAGCTTTTATAGAAACATGCTTTACAGTTTGAAAATCATTTCTCTCAAAAATACATGATGTAGTGAAAGAGTTAATTATATTTTTCCGTTAGAAAATGCTGAATTTTAAATGGAGAGGGATGAATTGGGCAGGAGAAAAATGATATTAAGAAAAATATCATTCAGTGGTATACTGTTCTCATGAGAGCTCCCACTGTAATCATTGCGCTCCATATAATACTATTTGTTTGCTATTGTGGCAGGTTTATAGGTACTTGTAGGGCTGCAAATAAGGACACCAATTTGCTACAGCAGTGTGTTTTGATAACCGGATCTCTTCATAAATCTGTATTAAAATCAAAAGGGAAAAATTTAAAGGAACTAGGGCAGGGAGATAAATGGAAGGTCGTGTGTCTTGATGGCCTTTGTGTCATTGCTGTTCAGGCTGCTCAGCGGTTCAGGATTCGGTCACAGATGCTGGAAATGTATGTGACAGGCTACTGTTAGCTAGAGAGATAGCCTAGGTGTCTAGAGCAGGGCAGCAACAATCAAGTGATTGCATTGCTGGCTTTGCACATCAATAAAGAAAGGGAAGTAATGCTAAATAAAAATAGAGTTAAATCTGGCATGAATCTTCCACTTTCCTTTGTTCCTTTAAAATGGGTAAATACCTATATTCGTTGAATGTGAAATAAATATGTGTTTATTCTGTTATTTAGGCTAGTACTGCAATTTTTTGAATTATGTTTTTTCATAATAAAGGTCCCTTATTTTAAATAATCTATTCATTATCATTTACAGCACTGAATGCTCAGTCATAGTCACACTGATACTGCATGATGTCTCGTCACAGGCAGGGCCGCATTAGAAATCACGGGGCCCTGTACAACAAAATTGTCGGGGCCACCTGGGCCCCATCCACTCTGCTGCCCAAGCCCCACACCTGATCCTGCCAACTCAACATCACAGTTAAAAGACCAAACACACATCAGCGCTTAAAAAAATAACGCCCCCAACACATGGTCAGGGCTCCCTTATAAGTATAAGAAAAAAAACATTGGCGCCAGGGCCCCTTACAAGTTAAAAATAAATTGGGGCCACAAAAATATTTAAAAAAATAAACAAACATTGGCTCCAGTGCCCCCTTTACAAGTTAAAAAAATTGAGGCCCATAAAATATTTTTTTTTAAAGAATTGGTGGCAGGGGCCTATAGAGTATTAAAATAAAACATTGGTGGCCAGGGGATTAAAAAAAAGACAAAATAAAAAAACACATTGGTATCAGTAGAAGGTATGGGGTCTATCTTCTAGAAAACAATGGAGTCATATTTAAAGGACAAGAAAGGGGCTCTGAGGGATGTCAAATATTTAGGCACCCACCAGTGATTATAGTTGCTACTCTGACCATGGGCCAATGCTCCTCTTCATTGGGTTCTGTTTTATTGAGCACTACACTGCCATCTTGTCTCTTGTCCAGTGATCTCTTGTGGCTGCCCTGGATGGTGAGCCTGCTCAGTAGAATAAAAATGTTACTCTCTACATTATTGTGGAGAGTGGTAATGGTAAATAGTGTGTGGTTTTCAGGTCACTCATGAAGGGGGGCAGTACCAGCCAGACCAGTGGGCCAGTTTGCCCCTGCACTGGAAAAATACCATATGCGTGCCTGTTCTTTTCATAGCAAAGGAGCTGACATTTTGTTTTTCCTTTTTTTTCTCTGTATTAATAAAACAGGACTTTTTTATGTGACCCGTTCGCAGCTCTAGGAGTGGAGGAGTAAATTGGAGGCTTGGGAAACAAAGTGCTACACATCAGTGTAAATAGAGGATTTCCACTGTTGTATTTCAAAATAATATAATTTTGTGTCACTGTCCAGTGGGAAAAGCATGTGGAACCTGAAGAAAAGTTTTCCATAAGCATGTGGAACCTAAACGAAAGTTTTCCATGAGATGACCATTACTTAAAAAATTACTGTATAGAAAACAAATTATGACTACAGTTTACTAATACCTAAAGACAGTTGTACACCTGATGTTAGGTATGCTGACCAATTGTCACATGGTACACAGAGTGCACACACATACATTTTGTGACTGCATTTCTATTGTTCCAAGTGTTGCAACTTATCTGCCGACTGCATTTCTATTGTTCCAATTGTTGCAACTTATCTGCCGATGAATTGGTCGACATGGTACATAGACAGATAAAATAATCAAATTTGCCTGATTCCATAGATCATGGAATCTTTTGTATCAGTAATCTATGTGTACTGCCAGCTTTACATTACAATGTTAGGAACAAAATGGGAGTTGACACAGTTTTATTTGTTCATAGTCTGTTGTGAATTCAGCCTGCTTGAACAGCAGGTAGAAAAAAAATTGGATGGTTGAGGTAGTGTGGGCAGAAAAGAAGTTAAATTCAGCAGGGAAAACCCAGGTTAGGGCTTGCATTAGTGAGCAGCAGGTGTCAGAAAACAGGCAGATCAAAGAATATAACATAATGATCAAAGTTTTAAAGGGCATACGCTTTTAAATCAGTCTTGCTTAGACATAAAGTTTGTGGAAAGGGTTATTAATTATCGTATCTGACTGGCTATTTAAATTACATATCATTTGAAACTGCATTTCACATAATAAAAATATTTTGTTGATGAGTGGTTTGACCATAAAGGTTACACGAATATCAGAGTAAACTTAGTTTTGTACCAAAAATAAAGCAGAACTAAACCCTAAAAATGAATATGGCTAAAACTGCCATGTTTTATAAACTGAACCTATTTCCCCAGCCTATTGTTTCAGCTTTGCAAACAGTTAATTAAGGATTTGTGTAGCATCAGAGCTCTCCCAGCAATGAAGTCCTCCCGTCCAGACACTGCATTCGGTCTCTCCAAGCTCACCCTATAAATCACTGAAGAAATTTTATAAATAAAGTTTCAGCAGCACAAAGCATGTGCAGTGAATCAGCAGAAAAGAAGATGGGGAGCTACTGTAGCATCTTTGGAGACACAGATCCTTCCTGCTAAAGACTGTGGTTGCCTGGGGCTGGTACAGAAGTACAAAACATAATGTACAACGTTTCTAGCCTACTTCTTTAGTTTAACTTTCCTTGTCCTTTAAAGGGATACGATCATGGGAAAACATGTTTTTTTCAAAACACATCAGTTAATAGTGCTGCTCCAGCAGAATTCTGCACTGCACTCCATTTCTCAAAAGAGCAAACAGATTTTTTTATATTCAGTTTTGAAATCTGACACGGGGCTAGCCATTTTGTAAATTTCCCAGCTGCCCCGGTCATGTGACTTGTGCCAGCACTTTAGGAGGGAACTTTCTGTCAGGCTGTTGTTTTTCCTTCTCAATGTAACTGAATAGTACGCAGTGGGACATGGGTTTTTACTATTGACTGCTGTTCTTCTGTTATCTTGTGTTTGGGAGATATCTGGTTACCTCCTCATTGTTCTGTTGTTAGGCTGCTGGGTGGGGGAAAGGGAGGGGTGATATCACTCCAACTTGCAGTACAGCAGTAAAGAGTGATTGAAGTTTATCAGAGCACAAGTCACATGACTTGGGGCAGCTGGGAAATTGACAATATGTCTAGCCCCATGTCAGATTTCAAAATGAAATATAAAAAAAAATCTGTTTCAATGCAAAATTCTTCTGGAACAGTACTATTAACTGATGCATTTTGGAAAAAAAATTCCCATGACAGTATTATACTGCAACTTTGTTTGCCAATTTTACACTGTAATCAAGCATCAGGAGGCAGCTGTACTGTGTGGAGCTAGAATAGATATATTTCATACCGCTAAGGACCATCATTAACAAACTAATAAGGTGCCATTTGTACACAAAATACATGGCACTCTTGGATGATCCATGGAATTAGTTGGCCTGCTGGTCCCTGAGATTTGTAAATAGTTGTGTTGTTCACTGCTGCTTTAGCACTCCAGCCCTGACATGCAGGAGAACATCATCATCAACATAAGGGTGAGGCATTACTGCTATGGAATGTCTACTTTAAAAAGAAAGTTATAGATAATGTTATTACTGATACTAAAGCTTTAATTTCCACTAAAATAAAGCTTTCCACTATAAAGAACACCATGATGCGAGGGAGAAGGAAAGGGTATTTAGTCTTCTTCTTCTTCAAGGCGGTTGCAGAAGTTGTGGTCACAAAGCAGACTGTGAATGATCATCCTCTCTCTCTCCTTAGAATGTGGAAGTTAATGGCAACAATAAAATGTCAGTTCAGTGTGAAAAATAAAAGCTGAAAAAGAGTGAGTGGGTGTCCAACATAACATAACAGAACACTACTTCCTGCTTTTCAGCTCTCTAACTCTTGAGTTAGTCAGCAACTTGAAGAGGGGCCCCATGGAACATAACTGTTCAGTGAGTTTGCAATTGATCCTTAGCATTCAGCTCAGACTCAAAAGCAACAGTTATGAATCATGTGGCCCTCCCTCAAGTATCTGAAAATCAGAGGGACAAAAAGTTCTGGTCAGTGCTGGGAAAGACCAGCCACGTGGCCTAGGCAACCAGGCCGGTTGCACGCACCGATAGGTGTGCGCGGCCAAAAAAGACACACACACAACAGTGAATGGCTACACACACACTGGCCTAAACAGCAAGCAGGGACCGGACTAGGGGGTAGGCGGCAGAGTCGGTATGTGCCTGTTGCACCCACGCCGCTTTGCGCACTAGGCACTTATCTACTCTGCTTACCCATAAGCTCGGCCCTGGTTCTGGCAAAATGTTTTTGACCATGCCCATTTTGTGGTCACACCCCCTAAATACCATGATGATTTCACAAAATTTGCCAGGCTATAGAAAGTATGAACACATTTCTGGGGGTTTTTAGGGCCATGTTTTATGTGTTATTACAGTTTTACTAATGAAGGTGAAATTGCAATTTAAGCTGTAAGTTTTCCCAAGAGACCTGCTTTCGCAGAGGTGCAATTACACAAACAATACCAGCGGCAGTTGGGGAGAGCCGGGACCGGACATGGGGTAGGTGACAGAGCAGGTACGTGCCTGGCACCCCCCCCAGCTTTGCACCCTAGGCACAAGCCTACTCTGCCTTTATCACAAAGAACAAAGGATAAGAGGCAACCTTTAAGATTTGAGGAACTGAACCTTCCTTAAAGCAGCAAAATTGGTTATTCATGATGAGGGCAGTGAATTTATGGAATGGTGTGCTGGGTGATATTGTCATGGAAACTCTATAAATGACTTAGGAATAGGATGACCTCTTGACAAGCATAATGTCCAGGACTGCAGTAATCCAGTTATTTCAAGGCCTACTGTATATGTGTGCTCCTAGGGTTGCCACCTTTTCTAGAAGAAAATACCGGCCTTCCTATATATTTATCTTTTTTCCCTATTAATAACATTGGGATCAACCCACATTTTTAATGGACAGGCTCCCCTTATCCAGTTATGATATAGTGTGCACAAACTGTTGTATATCAGTTTCAATTAATCAACACTGCCTTTTATATTGAAGTGCAACATTTGTTTATACATTGTACAAAAATAAAAAGTAAATCACTATACTAGTCGCTTTTTGTAGCATTGGGTGCATGCTCATACCTCCCAACTGTCCCTTTTTCAGAGGGACAGTCAGGGCCACCATTAGAAGTCACAGGGCTCCGTACAACAAAATTTTCAGGGCCCCCTGGGCACCGCCCACCCTGGCACCAAAGCCCCACCCCTGATCCTGCCCACTCCACATCAAAGTTAAAAGACCACTCAAAAAATATTTAAAAAAAAAAAACATTGTTGCCAGGGCCCCCCTTACAAGTTAAAAAAAGTTGGGGCCCCATAAAATATATTTTTTAATTGGTGGCAGGGGGCTATAGAGTATTAAAATAAAACATTGGTGGCCAGAGGATTTAAAAAAAACCACGAAAACAGCTATAATGGAGGTCCTGAAGCCATGAGTTCAATTCTACTGACACCAATGTGTTTTTTTTTTAAATCCCCTGGCCCCTGGGGACCCCTGGCCTTCAGGCCCAGGGCACTTGTCCCCCCCTGATGGCCGCCCTGGGGACAATCCCTCTTTTGAAAGCTCAAACTACAGTCCCTCATTTGTATTGGAAAGTCCCATTTTCTCTGCATTGAACAGCCAGAAAAGAAACAAAGTTTCTAACTTATTGGCTTTTGGCAGAGAGCCCAGAACAGCTAACAGGTGCAAATAAGACGTTTTGTTACAATTTTGAGATAAGAAAATAAGTAATTGTCACAGTTTAGATAATGAGAAATATTTTCAAACTTTCATAACCTGCCAAATGAACATGGTAATTATGGGGCGTGGCCACAAAATAGGTGTGGTCAAATTTTTTTGCCAGGATACCAGTGGCAATTTTTTTTGTCCCTCTTTTACTTTCAAAATGTTGGGAGGTATGGCATGCTGCTTACCCAACTTCAATGGGAACAATTTAATCCAGAATAATCATGCTGCTGCACTCCAAATGATGTATAAGTATTTATTTGTGCTACAAATAGGAATCTAAGCCCATTATTTTCCGCAGAACTTATCTGCAATTTAACCTGTAGGTTTACTCATTTTTGAATGGCTGCGATTGTGGTATGCAGCAGATAATTTATATACAGTATACTAGTGTAAGCAAACACACCAGTTTTACCACTTCAGGGCAAAATTGAAGTACATTTTATTTTCTTTAAAACACTTTTGCTTTTGCAAATACTGCACCCTGGTCTATAAAGGCAGCAAGGTAAAACCACGCATACCTCGAAACTAGGGTTGCCACCTTTTCTATTAGTTTTTACCAGCCTGCGGGAGCGGGACCAAAAAGGGGCGGGCCTATGACATTTTTGGGGCGGACCTATGATGTTTTGGGGCGGGCCTATGACATTTCGGGGGCATGTCCACGACGCTGCGCGTTCAACAAGGGGAGGAAAGGTAAGTATACAGGGGATTGGGGGCTGGACGATGGGTCATTTTAAGTGTATTACAGATTTACCGGCAGCTACATTGCCGGTAAATTTGTAATACCGGCCTTGGCGGGTGTTTTACCGGCTAGGCCGGTAAAATACCGGCCGGGTGGCAACCCTACTCAAAACTGTCCCTTTTTCGGAGGGACAGTCCCTCTTTTTGACAGCTCAACCTGCAGTGCCTCATTTGTACTGGAAAGTCCCTCTTTTCTCATGCACTGAACAGCCAGAAAAAGAAACCAAGTTTCTAATTGAATTGGCATTTGGCAGAGAGCCCAGAACAGGTGCAAATAAGATACTTCCCAATGCAAATAGCAGAAACATGCAAATAGCAGAATACCTGCTTTTAAATATTTATTGTGCATCCATATGACGTTTCGGGCAACAAGGGCCCTTTTTCAAGTGTGTACAAATCTCAGTGAAACGTTGCTTTACAGTACAGTCTCACACAGGTCCCACCCCTTACTTAATAATACACATCACAGTTCACCCCAAACCACTGTGTACTAGCGATTGTAACAATTTTGAGATAAGAAAAATATTGTAATTAATTAAAGTAATTGTAACCGTTTAGATATAGAGAAATATTTTCAAACTTCTAGAACCCTGCCAAATTATGTAAAATGAACATGGTAATTAGGAAGCGTGGCCACCAAAACGAGCGTGGTCAAAATGTAGCGCTAGGTGCAGAAAATTTTTTTGTCCACATTTTTACTTCCAAAATGTTGGGAGGTATCAGTAATTCCATAGTAAAGACTAATAAAACCTTTTAGCCATAATAGACCAGTGATTGTTATAACGTTATTAAAATTTGAACAATAAACAATATTACGTAACATTAAGGAATATACAAATAAGGAATAAAAATACAACAGAAATGATGTGGCGATTAGCACTTGTGGAAGTGAAGCAGTACATAACTACAAATACCAGCATGCAATGCGGAAGCGCCATGTTGGATTAACATTCCCACATGAATCCGTGCTGGAAAGCGGCAGAAAAGACACGGCCCTTTTGCCCCGCCTGTTCGAGCGCTGGTTGGTTCAGCGCACCGGCGGCGGCTCTTCTGGTTGGTGGGAGAAGTCTGCCTGTCACGGCCGTCTCCATAGGCAGGGGGAGAGTGTGAGGTGAGTCGTTTGGTGTTTTGTGTGCACGAGAAAGGGAAGAGACCCTCATGTGTTGCTCTTGTGTACATATATGTGTTCCAGTTAGGGGATGGAGATGCCAAATAGGGTTTTTTGTGTTTAGGTGCCAGGGCTGTCTCTTATGTTTTGTTTTAGGGAGCGTGTGTGGGCCTGTTGGGGAATGAGAGAAGGGGCGAGCAAAGAGGGACCCCAGACAAAGCAGCACACGTCAATACGGACCCCCTGGCCTGAGACGGGGAGGCCGAGGGAAGTACGAGTACTGAGACGTGGCTATAGCCTGGTGGCACGTGGATATGTCAAAGCATTTGGCCTAGGCATGGAATTGGCCCACGTACCTGCATGCTAATGTCAGTCATGGTTTTGCACCATTTCTCTCTTTGCCCAACATAGAATTAAGCCTTGGAAAATACAAAGGTGCATGTGGCC
Source organism: Xenopus borealis (assembly GCA_024363595.1). NCBI lineage: Eukaryota > Metazoa > Chordata > Amphibia > Anura > Pipidae > Xenopus > Xenopus borealis. The sequence continues at coordinate 83,637,013 of CM044437.1, forward strand.
ACTTGTCATTATTAACATATATTTTATGGACAGGTTCACCTTTCCACATAGCTTGCTGGGCCCTTCTGCTGCTCTTGTAAAATTTCCATCTGTGGCTGTGGGGTCATTGGTGATGTATCTGAGTTGCAGGCAGGGGGCATCACTTAGGAGCTTCTGCCCCTCCGCAAATTAAGTATAAATACAAGTGACTGCATTGTGCTGTAGAATGTCCTATTCTTTATTTTGAAATGTTATAGTTTTTGAATGGTCCCCCTCTTTTGCCTCTTCCCTGGCAGCGATTTAAAATGCTGTCTTGTTTTTGGGGGTCACTGACCTTGGCAGTCATTGTAACTCACTGAGGTAACCATTGTATTACTTTTTATTACTCCTATTTCTTCTGTTTCTATGCAGGCCCTTTCATATTCATCACCTAGTCTGTTACTGAAACCACTGCTTGGTTGATAGGGCAAGTTGGAATCCAGCAACCATGTAGCTGCTGGAATTCCAACCTGGAAAGTTGTTAAATAATTAAAAAGCCACAAAAAAAGTCTAGTTGCAAGTTGTCTCAGATTATCACTTCTACGGTACATCATAATTCATGTTTATTTAAAAGATAAAAAGCCCTTTTATGTAAGAATTTGGCTGTAGGACCATGTTCATCTCCTAAAACACCCAGCAGGTCAAATCACTGCGGTTTTCTTTTTTTTAACTTTAAAAACAAGTATTTTTTTACTTGCTGAAGTGTATCAGCATACATATGTAGTTTTTTACTTGCATATTCCATAAGCACCTGCCTCGGTAATATGGCTTCATCCTTATTTGTTTATACAGCACTGGCAGGGTTTGCAGTATTGTACAACAATTTTATAAGACAGGGAATTTAACAAAACATTACAATTCTGTGTTGTATGTGTAATTCTGTTTAGGAACTTAAATGCTTCTCCACATTCCTGCTATTTCTGTTCCCAGCAGAACTTATGTTATGTGCTACACACAGCATTTCCTCAGCTGAGCCCTCACTATTGTAATATAGAAAGGGTTTCCACACCAACCTCACATACCTCTTCAATAACTTGGAGCCAGTTGTTTTCAAAATAAGAAAAAAAACAAAAAAAAAACAAACAAAAGTTAACTTTATTGCTGGAATTTCACATCAGATTCTCATTAATACAACAAATTTCAACAATACGCAGTATATTCACATAGTACAGACACTTTGATCAGTAACTCCTTAGAACTTTAGCACTTGAGATTGGTGGGATTTCAGATATCTTTGCTGCTGAAACTATCCCTACACTGGCTGGCGATTCCAACATCCTTAGATAATAAAAGGCATTGCGTTTGCCTCGGTGCAAGAACTCCCTAGCATTCCGTAATATTTTTGTTTTTAAACAGGTGACAAGTAAAAGCACATTGGGAATTGGTTGTTATTAATCATTGCACCTTGTCAATCTTAGTGCCTTTTATTACATTATCTCACTAAGATGCAAACCTTTTAGCTTGTCTTGTTGGAGCCTCTGACTTCTTTATTTGTTACCCTAAGGTTTATTCTTACTCCTAGAGTGAACTAGCTAGTCCTATATATTGTCAGATCTTGGTCTCTTCAGTTCCATCCAGTAGATTCCAAAGAAGCAAAGCTGTGAATTTGCTCCCATTTATGAACTAGAGAATCCACCCCTGACCAATAGTAAATACTCTGCTTCCCGAGGTATGCCTAACCTGAATAAGAAATGCCTTTGTACTCCCAGTTCTCTAACAGGTCCATACCATCGTTGCAATAACCCTTGTTGGGTATTTTCTAAACAAGGTAAGGACAAAATCCCTACATAGTTTTAGGCACTTCAGTTCCCAGAAATAAACAGCTGAAATCAAATTCAGTCAAATCAATCTAGTAATCAAATCCAGACTGATCAAATTAGTTTGCTAGATTTTACTGCAATGTTAAGAAATGATAAAGATAGTGTATTTGAAACATTTGTCACTTAAAGCAGTATACGTACAGCAGCATTGTTATTTGAAGGTATACATGCTCACAAGATGATAAAAAAAAATATATATATATATATATAATACACAAGAGCCATGAATATCCTGTAAATTATATCCTTATAAATGGTGACTAGTGATGTTATAAATGGCGAGTAGTGATGTAATTTCTGTCACATGACTCACTAAAACTTGTGTATTGTAATAAATAAAGAACCGCATGTTGGAAAATATTAGGATATGTTAGGATTTGTTGATATATATATATATATATATATACATACATACATACATACATACAGTTCAAGCTGTGGTGCACTCCAATTCTGCAGAGGGTGCTGGGTGCTGTGATATATCGTGTAAATATTCATATTCCAAGGAATGACACACTCCAGGCCTTCATAGTGAGATGAAAAAGTGAAGTTTATTTGTCAACATTTCAGTTCAGTACTGAGCAGTTGTATCTGGCTGGGATTTAAGTTGATATAGCTGAATAATAGTCTCTCATGGAATCATCAGGTGTGTATTTTGGTTATATGCATGCACAAGCTGTCTGATCTATCTTGATAGCCCAGCCTTGGGTGAATTAGTTTGTAAGGTGACATCATTATTATTTTTCTTCTTCTTCTTCTTCTTCTTATTATTAATAATAATAATATATATTTGTAGAGTCCCAACATATTCTGCAGCACTTTATAATACATGTGTTTACACTAAGCATAACGATTAGATATAAAATAACAACAACATGACAAGATAACCTATATGAAAGGTATCTTATATCATAAAGGTCAGTCGGAAAGCAATTAAATTGTATCAGTTTATAGATGTTCTCAGAATAAATCTCCTTCCAGATCATGTGGCATCAGGCCAGGTCCGTACCACCTGTTATCTGCGCAGGGAACCCTGTATTTACCTTCGAAAATTAGTGGTCCATGAAAATTAATTGCTTCCAGGGAATTTGGTTCACACTGGCCTGAATTATTCTGATTTGTTATTTATAGCTTCACACTTTTATGTTAGATAATTTAACTGTATTCTCTCATCATCATGGCTGTTTCCATAATGCCAGGATCTGGTAGGAGAACTGTTTGCAACCATAGAAGGCTAGAATCTGGGATTGGGGGTATAGGGGGTATAGCAAATCTTTTTCTTAAACGAAAACTATACCCCTCAAACAATGTAGGTCTCTATAAAAAGATATTGCATAAAACAACTCAGATGTAAAACCCTGCTTCATATAAATAAACCATTTTCATAATAATATACTTTAAGTAGCATGTGCCATTGGGTAATTATAAATAGAGAACAGCCATTTAAAAAAATGACAGCCTCCTGGGATCGTAGAATTCAACGGTGCACACAAACATACCAAAAAAACTATAAAGTTAGGTCATATGAGCCAATTAACAGACCGAGTTCTGTCTTCCACACTTCTTCCTGTTAAGAGTTGAAATATTTCTGGTCAGGTGATCTCTGAGGCAGCACACAGACCATCACAAAGTTCATCCCACAGGTATTTAGTCAAATTGTCTTGCCCCAATCTAAGCAAACCATAAACATGATTTGTGCACAGTGGCAATATTGTGCTGAAACAGAAAAGACCCCTTCCTTGCCACAAACGGTCAAGATTGTAATTCTACATTGTAACTTTCAGTTGAAACAGCCCTATTATTCTAAGTAGCACTCCTCTGGCATTTACTGGGCCAACTTTACATCACTGTAGGCTTCATTTGGCGGTGCATGTGGTCATGTCAGACTTGTGCTCAACTGCTTTACCATGCCTGACTAACTTTTGTGTTGACAGTGTAGGAGTGTTTGTTCATGTCTGTACACCACAGGTATGGTCCAAAATGGGTTTGGAAAACTATGAGCATCAAACTGTTCTGTAGACCCCTGGCTTTTATATTTAGGATGTTTTGTTTTGGTATCTAATGAAATATCAGAGATAATCTCCTCTAATTGGCAAGTTTTGAGGTGATTTGAACCATAAATAAATGTTCCCATTTTATATTTGGCAGAATGTATTCTAAAATGTACGGTAAACTTACATATAGTGGAAATGTTTGCCTTGAACTCTAAAATATGCAGCGTTCTGGAGCCGTGCTTTGAATATTTGATCTATTGCTGATGTGTGTGTGTGTCTCTCTCTCTCTCCATCTCTCTCTATTTATATATAAAACATAAGCTTCTTTTTTTTTTTCTTAAATGGTCCATATTACTGATCTGAAGTTATGGCCTTGACACATATTAACAAGAATATGTTCTCTGTTATTATAGGTAAATTAACCTTATACATATGTCAGACATCAGTTTTTCCCTTCAGGAGAAATTTAAAAAAAATATGTTTTGACCAGATTAGTTTAGTGAATATTGTGACATTTTAGCTATTGGGCCCCAGAGCTATAATTGGGGCATCTCTTTTCTCTTGTAGACATTGCCCTGACATAGAGATATGATTCTCATTTAGCACGCCTAATGAACTCTGCACCAATCAATTGCATATTATCAGAATAGGTGACAAATGCACTGGATTTATATGATGCTTTAAGAGGAACTTACAGCATTCTGTTCTGATAAGTTTATAATTGCCCCTAAAGCCTTTATTTAAAAGATTGTTATTAATAAAAGTTAGTAATATGTGACAGAGGATATTTTAATACTGAGCAATTCAGCTATGAGCGTGTGAAAATCTTGATGCTTAAAGGGCACCTCTGGGGTGAAAAAAATTCCCCAAAACAAAGGTGCGGGCTGATAGAGCCCGCATTCTGGTTTGGGGTTCTAGTAGTTTAAAAAAAAAAAAATTGCCCCTTGCAGGCGCTGGCTTACTCGCACCAGGAGGGAGATCCCGGTGCGAGCTGCCATGACAGTCCATGCGCATGCCCAGTATGCGCATGTGACGTCATGCACACAAGCCGAATGAAAAGCTGCCACAATTTTTTTTCATACTGCACATGCGCATGGACTGTCATGGCGGCTCGCACCGGGAGCTCCCTCCCGGTGTGAGTAAGCCAGTGCCTGCAGGGGGCAATTTTTTTTTTTTTTAAACTACTAGAACCCTGAACCAGAATGCGGGCTCTATCAGACCTTCGGTTTGGGGAATTTTTTTTTGCTCCATAGGTGCCCTTTAATAAGGAAGTCAATATGTATTTGATATTTTTACAGGTTGGTTTTTATTATTTACTATAACCGTAGCATCAGTCTTTAATATCCTTAGGACCTTCATTTATAAACTGCATGTTGAAGTCAGGGTCTTGGCTTTTCATAAAATTTTAATAAACTAATAATTGTTTTATGTTAAGTAAAACATAGATATATTTTTATTCCCCAGGTTAAGTATGAGATAGTATCTGTTGGTTTGTTCTTATGTTGAATTTGTATGTAAGTTGAAACATATACATTTACTTATTAAATGCAACAAGACAGATGTTTATCTTAAAGGACAACTAAATCCTAAAAATGAATATGCCTAAAATGCCATGTTTTATATACTGAACGTATTGCACCAGCCTTATAGGGCACCTATGGGCAGAAAAAAAATCCCCAAACCGAAGGTGCGGGCTGATAGAGCCCACATTCCGGTTTGGGGTTGTAGTAGTTTTTAAAAAAAAAAAAATTATGCGACGTCATGCGCATAAGCCGAATAAAAAGCTGCCTCCCGGTGCGAGTAAGCTAGCGCATGCAGGGGGTAATTTTTTTTTTTTTTAAACTACTACAACCCCAAACCGGAATGCGGGCTCTATCAGCCCCACCTTCGGTTTGGGGATTTTTTTTCCTGCCCATAGGTGCCCTTTAACTTTCATCTTGTCAATATCAGCAATGATCCGGGACTTCAAACTTGTCATTGGGGGGGTCACTATCTTGGAAAGTATCTGAAACTCTCACATGCTCAGTTGGCTCTGAGCAGCTTTTGAGAAGCTATGGGGTTGTCGCAAATTATCAAGCAGAAAATGCGGTTTACCTGTAATATAAGATAAAGCTACAGGGCAATTCTGATGCTAATTGCGCTGGTTTCTGTGTTGCCATCTAGTAATGATCCATATTAATTACTAATCAGCCTTATGTGGTTACATTTGGTTACATTTATATTCTGTGTACTGTATATTGTGAGTGGGTCCCTAAGCTCAGTAAGTGACAGCAGCACAGAGCATGTGAATCAGTGAATCAGCAGAAAAGAAGATGGGGAGCTACTGGGGCATCTTTGGAGACACAGATCTTTACTGCTAAAGGGCTGTGGTTGCCTTGGGCTGGTACAGAAGCACAAAACATAATGTGCAACATTTTTAGCCATCGGCTTTAGTTCTTTAAAATCGTATTTATTTTTATATTTCTGTGGATATTTATTTGTGCCAGATGTCAGTGGGGATTGGGGCAGGTGGTTTATTAAAGCTAAATGCTAATAAAAGTCAAGCAAACCACTGTATGTTACTGTAATAGCCTCAGTTTGTAAGTGTGAGTTGTATGTAAGATGTGTGTATGTAACTCGAGGACTCCCAGTATACTACCTACTGCTTTGCTATATACGGGTATATCCAGAAACCAGTTATATAGGAAGCTCAGAATTACACAAGGTCCATCTCCCATAAAATTCAGTTACAGCAAATAATTGTAATTTTTATAAATTGGTGCCCTTTTCTCTGTTATATCATTATTATTTATTTATATAGTGCCATGCATGAATAAATACTTAGCGGTTGGGTAATCTATACAGCATAATAAAATTATTTAAAGGGGTAACTCACCTTTAAAAAAGCTTTTAGTATGTTATAGAATGTACTATTCAAAACAATCTGTCTACATTGTTTTGCCTTTTTCCAGATCTCAAATAGGGGTCACAGACTTCTGCAGCCAAAAACCTACTGGTCCGAGAGACTATAATTTCATAATTATCATTGTTATTGTTACGTGACATATGTCCTTGTCTGTTAGCAATGTCTAAGGATATATCTCACTGTTTTTTCTCCCTTCACACAAACATTCCTGTTAAGAACACCTTAACCTTCATTTTATGAATAGACTAGCAATTCACTAGTGTGCATTATGTGAAGAGTGCATTTAACTATGCTGCTGATTGAATTCATGAACTAAAGTATAGTTAACATTATTTGGGGTTCCAAATGTTAGGCAATTATTATAATAATTTACCTGGTACCCCTGTCAGGTCTCCCTGTTTGGGGAAAACAGCACTGTCCTGGGGGTACATTTGTATGAGCACCACATTGCATATCTTCTATGTCCTTCTTCATTATTCATCAGCCGTGCCCCAACTCATGTGCAGTACAGTCAAAAAGCAAGGAGTTCCATGACCATCTAAAAGCATGAGGCTGAAGGCTGAGTGTTTTTACAGATCATGGAAATCTGTATCCTGATAATTTAGTCATGGGATTGAAATTGCATCACTTAGCGCCGATTATAACTGTTTACATCACTAAGCACCGTTTAGAAGGATATAATTTACAGGATATTCATATCATTTACAGAGTATTACAGGAAATGAATTTATGTATTTAAATGTATTTAATTTTCTCTGTAATAATAAACAGTACCTTCTACTTGAACCCAACTAAGATATAATCAATCTTTATTGGAGGCAGAACAATTGAATGGGTGATCAGTGGCGTAACTACAGAGGAAGCAGACACTGCGGCTGCAGGGGGGCCCAGGAGGTATAGGTGGCCCCATGAGGCCCTAATTAATGAGCTATTTCAACATATATTGGTAAAAAAGGACAATCTCTGGATATGTTGGGGGCCCTAAAATTAATATGCTGTGGGGCCCAATAACATTTAGTTACGCTGTGGGTGATCGAACAAAGAACGTTGTTGCAAAACAAAACCTGTTTGGTTCAATAGGAGTGTTGGTATTGAGGTGGGTAAGAAAAGACGTGCTTTTAAGGCTTTCAAGTTAGCTGGGACAGCCAAATCATTTATAAGGTACAAGGAGGCCAATAAGTCATGCAAAAAAACAATCAGGCAAGCTAAAATCGATATGGAAAAGGATATAGCAGTAAGCAGTAAAAAGAATCCAAAATTATTTTTTAAATATATTAATAGTAGAAAAATGAAACAGGAAGGGGTAGGACCTTTATTATCAGAGGGGGGTCAGTTGGTTGATGAGAACATGCAAAAAGCTCAGATTCTGAATGAATACTTCACATCAGTATACACTAATGAGGAACCAACTAATGAAGGTTTCCTTGTTAATAGCCCCAATTCTAATACATCCAATGATGTATGGTTCACACATGAGGAAATTCAAAAGAGACTAGAAAATGTTAAGATCAACAAAGGTCCAGGCCCAGATGGGATTCACCCCAGGGTACTTAACGAACTTAGCTTTGTGATTGCCAAACCTCTATACTTAATTTTTCAGGATTCTTTGAGGTCTGGCATGGTGCCGAGAGACTGGCGAATTGCTAATGTGGTGCCGCTATTCAAAAAGGGATCCCAATCTCAGCCTCAAAACTATACGCCAGTTAGTCTGACGTCAGTGGTAGGAAAGCTTTTTGAAGGATTAATTAAGGATAGGATACTGGACTTCATAGCAAATAACAATACTATGAGTTTGTGCCAGCATGGTTTTATGCGTAATAGATCTTGCCAGACTAACTTAATTTCTTTTTATGAGAAGGTAAGCAGGGACCTCAATTCTGGGATGGCAGTGGATGTGATTTACTTAGACTTTGCTAAAGCATTCGATACAGTGCCACACAGAAGGTTACTGGTTAAATTAAGGAATGTTGGCCTTGAACATAGTATTTGTACCTGGATAGAGAACTGGCTAAAAGATAGACTACAAAGAGTGGTGGTAAATGGAACATTTTCTAATTGGACCAGTGTTGTTAGTGGGGTACCGCAGGGCTCTATACTGGGTCCCTTGCTTTTCACCTTGTTTATTAATGACCTGGATGTGGGCATTGAAGGTCCGGTTTCTATTTTTGCAGATGATACTAAATTGTGCAGAGCTATAGGTTCCATGCAGGATGCTGCCACTTTGCAGAGTGATTTGTCTAAGTTGGGAAACTGGGCAGCAAACTGGAAAATGAGGTTTAATGTTGATAAATGCAAGGTTATGCACTTTGGCAAAAATAATATAAATGCAAGTTATACGCTAAATGGCAGTGTGTTGGGAGTTTCCTTAAGTAATAAGGATCTTGGGGTTTTTATAGATAACAAGTTGTCTAATTCTGGGCAGTCATTCTGTAGCTACTAAAGCAAATAAAGTTCTGTCTTGCATAAAAAAGGGCATAAACTCAAGGGATGAAAACATAATTATACCTCTTTATAGATCCCTAGTAAGGCCTCATCTGGAGTATGCAGTGCAGTTTGGACTCCAGTCCTTAGGAGGGATGTAAATGAGCTGGAGAGAGTGCAGAGACGTGCAACTAAACTGGTTAGAGGGATGGAAGACTTAAATTATGAGGGGAGTCTGTCCAGGTTGGGGTTGTTTTCTCTGGAAAAAAGGCGCTTGCGAGGGGACATGATTACACTTTACAAATATATTCGAGGACATTATAGACAAATATCAGGGGACCTTTTTACCCATAAAGAGGATCACTGCACCAGAGGCCACCCCTTCAGACTAGAAGAAAAGGACTTTCATTTGAAGCAGCGTAGGTGGTTCTTCACAGTCAGGACGGTGAGGTTGTGGAATGCACTGCCGGGTGATGTTGTGATGGCTCATTCTGTCGATGCTTTTAAGAGGGGTTTGGATGATTTTTTGGACAGACATAATATCAAAGGCTATTTTGATACTAAAATCTACAGTTAGTATAGCTATGGGCATACAGGTATATGGTTTGTGTTTGAAAGAGTGGAGATGTGTGTGTGTGTGTGTGTATGTATGCTGGGTTTTTAATTTGGAGGGGTTGAACTTGATGGACTCGGTCTTTTTTCAACCCAATTTAACTATGTAACTATGTAACTATGTAAAAGATAAGTAAACTTGAGATATGGAGATCCAGATTACAGAAAGATCCATCAAGAAAACCCCAGGTCCTGAGCATTCTGGAAAGCAGGTCCCATACCTGTATATCCCTTTTTTTGTTTGATTATCCAATGGCACATGCTTCTAGAGAAGTATATTTTATGAAACATATGGACTATTTTATGCTATATACTGTAATGCAGTGTTCAGGGCTATAGTTTCCCTTTAATATAGCTGCCACTGTAATCTACAGCATAAACACCTGCTAAAAGAAAATGTTATGAGATGTTGCCTTGACTCTGATAAAGGCACTTAACTTTGATCTTCCATTTACATATTAATATTCTTTTATTTTCTTTGCAGACTGAAGTTCATTTGATTTTTTAAAATTTCAGGTGTTCATGTAAATGCAGCTGAAACTTCAATGCACTTACTGGCCCACATTCGACCATCAAGACTTCACACACAACTTTTTACAAAGTCTTTTGAAGCATCCTCTTCTGCCACATTTTCTTCCTTTGGTGCTAGAAAAAGATCAGGCCTAATGCTAAACAGAAAACTGGGCTGCCAAGGATTTGGGGCATCTGTGGCAGCAATGACTTCCTTCCCTCCACAGAGATACCACTACTTTCTTGTTTTGGACTTTGAAGCAACCTGTGACAAACCCCAGATCCACCCTCAGGTAAAACATGATGAAAAGGACATTTTGAAAGCTTAAAGCTGTGTACACACAGGTAGATGAAATTGACACATTTAGCAAAATGGCTAACATCCTTCCCTGTGTTTGTATACTGTCATGGGAAAACATGTTTTTTTTTTTTTCAAAATGCATCAGTTAATAGTGCTGCTCCAGCAGAATTCTGCACTGAAATCCTTTTCACAAAAGAGCAAACATATATTTTTATATTTAAAGGGGAGGTTTATCTTTTGGACAGCCCATGTCATAAATAACATTTTTGTAATTTATCTTCATTATCTAAAATGTTTGTTTTCTGAGATACATACCACAGAAGCTATGGGTCATCGCTGCAAATACTCTCAGTTCTCTTCTCTGTTATGGGATCGCCGACTCTGTGTAAGTGAAGCAGGCGAGTCGTGTTGTGAACTCCAATCCCCCACTGGCGCTAACCCCTCCCCCACCTCATCCGTAGGCCCCCCTCCCTCCCCCCCCCGGGCTATTGCCCCTAAGTTGCTACTTACCCCTCTGTGTAAGTCCCCTCAAGCAATGTTCACAGGGGCCATCTTTTCTTCAAACTGCTTCTCCCGGGATGCTGCTCCGTCAGTGGCGCATGCGCAGTAGGACGCTGGTACTACTGCACATGCGCACAAAGTTCACGAAGTTCAATTGGCGTACTTTGTGCACATGCGCAGCAGTACCAGCGTCCTACTGCACATGCGCCGTTGAGCGCCGCCAGTTCCCGGAAGAAGCGGTTTGAAGAGAAAATGGCCCCTGTTTGCTTGATGCTGAAGCAATTATTTTGGAGATATGATTGCGCTGCAATTACAACAAACCACTAAAAAAAAATTGTATATAATTATATCATATTATTCTAAAAAATTATTTGCTATTGGAAAAATGCTTATATTCACTCCCCAAGGCCAAAGTGGACTTTAAATTTTTGACCATAGATCCCTGAAGACTTTTTCCAGTTATATTCTATTTTCTGTGTGACTGTTTTTGTTACATTGTGTAAAGTTTTACTTTTGACCTTTTCTTTCTAAAGCAGCTCTGAGAGGGGGGTCGCCAATTCTGATTGCTAAATTTAGTTGTTACATTTCTTATGCGTGTGCCTGCCAAGCAGAATCCCTGAGTTCCATTAAAGGGCACCTATTGGTTAAAAATGCTATCCCCAACCAAAGCTGCGGGCTGGTAGAGTTGGGGATAAGTTGTTTTTTTTTTGTTTTTTTTTTTAAATGCCAGCGCTATGCTACTCGTACAGGGAGTGAGCTCCCGGTGCGAGCAGCCATGTCCGCTTACTCGCATCCACATAATGAAAAGCGGTCCCTATTCGAGGCAGCTTTTCATTATGCGCATGACGTCACACACGCGTAATGCTCATGCAAGTGAGCGGACATGGCTGCTTGCACCTGGAGCTCCCTTCCTGTTTCAAATCGATCCTTGATAAATCTTAATTGTAACAGCATATAGTCTGCATTTGGATTACGGAGCTGCCAGACTGAAACAGCAAAGACATGAACATTGAACTTTGATTTTGTGAAAAACAGTAAAAAGTGGAAAGCAAATGAAAAAAGTCTTTGTTTCTGGTGAACAATCTGAACCCAGGGGAGGGTTTTTTCAATTACAGGTTGAATTCTCCTTTAAAGGGGTGGTTTACCTAGAAAACGATGTTAAAGAATGGCTAATTCTAAGCAACTTTCAACTTTGGAATAGTTTTTGAATTATTTGCCTTCTTCTGCCTCTTTACAGCTTTCAAAAGGGTGGCAGACAAATTTTAATGGGGATGCAGGACAAGTTCAAAGCAGTAATCTTTGACTGCAAATTGGTTTATTAAGTAACCACACTACCTATTTCAGGCTTTGCCCTTTATCAAGTGTGATTGCTGCTTTGAATTTGTCCTGAATCTCTTCTACACTTTGACTGGTTCAATTGGGATATCGACACAGGATACCCAGTGGGTTGAGCTACAAAGGAACTTTATCAGCCAGCTACAGCATATTTGTATACTTATTTTTAGGGCTGCACCAAATCCACTATTTGGGATTTGGACGTATCCTTTGTGAAAGAGTCGGCCGAATACTGAGCCAAACCCAAATCCTAATTTGCATATGCTAATTAGGGGCAGGAAAGAAAGTGTGAAAATGATTTCCCTCCCTGCCCCTAATTTACATATGCAAATTTGGATTTGGTTCAGCCAGACACAAGGATTCAGCCAAATCCTGCTGAAAAATTCAGAATGCTGGTCGAATACCGAACTGAATCCTGGATTCAGTGCATCCCTACTTATTTTATGCAGCGCTACGAAATATGTTGGTGCTAATAGAAATACATGTTAATTATTTTGGAATCCTCCTTCGAATGGGGGTCATTCACTCCATCTAAAAACAAATGCACTATAAGGCTACAAATGTAATATTATTGCTACTTTTTATTACTCCTCTTTCTATGCAGACCCTCTCCTATTCGTATACCAGTTTATTATTCACATTAATGGATGGTTGCTAGGGTTATTGGACCTTGGGAACCAGATTGCTAAACTTGCAAACTGGAGAGCGGCTGAATAAAAACATAAATAACTCAAGAACCACATTTAATAGACCAGTTGCAAATTATCTTAGAATATCAATCTCTGCATCATAGTAAGAGTTAATTTTAAGGTGAAAAACACTTTTAACCTATTTCTCCTGGTACGCAAATAAAGAAGGGAAACTTTGTTTTTAAAAGTTTTGTATTGTAGTAGGAAATGTCACTATATTCAGGAGTTTCCTGTGGACCATTCTAAAAAAATGTGGGGACCCAGTTTTAGGTCCTGGCTCATATGTTAAAAATTTGATAACAAAAATGGGTTTATGGAATCTCTTGGCATCCTACAGACTGAAATTGCATGAAAACGATAATGTGAATTGTCTGTATGTTAAAATTGCATCTGCTGCAAATCTGCTGAATCAATTTTTTTTTTCATTTTTGTAAAATGTTATACTTTATCTTTTTCATCTTTTAACTAAATTGCTAAAAATGGGAATTTTAGTTAATTATTTACAAAACTAGCTAAATAACAATGTGAAAAGAAATTGAAAATATGGAAGAAAAATTGAGCACTAGTAAATAAGCCCCATGGTGTTTTTAGTGTAAAGTGATAATTTAAAACATTTGGCAAAGTTCATAAACAAAATCCAGAATCATAAAACGAAGGTTCTGTAGGAAGAGTAAGAATTAAGGATGATTCTAACCCTTTGCAGTCTAATTTTTCCATTCTAGTTTTCATCGACCAACCCTGTGAATTAAGCATTAGCGTTCATCTGTCAATCTGTTAACTAGCAATTAAAATACAAACCAACAAAAGCTGAAGATAACCTGCAGCGTATAGAAGCTGACAAACAAGGCTGGACAAATTGGAGGATCATTTATAAGCTTTCCTCCTTAAATCTAATTATTTGGCAATTCAAATTTCTCAGTCATCCTTGGTCTTGAAATAGATTTAACTTGCTATAAATGATTTAGGTGACTACTTGTAGTGTAGGAAAGAAAAGATTGGATTGGGGGGGGGGAGCTGGTGTTTGTTTAGGACATCAGAGAGCTGATTTTTTCTCTCTATTAAACTAGTAAAACTCTTGATAACTTTACAGAAGTGTTTCTTCATCTACTGAAGCAAGCAATGTTTTTTTTTTTAAATTACTAAAATGAAAATCATTGTTTATGGTACAGATCTGTATGTAGTGTTCCTCAATTAAACATTTGTTTTGCAACTTGTAAGAGCATTTTTTTGTTTTGCAACTTGAGAGCATTTTTTTTGTTAAAGGGCTAGTTCACATTCCAAAACATTGTTTTCAGCACCACAAATAAAAGCAAATGGTTAGGTTTTGCTTCCTGATCGTATATTTGTTTTCACTGATCTGCAGATAAAGGTAGATGCTGCAAATAGTGGAACACCACCAAACTACTGTTCAGTCCAACATTTGGTTCTATTCTTCATTACCAGGTGGTTTAGTGGTCTCACTACAATTTTGGACTAGTGCAGTAATTCGCTTTTTTAGTTTCTTTGTGCACCAAAAATTAACTGCTTTTCCATTTCCCTTTATATGTTTCATTTTGGAGTGTTTTTCTGAAATCCAATTTTTAAATGTAATGATTTTTATAAAATTTTTTTACCTATTAACTCTTCTTAATGACTGCTTCATGAAGGAAAACAATGCTACTATACATAGGTACAAATACCCTTCTGGTGTTTCAGTCTGAACAGCTCACTAGGGAGCAGTATGTGAACTGTTTCAGTTTGGCACATATTGATACATTTCTCTCTGAGAAAAATGTACCAGCTATTGTATCAATTATAACAGCCAACTAATAAAACTCAAACATTTTGCTCAGTAGGACAGTAGTTAAGAAATGTATCAACTAGGGTGTCAAATTAGAATAGTTCACAATGTCGGTGGCCCCCTTATCCTCAAAGATCCAATCAGGGAGGCATAGGAAGGTAAAAAAAAGTAGACACCTGTGCATTAAATGCCGAAGAGGTGCTGGTGGGCGGGACGCATCCCTGCTAGACCACCAGGTCTTCTCACAGTTTTTATTTCTATTCAGCTATCTGAAAACAGCTGAACTGAAAAAAGTGAAAGGTGAACAACTCTTTAAAAGGGTAGTTCACTACAAAAAGGTCCATTGAACGATCAATCCAACAACAGTCCAGAATATCTTTTAGCATAATGTAGAGTAGTGTAGTGTTGTGATATTATGAGATAGTTTTACAACTGGTGGTTTAGAAGATATTTACCCATTTTGATTCACCAGAATATGTTATTTCCAAAAACATAGTTGTGGGGTTTTGCAGTTAGGGCCCTCACACACACAAAAAAAGTGTTCTTGCAGTTTCTGTATCTTCATGTTTGCAGCAGCTGAAGTGTCTTCCGAAGAACATTATGAGGGTTATTTTTTAAAGGTAAAGTAAATTTTTACCAAATTTTTTTAGATTTATTATACCCTGATACTGAAAATATCTTGAATCTGAAAATAACCCAACTGAAACCTGTTGAGTTCATGTAGAAGTCAATTGCAGAGGTCCCTTGAACCATCTGAAGATGTTTGTAGCCTTCATGATGGTTTTTTTTTTGGTGGGTTTTGTGCAAAGACTTGATTAATTGAAAAGATCAATTTTTCCGCCCCAAATTCACTGATGCAAGTTTTTCCTTTAAAGTTTTTTTTTTTTAAATCAGGAAACATTTTGAGTTGTGTCTATTTGAGGTATAAAAACCATGCAAACCAATAAAACTTGACCTTTGATTAATAACCCCTATATTTTCAGTTTTTTTTTGGCATGTCTAAAAGCCACACATTTTGGTACGTGTGAGATAAAAATATGCTGCAAGATTCATGTCTCTGAAAATTTGTAAAAAAAAAATACTACATTTAGCTAATTTTTGTACTTTTGAATTTATTAGGGTTGCACTGAATCCAGGATTTGATTTTGGATTAGGCCGAGCACTAATCCCGTAACTCAATGTTAGGACTCTCAAGACCCACAAACACAGGCAATTAAAAGTGCTTGCATTGCAAAAGTGTCAGCCATTAGTATTCCATTTTGCACTTGCAACGTTCCACATACTTTTGTAATAATGCTTTGTATATTGGCCATCATACTGTTCAGATCTTGTTCCTGTCATTCAAACGTATGTTTTACCTAATGTGGCTGTAAATGGTAACAAAATGCCAGTGTTGGCAAACTTTACGGTATGTTAGATTGCATAGAAAGGCATATTTATCTTTGTTTAATTTGTCATTGTGGATTTTCTAAAAATATTTTAATAATGTGCAATTGATTTCAATGCTCGTGATCACTCCTGTTCACGATTGGTATCCATTGATGTGGCTTTGTGATGTTGTTAAGTTGCGATGTCATTCATTTTTGCTGTTGATGCTTACAGTGCTAAATTCATACCTTTAACTCTCTTTTGAATGTCTGTTTGATGCCCTTTTGTCGACAACCTTCGATTTTCAGAAATTTTGTTAAATATAGCTAAAGTTTTAAATTTGTTATGGATTCACTGAATCCAGCATTTGGTTTAGGATTAGGCTGAGTCAACCTTTATTTGATGACACGCCTCTTGGCGTAGTCATGTGTCTGCAGACACTTAGCATTCTGTTAAAGGGGTGGTTCACGTTCAAGTTAACTTTTAGTATATTGTAGAAGGGCCAATTCTAAGAAACTTTTCAATTGGTCTTCATTATTTATTTTTCATAGTTTTTTAATGATTTGCAATTTTCTTCTGTTTCTTTGCAGCTTTCAAATGGGGGTCACTGACACCATCTAAAAACAAATGCTCTGTAAGGCTACAAATGTATTGTTATTGCCACTTTTTATTACTTATCATTCTATTCAGTCCCTCTCCTATTCATATTCTAGTCTCTTATTCAGATCAATGCAGGGTTGCTAGGGTAATTGATATCCCTAGAAACCAAATTGCTGACACTGCAAATTAGAGAGCTGCTGAATCAAAAGCTAAATAACTCAAAAACCACAAACAATAAAAAATGAAAACCAGTTGCAAATTGTCTCAGAATATCACTCTCTACATTATACTAAAAGTTAACTCAAAGGTGAACAACCCCTTTAACAAATATGCCCAGTGTTCTAAACAAGCTGGCCCTCCATCAGGAATGATGCAGAATACTTGCCACTTCTGCTTGCCTCTTCAAAGGCTTCACACACCTTATGCTTTGGTCTAAAATGCAACGCTTATCAGTGCCCTTTTGTTGTTGAACTTCCAATAGTCCTTATTGTGGATCAAACACCTCAAAGAACAATGGTTGTTAATTTTTCAGTGCAAACTACCATCATCTATTTCACACTCTCAGCTCTTTGTCGAGTAAATCATTGTAAATACATTTTAGAAAAAAAAAACTAATGCCCTGCACAAACTGGTTTATACATGTGAAAAAAGTAGCCCTTTCCAATCATATACACCATACATAAGGCTCTATTAGAATGAAGAGTACATGGAGAACCTAGAGCAGCACCAGAGTGAAATCTCTATATAGTCTATCGAGCTTTTCCCATATTTGTTCTCCATTTTGACACCCACAATTGCCACAAGGTAGCAGTTTAATTTCCAAGGTAGACTGCTTTAGCACAATACATTTGTTCACATAGGAGAAATCTAGTGGCAGGCACTCAAATGAAGGCACTCTTCCAGCGAAGTAGTAGAAAAAGTAGAAAAGATTTATTAGTGTCTTCCGCCATATGCGTTTCGTGTTAGCAAACACTTAATCATAGGCTCACTACATAAAGCTCAAACATAGATACTTAAACAAAAGTGCACCAATCCCAACAATAAAACAATTAACCAATCCATATGTTTCCCCTATCAGACCAGCCCAAATGTTCGTTTATCTCCGGTATATCCATTAAGTGAGGGTAGTTGAAACCAAGCCTCATTTACCTTGGTTACATTTATTCACATACACACACACACACAAAATTATTTTAAAAAATGAAAACCAATTTCAAATTGTTTTAAGATACCATTGTCTTTATCATACCAACCATTCTACATTTTATGGAGAGTAAACTTTCAAAACATTTATGCTAAAATTCTGCTTTCTGAAGGTTAAATAATCTAGAATATCAACGTGTGTGAAATATCTAAATTTGGTGAGCAAATGGCTTTGTCTATTTAGAATTAATATTTAGACTTCCTCAGGAATGTCAGATTTTAATCTCATAAGGGCTCTTACACGTGGGCGCTTTTACCTGCTCTCTCCCTGCATTCCGTCTTGTTCCATTCAGCCGTAGGGGAGCGCAGGAGTAGACGCACTTCATTCTTTTGAATGAGACTGTACTCATACAGACGCATGTAAGCGCCAAATGCAGTCCCATTCAAAAGAATAAATTGCGTCTACTTCTCCGCTCCCCTTCGGCTGAACGGAACAAAATAGGCCGGGCCTATTCTGTGAATGGACAGCTTCTGTTGCATATACAGTCATAATCCCTCTCTGCCTGCATAATTTACTCCACTTTCAACAAAAAAAGATAACAGTGGCATGCCTTTCATTTCCCAGTACTAGGGTGTTTTCTGAACAGAGATTTTTAGTGAAGCAGTATTTAGTTGTATGAAATTAAATCAAATGTGAAAAACTGTCAAAAAAAATTTGGGTATCCTTGTAATTTTGATAATTTGAATACATTTAACTGCTCAATACTGATTACTGGCAACACTGGTTAGATAAGCTTGAACCTTGAACTTCATTGGCAGGTGTGTCCAATCATGAGATAATAAGGTATTTAAGGTGGCCAATTGCAAGCTGTGCTTCTGTTTGACTCTCCTCTGAAGAGTGACATCATGGGATCCTCAAAGCAACTCTCAAAAGATCTGGAAACAAAGATTGTTCAGTATCATGGTTTTAGGCTACAAAAAGCAATCTCGGTGGTTTAAACTGTCAGTTCCAACTGTAAGGAATGTAATGAAGGCCACAGGCACAGTTGCTTTAAAACCCAGATCTGGCAGGCGTAGGAGTGGTTACAGACAACCCAAAGATCACATCCAAAGACCTGCAAGAACATCGGAGCTTCAGGGGTTAATACATCAGTAAAAATACCTCGGCTACTTTAATGGGTGCTTTTGTGTGATCATAAAAAATAAGAATCAATATGTGGTTTCCAGAAAAGTTAATGGCTTCCCTACAAAATGTGGTGCAGCAGGAGCAGCAATCGAATACAAATGGTATTTGACTGGTATAATGGTAAAATGACTGTAACCTTCTAGCTCATATTTTTTCTTCATTTGCAATTTTTGTAGGGGCTTAGTCCAAACTGCAACATGGATAGAAATTAATGCTAACTCCTTGCTAATTAAGCATTTTTTGAACACCACCACTCCCAATCAGCACCATTTACCTGCAGCCATTCGTCTATATTCTGAGATGCATCAGAGATCTAGAGAACCCATAATTTATATCTAGTCTTTGCACAGGGATAATTGGAGCAGAAAAAATATCATCAATCTCGAAGACAATAAATCAAACAAAATTATATTAGTCCATTAAAAGACAGTTCCATAACATTTAAACCAAAACCTTACTGTTCATTTTCATTATGATCCTCCATCTCTCAACCTTTCCACTTTGATTTTTCTAAACTAAATAAAAGCAAGAACATTTGACCCCTTTTCTACTGCTGGAGCTTAGAGAGAAGTTTAGCAGTCTCCAGTGCTGAATAAAAATGAACAAAAAGATGAATGTGCGGTAGTCGTACTGTCTGTTGAAGATTGTGTTTTCTCAGTGCAAATATTAAGAAATGTATTAACTTATTTTACGTGTATGTTTTATGTGTATGCACATAAAAAATAAATAACGTTTTCCTTATTGGTAATTTTGTTTAAAAGGTTTATATAAGCTGACCTATACTGATCACAGTTCAGTTACCTGTACAGAAATAAAACTGCCACAAGAAGGATAAGATGCTGTTATATGGCTCACTAAGACATTGTTTAGGCATTATTTCATATGTTGGACTCTTGCCTTAGGGTGACTCTCGGAGAAAGCTGCAGTTCATATTTGCTGTGAATTAAGAGAACTCTTCCAAATTACTTTAAAAGGATACTGTAATGGGAAACGTGTTTTTTTCACAATGCATCAGTTAATGGTGCTGCTTCAACAGACTTCTGCAATGTAATCTGTTTTTCAAAAGAGCAAACTTGACTTTTTTATATTTCATTTTGAAGTCTAACATGGGACTAGACATATTGTCAGTTTCCCAGGTGTCCCCATTGATGTGGCTTGTGCTCTGATAAAAGCCAGTCACTCTTTACTGCTGCACTGCAAGTTGGAGTGAAATTACCCCCCCTTCCCCAGCAGCCCATCAGCAGAAAAATGGGAAGGTAACCAGCTTACCGCTTCCTGGTAAATATAAGAACAGCACTCAATAGTAAAAATCCATGTCCCACTGCAATTCATTCAGTTTCATTGAGTAGGTAAAACAATAGCCTGTCTGAAAGCAGTTCCATAGTGCAGTACTGACTCTTTCTAAAAGCACATGGCACCAATACACACCAATATTTCCACTTGTTGGGATAGGAATGACATTTTACATGGTAGAGTGAATTTGCAGTGTAAACTGTGTAATTTAAAAATAAAAACTACACTGGATCAGCCTATCACCCAGTCAAGCTGACATATTAGTGCAACATCCTCTTGTTTGGCAACCTCTCCAAACGAGTGGCTCTGCCCATGTATGGCCACAGAAATCTCCCTGTTTATGGCCAGCTTCAGACTGCATTCCTAGCACCCCTCCATCATTTTAGCTTGGAAGGAATTGTTACACTGTAGCTTGATTCACCAAAAATGCCTGATCTTTATGCATAACAATGTTTTTTTCTAAATATATATGTGTGTATTATTTTAGCTTTTAACCAAGAGTAATTTAGAATCATTGGCTCCCATTTAAACCTTTTATCAACAAAAAGAATTACATCAATACCTGGGAATTATATAGATCTTTTTTCTATTTTGCGCCTGAGAATTTGGCATTAAATGTGTTAAATCTCCAGTTCTAGGTTAAAAATGGATAAATGTGTTAATAAAAATGTCTGCAAAGTAGAAATGTTGGCTTTTTGCTGCTTGATTAAATTTTGCAAACTGTATTTGAATATTAAAAAGCAATAGCTATTAGTTTTTTAATGTGGCTGCTCATGACATCAGACAGCACACTAATTTGCATAACCCTATACCCTCTGTGCTTCTATGGAAAAACAGAGCCTCATTGCTGTGCATCTTTATTAGGGAAAACTGACCAATTCATCTTCTTAAGGCACAAAACAAACTGTCACTTTCTTTAGAATGTACAATTGGTTGGATCAAGAGGGACATAAAAAATTAGATTAAAAGCCAATAGTGATGATTATGCTTTTGTCTATTTGGTTTTCTTGATTTTTGTGTTATTGTTTTGTTGAGTTTTTTTCACACTTATTTGGGAAATTGCTATTCGTTAGTTTGTATGCAAGAATATTCACTATATGCAAGGCAAAATCAGCATCCACTTCTTGTAATGTATACTGCCCAAACTCTTTCAAATGTAACATTCTTTCTTTTTAACTTTGAATTTTTGTTGTAACCTCTGATTTTGCAGAACTAAAAAAAGAAAAAAAAATCTGTGAATGAGCTATTGTTTATGCAACACAAATGTATGATAGTATTTATTGGTGAAACTACATCTTTTTAATAGAGGACTGAGTATTTGTATGCATTTTAAGATTTGCAGCCTTGATGTGCTCATTCAACCAGTACTCTTAGAAATAGCATCAGAATGCAAGTTTTTTTCCCTCGGCCTGGCAATGTTACATCCACCAGCTGAGGCTTACTTGACCCTAGCATTTGTTTAAATGTCAGAATAATAGCCAGAAAGAAGGGTGCTTGAATAGAAAGGTCAAACAATAATGCAAATCTGATTTAATAGTCTGGCTGCTGAGGTCTCTCAACCTAGCAACCAGTTAGCAGTTTAGTTTCACTTTAGAAAAGAGAGAAGAATGGTAAATGATCTAGAACATGGGTCCAAGGAGAGTAATTACAAATGTACTTGGTTTAAATTTAACTTAATCTACTATCTCGAATTATGGGTGGGAGAAAAATAAATTGTGTTAGATTCACCTTACCAGAATCCATGTGATTTTATTTAGTTTGTCTGTAGTGCTAGATAAGTTGATTCTCAGAAGCTATGATGCGTAAAAACAAATTAGGATAGGAACTCGCCATCTGACCGTAACCAAATTTCAGCATTTTACTAATTCTTTCTCAGCTTGTCTTGAGTAGGGATGCACCGAATGGAGGATTCGGTTCAGGATTCAACCAGGATTCGGCCTTTTTCAGCAGGATTCGGCCGAACTGAATCCGAACCCTAATTTGCATATGCAAATTTGACTGACACCCTCTGAAACTGGAACTTTTGGGGTAAAATACAACTCGACCTTTGATAAATAACCCAGTATAAATTAAACTACAGTAAAATTCAGTTTACATTTCTCGGGGGATGGGAAACGATTGGTTTAAAATCTTTGAGATGCAGAGGAGTCAGGTTTTCTTTGAGGTGCAGTTCTTTATTGTGTCCTTGTTTAGGCAGCTCACCATTTCTTTTTCACAGCTTTTGCAAGATCTTTCTGAAAGTCAGATGCACAATCTGATGCTATTAGTGATTATTTGATGGCTCAGGAGATACAATCTAATTGGAATTTACTATTTACAGGACCCAGGGCAAGTTATACATCTGGTTAGTATTTTAGACTGTGTGCTTTCACTAAAATTAATATTCACAGAAGAGAAGAAAGTATTTTAGAAAAGCAGAACAATATTTTTTTTAAAAAAATGTCAGAAAATAAGGAGGGAAACCCCATGAAAATGTATAAGTTCGGACCAAAATAAACCGTGTAAAAATATATTTAAAGTAACGGTAACACCAAAAAATGTGTTTTAAAGTAATTAAAAATATAATGTACTATTATCCTGCATTGGTAAAAGCCATGAGTTTGCTTTAAGCTTCTCATAGACGCAGAGATCTTTCCCTGCCCAACGACCGATCTTAGGGAAGTTCGACCAATCTGTCAAATTATTGTGCAGTTAGTGGGATACAAACGATCGTACATGTTACGATTTTTCGTCCGACATCGGTCTGAAGATTGATCGGCCAGGTTAGAAAATCTTTATCGGTCCCCATACAATCTACCTATGCTTGCTGGGCCAAGCAGGCTGCGATCCATCAGTTTTGCTGGCAATATCGCCTGAAATGGTCTTTTTAGTTGATGGACACATAGGACATTTAAGCGGTCGTTTTGAGACAATTGTGGTCTCACGATAACCATTGGATCTTTCAAAAATCTTTACGTCTATGGCCAGCTTTAGAAAGACTGCTATAGTTTAAATGAATAGGCTGCTAATGGGCCATTTAAGTAGAAAACACACAGATAAAAGGTGCAGATAACAGGCTCTGTAATAGAATAAAATGGTATTTTACACAGTGCATCTGCTGTGTAACTTTATCCTTGAATGGCTGCCCTCATGGTTGCACAGTACCATGTTTATATAAACTTTAGTAGAGTTTCTGAAGCAAACACACCAGATTTACCAGTGCAGGGCAACAGTACATAACATGAAAACACTTTTACTTTTTGATTTTACTGTTCATTTAAAAAAAAAAAAAAAATTCAGTCACTTTTATTTAGCAATAACTACACATACCGTAGGTGTTTACAACAGTTTCATATCTGCATTGGGAAAATCCTTCTGTAGGATCACACTTTAGTGATGTAACCTGTCACCACTGAAGCTGTCAGCCTGGCTGCTTGCAGGCTCTGCAGCGTGTTCATTAAACATTAATGGAATTTACATTTGCCAAAACATATTTTACAGTTTATTATTTCTGTGTAATGCAAACAAATTTCTTATGACATTGAAATAAAATGTATTATTATTCTGCTAATACTCTACTGGGGACCATAAAGTCCACAGTAGTAATGTTTTGGGATAGTGTAAGCTGCATAACACAATATTTTTAATCTCATTCCTACTATGCTTATGAAATATTTTATATTGTTGTTCACAGGAAATAATCGAATTCCCTATTCTGAAGTTAAATGGCAGAACAATGGAAATAGAATCCACTTTTCATACATATGTTCAACCAGTTGTGCACCCGCAGCTCACTCCATTTTGCACCGAGGTAAGAAAAGAATATTAAAATGTAGTGAGTCATATGTTGAATGTTGTATATTATGTTCAAATATGTTGAATGTTGTATATTATGTTCATTAACTTTTTAGAAAACATGAAATGTTATACGTATATCCTGACTTCATTTAATTAGCCCTTTATTATACTATTTTATTTTTTTACACAGGCTTTAATAGTGATATCATTTTTAGTCACACTGGTGGTTCAGATTTATATATATTATATAATTTAAAGGGCTCCTGTTGCCAAACAATATCCCCAACCAAAGGTGCGGGCTGATAGAGCCTGTGGTTGGGTTAACAGTAGTTTTTTTTAAATTGCCCCCTCCCAGTGCTAGAAGGCCATGTTGGGGTGCATGCATACACATAACGGGGCAAATTCACTAAGGTGCGAAAACGCGCTAGCCCAGCGTTCGACAGCCCTCCATGAATTCACAAAAATGCGATTTGTGCTCTGGGCGGCAAAGTTGAGCTACCGTTACTTCGCCAGGCAAATCGCATTTACGATGCCGAATTCGCATATAGCGTGAAGTTAAACATATAATAGAAGTATATGTTACAGCCAATACCTTATGCTGCACAATCCCAGGAAACCTTTAATAAATAAAATAAAGTTGTCTTATTGCCCTAAACATGTGCCCACTGTATAGTTGAGTTGGCAAATGTTAGGAAATGTAGGGGGTAAGGAGGGTAACCCCCAAAAATTTTTCACTATTTTGTCATACTGTCACCATACAAAAGGTAAGACGCCAGTGTTTTTTTGGGACTCCTATCTATTGTATTAAACTTCACCAGGTCTAGCGCAAGAGGTAACGTTCAGTAAATTGTTCATCTTCGTGAATTAGCGTAGTTATGTCCCTTCGTCAGTGCGCAACTTCACCTGGTGTAAGGGTGCAAAGTTGCACTAGTCTACTTTGCTAGCGAATTTTCGAAAACTTCGTAAATTTGCCAAGTTGCGAATTGACGTCACACTGGCGTTGTTGAAACTTATGCGTGCTACAATGTAAGCTAGTTATGTGCATGTGCTCTGACCAACATGGGCAATCGCATAGGAAGCTCCCTCCTCCCACCTTCAAGTTGGCAGGGCAAATTTTTAAAAGAAATAAAGCTAATGTTACCCCAACTGGAATGTGGGCTCTATTGGCCTGCACCTTTGTGGGGATAATATTTTTTGACAGGTGCCCTTTAAAAGTTCAGTTATTTTTGCTCTGCTTCAGCTAAGATTTGTTGCTTTTTGCACTCCCCTTGCTAAATTGGCCATTAGGGTCAAGCAACAGTGCGGTACAGGTATGGGATCCTTTACCCAGAAACACATCTCTGAATTACAGAAAGATCGTCTCTCATATCATACATTTTAGCTAAATAATTCATATTTTTAAAATTTTCCTTTTCTCTGAAATAATAAAACAGTGCCTTGTACCTGATTCTTAACTAAGATATAGCTAATCCTTATTAGAAGAAAAATCTGATAATTGGCTTTTTATTAATTTTTAAATGTTTGTTAGCAGACTTAAGGTGTGAAGATCCATTTTAAGGAAAGATCCATTATCTGGGAAACCCCTGGTCCGAAGCATTCTGGATAACATGTTCTATATGTAAATGAGACTTTTTGTAGAGTATAGCCAGGAGTAACTTTTCCAAATTGCAAAACAGTACTGCTGTTTTGTTTTAAAGGGATTCTGTCATGATTTTTATGGTGTAGTTTTTATTTCTAAATTACACAGTTTACACTGCAAATAATTCACTCTGCCATTTTAAATTCTAATCCTGAACCAACAAGTATATTTTTTAGTTGTAACATTTGTGTGTAGACAGCCATCTTGGGTAGTTTTGCCTGATCCTGTACTTTCAGAAAGAGCGATCAATTCATGATGGAACTGCTTTAATTTAAGCTATTGTTGTTCCAACTGAAGTCACAGTGTGACTTGGAGTTTTACTATTGGTTGTTTTTTGCATATCTACCAGTGAGCTGTAATCTTGTTTCCTTCCTATTGTTCTGGTAATAGGCTTCTGATGGGGGGAAAGGGAGGTTGTGATATCACTCCAACTTGCTGTGCAGCAGTAATGAGTGACTGAAGTTTATCAAAGCACACGTCACACAGTTGTCTAGGCCCATCTCAGAGTACAAAATTAAATATAAACAAAAACGATTTGCTCTTTTGAAAGACGGATTTCAGTGCAAAAGAATCTGCTGAAGCAGCACTATTAACTGACGTGTTTTGAAGAAACATGTTTTCCTGTGACAGAATCCATTTAAGAAGGAAGTAGAGAATCACTTGTGTGTGTGCCAAATGCATGCGCAATAAGCAACAGTGAGTGGGAATGTTCAGGTGATGCAAAGGGGAATTTTGCCCTATATTGCCAGTGTCAGCCCCTTCAAAGTGCACCAACTCTTCTGCATTTGTTGTAAATAACATGTTTTGATAGCTTTACAAAAGTGCATTCTGCACTCCTCTAATTGTTTTAGAAACATTTTCATGTACAGAAATGTACAATGCAGCAGTATATTCTGGGCTGGCAGATTCATTACAGATGCTAAACTACATTTCTTTTCACAAAACAGTTTTTCAGGCAAATATTGCTTTTAATTCCGTTAACATTACCCTTTTAAGTAAATTCATGTCCAGCTTCTATTATGAAGCAGGGAGAATCTGCCGCTGTCCTTTTGAAATAATCTTCATATCTCTGAATAATGATTAATTAACCCAGGGGTATAATCATGCAGTTGCTATACGTAATGCCCTGGATGTATGAAGTCTTTGAAACACTAAGGAAAAAAAATGCATTTGTATATATTTTAAAATATTAATGCATTATATCTTTGGGCTTTCAGTCTCTTTCTTTGAAAGACCTAATTGGAAAGTGCATCAAAATGAAGGATACGGATAAGTAGAATATATGCTGGATATAGAAGGCAGAATTAATCTAATTACAGAAGAAGGGCTGGGTGGGGGCATGCAAGAAATAACAGGTGGGTGTAGATAGGTAGAATAGAAATCAAAGCTATGCTTGACCATGAGTGAAGAGTAATAAGAGGGAGACAGCACTTCTGTGGGTAAAAACACAGGTCTAGAAATATTTAAAAACATAAAACACTTGTGATACTTGGGTTGATTTATGAACAATTAATCACTGTGTGTGGTTTAAGTGAAGTTAGGAATAGTGAGTGAGTTATTAAACTGCCATAGAATCCAGTATGATTTCTTCATTGTATCGGAGGATGTTAGACCTTAGACCCAAAAGAGAACCTTGCAACATGACAATGAATTTAGCTTTCCAGTAATCCATCAAGAAATTGCTAAAGAAAATAAAGGGTTCTGGAATGGCCAAGTTAAAGCCCAGATCTAAATCCCATCAACATGCTGTGAGAGTTAGGTATGGGTTCCATTATCAGGAAACCCATTATACAGAAAGCTCAGAATTACAGAAAGGCCATCTCATTTAGGCTTCATTTTATCCAAATAATCCATATTTTTAAAAATTATTTCCTTTTCTCTGTAATAATAAAAAAGTACATTGTACTTGATCCCAACTAAGATATAATTAAAGGAGACATATTGTGTAAAAAAATAAGAATGTACCAGTGCATTATACTCATTTAGGTATAGAAGAATTGTGCTTAAAAAAATTAGTGTTTCAGGCTGATTTATTGAATATTTCTGCAAAACCCCTTATAATCCCTCCCTTCTCTTCCACTTCCTGCTCCCTGAATTCCCAGGCTGTGCAGGGGAGCCGGCGGCTCTCAGCTCACTGCACTGTAGGACAGGAACCAATCAGCAGCTAGCAGGACCTGATAGGGAACTGAAGCCTGTCTGTGCTTGTGTGACTGCAGAGCTGTGATTGTCTGTCCCCCTCCTACTGTGCTTCTGGCAGGGACCGTTAGGACACACCCACCCCTCATTTGAAACACAGACAGGGACCAGAGAACATCTATATGGAGCTATTTTTAAAAAATTTTAGCACCATGTAAAAGCAACACTATATATTACTGATTATTGCCTACAAAATTAGAGTTTTTTCATGTATCCCATATGTCTCCTTTAATACTTATTGGAGTCAAAACCAGCCTATTGTTTTTTATGATGATTTTGTTATAAACTTAAGGTATGAAGATCCGAATTACGGAAAGATCTGTTATCCAGAAAAAACCCAGGTCCCGAGCATTCTGGTCCCATAACTGTATTAGAAATGGACTGTGCATACAAGAAACAACTCAAGGAGTTTATCACTGAAAATGTTTTACCAGTTGTTGACATCCAGTCCCTGTGTCCGTGGAATTGCGATACTGCGCATGTGCCCCACGGACAGCCAGCGCGAAGCATCTAACGCTAACGCAAATTCGCCAGCGAATTTACGCTAGCGAAGTAGATCGAATACAATAGATAGGAGGTTGAAAAAAAATTGTGGCGTGTTTTACCATTGTGGGTGATAGTCTGAAAAGGAAGTGTATGTTACAGCCACTACACATGCCCAGGAAACCTTTAATAAAAAAAAATAAAGTTGTCCTATTGCCCTACATGTGCCCCCTATATAGTAGTGTTGCCATGTGTCAGGAAATGTAGGGGGGAAGGAGGGTAACACCCCCCAAAAAAAACTATTTTTTTCAGACTATCACCCACAATGGTAAAACACGCCACAGCGTTTTTCAATTTTTTTTTCAACCTCCTATCTATTGTATTGCTCTAGCATAAGTGCTAACAAACAGCAAAAAGTTGATCTTAGTGAATTTGCGTAATTACGATCCTTCGCCAGTGCGCAACTTCGCCTGGCGTAAGGGTGCGAAGTTGCTCAAGTCTATCTACTTCGCTAGCGTAAATTCGCCAGAGTCGGTGTTCGTGAATTTGCGATTACGATTTGACGTCACGCTGGCGAATTTGCGCTAGCGTTAGACGCTTCGCGCTGGCTGTCCGTGGGGCACATGCGCAGTAGCGAAATCCCACGGACAAAGGGACTGGACGCAGAGACACTTGAACTTTATTATATAGGATTCGCGCCGTATGCAAATTAGGCTTCGCTAGCGAAATTGCGCTATGCCTAGCAAAGTAACACTAGCGTAAATACGTTACCGTTCGCCAACCAGAGCGTAAATTCGCACTTTAGTGAATTTGCGTAGCGCAGGCGAAAATTCACCTGGCGCGTGCCGCAAACGCTCGCGAAGCTAGCGATTTTTCGGATCTTAGTGAATGTCCCACTTGGAGCGCAGAGACGTCCATTAGTGGTTTACAATCTGCTCCCTTCAATCTATGGAAAGACCAGCGCTACATAACGGTGTGCCGCTCCTCTGCTCATGCTACACTGCCAGCTGTACACATGCCCAAGCACCATGTGACAGTGGAGCAGCTCGAGCTGTGGGATGTGTGACCCGGGGAGTCCGTGGCACAGTCAGTAAAGGTAAATGGGGGGTTGGGGTAGAGAGAGACTTCCACCAGCTCCTCACAGAGCGTCTTGCCTCTTTATTTATTGCCTAAAAGCCCCACCCTCGCGGGAGAGCCGCAGCCAATCCCAGTGCGCTGCCCCGCCCCTCTTTGTTGTGCATTTTGAAATCTGACATGGGGCGAGACATATTGTCAATTTTACAGGTGCCCCAAGCCATAAGACATGTGCTCTGATAAACTGTCGCTCTTTACTGCTGTGTTGCAAGCTGGAGTGATGTCAGCCCATCACTCCCCCCCCCCCCCCCCCCCCCCCCAGCAGCCTAACAGAACAATGGGAAGGTAACCAGATAGCACCTCCCTAACACAATATAACAGCGGCTGGTAGATAGAAGAACAGCACTCAATAATAAAAACCCATGCCCCACTGGGACTCAGTTACATTGAGAAGGAAAAACAGCCTGCCAGAAAGCAGTTCCCTCCTAAAGTGCTGGCACAAGTCACATGACCAGGGGCAGCTGGTAAATTGACAAAATGTCTATCTCCATGTCAGATTTAAAAATTGAATATAAAAAAAAAATCTGTTTCAGAAATGGATTTCAGTGCAGTAGTCTGCTGGAGTAGCACTATTAACTGATGCGTTTTGGGAAAAAAACATATTTTCCCATGACAGTATCCCTTTAAGTTTAAGTTGTAAAAGTAATTTCAAATGATTAAACATGTATTGTGAGCAAATAAAGGAGCAGGTAGGTTGCATAAAGATCTGTCTATATTTAAAGTTTTAAAGCTATAAGTGCAGATTTATTCAACTTTTCTTCAGCATCAATAGCTGCACATTGTTTTAGTCCTTTTTAGTGTGGATGTTTGTCTTTCCTGAGAGATATGCTGTAAATTTATAAGCCGTATATATAATTATTCTTCAACGCCTGTAGACGGCAAATAGTAATATGTCAATCAAAAATAATTTTGAATGAAGAGCAAAGATTGCCTGATATCTGCACTACCTTCATGCAGCAAATTAAACAAGTACAAGGAGGGAAGACCAAAAGTAAATATAATATATTTTAAAAATATTAGCATAATGGGTTTAGAGCATAGATCCGGACATTATATGCCCATCCTCAGGCAAAAGTCCTAGTAAACAGAGTGTTTTCCAATACCATTTTAAAGGGCACCTATTGGGACAAAATTATACCCCCAACCAAAAGTGCGGGCTGATAGAGCCCGCATTCCGGTTGGGGGTTTCACTATTTTTTAAAAAAAAATATGCCCCTCGCAAGCGCTAGCGGCCTTGCTCCGGGAGGGAGCTCCCGGAGCGAGCAGCCGTCTCCCCACAGGCGCGCGTCTTAATGACGTCACGCGCATGCGCTGAATGAAAAGCTGCCAGAATCGTGACCGCTTATTCATTCTGCGCATGTGCGCCTATGGGGAGACGGCTGCTCGCTCCGGGAGCTCCCTCCCGGAGCGAGGCCGCTAGCGCTTGCGAGGGGCATATTTTAAAAAAAAAAATAGTGAAACCCCCAACCGGAATGCGGGCTCTATCAGCCCGCACTTTTGGTTGGGGGTATAATTTTGTCCCAATAGGTGCCCTTTAATATCACAGGGCACATGGCAGGACTGTCCCCTTTTGCCCTTATTGTTAGCAATACAAATCAGAGTGAACCAAAAAATAGATGGAGTTGTTTTAGGTAACAGTAACTGCTCACCCACATTCTATGCATCCCAACTGTATTTATCAAATTTTGAGTTCTAACTTTCACTTTATGATAAATATGGTTATAAAATCCCATAGGGATGGATCGAACGTGGGTGAGCATAAACTAACATTTTGATAAATCTACCACATAATTTATGTATAGATTTCCTTATTCAGTGCAATGTAAAGCCTGTGCATTTTTATATAAAATTCATAGTTTAGATGGGGAGACAAATGTGCAGCAAGGGATGCTGCTGTGGTAGTAAGATGTTTGACAGCCAGCTATGTATATTTTATGGTCTGTGTCTGGTTAATCCACATGTTTCCTTGATTAAATTAATTAATTTATACCGTAGGTTCCAGGAGATGCCCAAGACCAAATACATTTTATAACAAGCCTTGGATGAAATCAGATGTTATAGTGACCCAGTCAGGATCTTGAGAAATCTTATGGAGTACCTCAGTTGATGTGCTGTATAAGGCTATGATGTAATATCATATTCGACGGTTTAGACCAAAGGCAGTTTCTGGGGAAAGGGGAAGCATTAGTTATCCAACAATTTCCATTTCACACTACATAATATTTCGTCTGTTCTTGACATTCTTAGACTAAATTTATATTAAATGGTCATTCTGCAGGTGATTGCATTGAGTATATTCTGTAGTTTGGCATAAAGGACCCATTAAATGTCAATGTGTATATCTATATTAATGTTGCTTAATATTATTTTTCTCTTTTTGTGCAGCTGACTGGAATTATCCAAGATATGGTAGATGGACAACCAACTCTAAGTCAAGTTCTGGAGGTAAGAAAATGTATTTTTGTAACTACTGTAAATGGTTTACTACACCATAAAACCACTACTACAAGTGTAGTGGATGTTTGATAATTCTTTTCCCACAAATTGAGATTAGAATTTTTCTTAAAGGAGAACAGTTGTCATTATGCTAAAGAATCAACTAAACTGTAATTGATATTTAATAAATGTTTCACAAATCATAATTATTTTTTATAACAGTAATTTATATTTATTGATCTGTTTGTAAGTTTCTCAACCTAACACACAACAAACATGTTCATGCAGTGCATCACTGGCAGATTTCAGCTCCTATAATTGGCTGATTTCAGCATGAGTCAGCAAATTGCAATGTACTAATGACAAACATCAAAGTTAAGTTAATTGCAGTAGAAGACTAAAATTAGGTTGGCAAAGAAGCTAATTATTTATAATTGAACAATTACCATAAAGAATAGTCCCATGCACGGAGCATATTTTGCAGAACCATTTACAGTTATAGTGATCTTTTTAAGGCTAAAATTAAATTGATTCCGTCATTTTGTTTGTTACAAAATGTATCCACTAAACGCGCTCCCCCCCAGTTAGGGTTGCCACCTAACTTTACCTCCTTTACCTGCCTGGCCGGTATTTTTGATGGTTGAGCCCAATGTTATTAATAGGAAAAAAGCTAAATATATAGGAAGGCCGGTATTTTTTTCATGAAAAGGTGGCAACCCTACCCCCAATAGAATCCGGCATTGAAATCAGTTTTTTTCAAAAGAGCAAAAGTATATTTTTTTTCAGGTGCTCAGTCATGTGACTTGTGCTTTAAGAAAGTTCAGTCACACCTTACTACTGTACTGGAAGTTGGATTGATATTAACCACACTGCTCAGAAGTTAATGAGCAGAACATTGGGAAGGTAACAAGATAACAGCTCCCTGACACCTGCATTGCAAAAAATGCTGCCTTGTGGTGTATATATAACACTAAATAGTAAAACACCCGAACCAGACTGCACAATTCCATTGTGATTTGCTAGCTTTTAAGGAAAGCACAAGGTCAGGTACAAAGGCCTGAGACAGCTTCCTATACCAAAATTACAACTAAAACATAAATACATTTATTGATTCAAGAATAAAATATTAAATGGTAGAATTAATTATTTGCAATTTACACAGTGTAATTTAGTAATAAAAAACTTTCTTCAGTTGCACTGTTCTGCAGAACTGCCTTTGATCTAAAAATACACCAGAATTGTAGCGTATGCCTATTTTATTGATTTTGTTCAGTTTTATATATTTTAGCATGCTTACTCAATTGAGCAGTTTTTCCTGCTGCAACAACTTCACTATGCTAATTGCCAGTTGGATATATCAGATTGCTAAGAGATTTTATGCATTTTACTCACATTTGAGACACAGGCTTGAGTGCACCTAAGTGCATCAGCTAATTAATTTGATAATATTCTGCCTCTTTGTACTCATGAATGTTCAGAATACTGCTTCATTGCATTCCCGTTTGGTTGCATTTTTTAAACAAAACTTGCTGGATTTTATTGTGCTTCAAATATGTTAAAAATGCAAAAAATGTAAGGCTGCATTCAGAACTCACAAAAACACTTTTAAATACATTTAAAAAACTTATATAAACACAATGTACCTTTTTTTGCACTGTGTGCTTTTGTAAAGGTATAAAAAATACCCGCGTGTAAGAGCCCTAAGACATGCTGTGATTAGCCTTACAGACCAGGTGAAATTTATCCGTGATTGAGTAACTCAGAAATAAATTGCTAAATATATAAACTGTAAGATAATATAATAAAGACTATTTCTAAACAGATTAATTTAACATCCTCTCTCATTTATTGGGTTTCTGTTTCTATCTATATTTAAATTTTGTAGCAGAGATGGTTATACTCCTCAAACTCTTGCTTTTGAACAGCCCAGCCTATGTTTCTAATTTTTAAGAGCCTAATTTTCATGATGTCTTTCAACTCATTTGAAATGTAGCAGAGGGTGACTGTATTATATATGTACCTTTTGATGACTATTATTTGTTCAGGCCCCTTTAGTACAAAGTTTTGATTAGAAATGTTAGAAAACATTGTCATAGCCGTTGTCAGGGCTATTGCTCACGGGACATCTACTGCACCTAATAAGCATGCATTCACACATACCCTAAGTGGCTGTTACACTTGGGAAACCATCCAATTCCTTGGGCTCCAGAAGCGTGATATTTGCAGTACCTCTGCTTCCTCGCATACCATTTCTTTACAGTCCATAGTCAAGTTCAGAGCATACTAAAAATCTGACCATAAATGATCAAATTCCCTAATTTCTATCAGGTTAGGGGAACACTTACATATGTATAAATGCTACTGCATTCGAACTCAATGGCCACATTTCCATTTCTTTTAGTACAAATATGACACTTAAATATATATTGTTGTAGTATAGCCATGGTGGAATATATAGTGTTAAATAGTGTGTACACATAGCATATGATAAGAAGAAAGTACATATTTGCAGTAAAATTATGTCCATTGATGTCTAGTAAACATCAATGTAAGTTATTATAACATTTATGTTTTTGCCTCCAGGTTTTCTACCACTGTTGACCTTCGAGTGTTTGTCCCTCATTCTACCCCCACCTCTCTAGTAAACAACTACCAAATCTTGTTGAGAGAGTATAGACCAGAACAGATAAGATCTCAATTTTCTCCCTGTTCTGATTACAATGCCTTATCTGTGTACAGGCTTTGTGCCTTTTTAAAGCTGAAAGCTGCTCATTGCCATTTCTTTTATGGATCTTTCTCTGTTTTATCAGAGAGTCGACGAGTGGATGGCCAAAGAGGGCCTTTTAGATCCAAGTGTCAAGTCCATCTTTGTTACTTGTGGAGACTGGGATTTGAAACTTATGTGAGTAAGAAAACTACTTGTGCTCTTTTTTTCTTTGTACATACTGGAATGATTTGTGAGCATTTCTCTCTTACACTTCTCATGCCCAAAATGGAATTAAAAAAAAAAATATTATGTGATCAGTTTGATAATAGCACAAATAGAATGAGCCATGCCAACACCATATATTATGTTTTTCTGCCCTACTTTTACACTGCTTTATAAATATGCCCCCAAAATGTCATTGTGTGATGTTGGATAAACTTGATTTTCCTGAAGAATAATTAGGAGCACAGCTGTTGACTACTTTCCATATTGACTGTGAGAAGCACTTGGTTTTTATGGCTTTTTGCAGCCATTTGGGTATGTCAGGAGAGTTCACTATTCTGAAAAAAAAGTTTATTATATTGGGAATCTTCTATTCTTGGTCATTTGTTTTTGAAATTGTATCCATATGTTTCTTTTTTTTCTCAGATTTGAATATAAAGTAATGTCCCTTGTAATTGGCAAACAAGGGGGAGAGGTTAACGGATTCTGTTTTTAGTACTGCAGCCTTGCAGAATTAGATGCTATGGCCAAGGAGTTTTTATGAAACGTGTGTTTCCTCCAAGTACTACAGTTTCCGCCTGCACTCATAAATTATACAGGCAGGTTAATTGGTCCCTAATAAAACTGACCATAGTGTTTGAATGCAGTAGGGGCTTAACCACTGGGTTGATGTAAATCGGCACCACGATATTATAATAACAGTTTAGTGGACATGAACACATCAAATGCATGCACATGCACTTATTCCTGAGTTTTAAATTACTCCGTTTCTTAGGAGAACCAAACCTGTAATAAAAAAACCCCTCCCCTGGGTGCCCCCCCCCCCCAGCAAATGCCCATAAAATGAAAATTTTTGGCGCATGCGCAGTTGTGACCGGAAATTTCCTCCAACTGTGCATGCGCCAAAAACTCCAGTTTACTTACGTAGAAGACCGAAGAAAGAAGATGGCTCCTGTGGCCAGAATCTGCAGGATGGGTTAGTAGAAAATTAGGGGCATTTGCCCGGGGGCAGCTAGTTCTCAATTCAGGCCCTCCACCAATTCATTTTTCAGCCTGTCATTCATTCAGCTGCCTGGTTGCTAGGATAACCTGCACTGAAGCATCCATGGTAACGATACAGAGCAAAACTGATATTCATGCAAAGAATTCAAGACCATTTAAAATTATCTTAGGAAACGAATGTGTAAAACTTACAGCTACTTGGTGTGGTTCTCAGACAGTGGCAGAGTTTCTCCGTAAAA
Organism: Xenopus borealis; assembly: GCA_024363595.1. Taxonomy (NCBI): domain Eukaryota; kingdom Metazoa; phylum Chordata; class Amphibia; order Anura; family Pipidae; genus Xenopus; species Xenopus borealis. The sequence goes on from CM044437.1 coordinate 83,673,324, forward strand.
ATGAACACATAATAGGTGCAAAGTTTGCTTCAGGTCTAGTCACATCTAACAACTAATAATCAGTTTGCATTTAGTAGATACAGATGAAAATATCTAATTGCTATGGGTTACTGCACCTGGGCAAACAGTTTCTTTCATTACGTTCAGCCTTAAGTGTCTGCCAGATTTAAATGTATTTTTTTGTGTATGTGCTACAGTTGGCATAATTTGCTGTTTGATAAACTGTTATGCTAGTTTATAAGACATATGCACTGATTATAACAGCTATAGTTTATAGTCATAACACACTCCATAAAAATATACCAAAGATATTTTACCCATATTAAGTTGAGCCACTGCCCTTGTGATACATTCAATTTATTGAATACTTTCCTTGATATGTTTGGACCTAATGAATTTAGATTGGCATTACAGCATTAAAGGGGTGGTTCACCTTTACGGTAACTTTTATTATGTTATAGAATGACCAATTCTAAGCAACTTTTCAATTGGTTTTAACTATTTATTTGTTATAGTTTTATAATTATTTGTCTTTTCGTCTGATTCTTTGCAACTTTCAAATGGGCGTCGCCGTCCCCTTCTAAAAAAACAAATGCTCTGTAAGGCTACACATGTATTGTTATTGCTACTTTTTATTGCTGATCCTTCTATTCAGTCCCTCTCCTATTCATATTCCAGTCTCTTATTCAAATCAATGCATGGTTGCTAGGGTAATTTGGGCCCTAGTTACAAGACTGCTTAAAATGCAAACTGAAGAGCTGCTGAATAAAAAGCAAAATAACTCAAAAACCATAAATAATAAAAAATGAAAACCAATTGCAAATAATCTCAGAATGTCGCTCTCTACATCATACTAAAAGTTATCTCAAAGGTGAACAACCCCTTTAATGTTGGTTGTTAGATTTTTGGAAAAAGGCAAAGACCAAAAGCAAATGATTATAGCTGTCTGTTATTACTTTATTCTCAAACATTCAACCTAATGATGCCTCTAAAGATATGAATTATAATTAGGGGTGTGTATTAAGATTGTTATTTTTATCGCACAGATAAAAGACCAGCACTCATATTGCAGTAAATTGATATCTGGAATGTGTTAGTGATGGTTAGTTTTATTTTGGCATCAATTTTCAAATTTAGAGCTTAATGAGAAAATAAAAAATAATGAGGGACAGACAGCAAATGGCATTTTTATAGTGTCCTCTGAAGAGGGAGATGAGACTCTGTGTGGTTTAAGAAAAGCCACTGGAGCAAATAGAGAATATCAGCCCAATTTCCCTTTTATTTGAGTGTATTACTGCTAAACATGAATATAACATATTCAGGTATTCTCAGTGATTAGTTACATTTTAATTATTGTTTTATAAATTGTGGCCCAGCACATTCAGATTTGTAATTTGAAAGACTGATTTCCAGCCCGAGGCAAAGGAAGCAAATACCTAAACTACTCCATATCCTTTTGGATAGCAGCATAATGTACTGGTGTTTGGCATTATAAAACAAACCAATAAACTGTAAAAGCAAGCCGGTGACCTAATAGGTTATGCAGTAGAGGCTACGCTTTTTAGACACACCACAAGGCCTCAAGCATTTTTCGATGACAAAAAAAAAAACACCACAAAGGGGACAAACTGCACTCACAGTTGGCAGGATTGTGGTCAGCTGTTTGTTTAAATGTGCAACTGGGCCCTTTTATGAAAGGAATTCAGTGCTCCGGTTAGCGTAGTGGTCTCTGTATCACTACATTTCCTTAGCCTCACTTCAACTCAACTGTTACACTACATCCACTTTCATATAAGCCATGCCAATTTTTCTCTGGCGAGTGGAGAATTGCCGAAACTGTCCCACCTCCCCCTGATTCAACTGAATGGACAATGTGTGAGTGTACTAGTTATTCAGACTATAATGTAGTGGTTGTCTTCAGTATTGGTGCTGTCAGGCTGTCAAAATTTGATCTTAGAGCTTATCCTTTTTGTCCCCAGACAGCCATCTCTTTGTTCAATCTTGTCCATACTGCCTTCCCACATACCTCACTTTGTATATATGTTTGATGTAGGACTGCCAGTGGGGATACTGAAATTTGGGATCCTGTGGCAGTGGTAGACCCTGAGACAGAAAAAATTGATTCACATTGCAGTCATGCAATATAATTTACCTACTGTGATTACAAGCTAAGTAAATGGTAATTCATTTTCAGACATATTTACCATTGGTGGTAGCAATTGTTTTTAATGTAGTCAACAAAACTTCCTCTGTCATTGCCTTAAAGTTACCCTATTACTCTCTCCTGTACTTTGCACTGCTAATCATTCTGCTGTTGCCTCACATAATCTAGGTGACATACTATCCAGTATGAATTGCCTGGTTGTGAACCATAAACCTGTACCTTTCAGCACAGCTATCCTGGCCACAGAAATAGGATAGTAGATAGTTTTATCATTTGCTCTAATAAATGTTTTGTCACAGCAATGTACTTTTTTGTTGCACTGCTTATATCTCTAGTCATTTATCATTCACAGACATCTCCCTATTTTAATCTCTGCCCAGAACCTCTCCCTTGACTTTTAAGGGTAGTGGCTGAAGGGGAAAAATGCCTTTCCTTTTGAAATGATTGAAATCGCTGGCGGTATGACTAACATATCGTTAAATTGCCAAAGTTGCCTCTGGAGGAAACCTCAGGTAATTTAGCAATAAGTTGGTCATACCATCACTGATTTAAATTATTTCAAATGGACAGGCATTTTCAGGAGATTCGTTGCCCCCAGTCGCTCATAAATAATTGCAGGGCGACAAACCTGTCAGCCACTGTCCCAAAGGTCAACTTTGTTTGTTCTGGGTGCTTCATTTTCTTGTCCAGTTACCTGCTCCTGGTAATGTCCTTTGTCCTACTGTCTGACTTTGCTTTTAGCCTGAGTCTGTCTTTCCTGCACATTGCAAGAGTATAGCCAGGCTCACTCTACAACTGTTTGATGAAAAATCAAATGAGGAACTGTTGACCAGTTTGGCTGCCAGAGTACGAGTTGCCAAACTGGGCTTTTTTATCATTATGCCATTATATCTTGAATTCCTGTCATGAACAAAGATAGAACCAATAAAAAAAAAAAAGAAGATATATATATATATATATATATATATATATATATATATACACACACAAACACCAACACATACAGTTAGGTGCATAAATATTTGGAGAACAACAACTTTTTTTTTAATAATTTTGGTTCTGTACATTACCACAATAAATTTTAAATGGAACTGCAGACTTTAATTCAGTGGGTTGAACAAAAAGATTGCATAAAAATGCGACGAACTAAAGCATTTTTTAACACAATTACTTAATTTCATTTCAACATACGTAGATTCATGTTTCTCATAAATATTTACTTTTACATATTACCTGTAAGTGCCTATTATTATGGTTGTAAATCCTAAGGCTAGTGTGGGATTTTTTGTTTTAATTTAAACTATCAATACAAACTAAATACAGTTATATGAAAAAGTTTGGGAACCCCTCTCAGCCTGCATAATAATTTACTCCACTTTGTATGTCTTTAATTTCTGAATACTGAGGTGTTTTCTGAACAAAGATTTTTATTGAAGCAGTATTCATTTGTATGAAATTAAATCAAGTGTGCAAAAATGTGGGTACCCTTGTAATTTTGTTAATTTGAATACATGTAAGGGTTGAAGCCCAAGGGCGATTTCTACGCAATTGTGCGGATCTGATATGATGCGTCAAGTCGGTTGCGACGGTAAGTAATAGTAATGTCAGATGGTGTTGCAGAGTTCATCCGACACGACTGTCCGATGCAGACACAGTATGCAGCATTGGCTTTCGACAGTTGCGTCATGTTAGATGCACTCTGAGACACCATCCAACTTTTGTATTACTTAGCTTGTTTCCCATTGCATCCGACTTGATGTCAGCATTTTGGGGCAGCGCGTCTGATCTGGCAACAATCGCGTAGAAAACGTTCATGGAGTTCAAACCTAACTGCTCAATACTGGTTACTGGCAACACCAAATGTTGGATTAGCCTGTTAAGCCTTGAATTTCATAGGCAGGTGTGTCCAATCATGAGAAAAGGTATTTAAGGAGGTCTTTTGCAAGTTGTGCTTCTGTTTGACTTCCTCTGAAGAGTGACAGCATGGGATCCTCAAAGCAACTCTCAAAAGATCTGAAAACAAAGATTGTTTAGTATCGTGGTTTAGGGAAAGGCTACAAAAAGCTATCTCAGTGGTTTAAACGGTCAGTTCAAATGTTGTAAGGTTTGTAATAAGGAAATGGAAGGCACAATTGCTGTAAAACCCACGTCTGGTAGTCCAAGAAAAAAACAGGAATGGCATATGCGGAGGTTATTGAGAATGGTAACAGACAACCCAAAGATGACCTGCAAGAACATCTTGCTGCAGATAGTGTATCTGTACATCATTCTACAATTCAGCACAATTTGCACACAGAACATCTGTATGGCAGGGTGATGAGAAGGAAGCCCTTTCTGCACTCACGCCTCAAACAGTCGCTTGTTGTATGCAAAAGCTAATTTAGACAAGCCACAGTCATTTTGGAACAAAGGGCTTTGGACAGATGAAACATTTGGTCAAAACTAAAAGCACTTTTCTTGGCGGAAGAAGAACACTGCATTCCAAGAAAAATGCCTGCTACCTACTGTCTAATTTGGTGGATGTTCCATCATGCTGTGGGGCTGTGAGGCTAGTTGAGGTTCGGATGAATTCAACCCAATATCAACAAATTCTTCAGGATAACGTTCGAGTGTCAGTCAGAAAGTTGAAGTTATGCAGGGTTTGGATATTCTAACTAGACAATGACCCTAAACACACTTCAAAATCTACAAAGGCATTTATGCAGAGGGAAAAGTACAATATTCTGAAATGGCCATCACAGTCCCTCGACTTGAAAATCATCGAAAATCTATGGAAGCAGGCTGTCCATGCTCGGCACTGGATTTTGTATGGATGAATGGTCAAAAATACCTCCATCCAGAATCCAGACACTCATCAAAGGCTATAGGAGGTGGCTAGAGGCTGTTACATTATACAGTATTGATGTATTATCTCTGTTGGGGTGCCCAAGTTTATGCACCGGACTAATTTTGTATTGCATATTTTCTTTTAATCCAATAAACTTTATTTCACTGCTGAAATACAACTAACTCAATTTAAATAAAACCATATTTTATAAGACATACCACAATAACTGTTTGCGCCTCATAAAGTTGGGAGATAACCAACCAAGCCAGAAAATAAATATATAATTTGCCTGTGTTGGAATAGCAGAAAATGTCTTTCTAGGTCTGATTTTAGATCCTCAGCCCACACGCTCAGCCTTTGATAGGTACATGTGCAGATGGTCCTGCTGTCCTGCACACGCACTGTTTGCAGAGGCTCCAGGTACCCCCACTTAACACTCAGCACCACCAAAAGGATTTAGCCCCTAAGTATCTGGCAGCAAGATGGGACCCCCCCACCCACAATTTCTATTTACCATATAGTCACCTAAGGACTACCCCCTAAATCTGCTGCCCTGGCCCTTAAAGGAGACATATAGGATAAATGAAAAAAACAAATTGTGTTACAATTATTAGTAATCTATGGTGTTGGTTTTACATGGTGCTAAAAATTAACATTATCTTTAAAAATAGCCCCCTTTTTTAGAAGTTGACTGGTCCCTGCTTCAAATGAGTTGTGGGCGTGTCCTAACGTTCCCTGCCAGAAGCACAGTAGGAGGGGGACAGCCACTCACAGCCCTGCAGTCACACAAGCTAAGACATGCTTCAATTCCCTATCAGATCCTGTTAGCTGCTGATTGGTTCCTGTCCTACAGTGCTGTGAGAGGAGTGTCGCCGGCTCCCCTGCACAGCCTGGGAAAGGAGGCAGCAGCAAGTGGAACAGATGGAGGGGACTAGTAGGCATTTTGCAGAAATATTCAATAAATCAGCCTGAAACACTACTTTTTAAAGCACAATTATTCTGTATCTAAATGAGTATAAAGCACTGGTACATTATGTTTTAAACAAAATGTCTTCTTTAAATGCCTGTTAAATAAGGCCATGTGCACTGATGTATTCTTTTAATGGCAAAGGTACATTGAAATTTGATGCTTATCCCTCTTTAAAGTGGACCGGTCACCCCAAAAAAATATTCAAAATCCTATTTTATCACATTAGTCAAGCAAAATGAACATTAATTACACTATATAAATTATTTGAATCTTGTTTTCTTCAGTCTGGGAATTCATAATTCAAGCAGACAGGAGCCATTTTGTGGACAATGTTATTATGGCAAGCCTTGCATCATCTTAGAATCTTGTTTGTGCACCAGAATGTTGGACCAGATGTCTATCCCCATGCCCTGGCTACACAATTAAAGGGTTAAGAGAACTGGGAGAATGTGTGGGGAGCAGTGACATCTAGGAAGTGCTGAATGGAAAGTGAAAGTAATTATCTGCCTGAGGCATAGAGGAGTGGCAGATATTTGATTGACAGCTGAGATTTTTAAATGAGCTTAAAACAGCTATGAATGCTTTAATAAAAATTTGAAATTGGTTTTCATGTTTAATTTGAGAAGAACTTTTATTATACAGATTTTTGTGTCTGGGTGACGGGTCCACTTTAAGAAAGTGTCTCGGAAAGGAGGACACCTTATCTAAAAAACTTAATCAGCATATTTTCAGGCTAGTATAGTCAGATATGACCTGCCTTGAAACAATTTTCATACAGTGAAATGCTTTTGGAGCATTTTTGGAATTGTTTGGGTTTCCAAAAATAATCACAGCTGATTAAAGAACAAAAATCATCTTATGCTTGTTATTCAATGAGATACATTAGAAAAAAATGATGTCCCACTGGGTGACCATTGGTTGATTGGAATTGTGGGTGTACCGGTAGACTGAACCCTGTAAATCCAAAAGTTTCAACATTTGAAGTTTCCGAAGAGATTTAGGTAATAGTGAATCTCTTAAACCTGGGACTAGCCATAGAACAGAGAAACACTGTCTGCTTGAATCGGACACTGCTTTCCACAGAGATGATACTTGCTTCTTGTTAGGAGGAATGATCAGTGTCCTTGGTCTGTTTCACAGCAGACCGTGCATTGACAAGTCTCGCATGGACCTAAAGAGGAAAGGAACACTGGATACACCTAAGTCAGCTCAAGCCTTAGAAATGGCACTCCTGGACGCTTATCTCTCCAGCAGTCCTCTTCTAATGTGCCATGACATGCTTCTGAAGACAGAGAGCTGTTTGCAGTCACCACCAGGATTTGTTAGTAATTATTTTCACAGTGTCACACTGCTGTCACTCTCTCGTAGAGACAGAATCTGCCTCAGGCTGCCTACAAGAGAGAGAATGAGCCTAGAAAAGAAACTGCTTGATTCACACAGGTTCTCTGCATCCACCTTTTCAATCCTCCTCTGCTTTGTCGTTTGAACTAGTCTTTTCCTGCTTGCAATTTTATTTATTTAGCGTTTCAAAGCAAACATACTTGTATCTGGCTACCAAGAGCTACATAATTATTGTATTAAATTAACAGTTTACACAACAGTGCACTCCAATTCATATTCCCAAGTTCACAAAAGATCCCTTTACATTTTTAATTTGTTAGTTGCCTGCAGCAATAATGGAAAATTCACCTGTTTCTGTTGCACAGCAACCATCTTTCTAAGAAAGCCAAACAAACTCTCATTTATATACTCAACCCTACTTGGTAAAAAGTTGCACATTCTATACAGAATTTTTAATAGTTTAAAAACAAAAATGACCTGCTACCTTATACACAACCTTTGCATTATATCTGTTAACACCCTGACCTGGCAATTTGTTTCTCATCTTAACAGATATAGGCTGTGAAATAGCTTAAAGGAAAACTATACCCCCCGAACAATGTAGGTCTCTATAAACAGATATTGCATAAAACAACTCATATGTAAAACCCTGCTTCATGTAAATAAACCATTTTCATAATATTACACTTTGTTAGTAGCATGTGCCATTGGGTAATCATAAATAGAAAATAGCCATTTTAAAAAATAAGGACAGCCTCCTGGGATCCTAGGATCCAACGGTGCACACAAACATACCAAACAAACTATAAAGTTAGGTCACATGAGCCAATTAACAGACAGAGTTCTGTCTTTTGCTTCAACACTTCTTCCTGTTACAGTTAGAGTTTAAATATTTCTGGTCAGGTGATCTCTGAGGCAGCACATAGACCATCATGAAATGGTGGTTCATGGCAAGAGATGTAAAAGGGCAATATTTACTTAAATATATATTCTAGTTTGATAAGATTCTTTAATATGTCACTTGATTTGATATAAACTATCTGTTGCTCAAAAATTCATTTTTGGGGTATAGTTTTCCTTTAATTAGCTCCCCATAGACGCAACAATCGTTCCCTGCCGAACGACCGATCTAAGGGAAGGGAAGTCCGACCAATCTGTCAAATTATCGTGCGGTTAGTGGGATACAAACGATCGTTCGTCTCACGATTTTTCGTCCGACATTGGTCTGATGATTGATCGGCCAGGTTAGAAAATCTTTATCGGTCCCCATGCAATCTACCTATGTTTGCAGCGCAAGCAGGCTGCGATCCTTCAGTTTTTGCTGGCAATATCGTCTGAAATGGTCTTTTTAGTTGATGGACACATCAGGCATTTAAACGATCGTTTTGAGACAATCGTGGTCTCATGATAACCATTGGATCTTTCAAATATCTTTACGTCTATGGCCAGCTTAAGTTTGAGAGTATAGTGCCCCTGATATAATTTTTAATCAGTTGATTTTGTCAAGTAAGCTACCTGTAGTTCATGTTAACTATTTCTGTCTTTCTATTTGAAAGTCACAAAATCTTTTCTATATCTTTTGATTGTGTCAAATCCAGATATCCTGACTCATGGAATAGGGATGTGCCAAACAGCCTGAAATCAGCAAAAACTCTAAAATGGAGCATAAAGACCTGTGGCAATTCCTAAACAATGGAAGGCAATGTGCAAAGATCAGGAAAAAGTCTGATTTTTGCCTTTTTTTGCACTTTTATCACTGTTCTGCTTTGTAAATGAACCTTTTTGTCTTTCGTATGACATTTTAAAATAATCTTTTAAAATTCTTTACTCTTCTTACATGTCAATCTGCCATCAGGTAATTCTCAGGTATATGAATGACTTGTAATAATAATTTTGTGCTTCAGAGAAGTGATTCCCTATCTCTTTCAAAGGTCAATATGGGCTAACACATTTGTGTTCTCCTAAAATAAATTTTTCATCCCTCCATTCAAATTTTGGCCTACTACACATTTTTAGACTAGATCCATTTTAGGAATTTCAGTTGCATGGCCAAAAATAATGGAGTTGCTTGGTAGTTTTGATACACTATGGGACACATTTAATTTGAGGCAAGTGTAACTGATTTGCTTGGGGAGGCACTGGTGCTAAAACAACTAATTTGTACATCATCTCTTCTCATTAATAGTTCTGTACTAGTGATGTACTACATCTTCCTCAATCTTATGTCAGTGACATCATAACCTGTATGCCAGAAATACATTAGTGTTGGGGTAAAAAAAATGCTGGTGATTTTTCTTTTTTGCCTTCAGAAGTCCAAACTATTAAAAATTTTATGTGTGAGGAATTTTTAAAACTAAAGGGCAAATTTACTATTATTTCCCAAAAATCCTTCGACCAAATTCGATATTCGATTAACATTCGATCGTCGAATGCTAAACGAATAGTTTTAGGCTACCTTTTATTCGATATTCGATCATTCGACGATCGAATACAAATTTATTCAATCAGTCGAATAAATCATTCGACTGAAAGAATAAATCATTCGTTCATTCGAATGATTCGTACGATTCAAACGATCGAAGATTTCGATCGTACGAATCCTATTCGATCAGGACTTAGCCTCAGAAGCCTATGGGAGTGCTCCCATAGGCTTCTATTGCAATTCGGTAGGTCCAATCTGCCAAAGTAGGCAATCGAATAAACTATAAAATTAAAATCCTTCACTGGTCGAATGATTGAATATTCGTCCATTCGACTCTATTCGAATGTATTCGATCGTTCGACCATTCCTTATTCGATGATCTAATATGCCAAAATTCACATATTCACAATAAATCCTACGTTCGAAATTCAATCGAATTTGTTCGAACTTCGAATCCTTCACGTGAATATAGTAAATTGGCCCCTAAATGTTGGTTTCACAATTTTATACCCATAATCTTTGACAACTATTACAATACAAATTTGTATTTTTGTGATGCAAAAATGACTTTTTAGTAAAAATTTGATTACATACCTTGCACACTGGGACAAATGCAAAAATACTTTCACAAAGGTGAAATTAACAAAAACCAAAAACTTTTCACATTGTACATATTATTTAACAGCGTTTATTATATCCCCTCCGATAGGTCTTCTTAAACCCAGTGCTGGAAAAACCAAAACCATAGAAGGCTAAAAAATCCTCCTTCTCATATCCAGAAACTTTGGTTTGTGGAATGTTGAATATTTTGTTTATGGGTTTTCAAATTTCAACTTTTATCTATAACATTTGGGGAAAAGTCATTCATGACTAGCAAACAATATTTTACAAACCCAGCATATCACAAGGTCTTCCTTGCAGTTGTAAAACCAGCCATTGTCTTAAACAGTATGGACACTAAACCCCATGCTCATTCTAATACAGTAAAATAAAAAAATGTAATAATAACCAATTGAGCTATGTTGATGGTGCAGTTCATTAGAGCTTGCTGACAGCAGATTGAGATCCTACTCTGTCTCCTTTTCCAGCTCCCTGCTGTCATGTTTCCACTTCACGCGCAGTGATATTTAAGGCTGATGTGCCGCTTATAGACTTGTTGTACTGTGACAAGTTAAAATAAATAAATTCAGAAGGGAAAGTAGAAAAAGAGCAAGGGCCCTCCTGTCACCTTATCTTCTTCTCTGTCACCCTTTTCAGTAATAAGCTCCATCTTATTATGCATGTGTTGTCCTAATTATTTATTTGATAAAATGCTGTCACTATAGACAGTAAGCATGTGCACAATGTATAACAGTGTGATGAAGAGTGGGAAATTCTTGGTTACAATTATATCTGGTCTAAAAATAAAAATGCATGATGAACAGAAAAACTCAATATTAAACTTATTCTGATGCCTCATTAAAAATCACTTGATTCTGGGTTACTATGCTGTGATACAACATGAATGGAACGTGTGAAAGATTTTTTATAATAAAAATAAAGAAACCATGTTAAATGACGATGAGTAAAATGTGGAAGCAAAACCCTCCCCCTTCAGGGTCTGGTTATGTAGTTAAAGAGATACACTTGCAGTTAAATTAATGCTTAAATAGGAAATATGTGGACCCAAGTAATGCTTACAAAGGTGGGAGGAGGGACGGTTTCTTTTCATGGGGCCGAAGAATAGATACCTGAGGGCGACTTTGCATGTATTCACTGTAAGCATAAAACATTATTCCTAGTAAAAATGCTTTATTAAATACGACAAAATCATTATTTATGTCCTCCATTGTTCATTAAAATGACTCCTAACATCATGGAAATTTCTAACCTTTTTAATATCCCTAATTATGTTTTCAAATTACTAAAGATATATTTTTATGTTAAGCAAAATGTATTTCTAAAATTCAAATGTACAAGCTATATTTGCACACACCACACATTTTAAATATAAGTAATTTTGTTGCGTAATCATTTGTATTATAGTTTTGTCAGTATGTGCTATTAAACGTGTAGAATTTTCTATTTGGAGATTTTTTTTTTTTTATATTCGTCAGCTCTTTGTACCTTTATTACCTTGCTTCAGTGACCTTTAAATGGTTGTTAGTTGCTGTAACCCTAGAAATACTCAGATTATCTCTTTGGCTATAGGTTGGTTCTTGCCCTACCAATTTAGCTACACGTAAAGGAAAAGTTTAAAAGTGGATAAACCCCAATAAACGGCACTAAGACTACAGTGAGAGAGAGAGCCTGACCTCTCTATATTAATGCAGAAATGCTAGTGAAAGCATTTTTATGCCAAAATGTGCTCCGTTTGTATGCAATTAGGCCATTGCCATACCTGCAGGTGCAGACACATCATGAAGTGAAGGTGACTAGTCCCACGGTTTCTCGTACTGCAGATAAACCTTGTCTAACAATAGCATTAAAGCTGCATTTTGATGTTACTAACCACCATCAAACCAAAAAGTCAAGTGGGCCAGTCATTAGAATTTTATAACCTTGGTAAAAAGTTTTGGAGCCAAAATTTTAGATGTCATTATTTAAACCTAAAGATAGCATTTTAGATTTTCAACATTACCAAGTGATAATCACTCTCAGCAATCGTACTAAAATGTAATTGTAAGGTGAACTGCCCTGTTAAGTATGCACCTCATACTCATACCACCAACATTTTGCAAATAAAAAGAGGGACCGAAAGTTTGTCACGCGTAGCGTAGTGAAATCTGTGTTAACCTTGTCCATTTTTGGCCACACCCGCTAATCATGTTCATTTTACAAAGTTTGGCAGGTTATGTGTGTTTGAACATTTTTTTAGTTAAGGTTTTGCTAATAAAGGTGAATTGCCCTTTAAGCTGTGAGTCTCCTTCTCCCAAGGGACGTTATTTAAATTGTTACAATTACAAGTTTGCTTATCTTAAAATTGTTACAAAGTATCTTATTTGCACCGCATGGCTATTCTCTCCTCTCTGCCAAAAGCCAATTAAGTTAGAAACAGTTGTATTTTTTTTTTAGCTGTTCAGTGCAGAGAAAATCTGGCCTTTTCAGTGCAACCCCGTGACTGCAGGTTGAGCTGTCAAAAGTAGGACTGTCCTGCTGAAAACAGATAAATATTTGAAAAGTACCTGTTGAACTGCTTGCAGAAGCCCTAGGGGTTATGTAGTAAATTGTGGTTTCTCAAGTCTTAAGGTGACCATACACGGAGAGATCCCCACGTTTGGCAATGTTGCCAAACGAGCAGATCTCTCCCAGATATGCCCACCTATGGCCCAATGAACGGATCATAATGTGGGAGAACATGCTGTCAGAGTGCGGGACCACATCAGCGAACAGATGCGGATGTTTAGTCTCGACTTTTGGCCAGATATCGATGGGGGTAGCCCGTCGGAGGGCCCCATACAAGGGAAGCTATTTACTATGTAACTATGACTGTTTGTCTGCAGTTTTTATCGGCCCGTGTATTGCCACCTGTAACAATCTATTACCTTGAATCCTATGGATAGCTTGGATCCCGAAGGAGAGCCACTGGTGCAAGGAAGACTGGTGGACATGGATACTCCTTTACGGCTCCGGTCTTAACCGACGCCCTTTTGGGGCCCCGGGCTTTCTGCGGCGGAGAAGGCAAAGGAGCAGGGAATAGCCGAGATCGAGGTACCGTCAAGGATTGAAACAGAAGCAAAGTCGAAACAGGCAAAAGAGTCGGTGCAGGCAGCAGAGGATCAGAGGTCAAAAAAACAGGCCAGGAGTCGAAAACCAGGAATCAGATGTCAGGCAAGGCTTGAGCAGGAACTGTGGAAACAGAAGCCAGCTTGGGCAATGTGAGGAGGAAGAGGAAGCTATTTAAGGGACCAGGAACCAATCAGGAGGCTGAGAACAGACAGACACATCAGGAACAAATAGGAACCTAGGCGCACAAATTAGATGTCATAACACCTAAGTATACTGGTATAAAAAAAACCTACAACACTTGGTATTCCCAGGTGGTCTTCCATCCAGGTACTAACCAGGCCTGACCCTGCTTAGCTTCCAAGATAGACAATTTCATGGTGATGGGGCCTTAGGCCGTCCATTACGGCATGGGCATCCGACTTGACGTGTGCCACTATTTATGTGCCGACGTTTGACAGCAGGCATTACACCACCTTTAGTCTAAAGTGAATTAGATACTGAGCCACTTCATACTTCAGCATGCAGTTGCTCACTAACAACAAATCGTCACAACAACTTGATACTACGTGTATCAACTTGTACTGTTAACTATCTATATTTAATTGTTTATTACTTATTTTAATGTCCATTGTGTTATGTCTATGGTAGTGAAAACTTCTGCTTACCCAGTGAACCAGTGCAGATTATTTCCAGCTGCAGTTATGTAAAAAAGTGGTGCCTGAAGTTGCAACAAAGCTACATACTTAAGGAAAGAATATTGTGACTTCCTTGGAACACTTGGAACCACTGTTGAAATGTAAACACATTTTAATTAGCAAGGGAAAACAGCAAGGGTTAAAATTATTTCATAATAATATTAGTGTGGATTGTTCTTATTAGGGCCACTATATTCTCAAAATATAGTGGAGAACAGTAATTTGAATGTTGTACTGTATTTATACATATACATAAATATATGTTTATATATTTCATAGGGTACAGTTCAGGAGATTAATAAAAATCATTGACACCTAAGAATAACTGCAGATCTATGAGTGAATGGTTTAGGGATCTTGATGAATGCATGTGTTTTAGCTTTCTAAACGCCTGCAACCTCGTTCTTCATGCTGCTTTCCTCTCTGCAGATAACTGAGACTACAAAATAACTTTTTAACATATGAATGTACATTAAGGGGCAGATTTACTAAGGGTCGAATTCGACCCTAGTACGATTTTCGAAGTAAAATTCGACAAAATCGAACATCGACTTTGAAGGATTTTACTGTTTTTTTATTTCTCTATAAAATCGCACGATCAAACGATGTTACGAAAAAATCGTAAAATTTCCTTTGATTTCTCAAAAAAATAGAACGCTTAGAACGGTTTGAAGTGTTCGACCCTAGGATTTCTATACGGTCACAAAACAATTTGGTAGGTTTAATCTGGCGAATTGGGACATCGAATAAAAATTTAAAGGGCAAGTACTTCGATCATCGAATGATCGAATAGATTTTCAAATCATTCGATACAATCGAATTTTGCAAATTCGATGATCCAAATGGCCAAATTTAAAATTTGAAAAAACAAATCGTAATTTTACAATGCAATCGAATTTTGAATCCTTTCCACGAATTTAGTAAATCTGCCCCTAAATGGTTTGTTTTTGTATATAATTGTTAGTTGAAGTCTGACTCTCTGACACTGACTTTGCCAACCTGACTTTCCTATCTCAGCCTGTTGGTTACAGTTTCTAATGCTAACGGACTCCTGCTGCACAAATATGGCAGCCCCCTCGTACAGGAACATGGGGGATCAGACAGGTAATGTAAAAGCATCATGAAAACACTTTATGGAAAAGTTAGAAGTAGCTTTCAAAGCCAATATTCTAATAGATGTAAGAAAGCGTTTCATTTCAGGTGTCAGTATCTCTTTAAATGCCCAGCAGGTCATCTGACAGGTTTATCAGTTGCAGTAAAAAAATGATCTCATTGGGGTCAGTGGAAGCCTAACACAGGTTGATGGCTGGTTTCTGCTGAACAGCTATACTGTCAAAGTCCTTTGGCTCCCTGTCATGAAAAAGCTTAAGTCCTGGCCCTGAGCCAAGTAGTGTTATACATATGAAATTCTTATTTGTTTGAGGTTTCTGTATATGGAAATATTTGGAAAAGTTTGCCATTGGTGTTTAGTATAGATTTTTAAATGGATTTTGGACTTCTGAGATGTAATGATGATATTGAATTGAGACGTTTGGGGTAATAACAGTCCTTTTATAGTCAAATGTTAAAAGTGAAGCTACTAATTATTGTTATTAATAGGAATGACTGAATCAAGGATTGTGTTTGAGATTTGTGCTGATTTTATTTCTTTTTGCAGCATTTAGATTTGACTGAAGTGAAAACTTTTAGGGCGTTATTTACTAAAATTCGAATTTATCACATTGTCCCAATTA
Organism: Xenopus borealis; assembly: GCA_024363595.1. Lineage (NCBI taxonomy): Eukaryota > Metazoa > Chordata > Amphibia > Anura > Pipidae > Xenopus > Xenopus borealis. The sequence goes on from CM044437.1 coordinate 83,689,184, forward strand.
AAAAAAAAAAAAGCTCATTTTGCCCTATTTATTAAGAAATTAAAGGGATACTGTCATGGGAAAACATGTTTTTTTTTTTTTCAAAAGGCATCAGTTAGTAGTGCTGCTCCAGCAAACTTCTGCACTGAAATCAATTTTTCAAAAGAGCAAACAGATTTTTTAATATTGAACTTTGAAATCTGAAATATTTTCAGTTGCCCCCAGTCGTGTGACAAGTGCTCTGATAAACTTCGGTCACTCTTACTGCTGTACTGCAAGTTGGAGTGATATCACCCCCCCCCCCCCAAGCAGCCTAACAAAAGAAAAATGGGAAGGTAACTAGATAGCAGCTCCCTAACACAAGATAACAGCTGAATGGTAGATCTAAGAACAACACTCCATAAGTCCAAGTCCCACTGAGACTGATTCAGTTACATTAAGTAGGAGAAAATACAGCTTGCCAGAAAGTAGTTCCATCCTCAAGTCACATGATTGGGGGCAGCTGGGAAATTGACAATATGTCTAGCCCCATGTCAGATTTCCAAATTTAAATTGATTGGGGCTTTTTGCAGGGTATAATAAATGTTGAAAAATGTGAGTTTTTTTCCCCTCGAAATATTTGAGTTGTGCCCCAAAAATCCCTACCAGAAAAATGAGGTTTAATAAATAACCCCCTTAATGTCGTGTAACTTGGCATTGGAAAACCAAAGTGCCTATTTTTTTCTGCAATGTAAATGTTCAAAAAAACAGTGCTTATATTTGAATATTCAAATTAGGTTTCAGATTTTTCTTTAAAATGGTACTCCATTCTAGCTTTATGATATTATAAATTATTATGTATTTTGTTTGCATTTTTAATTTACAATAAGTTAATATTAATATTTGATAATAAATTACCATTTAATTTAGCTCTTTGATTCTCTTATTTTTAAGGCTGCATTTTCTTAGTCAGATTTGTTATATTTTGCATAGATAAGAACATGTGTCGTCTGGGATACTTATTTTTAGTGGTAGAGAAAATGCAAATAAATAAAACAGAAGCTATAATTGCATTTGGCTAAAATGACACAAGTGAAGACAAATTCGAGCTCAGATATATAGATTCACACAGTGCATTTCATGACTCCCAAGGGATTTTTAGTGAGGTTGAAATCAGTCATATAAATATCTACATTGTCTACATGTTTTTGCCTGCCCCTGTCACCCACTGCATATCTTTATTTTATAACCAGCACAGTATCTGTTCTGAAAGTGCCTAGGCTGACCCCATCCTTTTGTCTCTTGACTGGCTGAACCCGGCAGCAGATGGACATTAACCTAGTTTGATTAGTTGGGAGATGGCAGCATTAATTTTTGATACACTGGGACCACCTGAGAGATGAAATTCAATTACGGCATGTTTCCTTACTGCCTCTTCATTTGCTCCTCCACCCCACCTCACTTTTCCTCTCCCTCTACCCGTCTGGATTTCATTTTCTATCACAGCAGAGACCAGTAGAACCTGTTGAAATGCAAAAACCCTATTTGCACCAATGACCCCCAGGATAATTAGGGTTACATTGATAAGTTATCACCCTGCTGACACGTTTTATCAGCTTCTGTTTGCAGGAGAGGATACAATACAAAAGGGGAAGAGCAATTTGTGCTTGACTGTCACTTTACAGCCCTAGATAAAGGTGTTACAATTTAGATAACACGTTCAGTGTTCTTTTCACCATTGTTGTTCAATTAGTGTTCTCCCCCTCTTTTCCCGCACTACCTTGTTCTCTTTACATCCTCAGTTGTATTTCACCTCATGCCATCTCATGATAATGATGCCCTGTTTAGTGTGAGTGGAGATAGGACAGTTTAGCTGCTTTCTAGCACAAAAAATGTGTGGCCATTCATCATTACACCAGCACAGTGCTCACTTAAGGAAAGTGATAAGGAGTCGTATCCATTTATCACTGGAATCCGATGTTCTTTCCTCCAGCTGGAATAGTAGCTGCTTTAAAAATGTACATTTACAGCCTTGTCTTCTTATATCTTTAAGATGAAATAAATTTTTTGGCAACTTCATGCCTGACTTCTTTGAAAAAAAACAATAGTAAGGGAAGTATGGATTTATCATCCATTTCATTACAGGCCTTCTTTGCACTAAAAAGTTGTTCCTGTTAGAATTTCGCATATTTAAATATTTCAGCCAGTTTGGGACATTAACAGTCTTTCTTCACCCTGTACCTGCATTAGTGGAATGTGGCTCAGTAGAGATATTTGTTATAAGCAGTTACCAGGTAAATGTGGTTTGCATAGCTTAAAATAGCAGGCATCATACAAAAACAAGTTATAAAGTCAGTACTTAACCTTGTTTTTTTTTCTTTGTTCTTTACAGGCTACCGGGGCAGTGTGAATATTTAGGACTGCAAGTCGCAGATTACTTCAAGCAGTGGATTAATCTGAAAAAGGTACTTTCTTCACAACATACTTCTTGTTGTCTAATGTATTTGTCCTGGAGTTATTTTCACTGTCATTTGCATGGAAATTAAGTGGGATTCCTCAACCGTCCAATTTCCTGGAGCTTGACAGACTTCTTGTACCCTCCCTTTCACCAGTCTTAATTGTGGGGGACCATGCCGTGTAATCTAATGTGTTACCCAAGAAAAACTGCATGTGTATGAGTTTCTCCCTTGACAGAACTGGTATTTAGTTTTAACTAGGTGAAATAGAATCATTGGTTGCATTATTATAGTGTACATTTTTCATGTATATACACTTGGCAACATTTACAGTCACCTGTAGATGTAGCACAGGACAGGTTATGTTGCTCTGGGAGCCTAGTTTGTATCCTTTTTATCTTATTCTTGTTAAATTATAAATTGCTCTGACTAGTCGACCAGAATGGGAAACACTCTGAGAGGCTTGTTTATTAACATTCAGATTTCCTTTTTTTAATGAATCATATGTTTTTCTCTAAAAATGTTTTCTTTATTTCTCTAAAACATTAATAATTTGAGATCTATTAATTGTAAAACCATGAAACATTCTAATACAAAAACCTCTCCAAGTAAAAGCAGTTGTGTTTCTAGAAAAGTCAATGGTAGCTGCACTAGTCCTATTGGACCTTTCTTTTAGCCAATCAGACTTTGTTTTTGGATTTTTTGTTGCTAGTAGTCCAAAAAACAAAAAAAAATTTTCTTTAGTGCTTCATTCAGCATTTTTTCCATTCATACTTTTTATTTATGGATCTGTTCGTAACTCTCATGGCTTTTGTGGTTTTAGAGAAATAGAGATTAATCCTGGTTTTGAAAAAGATCTAATACCAATTTTTAATAAATGGAAACTTTAGGCCTTAGGCACACCATAGATGGGGAGATCCGCTTATTTGGCGATGTCACTGAATGAGCGGATCTCCCCCTGATATGCCCACATTAAAGTGGGCGATATCTGGCTGATCCAATCATGGGCTGCACAGATGCAGCCGTGATCCAATGGGATTTTCTTACCTTGCCTGATCGACATCTGCCCGACTTTCGTCCAGATATCGATCGCGAAAGCCCATCGCACTCTATCTGCATCATTTATTGGCCTGTGTATGGGGGTCTTTATTTGCCAAGCTGAAAGCAGCATGCAAAAAAGTGCTGAAATTGCCCCTTTTTTGCACTTTACACCCTGCATTCATTGTCTGCAAATGGCTTCAGGCCTCTGTGCTCCATTTCAGAGCACGGAGATTTGTAGCAAGGCCTTTAAATCCAGAATTAGCCAGTGCAGGATCCAAGAGAGGTGGCTTGCAATGTTAGCGTGCCCCCAATTCGTCCACTGGCTGGTCTGTCACCGACTTCTTTATATACTGACATCTGTCTGCCTCATTCCCTCTGGTGACATCAGAGATGGAAAGATCAGGGGGCGGGTTAGGGTCGGGAGCTGGCCAGCTTTTTATTAACCCGCACATTACCAAGATGTATGCTATAGATAAAAGAGATCACATTACCACTTTTCTCCTAATCTCACAAATCTTAATACTGAATATAGATTACCATCATCATATGCTGAATCAGATGCTGGATATTCTTTTATAATCATCAAGTAAGAAGTAAGCACTAGTCTCTCACTTCATTTACCGCAGATGCATAAAAAGTTACCTGTTTACAAATACATTGCTGAAAACATGTAGACTGTCTTGACTTTGCACTCTTATCAGAACAGGAAAGCAGTGGCCTTTGTATCCAATGTACATTCTCATTGGGTTTGTAAGGGGGTTGTGAGCATCATGTGCTGTCAGAGCAAATCTTTGAACTGATTGCTGGCCTTTTGCAAATGCATTCTGAAAGCACAGTGAGGCATTGTGCAGTTCACTGACCATTACTATTTGACTTTTGAAGTTCAGTAAATTTTTGGTGAGCGCTTAGTAACTTGTAGCTGGCAGACCAAGTATTCTAGGCTGTGACATGGGTAATCAAGAGGTGGGCACCAAGCCTGTATCTTATTCCTTTGCCTGTAGGAGAAATGTGTGCACATCTCCAAATCTACAGAGCTACTGGGCACTAGTAAAATTCCACAATTATTCTAATCTAATGTGACATGCAATCACAAATGACAGATTCATGTTTAAGTTGGCCCCTCTGCTATATTAGGGTGTTTTTTAATAACAACTCCAACATATTTGAGAAGATGATACATACCCCAGTAAATGTACTGTGGTTTTTCTCATATCCAATAGCATGTTCTATATTTTCTTAATATTATATACTGCATTGATTTCCAAATGTTTTTTGTTTTTAACTAAACATAGTAAAAAGCTAATGCCACATTATTTTATAGAGAAAATATGCATGTTTTAAAGAAGTTTAAAACATTTGATTTATCTTTAATGTAAACAGCAGTGAACAAATCAATATATAATCATGTAGTATTGATCAGTATATAAAACATAATCATTTAAGGGCATATTTACTAAGATTGGAGATAAATATCTGGAGAAATTTCTGGAGTTGTTGCCCATGGCAACCAATCAGATCTTTGCTAACTTATAGGTGGCTGTTTAAATCGAATTGCTGATTGGTTGCTATGGGCAACATCTCCAGAAATCTCTCCAGATATTTATCTCCAATCTTAGTGTTAGTGCCCCACAACTTTAATATGGACTCACTTGACAAGCATGGTAATAGTCTTTGATAATTTGTGCAGTAGGTGGTGGGTAGCCCTTAGTTTCCCCAGATGTACCCAGGATGTTTTAGATTTCCACCATACAAAAGTACATTTCAAGGTAAACTGCTCTATATATATATATATATATATATATATATATATATATATATATATATATACATACATACAGCGATATGAAATAAGTTGGTGCTATAAAAATACATGTTGTTAATAATAATAATAATAATAATAATAAACATGTACTTCCATGTAATAAGAAGTATAATTTTGATATCTATTTATGTATCTAATGCAAAGCAACCGGACATTTTAAAGTCATATTGTACAGGATAAACACAATTCTTTATATGAACGTTTATGAAGATTTGGGAGAGCAACGCTGTGCAGAGCATTTTGATGTAGTTACATGTGTTGTGATATTTCTGTATATCACGTTAAAACTAATTTACTCTTGAATTAGCACTCTCTTTACTGAATATTGTGTTGGCATGGAAAAGAGATTCTATGTAATTGAGGGTAGCAGGCTTTATTAAGAAATGTTTATCAGATTTTGTTTAGACATATTAATTAATAAGTTAAAATGAAATAGCACCTCAAGTATACATAACAACATGAAATTAATGCACAATTACAAAGTACTTTGGCATAATTAAGTTAGAGGAAATTATTTAATTAATGCTTAATTGCAGTGTAAACATAATTACAGGTAATGAGTGCATAAGTATGTGATATGAGAGTACATATTCTATAACTAGAGTGTAATTAGTAATAGAGCCATTGGAAACTAGGCAATAGCTTCCTGCTAATTTTCAATTAGAGAGATAGCCTTCACCCTAAAAATGTCCCTTTGCAGTACACTTTGGGTCACAACCGTAAAATCCTGATCCCTCATAATGAGAGTACTGATTAAATAAATGAGGCTGTGGGGTTTTATTTATTTATTTTTTGGCTTCTTTATTTGCTATTAGAAATTAGATTCTGGCTCCTATTCTGCTTTAAGTACGCCTCAGAGAAAAACTGAACTCTGAAATTTCTTTTCATTGTCTCCCTTCGTCTTGTTAACATGTGTTGCCTTTGGGGTAATCAGGGAAAAAATATTATGTCCTTTTACAATTACCGGGTTTTGGAATATTAAAATGTCTCACTGCATCGGCAGTGTTATTTTGATTGGTATTCTAACCTTTGACTAGACCATAAAGTGAGCGGCTCTTCAAGCCAATATTGCTAGGCTGAAATTTAATTCTGAAATGATTCCAGATAATAGGCAGACAGATAATATATGCATGAAGGATATTATGTTTGGGCTAAATGCAGCAGGGCCAGGGCTCAGGAGTTGAATAATAGCCCAGAGTGAGTTATAATCTGTAGGGTAGAAATACCTTACTGTCAAGGCTGGAATAGGAACCATTAAATCAAAAGAAAAGGGAGGAGAGGAGAGCCAGAGGATAGAAATACATTGTCTGGTTAAACTAGTTTTTTCCATTTCTTTTACTTACTCTTCAACTTGGGAATCTAAATATCTTATATACAGTATGTCCTAAGGATGTCCTAAGTGAGAAACAGTGACATGAAATAAATACCTCAACTCATAAAATCAGTATGTTCTTTATTTCCATTTTGTCAACTGAGGCTTGCTTTGGGAACTAATTCTATCCTTTTTTGTAACTTTAGGTATTGTTCAGTTGTTAGTTTATGTCTATGCAAAACTCAGGAATTTTAGGGGCAAATTTACTAAATTCACATGAATAGATCGAAGTTCAATCGAATTCCGATCGTACGATTTAATCGGATGTTCGAATATGCAAATTTGGCCACTTACATCATTGAATACCGAAAATTCGATAGATCGAATGATTGGATATTCGATAATTCGACCATTCAATGATCGAAGTACTTTAAACTGTAAAATTTTATTTGACTGCCTACTTCGCCAGATTGAACCTACCGAATTGCAAAAGAAGCCTATGGGAAGCCCTGCTCCAATACCATTCGTATGATCGAACTCCTCGATCATTCGAATCGTATGATTTTTCCGTGAAATCGAATGATCGGTATTCGATTGTACGATTTTATTGAGGGATCGAATATCGAGGTAAAAATATCCTAAAACTAGTCGATAAGCATTCGATAGTTGAATGCTTATCGAATTTCGAGCAAATTCGAGGGCTTTTAGCCCTCGAATTGGTGAATAATCGTAAATTTGCCCCCTAGTGTATATGTGTTTGATATATATGTACTATATATACAGGCATAAGATCAATTATGCGGGAATTGTTATCCAGAAAGTCCAGGGGCAAATCACTAAGCTTCGAAAATGCGCTCGCGTTGGCTTTGCCGCACTTCACCAGGCGTAGTTTCGCCAGCGCTATGCAAATTCACAAAAATGCGAAGTTGCGCTACAGTTACTTCGTCAGGCAAAGTGCATTTACGCTAGCAATGCCTAATTTGCATACAGTGCGAAGTTAAATGTATAATAGAAGTATATGTTACAGCCATTAAATTACACTACACAAGCCCAGGAAAAATTTAATAAATAAAATAAAGTTGTCCTATTGCCCTAAACATGTGCCCACTATATAGTTGAGTTGCCATATGTTAGGAAATGTAGGGGGGGAGGAGCTTAACCCATAGTCTGTTTTTCAGACTATCACCCTAAAAAAAGTAAGACCGCAGTGTTTTTTTGGGACTTAGAAAAAATGTCAAGTTTTTTTTTCAAGCTCCTATCTATTGTATTGAACTTCGCCAGGTCAGACCTGGCGAAGTAAAGTCTAGCGCAAGTGTGCAACTTTGCCTTGTGTAAGGATGTGAAGTTGCGCTAGTCTATCTACTTTGCTAGCGAATTTTCGCCAGGGACACTGTCAGCGAAGTAGCGAAATGACGTCATGCTGGCGAATTAGCGATAGCGTTAGACGCTTCGCGCTGTAGTGAATTTGCCCCCCATGACTCCATTTTAGCCAAATAATCCAAACTTTTAAAAAATAATTTCCTTTTTCTTTGTAATAATAAAACCATACCTTTTTATGTGATCCAGACTACAGTATAATAATTCCTTATTGGAGGCAAAACAAATCTATTGGGTTTATTTAATGTTTATTTCAGGTTTACATGATTTTTTACTAGAAAAGGTATGAAGGTCCAAATATGGAAAGGTCTGTTAGGAAAGGACCCCCCCAACTGCATGAAGATAGAGTGAAGAGAAACAGATGCTGAGAGAGGGATAGTAAAGATAAACTTGATTATTTCAGAAACAATGCAGAATATTTATTGGTTATATTTAGAAAGTTTCTTATTTCAGTAAGCTGAACTTATATTAAATTTTCTAGATAGTTCCCCTTTAAATTTGAAAGTGAACCTTGCATTGACATAGATTCGGTTGTAAGAATCCTGTTTTTTAAATCATATTCAGTGATGCACAGAGTCAATTTCTATGTGTGTGTCCAAGGAATTGATAAAAATTGCTATTTAGGGTGGGACTAAGGTCTTCTTGACCTGTGTCTCTTAAGGTGGCCATAGACGCACAGATAATATCGTACGAAACTAATTTTCGTACGATATTCGGTGCGTGTATGGTGGGAAATGAGCCGACCGATATCGTCAGAGGATTAAGATATCGGTCGGCTGGTTGATCGGACTGGACGGAAAATTTTGATCGGATGCCTTTGAAAGCACCCTGACATCGGCCATTGTTAGTGCTGAATCGTCAGATACAAGTAGAATTCTATTGTTTCTACCTGTATATCTGACGATTCAGCTCTACACGTGTGTGTTGAAATGAACGATCTTTCTTGGAAAGATCTTTTCCGAGAAAGATCGTAATTGTTACGTCTATGTCCAGCTAGTTATCAAGTTGTAGTTATTCTAGGTGGGAGCAAAGAAACCAATACCACTGACTGACTTTGTTGACTTTGCTCTTTCTCTCACTTTCTCCATCTGACAGACTGTCACTGATATTGTGTTTTTTTGGCTCTCACTTTTAAATTCTATTTTGACTCTTCAAATTAAATATTCAACGTCTTATTTCATTGGCAGGTTCAGAATGTACCTTTCAAATGAGTTGTTGATGATGGAGGTTTTCTCCTTTTGGAAGGATTTCTTAGTGTTTGTGTTATGACAGGATGTTACTTACTGCAAAGTTTTGCATCTTAAAGTGGATCCGTCACCCACACATAAAAATCTGTATAATAAAAGTCCTTTTCAAATTAAACATGAAATCCAATTTCAAATTTTTATTAAACCATTCATAGCTGTTTTAAGCTCATTTAAAAATCTCAGCTGTCAATCAAGTATTGTCTGCCACTCCTCTATGCCTTAGTCATAGAGGCGGGGCAGATAATTACTTTCACTTTCCTTTTAGCACTTCCTAGATGTCACTGCTCCCCACACATTCCCCCAGTTCTGTTAACCATTTAATTGTGTAGCCAGGACATGGGGATAGATATTGGGTCCCCCATTCTGGTGCACAAACAAGATTCTGAGATGATACAAGGCTTGCCTTAATAACAATGTCCACAAAATGGCCCCTGCCTGCTTGCTATAATTATGAATTCCCAGACTGAAGAAGACAATATTAAAATAATTTATATATTGTAATTAATGGTCATTTTGCTTGACTTATGTGATAAAATATGATTTTGCATATTTTTTTAGGGTGACGGGTCCACTAAACCTAAACTAAAGAACTAAACCTTAAAAATGAATATGGCTGAACATGCCATGTTTTACGTATATACTGAACTTATTGCAAAAGCCTAAAGTTTCAGCTTCTCAATAGCAGCAATGATCATGGGCTTCAAACTTATCACAGGGGGTCACCATCTTGGAAAGTGTCTGCAGCACTCAAATGCTCAGTGGGCTCTGAGCTGTCACAAATTATTAAGCAGAAAATGAGGTTGGACTGTGATATAAGCTTATGATACAAGGGTGGTTTTTAAATTCTGATTCTATTTGCCCTGGTTTCTGAGCTGCCTCGTAGTAATTCTCTATGTGTACTGTATACTGTGAGTGGGTCCCTAAGCTCAGTAAGTGACAGCAGCACAGAGCATGTGCAGTGATTCAGCAGAAAAGAAGATGGGGAGCTACTGGGGCATCTTTGGAGGCACAGGGATTGCCTTGGGCTGGTACAGAAGCCCAAAAGATAATGTGCAATATTTCTAGTCTACTTCTTTAGCAAAGCATTGGTTCTCCTTTAAGCAGCTGAGTTTTTCTATTGCTACAGGAGGCTGCAGATTTCTGCATTTCAAGGTAAAGAGTATGTTTTAAAGTGTACACAGTGCATTTAACTTTGTTTTAGGGCTAGAGAGCCATTCAGCCTTGGTCAAAGATGTCAGGTTAAGGGCCATTTGCTGGGTGAGGTGTCTCCTCTATATCAAGACAATTTCCTCTGAAGTTATCTGTTCATATGAAAACACAAAGAAGTGGCTTAGGTCCACTCTTAATAATAATAATATTAAATAGTAAACACCAGTTAAATATATGACATCACTTGACAAGTCAGGCATAATAATAATTTACTATTCAGTTTATGAAAACAAAATATAGGTGCTAGCAAGTTTGATTTAGACATATCCTTATATATTATATATATCTCTCTGACATATATAACAAACTATATGAGCATATATGTATTATTAGCACATTTATAAAGCATCAACATACAAATCACATCAAAAACAATAACTAATTCAAGAGGTAAAGAAGGCCCTGCCCAAAAGGCTTATGTTTATTTATTGGTTTGGCCTTAACCAAGACCCTGATGCATGAGCAGTTGTTAGAATTAGCAGGCAGTACCTGCGCATTAAAAAGTATTCATGAGCGCAATTTGTAGGACGGACAAGGAGCTTTGTGAGAGCGTACAAGATTCGGTGACATATCGTGAGGAGTGGCCATGTTGATGATGCCGCACTCAGAAAAATGGTGGTGTCACTGAGGATGAATTTATAAGAGGTCACAGGAGGAATACTGCACAGATTTTCTCAAAAATAACTTGGCCCAGCAAGGGGAGTTCTATAGCATATTACAGAATTGGGAAAAGTCTTTCCTGGTCCTTTTGGAGCCTAGTTTTAGTAACACATTTTTCTATCCATTCTGTAAGCAAAGAAGATGATTTTGTGAGTGATGCATTGCAACAAATAATAATTTTCAGAATATTTGTAGATTTCTATGTGAGTTAAAGTTGTACAAATGTAATTGTCTATTTTAAGCCATGTTAGAAATAATGCAGAAGTCCAATTACAAAATAACCTTTACGTAGGAAGTTGGCAATGTAATGAACAGGTAGGTCATATACCCAGAGGCTGAACAGCCAAGTGGAGAGGTATTTAGATATTAATGATACATTGTCTGGTGCCTAAGTATATAATATTTGGAGCAGAGAAATATGAGTGGCAATGTTAAAAGGAAGATCTTCTCTGATGTGCTTTATTGGCTTCTGTAATGAGACATAAATCCTGTGTCCTGATTCAATCTGTTATTAATACAGTCTAACAGAGGGATCTGAGTTTTCTTGCCCCTGTGCTCTACTTATTTTAGCCTTTGATGTAAAAAAAGTGATTACATCATTGCCTTATATTAATTATGCTAAAAAATTATATTACATATATTTGCTATCTTCATTGCTTGCCCAGTTATTCTTATTTCATTCTGACAAACACATGTAATAATATTAGATTCAGTGTGCATAGCGGCAATATATCAAGCTAAGCCAAATGGTGTTAGATTGTCTTTTTCTATAGTAAAAGACAATTGTTGTACTTCTCTTTTAAAGTACCCAATATGTGGTGCAATTAAGATCCTATATGATATTTGTTGGAAGAAAATATTTTGTTTTTATTAAGTGCACTTTTTTTGTATGCTGCCAAAATTAAAGATCAGTGCATGTAAATAAGGCTGACGGAACATGCACTACATATCTCCCGTTTCTTTGAATGCAAAACACCTAAATGATGCATGTGTTTTTTACCTTGAAGTCACAACAACAAGAAAATTGTAGTGCTGCTGAATTGTAGGTCTTTTCTCTTTAATGCGGTATGTGATGCTAGTAGACAAGTGCCTTAAATGTACGTGTGTTAGCATTAAAAGTATGAAAGCATGAAAAGTGCATTCTTTTTTATCTGTCACTAGGCAATGCCACACACAGGTACGCATTGTCAGATCAAGGAAACAATATGCTGAGGATATTGATACTTGGTGTTTTTCACATAGCTTAAGACAGAAGTTCACCACCATGGAAAAAATAACCCAGCACCAAGCCCCCTAATTTACTTGCTTTTGCAGAACGGTAAGTGCAAATTCAGTCAAGTTCCCATGTCGCCCCACACAGTTCCAGCATAATTTTGGCCATAAGGGGAATATGTTTGATGTTAATTTCCAGCATTTGACAATTGATTGTTTAGTCACATTTTCTTTATGCATTTTGGCACAATTGTATTTCCTGAACAGCGCATCAGTCCTGGGAAAAAGTTGGATTCACTGGGGCTTTCCTAGCCCTTTAAAGAAAAAGATAAATTGTTTTTAATTTAAAATCACTAACCTCCCAACTCAGTTGAAATATATATTATATTTTTCTAAAGTGATCCTTAAATCAACGAATTTTTATAAATGTACTCTTTATCATTATTATTAACGTATTTCTATAGTGCCAAAATATTACGTAGCATAATTTGGTATCCCAGGCAAACACTTAAAGGAACAGTAACACCAAAAAATTAAAGTGTTTTAGAGTAATGAAAATATCATGTAGTGTTTCCCTGTGCTGTTAAAACCGATTTGTTTGCTTCAGAAACACTGCTATAGTTCATATAAACAAATTGCTAAGTAGCAATGTTGGAAATTGAAAAACGGCTATATGGCACAGGAAAAGTAATGGATAACACATAGCATTATGTTTTACAGAGCTTATCTGCTATCTGCTGTGTAACCTGAGCCTTTTCTCGTTTGAATGGCTGCCCCCATGGCTACACAGCAGCTTATTTATATAAACAATAGTAGTGTTTCTGAAGCAAACACTGCAATTTTACCAGTGCAGGGCAAAACTGCATTATATTTGTATTACTTTAAAACAATACATTTTTTTATGTTACTGGTCCTTTAAAGGAATTGTTCAGTATAAAAATAAAAACTGGGTAAATAGATAGACTGTGCAAAATAAAACATGTTTTCAATATAGTTACTTCGGCAAAAATATAATGTATAAAGGCTGGCGTGACTGTAAGCCTAACCTAAAAGAACAGGACACTACTACTTGCTTTTCAGCTCTCTTGGTTTACACTGACTAGTTACCCTGGTTACCAGGCAGTAACCAGTCAGTGACTTTGAGGGAGGGCCACATGGGTCATAACTGTTACTTTTGAATCTGAGCTGAATGCTGAGGATCAATTGCAAACTCACTGAACAGTTATGTCCCATGTGGCCCCTCCTTCTAGTCGCTGACTGACTCAGATTTAGGGAGCTGAAAAGCAGGAAGTTGGATTCTGGCTATTATATTAGACATCCAGTCACTCCAACTTTTATAGTTTGCATTTTTCCCTGACTAACTATGTTAGAAACATTTTTTATTTTGCACAGCCTATCTATGTACCCAGTTCTTAATTTTACCCTAAACTGTTCCTTTAACCATGTGTTCTAGAACCTTACTACAGCATTCCTGCCAACCATGCATTTGCATTATGTTGTCCCATATATGTGCATATGTACTTTGCCAGAATTACATTGGTGTGCAGCCAGGTTATTAAGTGGACATCAGTAAGAATAGTCAGGCCATACTGGTTTAACCCACCAACATTCAAACCCAAGTATATGAGAGATGAAAGGAAATCACAAAGCACTATGATATGATGGGCATTCTTGGTAAAAAACTCAAGTTTTATAGGTACTTCAGTCATAACCATTCAGTCTGTAACTGTCACATCAAAGTACATAGCTCTGAGCTAAAATTTATAGGCATCATTTCTATAATTCACACGTTACGTGCTGTGACTAGAGGGAGCCAGTACAGTGATAAAGATACTTTTGTTTGCAGGGCTATTTATTATTGTTATTTGCTTGTCACATATAATCTGACTTTGCGTAACAGTTGGGAATAAGACTGCTCGTAAAATAATTCTTATTCTAATCACGCTGTGACACCAGCCTTTTGGCTTAAAGTACTTCATTTGTTGGTTTTATAGCTGAATAAAAAATATATGAGTACAAAATAGAGTCTTATATATGGGGCATGCAAGCAGAATCTGAAGTGTAAAGGAGAACTAAAGCTTAACTTAAGAAGTTGCCTAGAAATGTTGTGCATTATGTTTTGGGCTTCTCTACCAGCCCAAGGCAACCACAGCCCTTTAGCAGGCAGGATCTGCTGATTCACTGCATATGCTCTGTGCTGCTGTCACTTACTGAGCTTTGGGACACACTCACAATATACAGCACACATAGAATATAAATGTCCCAATATAAGGCTGATTAGTAATTAATAGAGATTATTGGTAAATGGCAGCACACAAACCAGTGCAACTAACATCAGAATTTAATGATCATCAGCTTATATTACAGACCAACCTCATTTTCCTCATTTATTTATGACGACCAGGCCAAATCACCCAGGTATGCAAACTTTTGATCAAGGTCATTCGGGTAGTTTGTGTAGTGATTATTATTTAAAAAGAGTAAACATAGTTGTTTGACAATAAATGGCTTCAGCCAACCACTAACCATGAGTGAAAAAAGTTTTTGTGTTATCATTCATATTTTCTGAAATATGGTTAAGAAATCATAAATTCTGCGAGGGTATGTAAACTTAAGAATACAACTATATATATGTACACAATAGAAAATATGATCACATTTTGCAGATAAGGATTCAAGAACCTCATTAAACTGACAGTTTTGAGCATGACCATAAGACTCAAGGTATAACTCTTTCAGCTTGATCCAGCTGTTACCAACCAACTCAATAAAAAAGGGCTCTATGGTAGGAGACCCTGGTGCTGGCAGAAAAACACAGGGAAGCTTGGCTGTAGTTTGCTAAAATGCACCTGAGCAAATCAAATATCTTGTGGACAGATATCTGATGTTTTATGCTTTGTTATCCTGAACTGGGTCTCTTAAAGGATAACTACACCGTTAAAAAAAAAAAACAAAACAAAACACTACCACCTACCTTACATAGACCCCCCTCCCTGCTCACCCCCAGCCTAGCTGTTACCTCTGGTAAATGCCCCTAAATCAGGGAAGGGGCTCTATGTAGGGTATGGGGTAGGGTTTTGTTTAGTTCTCCTTTAGGGTAAGGCCAGATGGGGAGTTTTCGGGGAGATCTGGCGACTTATCGCCGCGACGAATCTCCCATCGCCAGGCAATTTTGAGCGACTTTTGAAATCGCGCCGCTGCGTGTGAATAAGCGCAGGCAACTTTACGTCTAGCGGGTGCGCAGCGCTAACAAGCTATTCGGGGAGATTCTTTGTGGCGATAAGTCGCCAGGCGACAGATCTCCCCGAAAACTCCCCGTCTGGCCTTAGCCTTAGAGAAGTAAAACTTAAAGGAAGAGGAAACCCTGCTGCACTGATCAACCAAACTTTACTCAGTTGTTGCTGGACTACAAATCCCAGAATAATGTAACATACTGAGGGATGATCCACGCTGGGAGCTGTAGTCCACAAACATCAGTGTTGTATTCTTAAAGCAATATTGCACAATAAAACTTTTCCAAAACTATACCCCAAATCTCCACAACCATCCGCTGCATTAAAATGCAAAAAAATCCTCCAATCTGATCTGTATCAATCTGCCTCCATGATCTTTGTTCCTGTAATTGGAGTTGAAAGCTTTAAAGGAACAGTAAGATCAAACATTTTTACCAAAAATTTACTTAGAATACAACGAAAACAAAACACCAACACAGATTAAAATTTAAAATAGCAAAGCCTTTATTAAGAAATAACGTACAGAAACACCACTTCCACTCCTCTTCAGAAAAGGCGACAGGGCGACCATCCATCCTGCGGCGCCCGATTTCTCCTCCCTGGCTATTCACTGACAGCGTTATCCTCTTCTTCTTCTCCAGCTTTTCTTCTTTGCTCTGCCCTGGGTGCACTTCACAGCTTCAACCCAACCCCCCACCCCCCAGCCAAGCATGGCAGCATCCAAACACCAGGTCTTCTCTCGCTCCCCATTCGATGCTACAACTTCACCCAAAACTGAATCTTTCCTACACTGACTTGTCTGCAGTCCCTCAGTTGGTATCTGCAAGCAGCTGGTCCCAGATCTCCTGTGCGAATATGCCCTGCACTGGCGCACATTCCTTCAGCTCACAGTCGCTGCACCTCCTTTGTCTCTCTATCCTCTTTGTCGTGTGAGTGCTAAAGTGCAGGGTGTGGGAAACAGGCGCATCTCTGGCGGAAGCAGTTTCTCAGTTGTGATTTCTTGCTTCAGCGGCTTGTCTGCAGTTCCTCTCGGTTCCATAGCACTTTAGAAACAGCTTCTGCCAACGATATGTCTGTGCTGTGTCTGTATCCCACAGATTTTCTTGCGGGCAGAGGACGATAGAGCTGTCCTACAGCCTGCAGACTGCAGACAAGTTGCTGAAGCAAGAAAGCGCAAAGGAACCGAGAAACAGCTTCTGCCATCCATGTGTCTGTGCTGTGTCTGTTTCCCACACCCTGCGCTTTAGCACTCACATGACAAAAAGGATAGAGAGACAGAGGAGTTGCAGCGAGCTGTTGGAATGTGCGCCAGTGCAGGGCATATTCGCACAGAAGATCAAGGACCGGCTGCTCGCAGATACCAATTAATGGACTGCAGACAAGTTGCTGTAGGAAAGATTCTGTTTTGGGTGAAGCTGTAGCATCGCATATTCGCATTCCCCTGGTACGGCCTGCACCTATTTTCTGTTGCTGGTGAAGTTGTGCGACTCCTATTTGCGGCTGGAAGGAATGGGGAGCGAGAGAAGACCTGGCGTTTGGATGCTGCTGTTGGTACTTTCCGTGCTGCCATACTTGACTGAGGGGGGATGTCTGGAAGGTGGGAAGTGCTGCCAGGGCAGAGCCACGAAGAAGACCTGGAGAAGGAGATCGGGGCAGAGGACACGCTGTGAGTGAATAGAAAGGGAGGAGAAATCGAGTGCCGCATGATGGATGGTTGCCCTGTCGCCTTTTCTGAAGAGGAGTGGAAGTGGGGTTTCTGTAAGTTATTTCTTAATAAAGTCTTTGCTATTTTAACTTTTCATTTGTGTTGGTGTTTTTTTTCCGTTCTAAACTAACGAATTATTTTGTAAAAATTTTTTATGTTCCTTTAAGTACAGTTTCCCAGCACTGAACTAGTCTGTCCTTTTTCTCCATGTCTGATTCCAGTTTAATATAATGAAGAAATAAAATGACATCATTATCTCTTTATGTAAAATAACAGCAAGATGTCTGACATGGTGCTGGGAATCAGAATTCAGTCAGTTTTTTTTTGCATTTATAATTGTTTTTGATCATCTCATTGGTGAATTTTCGTGCATCTATAATTATGGTTTTCAGTAACTGCTATACAAAAACTAGGGAGTGCTGTGAGGCAGCATTACAGTTGGGTTTACAACTAAGAACGTAGGCTAAAAATGTTTTACATTATGTTTTGGGCATCTATACCAGCCCAAGGCAACCACAGCCCTAAACAGCAGTAAAGTTATGTGCTTCTGAAGATGCCCTAGTAGCTCCCCATCTTGTTTCTTATGTTGATTCACTGCACATGCTCTGTACTATCCATTACTGAACTTAGGGTCCCATTCACAATATACTCTACATACAATTTCCAGTTCCAGTTATTTTTTTTTTTAAAAGGTTTTTATTTAACATTTTCTCAACACAACAACACGTATATAGACTTTGCATTGCTATGATCATTCAGATAAGTTACATGTCATTAGGCAATAGTAGGTTATACACAGTAAGAGATGTAAAAGAGGGCATGTCCTAGAATGGTAGACATTTATAGTAGAGGGTTATTTGCCTGTACAGATTTCCTTATATAGTCTTAGGGGGCTTCTCCTGGGTTAATGTCCAGCCAAGGACCCCAAACTTTCTCAAACTTGTGGAGGCAGTGTCTGGCCAGGTAGGTTAATTTTATAACTGGTAGAATATTGTTTATTAGCCAAACCCAGTGTTGAACCTGTGGAGAATGGGAACTCATCCAACTCATTGCCACATGTTTTTTGGCATAGAAATATAGTGTTTTGAGTAGGACCCGGGACTTATTCAGCGGGACTATATCTTCTAACACCCCCAACAGGCATACCTCCGGGGCAAGGATTCCTGGTAGTAGGACCTGCTCATTGATGTATTTCACCACTTCTTTCCAGTATTTATATACCACTGGGCATGTCCACAGTAAGTGGAAAAATCCTGCTTCTGGTGAATTGCATTTTGGACATGATGCGGTAGGATTTCTACCCATTACTTTTAGCCTTAGTGGGGTAATATGTGTTCTATGTATTATTCTAAATTGTATCATTTTGTCTTTGGTGGATATTAAGTAGCTGTATAGTCCCTCAGTTGCTTCTGTCCACATTTCGTCACTTAGATGGGGACATCTCTTGCCCATTTACTCTTTGCCTTATCAAAGGGTTTCCCCAGACTAGCGGCCAAGGATTTGTATATTACAGAGGTTAATTTATTTGGGTCTGAGTCCCATAGTCTGTTTTCATGGGCTGTAGTAGTTGTATTAGGCGTGAGGGAGCCAAACTGAGCAGTGAATGCGTGGCGTAGTTGGAAATATCGGAATTGCTGTATATCAGGTTTATTTAGGCATTCTCTAAGTTGAGCTAGGGTAGGGAAGGTGCCATCCAGTAACAGGTCGTTCAAGTGACGGACTCCCAGTTTAGGCCAGTAATGGAAGTCAGGTAACTGCATAAGGTTTGTAAAGTTAGAGTTCCTCCAGAGTGGTGCATATGGTGAAGGATGGAGGTTGGCTCTGGATAGTAAGCTAGTGACGATTGCCCATATTTTCTGCGGGATCAATAGCACCGGTGGCAGCTCAGGGGTGTCTCTGGCTGTCCTGTAAGGCGCATTTCTCAGCGCTTCTAAGGATCCTGCAATGGTAGCATGTAATACCGTAAGGGGATTATCGGGGTCTGGTATGAACCAGTTGTGTATATATGCTAATTGTGTAGCATAGTAGTAATACTTTAGATGTGGAAGTGCTAGACCACCGCTCTCTAGCGGGGCCATTAGTGTTTGTCTGTTAACTCTGGGAGCTTTGTGGGCCCATACAAAGGGGAAAAGTATGTCATCTGTGCGCTTAAATATTTGTGGGGATAACCAAATTGGGGCATGTTGCATAACATACATAAACTTAGGCAGAGTTATAATTTTAAACAAGTTTATCCTGCCCCAGACAGTGAGTGGGAGCTTCTCCCATTGACTTACTTTATTCTTAAAGGTCAATAGCTTGGGTTCAACATTTTCATAAGCATAATCATCCACTTTGCGTGTTATCGTTATTCCTAGGTATGTGAATCTTGTAACCCATTTAAGCCCTTGTATGGCCCCAACCGGCTCAGGCGTCTCAAGCGAGAAAAGGATGGATTTCTCCCTGTTTATTGTAAGTCCACTAAATCTCCCCAGTTGTTCCGCTATGTGTATAGCATTCTGCAGGGATCTATCAGAATCTGCTAGAAATAGGAGTACATCATCCACGTACAGAGCTATTTTCTCGTCCACCTTTCCCATTTTTAGTCCTAACACTCTGGGGGATTGTCGGATTAGCGCTGCCAGTGGCTCTATTGCTAGAGCGAATAGCAGTGGGGATAGGGGACAACCTTGCCTGGTCCCACGGGAAAGGGGGAATTCCCTGGATAAGGTTCGATTTATTTGTATGCGAGCAGTAGGGGAGTGGTACAATAGCCGAACCCATGATATAAAGTTAGGTCCTATGCCAACTTCTCAGCACCTCCCATAGGTATGGCCACTCAACTGAGTCAAATGCTTTTGTGGCATCAAGTGAGGCGATCGCTCTGGTGCCAGAGTTTATGTGGTCAATCTGGAGATGAGAGAATATTCTACGCAGGTTAATTGCTGTGCTCTTGTTGGGCATAAAGCCCGTTTGATCTGGATGTATTATTGAGGTTATTACTTTGTTCAACCTTAGAGCCAGGATTTTTGCCAATATTTTTACATCTGTGTTAATTAAGGATATGGGACATTTTTCAGGATCTTTCCCTTCTTTGAGTATGAGTATTATGGTGGCTGAGTGGAAGGATTGTGGGAGAGAGCCCATTTCTTTTGCTCCCAGCAGCGTGGTATGCAGCTTAGGTGCCAGTTCTTCACTGAGAAGGTGATACCACGCCGCTGGCAGACCATCTGGGCCGGGTGTTTTCCCGGGTGAAAGGCTCCCAATGGCCGTGACCACCTCCCCTTGGGTTATATGCTCTTCCAAATAGGAGGCTTCCGCCTGGTTTAGTTTAGGGAGTTCTACATCTTGTAGAAATTGTTCTAGCTCCAGCTTTGTATAGGATACCCTTGATGTGTAAAGGTCTTTGTAGTATTTAGCAAAGACTTCAGCTATTTCTTCCGCATCTAAAATACAGTTACCCTGTGCATCTCTGATTCTAGCAATCGTTGTGAAAGGCCTGTCAAGCTTAGCCAGGTAGGCCAGAGTTTTACCATTCTTGTCCCCCTGCTCAAAGTATCTCTGGCTGGCATATAGAAGTTTCTTGCGAGTGGACACAGTTTGTGCCAGTTCCAGATTCCTCTGCGCTAGGGTCAAGGCTTGGTGGCTTTCTACATTACCCTGCTTACAATAGTTTTCTTCTGCCTGTGTCACTTTCTCGGCCGCTTCAGTGATCTCTTGTCTAGTGACCGTGCGTGCTCTTGCTATTGCCGATATCAGGGTACCCCGGGCAACCGCCTTTGAGGCTTCCCAGACTATATTACTGTGGGCCGTGTCATTATTTACCTCCCAGTTTTCCGTGTAATCAGTACGAGAGGCTTCCTCCACCTCGGCGTTGTTTAGCCAGAGCGGAGAGAGTCTCCATTGAAAGTGCTGAGGTTGTTGCTTTGTACATATTTTCATTGAGAGTGGAGCATGGTCTGATAGGGCCCTTGGGAGATATGTGATTTCTTTCACCCATTGGTTAAAATCGGGGGAACCCAGGGCCATGTCTATACGAGATAATGCTCCTTTACCTGGTGTATGACAAGAGAATTGCTTCACATTGGGATGTTTGTATCTCCACATGTCAATTAGCCCTAGGGTTGATGACCATTGGTGAAGAGGGGAGGAGTGTGGTACTGGGAAGAGTAGCATGTCCATTACAGGGTCCAATACTGCATTAAAGTCTCCCATAATACATAGTGGGCAAGGCAGATAGTTGGAAGTTTTTTCAAATATGAGCTCTAGTATTTCAGACTTAAATGGGGGGGGATATATATGTTGATCAGCACTATTGTTTGGTTGTTCAATTTACAGTGCATAATTATATAGCGACCATAGTGATCCGCGTTAATGTCTAGTAGTTCAAACTGTATATTTTTCCGCACTAAGATACTCCTCTAGAGTATGTAGAGTATGGCGCATGGTATGCATGATTAACCCAGCGCTTTTTTAGGGAAAGCATTTTCTGTCCTGTAAGGTGTGTTTCTTGTAGCATGAGGAGATCAGGTTTGTATCTGCTTATATAGTCAAATACTAGAGCTCTTTTGAACTTAGAATTCAGACCCCTCACGTTCCATGATATTAGCGTTACTTCACCCATTGTACATATCACAATGCATGTAATAAGTGTGTCTCCAGGTAGACGGCTGTCGCAGCAGCCTACTTACAGTTGCCCTTAGCAAAATAGAAATAGCATAGCATGCAGAACATATAACATGAAACAAACTTAACATTCCCATTCCTTCAACTTCCCACCCTGCCCTTCTACAACGTGTAGGTGGCCTATACCCTAAACCGGATCCCATTTGGGGGGGAACTACAACTTTGTTCTTCATGGTGCTTGCACTTCCATTTAGATGTAGTCCTTAGGCAAGGGTCTTCCGTGTATTGTTGAGTTTTCCACTTACTGTACAACTTATTTCTTCACCCATAAGCGTATATGTGACTTTCACCTCAGTGTAATTTGGCAGTTGATTGGCTAGATTGCATGTCGTGTTCTAGCAAGTCATTGATTTTTACAGTCAGTTGCGGGCTAGTCATCTTTACAGCCCTAGGGTCTTCCCTCTGTTTGTTTACCTAGAGTGTGGCAACGGGCTGCAAGGTGTGGACAATATCAGTATTGACCCTTTTCCTCCCATAAAGATAAGTATTAGTGTGGGGGGGGAGAGGACTGTTTGTGATCGGCAAGTATTAACGTATATTATATAGTAGAGTCTTTCCTCCTCCACCTCTGATATTAATCGGAGATAGGGGAGGCATGGGTTGCAAGTTCGTAGGTGTGCATAGATTGGAGGGTGGTACCCAACAGCAAGTCAAAAGTGTTAAGTCAGTAGTATATACTCACAATCCGCAGTTATTGCCGTTGATTCGGCATGTCTTGCCTTCTCCGAGTGTTAAGCCATTGGTCTGCTTCAGTTGGGGTCAGGAAAAATCTTGCTGTATCTCCATCCACTATTCGTAGTTTAGCAGGGTATATTATTGAGTATGATATGCCTGCTTCTCATAGCCTCTTTTTGATCCCTTGAAATGAGGCACGCTGCTTCTGCACTGCCGGTGAGTAGTCTGGGTAGAGACTGAGAGAGCTACCGTTACACATGAGTGGACCTTTTTTCCGCGCTGCTACGGTTGCTGCGTCTCTGTCCCGGTAGTTTAGGAATCTCATAATGATTGGTCTCGGATTTGATCCTGGAGGTAGCGGTCTGGTAGGGATGTGTTGCGCCCGTTCGATTACTAGTAACTGTGAGAAGTTTTCAGCTCCCAGCGTCTCTCGCAGCCATTTCTCAACAAATGTTTCGGGGTTTGCTCCTTCAGCCTTTTCGAGTAGTCCCACCAATCTCAAATTATTGCGGCGATTTCTGTTCTCAAGGTCTTCTGCCTTGTCGGTGAGAATTTTAATTTGTTGTTTCAGTTGGGTCATCTCATCTGGGATGGGCCGTATTGTGTCTTCCACGGCAGACACTCTGCGTTCGGCCTCAGCAGTTCGTTCTCGGATACTTTGGAGGTCTTGGCGCAGCAGCGATAAGTCAATTTTGATTGTCTCTAGTTGGGCTGTGGTTGTAGTATGCATCCCAGTTATCCCAGCAAGTAGTTCTGCATTTGATGGTTCAGGTGTTGGGGCATTGGAGGCTACAGAGTCCGTAGATGGGGAGGCTGGGTCGTCATCCGCAATCCTGTCGGCATCTTGAGAGGCGTGGAGATAGCGGTCCATTCTGTTTTCGGATTTGGACCTGACCCCGTGTTTGCCCATATTGTTATCAGGTGTATTCTGTCTTCGCTTGGTAAAGCAGTGTCTAGTGTTGCCTTATGGTCTGTTCAGGAGATTAAGCTTAGTGCTAAGCACCAGAAGAAGCACTTTTAGATCAGCATCTTGAGCGTCTTGTTCAACTATATACAGAAATGTTTAGTCGTATTTACATGTAAAGCATCCCATCCATTGCTTAGGGGTGTAGTTAACCGTTCGGTGCGGGTTCCGTTTTAGCAGAGTGTGTGCTTCTGCGGTTGTGGGCCACACTGAACAAGAGATGCACCGTGGTCTGGAGTTCCCCTTTACCAGCAGTATTGTGCTTCCGAACTGTTGCTTCCTGCAAGGACTGCATGACTTGGGCTCTTGCTTCCTTCCCAGTCCGTTGGTGTCTAAGGTTGCAGGGAAGGTTGCTATTGTTGGTGGGCAGTCTGGTAGGCACTCACTCCTTAGTGTTATGCTGGAGTCTGGGGCTGCAGGGATATTGTTGGCGGGGAGGGGACACACAGAGCTTTATGGCACTCACCCCTAGTTGTTCCAGGCGTTGCCTTGCGTGCCACCGTTCCGTGCCTTGCCTACAGCGGGCCGCGCTTCTACTTGAGCCCCAGGCCTCCGCCACGTGGATAGGCCGCGACTTGCACTCCGGTTCTGCGGGTCACAGGGAGCCGATCTTTGGCTCTTTTTGTAGCGGATGTTCTGCGCTGCTTACTATTGTGCAGGATATCTCCGGTGGTGCCTTTTTCCCCTATTGAGTGGGGTTGTTTTGTTGGTGTAGTGCAGGAGCGCCACGAAGTTGAGTCCACAGCGTAGTGCGGTAGCCACGCCCCCCCAGTTCCAGTTATTTACAGCATTTAGCATCAAAATAATATCTTCGCCATATTGTTTGGTCAGTTCTCACAACGACTGCCACAAACTTTGTGCACTTGCACAAAACAAACCTTTTAATAGACATTTGCATGTGAAGAAGCGTGAACCCTGGTAATCTTACACTACTGCACATGCATGAGTAAGTATGCAGAGGAATGACTGCTGTGTTTTCTGCTATGTTTTCTGCCTATGCAAGCCCATCCTCTGTCAAGCAAAGAAGATACAGTATAGAGCTTAGAGTGATTTAATTAATAAAGTGTGAATATCCCTTTAAACAAAGTAAATGGGTTCCTTCTATTTTCTAGACTTTAGATAATGGATTACATGATTGGTGGAACATACATTCTTGCTGCTGCTTTTTGCATCTTCTAAATCTATGAAAAAATAAATATTAATCTGCACTCCTGAAGGCACTTCCCTTTTATTCCCCTTATTTGCTTTTGTTTGTGGAATACTGTCAATGTGTAATGTGGTGATCCTACCCAGGAATAGCATTTATAGGCTTTAAAAGGGTAACAGCAATATTTATTGCCATTGTTCTTTTATGAGTTTTCTTTATTGTTCTTTTATTAAATACATAAAGGATTTCAAGAAAGTAGAGGACAAAGATATATTTCGCATAAACAAGCAGTAAAGTATGGCATTTCCAGTTGCTAGACCATGGTAGGCTTATTGGCAGTGTGAAGCAGTACAGATATGTAGAATAAATGACTGCTATTCGGAGCTGAAGTATTAAAGGCTAATTCAGAGAAAAATATGTAATTAAATGCTAATGCAGAGATGTTCAAATGATGGCCCTCTTTCAACTTCTCACCATGTGTGGTCTCAACAACAACTCAAAGACCATAGGATGAACACTTGAATCAGAACTAGTGGGCTCCATTTGCTTCACCATAACGTTATCTCAGAGTAAGCAATGGTGAAACAGTACAAGGGTTAGTATTACGAAGAGGTGCACTTCAAAAAAATTGCTAGTTAGATCTTGAGTGATGTATGAGGTCCTCTTTACACAGGTGACCAATTTCACCTATGACTAGGGGATATACTCCCGAAACGCGTTAGGCGGTTTGCCGCAGTCTTTCCCAATAAATCACATCCAGATGGGCTGTCTTTTTGTGGAGTTCTTGACGAATTTCACAATTCAAAAGAAATCTAAAAATTGTGCTAAATACATTGCTTTAGCAGAACTTTTATCTTCTTTGAGTACACTAACCAAAACTATACCATGAACAATGTTGGTCTCTTTAAAAATATACTGCATGAAACAGTTCATGTGTAAAATCCTGCTTCATCTAAATAAACAATTTTCTTAAAAAAAAAAAAATACTGTTATTTAGGGCTGCCCCCTGGCATCATACAGTTCATGGTGCACACAGACAAGCCAAAGGCACCCATACATGTGATAGGTTGCATCAGCCAATTAATGTGTTTTAGGGCTAGAGCAGACGGGGAGATTCGGGGGCATTTTGTCGCCTGGCGACTTGTAGCCGCGACTTGTAGCCCCCGAACCTCCCCGAATAGACAGGTCCTGGGGCGCACCGGTGTTACTTGAAAACGCCTGCGCCTATTCACACGCAGCGGCGCGATTTGTGGAATCGCTCCAAATTGACTCGCGTTTTTAAGTAACGCCGGTGCGCCCCAGGTCCTGTCTATTCGGGGAGGTTCGGGGGCTACAAGTCGCGGCTACAAGTCGCCAGGCGACAAAATGCCCCCGAATCTCCCCGTCTGCTCTAGCCCTTACGTCCTCATTTCTTTCTGTAATAGGTAGAGCTGCATTATTTATGGTCAGGTGACCATCGAGGGATCACACAGACCATGACAACAGGGTGGCTCAGGGTAAAAGGGCTTTATTTACAGATTTTGATTTGAATCGTCTATAAGTTTAGGTTATAGAGTAGGCTGTAGTATGTTGTACATTATACTTTATTATGACGACTTAAAGGAGAACTAAAGCCTAACTAAAGAAGTAGGCTAGAAATGTTGTACATTATGTTTTGGATTTCTGTACCAGCCCAAGGCATCCACGGCCCTTAAGCTGTGTCTCCAAAGATGCCCCAGTAACTCCTCATATTCTTTTCTGCTGATTCACTGCTCATGCTTTGTGCTACTGTCACTTACTGAGCTCAGAGACATACTCACAATATGCAGTACAAATAAACTATATAAGACTGATTAGTAGTTAATACAGATTACTATGTTGCAGCACAGAACCCAGTGCAACTAGCATCAGAATTTAATAATCAGTCCTGTAGTATCCACTTATAATGCAGGTCAACATCATTTTCTTCTTGATAATTTGCATTTAGCTTCTCAACAGCTGCTCAGAGCCCCATGAACATGTGAGTGTCGCAGAAATTTTCCAAGATGGTGCCGCCTGTGACAAGTTTAAAGTCTTGGATCTTTGGTGCTATTGAGAATCTGAAACTTTAGGCTGGTGCAATAAGTTCAGTATGTAAAATATGGCATTTTTAGCCATATTCGTTTTTAGGGTTTAGTTCTCCTTTAAAAATAATTTTTGGTGCTTGTGTATACTTATCAAGAACGATAGCATTTTTTGGTGTAAAACAACATGGACAAATGCTGAATTCTTGTTTTGGTCAGGGAGGGCTAAACTATCTATGTAGATAATCTTCTGGTGGTACGACCTAGGTAAGAGCTATTGTTTCACCCAGGTAAGTGGTTACCTTTCATAAGAATATTTTATCATTGGGCATTTTTATGGAAGGGGAATGTACTGATTATATTGGGCTGATATACATTTATGCATACAGGTATAATTATACAGTATATGCTTTGTTTTCCTTTGGGATTTTAAGTATATGTGGGTTGTACCTTAATGAAAGAGTTAATAAAAAGGAAATAGAGGGGGGAGAAAGAAGACAGCTCCAAGCACTAAAAATAAAACAAAAGCGAAAGTAAAAAAAATAAATAAAAAGAAACAATAAAAAAAAAAACAGGAGGGAAAAGATTTCATTTGAAGGATAATGAGCCATTTTTTCCCCTTTTTTATGATACAGACCACAGGCAGCTAGTATAATTACACCACAATAAAAATATAATGTGCAGCTATCCTCGTAAAGTAACACTTCTGATAATTAGGCAGAACAAACATGATCTTGCTTTTTTCAGAGGCTGTATATTTTATCCGGAACATGAAGTGGAATTTGAAAGAAAATGGTGGCCCCTGGAAATCTAAAAACAAAGCAAGCTTTGGGTTGTAAAAGTACATTTTTTAAACAGATTTTTTGATCTCCATCTACTGGAGTACAATTAAAATCTCCATATATTCTCACTTTGGCTTTATAAATTTAGCACTCCGTTTAGGTACAATTAATTTTTTTACAATATCTGTTTATAAACCTATTGGTACATTATACATGTGCAACCAGCACAGATAAATTGCTAAGGAAACTACAATAGACAAGTAACACTATCTGCACCAAAATTACGTCTGATCTTTGATACAGTGGTGCTTGAAGTTTTGCGAACCCCTTTGAATCTAATATTTCTGCAGAAATATGACCAAAATATGACCAAAATGTGAACCAGGCTTGTTACCAGGGGTAGGCAGAGTAGGTGGATCCCTAGTGCGCAATGAGATGTGTGCTGCAGGGAGAGAAGGACAGTAAGGTAGTCACTTACGCAAGGGGGGCATGATGTCCTCCTTAAACACCAGTAATGCAGCTAAAGAATTACAGTTTATCATTCCTGCAATTTGTGTTCAACTGCTTCAACTTAGAGATGTTGATACCTCACTTCAGGTCCTTCCTGAACATTTCCAGAACATTTGTTATTTCATTCTAAAAACACTAACTTTTCTACTTTTAGAACCCCCTGGTTCTCTTTATGGTGGACTCATGAACATTGATATTACCCACCGCAAGAGAGGTCTAAAGTTCCTTAGACATTAGCCGTAAGTTATTTTAGATCTGGAGTATTAAATACCTTGCTCTTGGTGTAATCTTTTTTGGTAAACCACTCCTGGGTAGGGTCTAGCGCAGATTAGTCTAAATAATTTTGTAATCTTTTCCCAACCTGATGTGCATTAAGAACTGTTCTTCATAGGTCCAAAATATAAAGTGTATTTAACATTCGTCTGAGTTAATGTTATCAACGGTTTTTAACCGCAAGAATGTTTACAAAAACCTTGACTGCAGTCACTGACCCATTTTGTTGCAGTAGTATATTGTATACACTTCTATCTGGTGCTTGCACACATTGTATCCTCACATTGATTGCACCCATGTGTGTCTGTGGAAGAAAGCACAGCAAGATGTCACTAGCACAAGAAATATGGATTCTATATGGATTCTTGAAACAGGAGAAAGGACACAATGGAATTATAATTTTCTTTGGGTTTCTGTACAAAAGTTTACTGAGACCTTATCCTCTGTCACAAACTCCCTGAAAAGTCACGACTCCTTTCTCTAAAACTACGATTGTCATGATACTTATTAAAAGATAAAAAAGTAGGAATGGAAAATACTGATGAAAGATGCGTTAAAACTAGACTAGAGGAAAAGAACTTTCATTCGAAGCACCATAGATGGTTTTTCACAGTGAGGCCAGTGATGTTGTGGAATGCCCTGCCAAATAATGTTGAGAGGGCTGATCCTGTCAACATCTTTAAGAGGGGCTTGTAAGATTTATTTTTCAAGCATAATACCATAGTGTATTGTGATACTAAAATCTACAATGAATAAACTGTAGATATTGGTATATAATACACAAAAGCCGTAAATATCTTGTAAATGATATCCTTATAAACGGTGAGTTCTGATGTCATTTCTGTCACATGACTCCCTGAAACTTGTGTATTATAATAAATAAAGTACCCCCAGTTGCAAAATATGAGGATATTAGAAGTTACCTCGGAGTTCCATGACTTGTATAAAAACACTCAGCCTTCGGCCTCGGTGATGGTCATGAAACTCCTCGGTAACTTTATAATATCCTTATATTTTACAAGAGGGGGTACTTAATTCACTATATAGCTTCATCGGGTGTGTGTAGGGTTGTGCACTGGAATTCATTTTTAGGAATTGAACTTGATGGACCTTGGTCTTTTTCACCCCAACTTAGCTATGCAACTACGTAT
Source organism: Xenopus borealis (assembly GCA_024363595.1). Lineage (NCBI taxonomy): Eukaryota > Metazoa > Chordata > Amphibia > Anura > Pipidae > Xenopus > Xenopus borealis. The sequence goes on from CM044437.1 coordinate 83,718,625, forward strand.
ACCTCAAAAACTTTGAGTTTTTCAGACAATTGCTGCCGAAAATCCCCCAACAACCTCTAAAAGTCTAAATTGATTTTAAAAGGTCCAATAGGAACAGTGTAGCTCCCATTAACTTCTATATAAGGATATTAGAAATCACTTGGGAGTGCCATGGCCTAGATAAAAGCATTTGGCTTTCAGCTTCATACATTTATATGGTCATGGTACCCCACGGTGACTTTCAAATTAAAGGTCCAATAGGATCAGCGTAACTCCCATTAACTTATAGGATCTCAACAACTTTTACCTGGCAAAGTTTTGTATTCGAGGTTTGTGAAGAAAACCTGTGTCACTTGTGTTTTGTGTTCAATTGCGTTGTTCCTGGTTATTCTGTTTTTTTCAACAAACCATATTCAGAATATTCACCTCTGGGAAACAGGAGTTGGCATATGGGCAAAAAGATCCCAGTGGTTTTCATGATAATATAAGGGGATGATGCAGAAGGAATTTTACAAATTTTTGTTGAATTATCAGGAACGATATCACAACTCAAGATGTGTTGGACTACAACTTCCAGCATTCCTCAACACACAAGTGTCATCACTAGGAAACCTTTTAAGTCACTGTGGGGTACCATGACCATATAAATGTATGAGGCTGAAAGCCAAATGCTTTTATCTAGGCTATGGCACTCCCAAGTGATTTCGAATATCCTTATATTTTACAAAAGTGGTACATTATTTGTTATGATATACAAGTTTCAGTGAGTTTCTTGCCAGAAAGGACAGCACTAAGCAATGATTATAACACTACATTACAGTTTTAAATACAGGTGCTAAAATGTTATTCTTGCCTCAGATATATTGCTATTGCAATATTTAGATAAACCAAAGTTCTCTGGTATTTCTATAAATCTATTGTAGTTTGTAGTTAAGAAGGATACACTAAAGAACGATCTAACATGAAATATTAACTCCCTGAATGGCATATAATGACCATCACTGTTCAGTAAGTAGCCCCTGTGTGTGATCAGTAGAGATGCCTTGCACCATTTTGTTACATACAGAGGTGTTTGCCCTACTTCATCTCCTTTAGCTGTGTAGCTACCAAGCATGTTTCTTTCCCCTCTGCTCTGCTTTTATCTGGGACAAGCTTTGAAGCTTGGCCTAAAACAGGCACTGGTTAGGATTTCATTAGGAGCAGAGATGATGCTGGCATCTCTCTGTGTCTTTTCATTCTCTCTTGCTCTTCATTATTGTGGAGAAGCTGTGGCTTTTCTCTTACTTCTGCTTCTCCTTTTGTTCTCTTTTTGTCTATTTATCACACTGTGAAGGTTGAAAGAGATGTTATTAATCTGGGAGAATGAAGGCAGGATTAGTGGTATGAATCGGATTTTGAGAGGTGTAATGATAGAAAGACTCGCTCGGCTGGCGGGCCGGGCGAGTTTGATAAATGGGGAGCACAGAATACTGACTCTAACATTGCCGCTGCAACAAGCGTATGCCCGCTGGGGCGATTCTTGCTCTCAGATCTGCCAGCCATCCCACTGTACCCTTTTGGAAAAAGGAATGAGATTTGTACAAGCCTGCCTAACTACATTTATGTGCAAGTTTCCTATTCTGGAGAATGCAAATAATTGCCGTAACTCCTAAAATAATATATATTTTCAATTTATTTTATTTCAAACCTAAATGGAGAATATTAGTGCAGTGACTTATTCTGAGTCACGAATACCTTAAAATGTACAGGTTCAGTTTTTTAAATGTATCTACCTATCTATCTATCTTGCAAAAAGAGCAGCACACCATTGCTTAAATAAAGTGTTATTAATTTATTATGAATGCAAAAAAAGTCTTGCAATCAACAGGATTACGGAACAAAGGAGAAATGTTTTATTTATAATTGATTGTTTTAGTTTTGTATTCCTCCCAGGGGAAACACAAAAAAAAAAAAAAAAA
>CM044437.1:83722155-83759531 GCA_024363595.1 Xenopus borealis
AAAAAAAAAAAAAAAAAAAAGATATAACTGATTTTTATGGCTTGTGACGACTGCTCTCCATTTGCCATTCTAGGGATGACCACAAAGGGGCAAAGGTAGCAAGTAGCAGAATATGAATAAAATATGTAATTAACTCTTGAGCAGCAAAATGCCTTACCATTACCTGTGGACTTGTCCTAACAGAACCAGCCAGAAACACAGTAGGAGCCTGGCAGCCAATTACAGCACTGCATTCACACAAGCAAGGATATCTGTCAGTGCCATCAGTTCCTTACCAGGTCCACTTGGTTTTAAAGAAAAAGTAAATTTTTTTTTCTATCTGTAAATTTGCTCTAAACGGCTCCCCAAATTAATGTAGTCCCTGCTGCAAGTCTGCTCTGGTTTCTGTGTTATCAGCAGCTTGTTTCTTCTTCTTACTGGTGCAGAGTGAAGCCCTGCCCCTTAGCTTACTGAGCTGTCCTTATCTCTCTGACTAGTCGGAGAGATCATTTGCATGCTGTGACATAGCAGAGAGCAGGGCCAGAACTAGAGGTAGGCAGAGTAGGCGGCCGCCTAGGGCGCAGTCATGGGGGGGAGCACTTTAGAAGGGAAATAATGTTTTTTTTATTTCTTTAAGTTTTAACTTCACCCCTGTCTCCAGGGCAGTGTTCTGCTCTACTTCAGTCCCCACCTCCTTCTTACTTGCCTTTTGCCTGGCACAGATCTAGGGCAATATTTTTGCTGCTGCTCTGGCACAGGCTGGTGGCACAGGTACAGATTTGGGGGCAATGGCTAATGGTACAGGTACAGACTTGGGGGGCAATGGCTAATGGTACAGGTACAGACTTGGGGGGCAATGGCTGATGGTACAGGTACAGACTTGGGGGGCAATGGCTGTTACAGACTTGTAGCACAGGTACAGACTTGGGAGGCAATGGCTGGTGGCCAGCTGGTGGCACAAGTACAGACTTAGGGGGCAATGGTTGGTGGCACAGGTACAGACTTGGGAGGCAATGGCTGGTGGCAGAGATACAGACTTGGGGGGTCATGGTTGGTGGTACAGATACAGACTTGGGGGCAATGGCTGGTGGCACAGGTACAGACTTGGGGGGCAATGCTGGTGGCACAGATACAGACTTAGGCGCAATGCTGGTGGCACAGGTACAGATTTGGGGCAATATTTTGGGTGCTACTGGCTGGCACAGGTACAGTTTGATTCATTAATGTGTTATAAGGTTTCTTTATTTAAAAAAAGTGAATAGGTAGGAAATGGTCATACATAACGGAGGGTGGGGGGGGGGCGCTGATTGAACCCCTTGCCTAGGGTGCCAAACTACCTAGGCCCGGCCCTGGCAGAGAGGAAGGGGGAGCCAGTGTGTGCACCAGCAGCTTTTTTTCCCCTCCTCATGTGCACTCCCTGCTCGTTCAGGAAGAAGGGGAAACAAGCTGCTGATATCACAGAAACCACAGCAGACTTGTAACAGGGACTAAGGTACATTAATCTGGGGGGCTGTTTAGAGGAAATTTACAGATAGGAAAAAAAAATGTTTACTTTTTAGTTCAAATCCAGCAGTGCAGTGTTCCAAAGTTTGCCAGCTCACTTGTGCAGCTTGGGAAATGAGGTAGCAGGAAGTAGAACAGACTAGTAAGGTTTTAAGAGACATTTTAAATAAACCAACCAAAAACACAACTTTTATAAACACATTCCTTCTATATTTAGAGGAATATAATTCACTGGCGCATTCCTCTTTTTTACACAGTAGTAATGCTAATAATAATGTATATTTTAAATCGCCTTAGGATTACATACTCTTTCATTGTGCAATAGTTTTTGGTGGCTACCCCCTCTAAAAAAGGAGTTGGCCTAGAGATTAAATAATCATCTTTTGATCCAATACTAGAGAGACCCTGGTTTGAATCCATGTGTAAATTCCTTGTGAAAATGGATAGGTCACATTTATTTATGTATTTATTTATTTAAATAACTATCCAAAGATCATTGATGCACACAGAAGGGCATAACTGTAAATGGTGTAAAGAAAATTAGCCATAAAATTGGTTAGGAATTACTTCAGTTACTTATATAATGGAATTGGATGTGGTAATATATTATAGTGAATTCTGTATTGAATTGTATTTTCACCTTTTAATAAATATGCATGAAAGCTGTGTACATCTAATAAATTCTGAATCCAGAATTAAAGGAGTTGTAAATAAACGTATTCTTACTAAACTCACTTTTCATGTCGTCTGTGAATATTGTGATGATCTATAAGAATGACAGATTTACAAAGTATTATTTATAAATGATAGTATGATGTGTTACAAGCTGGTAGATGATAAACATTGTTAATGAGACTTTTATTTTTAATCATGTCGTTAGCCTTAATAATTTAACAGCCTAAATGCTGTTTCTTTTTTGTTGAAGATTCCAGTGCTAAATTTGGGTGAGGTGGAATGTTTTATCCTTCATTGACAGCAGCTGAGTTAAATTATTGTCTGATCAGCCGTTCTGATTGGTTGGCAGATGTGCTGTAATCTTCTAGTTTTCCTGTCACTGCAATCACATTTTCTTTTTCAATTAAACCCTCTGTTTGTTGTCATCACTAATCTGGAGATTGTGTGTCAGAGGTTGTTAGATAAGGCCTGTGACAGCGTGTTGCTTGCAAGGAAGGGCTTTTTTCTTGGGGGAGTAACAAAATGTAAAGCCACAGTGCCGTCTGACAGTGATGTGACAAACTGCCTGTAAATATGCTAAAACCTTCCCTGACTATTTCACCTTGACAGAGCAACCAAAATAAATTGGGGCAGTGATCAGTTGCAGATTTCAAAAAGTTGGGTTTGAAAGCTATCTTCTTGGGGAGGACATCCAGATGGGTAATGAAGCTTTCTCCTAAGATAACTTTGCGCAACATAGTTTGACATACTGCCTGTGGAATGTTATGCAATTGTATAGGTTCTTATGACATATTGTACGTGGGCAGATAGCTTTCCAACTTTCCTCTTAATTATTTTGTTTTCTGATGAATTAGTTATAGTGCTCAGTTCTCCACTACATTTATGGAATATGTTATGCAGAATACTCGGGACCTGGGGCTTTCCAGATAATTAATCTTTCCTTAATTTGGATCTTCATACCTTAAGTCTACTAGAAAATCAAGTAAACATTAAATAAACCCTATAGGCTGGTTTTGCTAACAATAGGTATTCATTATATCTTAGTTGGGATCAAGTACAAGGTCCTGCTTTATTATTACAGAAAAAAAGGAAATCATTTTTAAACATTTGGATTATTTGGATAAAATGGAGTCTATGGGAGCCATTCTGTAGTTTGGAGCTTTCTGGAAAACTGGTTTCCAGATAATGGATCCCATACCCTTTGTAGTAAATTTAAAAGTTGCTTTCAATGCTGCTTCTTACAAATAATATATACATCAGTTGCATTTTACATTAGTTCACAAAAGTAATAACATTAGTGAAATGCAAACAAGTATCAGCAAAAAAATAATGAAACATTCTCAATGTACAGTATTTGCCTTTTGAGTTATTTCTGGAAAATCTTTGCCCCCTGTCCAACTTTTCTTTTAATATAAAAGAGGTGTTTAATGCAAAGTTAAATGTTTATCCTTTAAAAATATCACACTGTAATGGGAATACTAACATATATTTAAATTAGCAACAGTGCTTAGTGCATGCTTGCGTAGAGCCATAGTCCATATATATTATACAGGAATTGGACCTTCTGTCTAGAATGCTCAGGACCTAAGGGTATTCCGAATAACAGATCTTTCCATAAATGGGACCTTCATACCTTGAATTTTAAAGAAAATCATTTAAACTTTAAGTAAACCCAATAGGCTGGCTTTGCCTCCAATAAGGATTAATTATATCTTAGATTTGTATCAAGTACATGGTACTGTTTTATTATTACAGAGAAAAAGGAAATCCTTTTTTTTTTATTTGTTTATTTGGATCAAATGGAGTCTCTGGGAGACGGCCGTCCTGTAATTTAAAGCTTTCTGGATTGTTTTTTTTAAAAATTATAACAAATATGAGATGATCATAGATACTGATCATTAATCAGTTTGGGGAGATTGTCGCCTTGCAGAAGAGGCGATTAATCGCCAAGCGACTAAATCTCCCCGTCTGCCCCAACCCTTAACTGTATTGTGGCATTTTGTAAATGTATGTGGAGGCATAAACTGTAGAACCCTATTTTAGCGTAACCCCCCTCCCCAGTTTCCTGGAATTTAAGCCATTTTGATGTGGTCCTCTGGAAAATTATGGCATTTCTTTGCCCTCATCAATACTGAAAAAATACTGTAGTTACTGTCACTAACTACACCTCCACTTAATTGAATTGAACCATCTCCCACCTATTTCGGATTAGAGATGTTTTTGGGCCTGTGTCTTCTAAAACTACAAATCAGATATTTTTGCTGCTAATTATTTGGAAGCAATAATGCATTTAGTGCACTATTAAAAAAACCCTAATATGATTACCATGGATTTAATATCACATGATATATCATTATATCGTTACACGGTGGCAGATGTAATTGAAATACACTTATTGGAGCCGTGGGTCAGGTTTCATTCAATCAGAAGCACCACAGGGGAGATCTGGGACATCTAAAAATAATCGTCAGGAGAGAAAATTGTAATAAAAATAAAGAACCTGGCAACCCTTTAATCTAGATACCATTTAGGATACTGGGCATGACTGAAGCTGAAATTTCTTTGGATAAAGGAGTGCAAATTTGTTCTTTGTAGCAGTTCTTCACTTTTCTCAAAATTTTGCTTGGTTTTCATTTTAAGTAATGAGTTTTTAATTTAGACAACAAAATACGTAGTAACGTATATTAATGTTTTAAGCAGTTTAAAGAATTATTGAGCAAGAACTTGTGTTACAGCACACACTTGACTTTACAAGACCAGGTGTGTAACAATTAAAGTAGCAGATCCAGAGATTCATGGATTCGTTATATGATTTATAAATATGAAGTTGAACCCAGACTTTGTTCCTGGATTTTATGGAATTGCTGCCTTTTTGACACAGTTCATTCTGGCAAGCTGTTTTCTTTCCCCCCATAGAGGTGAGGCTGCTGGATTGTCTGTACAGGTATGGGATAGTTATCTGGAAACCCATTATCCAGAAAGCTCCAAATTAAGGAAAAGCAGCCTCCCATAGACTCCATTTTATCCAAATAATCCATATTTTAAAAATTGATTTCCTTTTTCTCTGTAATAATAAAAGTTATTTGTGTGTGATCTTATCTAAGATATCAATCCTTATTGGAGGCAAAACTAGCTTATTGGGTTTATTTAATGTTTACATGATTTTCTGGTAGACTAAATGGATATTTCTGTAATTTAGATCCTCATACCTTATCTAGCATTCTGAGTAACAGGTTTCATACCTGTACAATGTTTTTTACTTTAAAGGCACAAAAATATCTGAAAACATTTGATGCATGTTTTTGTTCTCATTTCTCTCTCTTTTTCTGATTCTCTATCCTAGGCCAGTACCACTGGATTTTTTTTATTCCATTAAAAATGATCATGGTAAACAGAAGACTGGGGCTGATTTGCATTTTACCAATAGAAACCAATCAGCTATTAGTTTTGAACAGTATACTAATAAAAAATTAAAGCAAAGCCTAGTGTGCTTTTGGAAACAACACTTGTGCAAGTCAGCCCTTAGGAATTGTCTGTTGATGCCTAAATGTGGAACTGTGCGCTGATTCCATTCCTAAGCAATATAACTCTTTAAGTGCGATTTGCGTTTTATAAAATAAAAGAAATATTCGTTATCAGCATGTTACACAAAGATGTGGTATATATGAATATTTAATAGTGCGTAATCTTGCAGGTATCTGCTTAGGAGTCTAGCCTTTAGTTTTAAGCCGCAGAGCTACTACCAAAGATGTCTATGGTTGTAATGGCCTCTTCATACTTTGTGAGATAGTCATGAAGCTTCAACATTTTTTGAGAAGACTGTAATTCTCCAATAACATCAGGCTTTTTCCTATTCACTTTCCAGCCTTCCCATCTAACACATTTATTTCCCCTAGCTTCTAGATGGCACCCCAGACAGGAGAAAATCTATTCAAAACATTGTTTTGTGTCCACACATTTTGTAACTCTGCTAAAAGTTAACAGATTAATGATCCTTTAAATGGCAAATTATGCATGAATGAATGAAAACAGAAAATGAAGACACCTGCTAGGTACCCAAATAGCATAATACTTTACATGAATGCTCATAAAATCAAAGTTTAAAAATGAAAGTCTCAATTATACTATACTAAGGGCTCTTGAGTTAAAACTGATGCATTTGCTGAGTGTGGCGATGCTGATCATTAAAGGACCAGTAACATGAAAAAATGAAATTGTTTTAAAGTAATAAAAATATAAAGCAGTGTTGCCCTGCACTGGTAAAACTGAAGTGTTTGCTTCAGAAGCACTACTATTGTTTATATAAATAAGCTTATGTGTAGCCATTGGGGGCAGCCATTCAAAGGAGAAAGGGCTCAAGTTACACAGCAGATAAGCTCTGTAAAACATATTTTCTATTATCCATTACTTATCCTGTGCCATATAGCCGTTTTTCAACCATTGCTACTTAGCAGCTTGTTTATATGAACAATTGTAGTGTTTCTGAAGCAAACGCATCAGTTTTAACAGCGCAGGGCAACACTACATGATATTCTCTTTACTTTAAAACACTTTAATTTTTTGGTGTTAATGTTCCTTTAAAGCTAATTGTGTCCAAACAAGCTCCATGTACTTCCATTTAGTTATGCCAAGAACCATTTTGTCCTCCATTCCTGCATTGTACACAAGTGTGTCTACTGATGCAAGGGAAACCTGGAGCTAATTCCAGGGGTCTCACAATGGAGTGGCTCAATTCCAACTGAAAATGTATATTGCCACGTGATTCCAGTTTGCTAACACACACTGGTGATTGCAATAATTTTGAGGCATCACACTAAACTTCCTACAATTCTGCAATTAATGTGGAATTATGGGGGGGGAAATGGCATTGTGGGGTAAAAAAATGGCAATTTTTTTTTTGTCCTGGCCCCTTTGTGTTTGAGAATAAATTGTTTAGGAAAAATTAAACATTTGCAATTTTCTCTACTGTGCAGCAGCTAGTGATTTACCCATGCAAAGTATTGTAGATCTTTATGGGTTGAGAAGCTTGGCTACCTTTTAAATATATTATTTTCCTGTTAGCTTTTTTTCTATTGTTGAGTCAGTAACTCAATTCTGTCCAAGTTTTCCTTTGTAATGCACCAATGTTCTTACAAACTACTCGCTGCAGGTCAGATTGTTAAACAAAACTTATAGGATAAGGGAAACAACCCCTAATCTTGTATCTAATTTAATAAAATTGTGGTGCTAGTCAGGCCTGTACATAGGTCAGATGGTGACCTAGGCACCGTATCTAAATGCTCCCTACATGGTGCGAAATTCACACGCACGGACAACGTGGAAGTGATGTCACGCATTATGCACACGTGGTGTCACTTCCACCAAGCAGCCCGGCCCCCTACCACTCACCCCTCAGCTCCCTCCCCCAAAACCTGCCACCCTAGGCACAAGCCCTGAATGCCTTAATATAAATACTCCCCTGGTGCTGGTTTTACTTTGGGCTAAAAATTAATACTATCTTTCAAAAAAGGCTCTCTTTTTGGTGCAGCCTATAGATATGCTACAGTAACTGGCCCGGTTTCGCATGAGTGATAGGCTTGGTAGGCCAATCATAGCCCTGCAATCACACAAGCAAGGAATTGCTTCAGTTTCCTGTCAGGTCAGGCTAGCTGCTGATTTGTTCCTATTCTACAGTGCAATGTGCCGCCTGCTCCCCTGCACATCCTAGGAGGCAGCAGGAACTGGAACAGATGGGCAGCACTAGTGGGATTTTTGCAAAAATTTTCAATAAATCAAATGGAAACACTGATTTTTAAAGCACGACCTTCTATATTTAAAAAGGTAAAATCCACTGGCACATTCTTGTTTCTCATATATTATGTCTCCTTTCAAAAGATGATGCTATCAAAATTAAGTCTGTGGAGCCTTTGGCAGTCTTGATTTCTTACAGATTGTGTGCCAGTTCAATAACTTTGTCATGGAACAAACTACCTTTGTCTAATAGATCCATTTTATAGTTGTTTTTCTATAATTGTTCAACAGTAATATGAATTTGTATTTTATGTTTTCCTTTTGTTCCAAAGAATTTTATTTCGAGAGGAAGGTATTGTGTATTAAATGTCTTGCTGCAGTTTTATTTTCATAGAAACCGTCCTTTAATTGTCCTCAGAAACACTGGATATCTCTGTTATCTATATTGCAAGAAAATATGTATTGGGGGTTTACAACTATCAAATGAGTTATTGTTTTTGATTTATAGTATGTTTAGTGTTCTTGTAAAAGATCCTTAAAGAATCATTAAATATATGTGTATAAATTAAATATATATGTAATCTGTATCAAACACACACACTTGTAGCAGCTGTTAAATCCATCCTTAAGCCTGCTTTACTTCACGTTTGTGATGGGACTGACAGTGCATGGAGCAGGCTGATTATACACAATTCCATTTTAGCGATGTAATTTCACAGGCCGATCAGTGTTTGAATGTAATGGCAGCCTGTGCTGGGTGTCAGAATATTAAAGGGGCTAATGGAAAAGCTCCCTGATACACAGGAGGGGTGGGTGAACCAGACAGCAGGAAGAAATGGAAGGGGGTGGATTGCATGGAGAACAGCAAAATTACTAGTGATGCCACAGATGGCTGGGCACTGAACTAATGGGGCAGAATCTACAGAACAGGGATAGCTTAAACCTAAATGCAGGACACCTGCTCCCAGTCTGCTTAGAAATGGAACCTTATAAACACAGGTAGCACACTAAATGGAGATCTCTTACCACCACCACCAACAGCTGCTTTCAGTTTGCATATGCTTACTATTACTGGGACATATGTTGAAATAAAGCATTACATTATATAAATAGCAGTTTGTTAGCAGCATGCCAGAATAGGATGAATTCAAACAAGTGTGAGTACTTTAGACCATTATAACTCTTGACCACATCTATATTCTTAAATTTTAAATGCCTGGGACAATTAGAATGAACATTCTCAGCAGAGATGAAAACATGAATCACAAATAGAGTATATTAATATATGCAGGTATGGCATACATTTTCTGGAAACACATTATCCAGAAAGAGGTGTGTTTCAGGGGCTGCTGCTGTCCTCCCTCCCACTCTGCACTGATAACTTCTAACGCCGGAGCGGATCAAGGAGTAGCCGCATCACTAAAAAAATGGAAATTCAGCTCTGGTAACTGACCGCTCCGTGCCTACTAAGGCAAGGCTTTCACTGTGCCTCATGGCTGAAGTGGCCCTGTCCAGAAAGATCTGAATTACGGGAAGGCCTCCCATATCTCCCATAGAGTCCAGTTTAATCAAATAATTATATAATTTTGAAAATCAGTGCTATATAATATAAATGAAATCAGTGCTTGGTTGCCATGGTAATTTGAACCCTACCAACCAGATTGTGCAAAATTGCAGACTGTAAAGCTGCTGAATAAAAAGCAAAATAAATAAAAAAAAAAAAACACAAATAATAAAAAATTAAAAACCAACTGCAAATTGTCTCATAATATCACTCTCTACATCATACTAAAAGTTGGTGAACAATCCCTTTACTTACATGTACAAGCCAAATAGTTTTTATGCGATGATAACATGGATAATTGCTGGAAATTTTCAGCCAATTTATTTTTTCCACCCAGCACCCAGTGTATATTAGTGCAGTGCTAGATAACCTAATGTTATGATACACAAACCAAACAGTGTTAGAATTTCAAATCACTCAGCAGGGTTCTCCTATACATACCAAAGATCATACGGTCTGGTGTGAAAAATTATTGATCATTATGAAATATTGTTGCGTGGTTGGCCTGCATATGGTAAAAGAATGGTTGCTTTTCACTTAACAAGGGAAGATTAGCAGTAGCCCTCTGTTTTTATCCTTTATTATCCTTTAGCAGCATTTAGTAGCATTTGGCATAGCTTTACAGTTATTGTTCAGCAGTGATATGAGTTATAGCCTCAGTGCAGACTGCAACCTTTGTTCCCTGTCACACAATCACTGAGGTCAATTTCATTACAACAACTTAACCTGCATGTAAGGCTCATTTATGAATGCAAGTGCTAAAACAAATTCAAAATGCCATGGTTTTAAACCCACAATACACAGCTTTTATTTTCAGAATTGCATAGTTTCCAGTTCCCTCTAAATAATGTTTGTTCAATAGGTAGGTTAGTGATGGGCAAATCTGTCCGTTTGTGAAATGTACTGAAGTCAGTAGGTGGGTTTTTTTTAAACCAAGTGACTTATTTTTCTCAATACATTGGAGTCTGTAAACATTTTTTTTTTTTTTTTGCTGTGAAACCTGGTTAAAAATATTGCTCAACCCCAGGGCTAGGCCAAATTAGGTAGAGAGGCAACTCGTCCTCGACCATGTGTGTTCCATCCTTTCCCATGCAGAAGTGTGCACATACATGTGATAAGCGAAGGTGAGGGCTCCAGGAAGTGCAGGGAATCATTCATTTTGCCAGCAATCGAGATCCTTCTGCAGGCCCGAGGTGACAAAGGAATGGGCTTAGAGCGGTAAATTGTTAGGGGTGGCATGCTGCCCAGCTGCTTTCCAGGTAGCACTGGTGAGTGCTTGCGGGGAGGGATATGTGGGCGGGTGCTAGGACTGTGAGGCTTCAGGGAGCCCAGCTTATGAAATACGGCATTGCCCTTCTGTACCTGAACTAGGGGAAAGCAGACAGAAGTGGTATGTGCCCCCATCCCCACCATTTCGCCTTAGGCATGTGCCTCTTCTGCCTGCTCCTAGTTCCTGCCCTGCTCACCTTAGGGCGAATTCACATGGGGCATTTTTAAGTAAAGCCAGTAAAACCACACATGCATGATAATATGCATTTTTCAGCTGTAGTTTGTTTCCCAAAATGCATTTCTGTTTTTTCAAAATTTTTTCTTGTTCCCCACAATTCTGCTCAGAAGAATTTTGGTTAACTGTTGTGAAAATAAAGGCAATCAGAAAAGCAATTTACATGCAAAATGTAGCTGTACTGATCATCAATACGTAATTATGTCACTAGCATACAACTCTGTAAATACTTATATGCACAATCCATCTTGCAAGAGTAGAGTTCAATAATTTGGCATTTCCTTGGAGTATTGGTGTTTCTGCTGAAAAACACAAATATAGGCTTTGTGTGACGGATGTTGGCTCACAATGCCTGTGGGAATTGCTATAGTGCAAATTCCATTGTTTTCAGTAGGGCTTCATTTTGTGCGTTTATACGTTTAAATACGTAGTTGTAAAAAAACCCCGTGTCACCTTACCCTTAGTGGTAGTTTTACTTAAAAGTATTCGCATCACTTCTGGTGGTGCATTGATACTTAGCTTCAATAAAGTAATTAGAATATGATGTATTAGACGCAAGTCAATTCTGTTGACACAAACGGAAAGGTGACCTTGGATGTAACACCTTCTCAGACTATTGTTTATTCCAGGGTTCTCTTGTGTTCGTGCACCCTGTACTTGTCAGCTGACATGCAGTTAGGTGCAGTTTATTAGAGAAGGCAGATCCAGCACGATGGAAGGTACCTCAAGATGGCTAGAATCATGTTGGAGGAATTTCTGTCCATTCAGCCAGGAGATAATTAGTGAGGTTGGGAAGTCAGTGTTCCAGTTCATGCCAGAGTTGTTCATTTGGTTTAAGGTCATGGTTCTGTGCAGGCCAGTCGTGTTTTTTTTTATTACCATCTCAGCTATTCAATTCTGTACAGACTTGTTTTGTGCATGACAGATTATTATACAGAAACAGAATAATATTGCCCCAAAAAGTATGCAATTGTCAATAATGTCCCTATATACTGTGCAGTTGGCTCTGGGTATCCTGGCAGGTTATAGTCTGATCATGGCATCCACCAAACTTAGACTAATCTGTAGCCTGCTAGACAGTGAAATGTGATTCAACTTCATAACTGGTTTCTACTCAGCAGGGATAACTTTATAGGCACTCAAGGGGCCCATGCCTGGTGTGACAGTTTTGGGGGTGGCCTTGGATGCCTATATATTAAAAAATGTAACAATAACAAAAAAATGACTTCTGTTCAATGGTGCTCCTCAGGTAGCAGCAGCACTAATGCAATTGTACTTGTTGTGGTAAAAGAGCTGGATTTCTGTTTATTAAAAAAGGGAGTTTCAGCTCTTAAATTTACCATAGGTTGTCTTATGTTACCCCTGATGTACACTGCTACCTGGGAAGTGCCCCCCCATTGCCTCATGGCAGGAGCCCCCCTACTTCTGCTACATAGGAATAAACAAATACTGGTTTCAGTCACAATAATATTTACAAGTAAATGTAAAACCTTTGATTTTTTTCAATTATTTTTTGGAAGTTGCATATCATTTTAATTTGGGGTGGGAATCCCCATAAATTTATTTTCAGATTTAGCCGAAAACAAAAATTGTTCTGATATTGTTCACCTTCATAGTTTAGTAAGATTCCTGCATTGATATATGATAGGAACAGGGATGTCCATACCGGGTGTATAAAAAGCACAGTGGTATGCAGGTGCTGGGAAACAAAACGGCTCTGCATAAATGCATAAATTCGGTATAGTAATAGGTATGCACTTTAGCATACTAATCTGTATTATCACCATGTTTTGGCCTCAGGGCTGAATTTATTATTATATTCCTCCATTATTTTGTTACGTGTGAATTGAAAAAAATGAGATAACATAAATTGTATAGCATTGTGTTTAGTAAATGGTTGAGGAAAAGCTGTGCAATGCTCACAAAGCAGGGGGGAACATGCAATAGAGGAGGAACGAATAGCTCTGGTGTCAGGATAGCGATAGCTCATCGCGCTTTATCTGGGAATATTAAACTGTATTGCATGACATCCAGAGGCAGCCTGAATAGATATGCCAATTCATCTCCCACTCAGGCTTTGACAAGCTAGACTGCCCTTGTTGAAAGGCATCCGTCAAACTTGGCCTGTCTGTTCCCTTTCTCTTACTCCATTCTGCTCCCCCAGCCCCTCGATCTTCCTTCTAAGCTTTCCATGCACAAAAATCGAAAAGCTGGAAAATAAGGATGAGAATAATAAGAAAAAAACCTAATACTTTTTTAAGTATCCCTCCTCCTCCTCTCTTTACAAAAGGAAATTGATAAGAACCCAAGTGTATTAAGGCATGTTTAGATAACATTGAGAATATTAGAGTGACTGAAGACAGAGCAGAATGAATAAAATAAAACGAAAGGCAAAAGGTAGGGAAAGTGACGGCGGATCGGCTAATACAAGTGTTTAATATTTGATGTGTTGGGATAAAGCAGGATCACCTTCGAATCAAATGCAGTGTCAGGCTGAGAATCTATTACTGAAATACCAGTGTGATTTGACAGAAAAGCGCACTGTGTTATTCTTCACTAGTTATAGCAATCTTCTTTCCTCTGTATCACTTAAATATTTTTTTCTTTGCATGAGTAAACACGCATTATGCTTCTTTTTTCCCCTTCACTTTAACTTTAAATCATATTGGTCTTTTCTAAAGGTGGTGGTGAGTATTATTCCATTATTTGTCCTGATAAATAAGATTGCTTACCATTTTCCATTCTGAATTTGGGGAGACCTACACACACACACACACACACACACACAACCCTGGAAAAATAGGGGGTCCAGACACTGCTTTAAGATTGGTGCCCCCCATTTTGACCTGCGTGACCTAAAATTGGTCCCCTTTTATGTAAATGGCAGGGAAATGCCCCTTGGTTTCTAGGGAAAAGTTTTTCCCATGATAAATATTTACTTCCTCACATATTTATTTTTCCTAGTATTCATTTTAGTGGGAAACAAAAGATTGAGTTTATTTAACAATTTCCCAATAATAATGTATAGTTAAATTGAGGTGTTTATTTCTCTTTTTATAATGCTTAATGCAAGCGCCGTATAGCCATTATGCTAGTCAAGTTAGTTAACCTGTGGGTACTTTGCTCGCTTCAGTGGAAAATGGCAATTATCTCTCTTAAGAAAAAATGTTTAACAATAAATGGAACCATTTGAAGCTATTGATTATCACTTTATAATTTTACTCTCGCCAAAAGTCTAATCAAAATGCATGTAATAATGATTTATATGGCTGGGATCTGTTCATGCACTGATGACTTAACAATTCTAAGGCCAGTGTTAACTTATCAGCATAATTCACATATATGCTCAGTACAGTATTATGAGGAAGTCCCACTAGGAAGCATTGTTCTACTCTGCACTGCTTCTACATTTTTTCAGTCTGATAATCTTTTCCTATTATCATCCCCCCACCCTCCTTTTCCTTATCTCACTTAATGTGTGAGCGGCCTCGTCTGGATCTGATCAATGCCCCGGGCACTTCCTTCCAAAACCCAGGAAAAACAATTAAAATCCAATCGATCCTGCAGGCAGCTTTGAATATGCATAACATGCCTACTTGACCTTCAGTAGCGGGCCAGTCACTGGATGTCTGGTGAGTTAGTAAGGGATGACCTTGAATTGCTAACCAAAATATATACTGCTGTCACTGAAACGTTGAGGGATTTCGCCATGGCCTGCAATAAAAGACCAATACATAAATAAGTCAGAAACTGGCTAAGAAATATGATTTTTTAAAATATATATTTTATAATTTTTCAATATAGAAAAAGTACAGTTATCAATTAATCATTGATGTTGTTACAGCCTCACATTTTGGAATAACAGTCAGAGTTACAGTGCACTTATTTCAGCGGGGGGGGGGGAATAGGGGATGTTAGTACAGGGAGTCACAGAGTAAAGAGGGGAAAAAAAACACAGGTACAGTTTTTGTTGTTCTACCTACCCCAATCTTTATATGTTGAATTTGTATTGTATTTATTCTTTTTACAATCCCATGAGTCATGATGGAACTTTGTAAATATTGTTTTTAAATTTGGGACAGTAAATTATTTTGTAGTTCATTTAATTTCTTTGTGGGAATGACTAATAGTGCTAGATTGATATCCTCGTTTATGAGTTTGTCAGATATGCATTATATCATCTGAAAAATGAATTCCCAATATGCAATTGCAAGTGGGCATGGCCACCAAGAATGGAAAAAAAATGCCAACGTCTTCACAACCCTAAAGCAAGATAGGGTTGGATGGATTTTTTTTATGTTTTCTTCCAGGAGTGATATAGCATCTTGTCATTTCTTGTATGGCTATATTAGGGGGATACTTTATTATCTTTTTATTTGAGTTGGCACAAACCAGACATCACATGGAACTTGATGCAGTTTTTGAAAAAAGTGTTTATTTAAAGGAAAACTATACCCCCCAAACAATGTAGGTCTCTATAGAAAGATATTGCCTAAAACAACTTATATGTAAAACCCTGCTTCATGTAAATAAACCATTTTCATAATAATATACTTTTTTAGTAGCATGTGCCATTGGGTAATCATAAATAGAAAATGGCCATTTTAAAAAATAAGGACAGCCTCCTGGGATCCTAGGATCCAACGGTGCACACAAACATACCAAACAAACTATAAAGTTAGGTCACATGAGCCAATTAACAAACAGAGTTCTGTCTTTTGCTTCAACACTTCTTCCTGTTACAGTTAGAGTTGAAATATTTCTGGTCAGGTGATCTCTGAGGCAGCACACAGACCATCATGAAATGGTGGTTCAAGGCAAGAGATGTAAAAGGGCAATATTTACTGAAATATATATTCCAGTTTGGTAAGATTCTTTAATATGTCACTTAATTTGATATATACTATCTGTTGCTCAAGTATTCATTTTGGGGGTATAGTTTTCCTTTAATGAAAAAACATCTACTACTACAACTATGTAGCCTTGTGCATTTTGTGCCTTGTGGACTCTTCACCAAGTGCTCCTATGAGAAAATAAGAAAGTGTTCATTACTACCCTTAAGCTGAAGGTCTGGGGCATGAGCACCCAGATCCCTGTTAACTCCTGCTACGTTCTCCAATAAATACTGAATGCCTTTCCAAACATGATGTATTAGGGGATATCTTGTCCTATTGTCCTCTTTCCCAGTCCACCATATATTCTAGGAGCCTTCAGAGTTTTGAGACCGTATTAGTTGGTACAAAAGTGAACCCCTTAATTTTACCTGCTTGCTTGGAACAAGTTCCCAATAACAAACCTCCCAAATGTCCCATTTTTAGAGGGACAGTCCCACAGAACAGCCACAGCAGAAGATAAGATGCTTTTATAACCATTTCGAGATAAGCAAATAAGTAATTGTAACAAGATAAGATGATAGGTCCCTTGGGAAAAGTTAGGCTTATGCCACACAGGAAGATCCAGGGAGATTAGTCACCTGGCGACTAATCTCCCTGAATGGCATGCTGGTATCTCGCACCCGCTAGCACTAAAGTCGCCTGCGCCTATTCACACGTGCCTCGTGAGGCAATTTCGAGCGACCTTGAAAAACATATCACCGCGTGTTAATAGACGCAGACGACTTTAGCGGGTGCGAGATACTAGCAAGCCATTCTGGGAGATTAGACGCGGTGATTAGTCGCCAGGTGACTAATTTCCCTGAAATCTTCCCGTATGGCCTTAGCCTTAGACTCACAGCTTAAAGGGCAATTCACCTTCATTAGCAAAACTGTAATAACAAAAAAAAAAAACACAGAAATATGGTCAAACATTCATAACCTGACAAATTTTGAAACATGAATATGGTAATTAAGGGGTGTGGCCACAAAAAACGTGCGTGGTCAAACAATTCGACTTGCGCGTTTCCAAAATGTTGGGAGGTATGCAATAATGTGAGTGATTGATTTAAAAAAGGATTGATTGTTTATATAAAGTGGTGTAATTCGAAATATCTAATGATTTCTCGGCCTGGCATATTTCGAGTGAATTGCATGTACTGGATTGATTTAAATCCAGTGGAGAATACTAAATCCTGTATGGGATGAATGGTATAAGTTAAAATAAGTAAACTAAGGTAATAAGTAAACTATGGAGCAGGGATAGCTGGGAATTCTGGAGAATTTTATACCTTGTGTGAATAGCGTGGGCTAGCACCAAATTAGCTTGAGTCGGTGGTTTTAGTTGTGTCTTATCCATCTATAAATAATCCAACACCATCCTACAATCCTTAAATCTGAAATAAAGTTGGTCATATATGTCCATATTTGGGTTTGGCCGTAACAGAACATCCTGCAATTGGATCACAGTAGGGTCGAAGTGAAAATTTTAATTTCGAAGTAATTTTGGGCTACTTTGACTATCGAATAGCTCAAAATTCGAAAATTCTAAGTACTGTCTCTTTAAAATCCTTTAAATTCGACTATTCACCTCCTTAAAGCTGCCAAATTGCCATTGTAACCTATGGGGGACCTCCTGGAAGCTTTCCTGAAAATTTTTCTAAGTCCTGAAAAAAAAAAAAAAAAAATCAAACTTTTTTTTTTGAAAATTGTGTGATTCCAATTTGATTGAATTTGATCGAAAGCAAACCTATTCGATAGAAAACTGTCCATTTTCAATCAAACCCCCCCCCCCCCCAAAAAAAAATTGATGGTCGAATTTCAAAAATTTTTTCATTAGATATTTGACCCTTAATGTAAGGTGCATGGTCAACTGGCCACAGTCCTCCTCCTTAATTCATTTTCAGATTTTAATCTTTTAACTTTAATCTATATCTAAAATTTTTAGTCAGGGATGCTGTTTTCACATGTCAAAATTGTAGCTGTGGACTTATTTTCTAGTATCACAAGTAGCCAATGGAATTGTTATATGCAGTTGATGAATTATTTTTTGGTTTGTACTGATTTTGAGCTAGTTTCAGCTGCTTCAGCTAAACTTTCTCTGCTGTACCCGGAAATGCATTCTACCATGCAAGCACTAAAAGTTTTTGTTGCCTATAACTTTGTTGCAAGTGAATTACTTTTTTACAGAAACAAAGCTTCATCTTGCATGTGTTAATTGATCACGTATCCCAGTGGATATGTACTGGATATGTACTGACGTAAATGAAGAATGTGAGCAAGATGCTCTACCACTCAACTGACCAACACTGTCTAGTTCCTCCTCCTCCTCCTCTGTTGTGCTTCACCTTAGTTTTTGTATATAAAATGGAAATTTAGATAGATGAGCAAGTACAAGACATTGATCTCAAAAACAAAATTACATTGCATTGACTAAGGAAGAAAAATGTGAATGTCTACAAAAAAATTAACCAAAATTACCCCCAACCAGTGTACAAATTACACACTTAGCTCAAAAGACTTGTGTGCTGTAAGGGTAAGGCCACACGTGGAGATTTCGGGGTCGCCGCGACGAATCTCCCCGAATAGCTTGGTAGCGGTGCGCACCCGCTACACGTAAAGTCGCCTGCACTTATTCACACGCGGCGACGCAATTTTAAAAGTCGCTACTAAATTACATATATGACAATTAAAGAAAATACAGAAATACACTTTAAATCCATTAATATTTTCACCACTGTTATACCAGATGGAAACAGTAAAATATATTTAAAAAGGTGCATTTTATGTTTCTGTAGTGTTTGATTATTTTAGTGAGTCTGAATAGAGGGATATGGCTAATTGAGTGTTGATGGTGAATTAAGGAATTCTTAATCCACAAAAACACATCTTTACTAACAAAAGACATAATGAGAGGCTATTTGCTACCGTCTCTCTATAGACCAAATGTAACATCTGCTCTTATATCACTTACAAATCCTGTAATGAAGCCCTGATGTGAAACAGACTGAGGTCTTGGCTTGGGGGAAAAATAATGAACAATAAAGATATCAACACATATTTGTACAAGGCCAGACAAAACCAAACAAACTCCCCTTTGTGTACATAAACTGTAATTTCAGTGAATTATGCACAGACTTAATTAGGAGTTTTAATTGCTAATCATCTCCCAATAGGATTAGCACTGTTATCTATTAATTATCCACAGAGCAGCAATGTTTGGCTAAGAGGGAAGTGAGATGGCTGCAGAAAATTGTTACGTATACTGCCACTTAATTATGTACTAAAAGGAAGCGAAGAGACAAGAAATATTGCATCGGGTTATAAATTACAAAGGGCTCCTTAGCTAATCAAACCCCTTACTACTCTACTAATTTGCCTAATATGAGCTTTCTTACCTACTGATTATATATTTACAAGATTGTGTTATAGTCCAGGCTCTTTTAGGACCAGTTATCAAAAAGTGTTTTAATGTAGAATACAACATAATTTACTGTTGTATGTTTACTTCAGGAGTCCTAAAATTTACATATAAACAGTGGCTACAGGGGAGCTCTAGGGTCCACTCGTACTGCTGCAAAAATAAAAAAAAACTGCTAAACTATACCATGCTTCATGGTACATATCTATAGTATGAATAAACTTATAAGGTTGAATCGACCACCATTTGCACATTTTGGATAGAAAATACATTTCATGTGTTTAAGTGTTGTCTTAAAGTGTTGTCTATCTAGAATACTTCTTGAAATATAATTGAGATCTGTTTTTAAAGTTTTTTTTTTTTTTTTTTTTAAGCTTGTTGCAACTTCTACAGTCATTTCTTGATTTTTAAAGATCCTTGATAGGTTCTTACCTTGAATGTACACTGCAGTTTTGGGCCCCAGTCCTAAAGAGGGATAGTAATGAGTTAGGAGTGTAGAGGCTTGCAACCACATCGGTAAATTGAACTATGAGGAAAGACTATAAAAGTTGGGATTGTTTTCTCTGGAGAAAGGGTGATTGGGAGGGGGGCATGATCACTTGGTACATATACATTAGAGGAGATTGCAGACAGACAACAGGGTATCATATGTTTACATTCAAGGTACAAGACCTTACATTTATCGACGTATCTCATATGCCACTTATCTGCCTAGATTGCCATTTTGTCAAGATTCTGCTGCAAGGATGCATATCCTGGATAGAATTAATTAGGCTGCATAGTTTTGTGTCATCTGCAAACACTGATGCAATACATCGAATGTCAATCCCTTAGTCACTAATAAATAAAAATAACAGTAGGACCAATAATAGGGTTGCCACCTTTTCTTGAAAAAATTATTAATAACATTGGGATCAACCATCAAAAATTCCGGCCAGGCCAGTAAAATACCGGCCAGGTAGCAACCCTACCCAATACAGAACCCTGTGGCACCCCACTAAGAACCATACTCCAAGTAGCGAATGCACCATTTACAAACACCATCTTTACCCAATCCTGTAGCCAGTTTCCTATCCAGGTATAAACTTTGTCTATAGATAGGTTTCCTCCTTTGTACCTTGCTTCAACAGAGTATCCTGCATATGTCTGGTATGTACTTCCTATTCTCTTTTCTGATTTCCTAAATTACACCTGCATCCCTGATTCTCTCTGAGGGTAAACTGTGTACTGTGCACTTGGAATTGTGTGCTCACTCAAGCATGTCCTACTGATATTCAGACTCTTTATACCTCGATTGTCTGTCCTAATAAATTCTAATTATGGGTCTTCCTGACAATATTAAGATGTTTCTGTTTATACGTGTCAGTCTTTCACCTCTTTAATTTTTGTAAGATCAAGCTTATATTTGTGCTGTAGAATTGCCCACTGGATAGTTTTTGTGCATAAGAGTTTGATATATTCAATTGATATTATGTTGATTATTGTCATATCTCCACTATGGGAAATTTATAGGGATTATTATAATCTAAGCAGACTCCATGGATCTCCACATCAGTTATGCTGTCAGGTGTTGAGATGATATGGGGAAACTATCCAGAAACTTGTTAACAGTTCTTTTTCTCTGTAGTAATACTTAAGCACACCTCTTAGTTTGTTTTTATTTTCAAATTATATGTCTGAGAATAATATGGTACATGAATGGTATCTGTTATACGGAAACCCTTTATCCAGAAAGCGCTGAATTACAGAAAGGCCATCTCCCATAGATGCTATTTTATCTAAATAATTAACTTTTTTAAATATTATTTCCTTTTTCTCTGTAATTACAAAACAGTGCCTTGTACTTGATCCAAATTAAGATATAATGAATCCTTATTGACGGCAAAACAATACTACTGGATTTAATTCATGTTTAAATCTTATTTTGGTAAAATTAAGATTTGAAGATACAAACTACGGAAAGATAGTTTATCTGGAATACCCCAGGTCCCAAGCATTCTGGATAACCGTTGACACAGTGGAATCATTAGTAAATATAAATGAGTATGTATGGAGTAAATCAAATAATTGATTGTTTAAAATTGTCCAGATGAATTAATAATATTGAACCTGGGAAAAGGAATGTTGAACTGGATATTAAAAACGTATGCTACTGATTTAAAATGATCAGATTAGGTTGTTTTTATTTTTGGATGTTTTTGGTAACTTTAAGGAATGGAGTCCATAACCATGTAATCCCCAGTAATATTATACACCCTATTTGTTGGAACTAGCCCTTGCAACACATATCTCACTATCACAACTATTCTATCTGATGGATTAGTTACCCTATACTAACAGTATACTCTAAAATCGAAATATTCCTTTGTGTGCCCCCAGCTAGACCATGCACCCTGGCAGATAAGAGGACTTTAATTACCATGTGTATCACAGGGCCAAAGTGTGGCATAGTTGAAGAGACTAGTCTGTCTCATGCAATTAATGCTACATATCACAGTGTTCCATATACAGGCTGAAGTGATTGTTCTGAGCATGGATCCTCCAGTTGCCAACATACCTATCATAAGCATAAGGGATTGGGTATATAGCAAGCAACTATAATATTAACTGAAGTTGGTCAGAATTCCTGGTTCCTCCCATATGCCAGTATTGACATGAGCACTAACAAATTCAGGCATCGGCTTAGCTGTGGCTGGCTATTACAGACAGCTCATTTACATTTCTAAAGTGATTGGCTCATTTACATATTACAAACATACCTAATTTGCATTTTTAGATGAGCAATCCATTTAAATTTTAAACAGTTGCACCCTCTGGTTTGTTTTACATCAGGGTGACGTAATGCCTATATAGTATGGGATCCATTAACCAGAAACCCGTTATCCAAAATGCTCTGATTTAAGGGAATGCCATCTCTCATAGACTCCATTTTAATAAAATAATTCAAAATGATTTCCCTTTTCTCTGTAGTAATAAAATAGTACATTGTATTTGATCCCAGCTAAGCTATAGTGTATCCTTATTGGAGTCAAAACAATCCTATAAGGTTTATTTAATGTTTAAATTATTTTTAGTAGACTTAAATGAGAACTAAAACCTACTTAAAGTAGTGGGCTAGAACTGTTGTACATTATCTTTTGAGCTTCTGTACCAGCCCAAGGCAACCATAACCCTTTAGCAGTAAAGATCTGTGTCTCCAAAGATGCCTCAGTAGCTCCCCATCTTCTTTTCTACTGATTCACTGCACATGCTCTGTGCTGCTGTCACTTACTGAGCTTAGGGACCCACTCACAATATACAGTACACATAAAATATTAAAGGGGTTGTTCACCTTTGGGACAATAAAGCTATTTTAAAAGCCCATGTCATAAAAAACGTTTTTGTCATTTATCTTTATTACCTAAAATGTTTGCTTTCATAGATACATACCATAGAAGCTATGGATCATCTCTGCCACATCTCAGTTCTCTTCTGTGTTTAGGGATCGCTGAAACTCTGTGAAAAAAACAAAAAAACAACAGGTTGCCATATGAGGTAGTTGACTCAGGCAACCTGTCGTTTTTACACAGAGCCTGTCCCACAATCACGGATTCATAGGAGAGAGAACTGATAGATTTTGCAGAGATGATCAGCTTCTATGGTATGTATCTCTTAAATCAATCATTTTAAGTAATAAAGATACATTACAAAATGTATTTATTGGCTTTATTGTCCCAAAGGTGAACAACCTCTTTAATCACAATATAAGAAACTAGTGCAACTAGCATCAGAATTTACTAATCAGACCTGTAGCTTCAGCTTATATTACAGGTCAACAGCATTTTCTGCTTGATAATTTGTGACTACCATATCCGTGTATTTTAATATTAAACTGAAATTTTAACCTTTCTACACATGCTGTTTGTATCTTTACACTAAGGAGAAAACTAAATCCATCTGAAGCACGAAAGCGAGTCTATTTTATGTCTTCTCCCAACTCACGTCTTGTGAGTATAATATACCACCAGAGCTAATAGAGCTGAAACAGTTACGTGCACAAATATATTGCTAAAGGGAAGCCCAAACAGTTGGTTGCTACCTTCCTCACTCCATAGTTACGTGCACAAATATATTGCTAAAGGGAAGCCCAAACAGTTGGTTGCTACCTTCCTCACTCCATAGTTATGTGCACAAATATATTATTAAAGGGAAGCATGTGTTTTGTGATTTAAAGTGCACAATAGCACCAAGGTGTGGGTGTCGAATAGAGTGTGGGTTCCACTTTGAAAAAACGTTATTTAATCAAGACACTGAATTTACAAAGGGTGTAAATATTTTTTATCGAAATACTACACTATATTCAATTTCTGTTATTCCCCCTTCCTCGGGACTTTTGGGTTTTGAGGAATACAGCGATTAAGTCCTTTTGAAGAATCTGTTTGATTGAAGGCCAGAGGAGAGCCTGAAAATTTTGCTGGACTCATGGGGGGAAACCAAAAAAGATCATTCCTTGGACTGGTTTCTTTAAAGGAGACATATTATATAAAAAACAAGTATGTGCCAGTGCATTAAACTCTTTTAGATATAGAAGGAATGTTCTTTAAAAAGTTGTGTTTCTGGTTACTTTATTGAAAATTTGTTAAAACCCGCCCATCTGTTCAACTTCCTGCTGTCTCTTTTCTAATGCTGTGGAGGGGAGCTGGCAGCATTCAGCACACTGCACTGTAGGATATGAACCAATACTATGCTGACCTGATGGGGAAATGCAGCCTGTCTTTGCTTTTGTGACTGCAGAGTTGTGATTGGCTGTCCCCTCCTACTGTGCTTCTGACAGGGACCTTTAGGACACACACACCTCCCAGATAGGGTTGCCACCTTTTTTTGAAAAAAATACCGGCCTTCCTATATATTTAGCTTTTTTTCCTATTAATAACATTGGGATCAACCATCAAAAATACCGGCCAGGCCGGTAAAATACCGGCCAGGTGGCAACCCTACTCCCAGAAAACATCTATGGGGAGCTCAAATAAAGGGGCTAATTTTGAACACAATATTGATTTTTGTCCAAAAGAAAACAGCAACGTATAGTAAAAACTATTGCCTATAAAATTAGGGTGTTTTATTTAAAGAAGCAGTCAGCTTTATGAAAAATCATGGCACTGAAGTGTTAGTTCTGCAATAATATATATATATATTTTTTTATTATTATTTCAGGCTTATAGCTTTGCTATTGGAACTTGGCCTAAGAATGGACTCCTAGACATGAACAAGGGAATGAGTCTTCAGCACATAGGGAGGCCCCACAGTGGAATAGGTGAGTACCATACAATCTGATGCGAATATGCTAATATACAGCATGCAATTCATACCTGACAAACTTCACTGTTTACGGGGATGTGCTCCCTCTATATATACACTGGCATCTTGATAAACAGGTGGCATTATATAGATGGTAGCTTCATAACACAAGTGATATGTAATTACATTAACATTTTGTAAAGAAAGGAAAGTATAGTTGTTATAAATATTTGTACATAAATAAAGATTTTCGTTCAGACAGTGTAGCTGTAAATGGTATGTAAATTTACTGAAAACTTTTTTTAGATATAAAATTAAACTATAATATTTAATTAAACTTTCTGCTTAGGTTCATAATAAATGCTAAAAAGCAAAACACATCTTTTCAACAGTTCTTCTCATGGTTTTTTTCTACCATTGCTTCTTCTAAAGTCTCACTCTATAAGAGCTTTGTTCTTCCACCATCTGCACTGCTGCATGGATTAAATATGCACAGGTAGATTTCACATGCACTAGCTATCCATCTGAGCTGTCTGTGCTCGTATAAACTGAAAGAGTTAACTTTGTTCTTGGCCTCTAAGCACCAGGCTCTCAAATCAATACACGTTAAGGGGATGAATTATTTAAATCTTAGCAGCATTTAATTAGTAAGACTGGTCTGAGGGATAGCTCGCCGAGAGTTATTGACAGGAGTTGCATTAAAATTTGGTTCCCACTTTGAGTGGGCATTTGTTTTACTGCTGTATGGGGACAGGCCTGGATGGAACCTCACTAAAGGCTAGAAAGCCTTTTTGGTAACCATAATTTCAGACTTTGTGAAAGTAAAAAGGAATCTGAGTCTCAAAAAGATCAGTGATTTATTTTAACACATTTTAAGCATAATTTCCTTAATTTTTCTGTGTTTATCTTCAGTCTCTGGCACAATAGAAGGTAAATGCACTTTATAGTTTTATACTTGATTCTACTACTGACCATTTTCCAGTAACTGTTTGTTGCATGGTTAATTTTAATGATTTCTTTGTACAACCCTCTAGTGCAAGCAACCTTTTCCAAACCAGAATAGCAAAGCCAGGTCAGTTAATAAATTGTCACTGTAAGTCTGTAAAATGGCGATGCTGTTTCAGGGCTTTGCCTGGAAGATTTCTGAAAAAATCCTGGTCATAGGTTCAAATCCCGACCTGACTGACCCGCTTTTCATCCTCAGGAGGCAGTTATGGGGTTTCCAGTTATAATTGAGTCATAATATCAATCATTTGTCAGGAGGAGCTTCCGTGAGGCATCTGTGAGTGTCTTTTACCTCCATTCTGCAGCTTTGGATACAGCCCATTACACGCTAAGAGTTCCCAGCACTCCTGCAATCAATGGTTTAATTGATACTTCATGCAGTTAATGTATCCAAGAAGTGAGTAATATTGTCCCCTCAAATTGAGTTCCGTGGCAACACAGAGTTATGAAGTGTTCTTTTGGTTTGTCTCATCACCTACAGTTGCTTCCTCTGCTGGATTTAAAATAAATGCTTAACATTTAAAGAATGTGTTATACTTGTATCATCAATTGTAAGAACTTGTGTAAGTTCACTTGTGTATTCTGTTTTCGTCATAACAAAGTTGCAGTTTTGCTTTTGTTTTAGATGTTTTTTTATTTTAACCTGATTTTTTAAAACTTTTATACAATGTGCGTACATGGTTAATATGTTTTAGAAAGCAGCATGGTACACCAACAATGAAATTGCACAGCTTGCAAACTAAAAGGGATACTGACATGGGAAATATTATGGATATGCAGATCCCTGATCATTGGCAATCACATGTTGAGGGTCATTATTAGGAGACCAATTTTCATGGAACCAGTCTCACTAAAGGAAAAGCAGTCTGAAACAATTATTTAATGTAAAATCTCTGAATCTATGAAACAAAATGAGTTATATGTACTAACAATCCTGCATGACAGTTTGGAAAGTATACTTAATTAAATACACTGAAACGACTAACAACTAACTAACGTGCTAACAATTAAAGGGATACTGTCATGGGAAAACATGTTATTTTCAAAATGCATCAGTTAATAGTGCTGCTTCAGC
This sequence comes from Xenopus borealis, assembly GCA_024363595.1. NCBI lineage: Eukaryota > Metazoa > Chordata > Amphibia > Anura > Pipidae > Xenopus > Xenopus borealis. The sequence goes on from CM044437.1 coordinate 83,748,760, forward strand.
AGAATTATCCACTGAAATCCATTTCCCAAAAGAGCAAACAGATTTTTTTTATATTTCATTTTGAAATCTGACATGGGGCTGGACAAATTGTCAATTTCCCAGCTGCCCCAAGTCATGTGACTTGTGCTCTGATAAACTTCAGTAACTCTTTACTGCTGTGCTGCAATTGGGAGTGATATCACCCCCTCCCCCCCAAGCAGGTAACCAGGGAAAGGTAACCAGATAGCAGCTGCCTAACACAACCTGGTAGATCTAAGAACAGTAGTAAAAACCCATGTCCCACTGTGCCTCCTTCAGAGAAGGAAAAACAACAACCTTCCATCTTAAAGTGCTGGCACAAGTCTAGCCCCATGTCAGATTTCAAAATTGAATATTAAAAAAATCTGTTTGCTTTTTTGAGAAATGTATATAAGTGCAGAAGTCTACTGGAGCAACACTATTAACTGATGCGTTTTCCCATGACAGGATCCCTTTAATTGTTAGTTGTTAGTCATTTCAGTATGTTTAATTTAGTATACTTTTAAAACTGTCATGCAGGATTGTTAGTACATCTCAGTAATTTTGTTTCATAGAGTCAGTGATTTTACATTAAATAATTGTTTGACTGTTTTTCTTTAGTGACGCTGGTTCCATCAAAATTGTTCTCCTAATAATGACCCTCAACATGTGATTGCCAATGGTCAGGGATGTGCAGATCCATAATTCTTGGATTTTGTTGATTGCTGAACTAAACCTGAACCCTACTTTTCATGTTAAACTTTCAGTTATACAGAAGGGAAAGTCATGTCTTTTAGGGTTCAAATTCATTTTAGCTATATATCAAGAATTTGGCCAAATCCTGCTGGCCGAGTCCTGAACTCTTATACATATAGTTTTTAATTCTTGCAATAAGGGTGCAGTGTACAAAGTGCAATTTTGGTGCCAGTTTAGTCTTCTCATATAGCAATTAATAAACAGGTAACTTGTTTTGGTCATCTTATTTAAAATCAAACCTCTTTAGTTAATGTGGCTATGGGTTACTGCAGCTGGTCATAAGGTGGTAGGTGTGCTCTTCATTTATATTCTGTTTTAGTGGCTGATGGTTAATCCCTTCATTCTGTCGATCTGCAGACTTCATCTTTATGTTAAATGTGGCTTCTCCTGGTCGTTATTTGATCACCATTTTGTGGCAAGTCAGTGCAGGTATGGAATCCGTTATGTTGAAACCTGTTATCCAGAAAGCACTGAATCATGGGAAGGCTGTCTCCCATAGACTCAATCTTAATAATATAATTAAAATATTTGACAGTTATTTCTGTTTTCTCTGTAATTAACAATCCTACCTGGTTTTATTAATGTTAATTCTTTTTAACAGATTTAAGGTGCTGTAGTTTTCTATGTTATAACTATTAGCGTGACTATACCATTACAATAACCTAAGTGTACATTATTACATTTGGCTTTTCTTAAATTAAGTTATATGATAACATATGAAATTCTTCCTGCCTGTGGTGGAATGTATGAAAGATCCCGTGCAGAAAGTGATAAAAAAAGCTTGTCTGTAAGAGACTTTAAGGACTTCCAGTTCTTGAAAACAGGGACTATCCATGGAAATGAGGAATTATTGGCAACTATACCTCTTAGGTGGTACTTTTGACATCACCATTTTTGCATCAGGCTTGAAAATACTATAGACCCTCCATCAAAATGTGTAAGAGAAAACCCAGGAATGGGGATGCACAGTACTCTCCACATACTCTTTAGTGATCCATTTTTGCAGATCAGTGACATTTTGTCTTCCACATGTGGTCAGTCTGTTCTTTTGGCCCATGAGCCAATCCAGCAGATCTTAAAGTGGACCCGTCACCCTAAATAAATATTCCAAATCATATTTTATCACATTAGTCAAGCAAAATGTACATTAATTACAGTATATATATATTTTTTTAATCTTGTTTTCTTCAGTCTGGGAATTCATAATTCTAGCAAGCAGGCAGGAGCCATTTTGTGGACACTGTTATTAAGGCAAGCCTTGCATCATGTCAGAATCTTGTTTGTGTCTATCCCCATGTCCTGGCTACACAATTAAATGGTTAAGAGAACTGGGGGAATGTGTGGGGAGCAGTGACATCTAGGAAGTGCTGAATGGAAAGTGAAAGTAATTATCTGCCCCGCCTCTATGCCAAAGGCATAGAGGAGTGAAAGACAATATTTGATTGACATCTGAGATTTTTAAACAAGCTTAAAACAGCTATGAATGCTTTAATAAAAATTTGAAATTGGATTTAATTTTTAATTTGAAAAGGAGTTTTATTATACAGATTTTCGTGTCTAGGTGACGGGTCCACTTTAAGGCAATCTTTATATGTGCATCAGCCTTTTGACTTTGCATTTTTTTTCTAGCCTGGCAACACAGTAGAAGACATTGTTTGTAGAATGCTATCCAGGTCATTCTGGTGATTTGAGAGATAAATAATGATTATACTGCAATAAACTTTGCTTTCGGAAGGGGCATTTGATGGATTTGAACATTATTCCTTGTGCTGTATTTTGGCATGTCAGGACAGAAAGATGTAAGTAAAGGATTCATTCTGTTGAAAGGGAGTAATTGGTGATGACATCATAAGCTGGAGAAAATATTAGGAATGGATGAAAGGATCAGGGCTTGGAGGAAGCTGATGGATCTACTTCCACACCCTAATAGCATTAGGCCATGGCAAACACAACCTTATTTCTTCTAGAGTATTAGTGAGTCTGGAAATAATGGCAGGACATTGTGATATGGTATAAAAAGCCATCATGGCAACTAGCAAAGAATGGGGTCATGGATCCGGCAAAAAAGCAGTAAAAAAGCAGTAAAAAAGCATAGGAACTTATTGTAGAGTATGTTGGTATATTGCTCGTAGAGTTGGGCTGCAAGTATTTAGGATAGATTTCAGCTGTTGGCAGTATAGTCTTTGCATGTAGAACAGCACCAAACTGTGAAACTTTAGTGTTTAAAAAGCCTTTATTTCAGCTTTGGGCATCACCACAACGTTTCAGGCCATGGCCTTTTGCCTGTTGGCAGTATATACTGCTATCAGTTGTTCCATTGTGAGGTGTATAAAGCTAAATATAAATATTTGTATTGTTAACTCTAGAAATATATTAGTTGTCTTTTATTCCTGCTGTGCCTCTGTATACCACCAGTATAATGAGCGATGTGTATTAAGTATGACATTTTGAGATCCATGTCATTTTATTACCTATAGAAAAAAGAAAAGTGTACCTAAGTAAATGTATTGCCTAATATAGGTAAAAAAGAATTGACAATATGTGTATTATTGCTAATACCAGTTCTCAGCTCTTTTTCAGGACGTCTCTGTGACTAAACACATAGAGATGATATAACAAGACTGTGAAACATTATATATATATATATATATATATATATACACACATACATATATAAATGATGGTGGATTTTTATGGAAAGCTTGTCATTATTTTATATGCATGTTCTTCAAAACTGAGGTACAGCAGTTATTTTAAAGAAAAATATTTTTAGGTTTTTTTATCAGAACATGCGTACATATTAGTGGTTCACAAGATAAAAATAAATACACCGTTTTATGTGAGGGAAACTCTTAAGCCTCAGAAATGCCATAGAGGCATTTTCTATTTTTGACCACGCTGCAGAGTGGAAAAAAATAAAAGGCTTCATAAACCACAAAAGTTAGGAAGGAAGAACAAGATAACAGAAAGAGAGAGGAAAAAATAGAAAAAAAAATAAAACTAGACAAAAAAGAAAAAAAATAACCAAAATAAGTTGACCTGTACAATGGCATGCTACGTCAATAATTGCATTTAATAATTGTATTAACTCTACAGGTAACCTGTGTGGTTATTAAACCCACATCAGGCCCATATCTTTTACATTAGTATTACAGTCCTTATCCGGAAACTCATTATTCAGAAAGCTCTGAATTAGAGAATGGCCATCTCCCATAGACTCAATTATAATGAAATATCCAAATTTTTAAAAATGATTTCCTTTTTCTCTGTAATAATAAAACAGTAGTACATTGTACTTAATCCCAACTAAGATATCATTAATCCTTATTAGCAAAACCTATTTGGTTTATTTAATGTTTACATGATTTTCTAGTAGACTTGGGGTATAAAGATCCAGATTATGGAAAGATCTGTTATCCGGCAAACCCCAGGTCCTGAGCATTCTGGATAATAGGTCCCATACCTGTATGCATTTCTGTATCCCGCAGTAAGGAGAAGATAGTAAATACACTTACAAATAACTTAGAAAACCTAAAAAAATCGTGTATTGCAAAGTGCTTAGACTTATGTTGATATACTAGACTTTAACCAGCCTAAAGGTTCAGCATCTCTTTAGTAGAATAAGGGTCTCATCTTTTGTTAGGAGTATCTGTGACACGTGCATGCTCAGTGGGGTCTCAGCAATTGTTACAAATGATCAAACAGAAAATTAGCTAATGTGCACAAAGAAGCATATGACTTTGCTATAGTTTTTTTTGCAGGAAATTGAAGCACTGCATACTTTGGCCTGAGCAGCCATCTTCAGGTTCATTTTGTTTGAAGGCTGATTTGGCCAAAACATGTAGTTCTTGAAATTCCTGCATTAAAATACCGTATTGAAGTCATAATCTACTTTTATGTTCCATAGGTGATAGTTCTTATTTATTTGAAAGTGTCCACAAACAGTATGGGATTATCTGCCTGTCGAGAATCTTACACTTAAGGCTAAGGCCAGACGGGGAGTTTTCGGGGAGATCTGTCGCCTGGCGACTTATCGCCGCGACGAATCTCCCTGAATAGCTTGTTAGCGCTGCGCACCCGCTAGGTGTAAAGTCGCCTGCGCTTATTCACACGCAGCGGCGCGATTTTCAAAGTCGCTGAAAAATGCCTCGCCAGGCAATTTTCAGCGACTTTGAAAATCGCGCCGCTGCGTGTGAATAAGCGCAGGCGACTTTACGCCTAGCGGGTGCGCAGCGCTAACAAGCTATTCGGGGACATTAGTTGCCTCAAAGACGTGGCGTTTTGTCGCCACGTGACTAATCTCCACAAATCTGCTCGTCTGAATGAGCCCTAAAGGACAAGGAAAGTTAAACTAAAGAATTAGGATATAAATGCTGTACATTATGTTTTGGGGTTCTGTACTAGACTCAGGCAACCACAGCCCTTTAGCAGTAAAGATCTGTCTCTCCAAAAATGCACCAGTAGCTCCCCATCTTCTTTTTTGCTGATTCACTACACATGCTCTGTGCTGCTTTCACTTACTGAGCTTAGGGACCAACTCAAAATATACAGTACACATAGAATATAAATGTCACAGTATGATGCTGATTAGTAATCAATACAGATGATACCTACATGGCTGCACAGAAGCCAGTGCAACTAGCATCAACATTTAAAGGGATTAACATTTAAAGGGAAGTCATGGGAATTTTTTTTTTTCAAAATGCATGTTAATACATAGTAACATAGTAAGTTAGGCTGAAAAAAGTCTCACGTCCATCAAGTTCAACTTTTTTTTTTTTTTTTAGTTTTAACTGCCTATCTGCTAGTTCCAGAAGAATTCTGCATTGAAATCAATTTCTCAAAAGAGCAAACAGTTTTTTTTTATATTTTATTTTGAAATCTGACATGGGGCTAGACATATTGTCAGTTTCCCAGCTGCCCCAAGTCATGTGACCTGTGCTCTGATCAATCACTCTTTACTACTGTACTGCAAGTTGGATTGGTATCACCCCCTCCCTTTCCCCCACCCAGCAGCCTAATAACAGAACAATGGGAAAGTAACCAGATAACAGCTCCTTAAATCAAGATAACAGCTGCCTGGTAGATCTATGAACAGCACTCAAAAGTAAAAACCCATGTCCCACTGTGTATTATTCAGTTACATTGGGAAGGAAAAAACAATAGCCTGCCAGAAAGAAGTTCCCTCCTAAAGTGCTGGCACAAGTCACATGACCAGGGCAGCTGGGAAATTGACAAAATGGCTAGCCCCATGTCAGATTTCAAAACTGAATATAAAAAAATCTGTTTGCTCTTTTGAGAAATGGATTTTAGTGCAGAAGTCTACTGGAGCAGCACTATTAACTGATGTGTTTTGAAAAAAACATTTTCCCATGACAGAATCCCTTTAATAATCAGCCTGTATCATCAGCTTATATGATAGCCCAACCTTATTTTCTGCTTGACAATTAGCAACAAGCCCTTAGCTCAACTTCTCAACAGCTGCTCAGAGCCCAAGATGGTGACCTCCTTTGACAAGTTTGATGTCCTGGATCATTTCTGTGATTGAGAAGCTGAAACTTTAGGTTGTTGCAAGAAGTTCAGTATATAAAACATGGCATTTTTAGCCCTATTCATTTTTAAGGTTTAGTTCTCCTTTAAAGAAAAAGTACTACATTCTCTTGTGTGCATATATTCAAGTTGTATCATTGGGTTAAGAAGGGTAGTGAGGAACAAGGGACCTGCCAAATAATACTGTTTTTTTTTCTGTTTAATATCTGTGTATCTGTCCGTTACATGTTTTTATAGCAGCTTTTGTTTTTGCTTTTTATTTGTACACTGGCCAACTAATTAACCACATTTCTATTTATTCCAAGACCCCTTGGTCCAAGATTCAGTTGCTGTGTGAAGATGACTTAATATGTATAACAATGTAATGCTTTTGCAGCCTATCACTACTAACAAGAAAATGTGGCTATAGTTATTCACCATTGCAACTTACACCATCACCTTTTTTTCATTGATATGTAAATATTTAGGAATGTGTATATTTATGTTTGTATTTGTGTGTGTTTAGAATTTCAGTGAACAGAAGTGTGATCATCACTTTCTTCCTCAACCCCCCTGTATCTGCTTATGCTTTCATTTAGGTAGTAAAAATACTGGAAGGTCACAATGCTATATTGTTCCACTTGCAAAGTATTAATTAGGCCCAGCAGAGAAAGAAGAGAAATAGCTTGTTTTTTTCCCCTCTCTCTCAAACGAAGAGGTTAATGGGATGCTCTGAGAGTAGACAGTTTTAATGAGCTTCAACTGGATGTGCTGCGAGTTTACTCTTTGTGTTAAAAGGGTCACACTGCAGTAGTTTGATGTGGATTGTCTCTTGGACCCCCAATGTCAGAGGTGAGCGTCTGTCAGAGCCCAGGCAGAGCTGCATTCACTTAGTGACACGATTCTAATTAACTACCGGGGAGAGCTTTCACCACCAGGAAGACAGGAGCAGGTCTGACGAGAGGTGAGGCCTTCTTGCCTCCCGAATTCCTCTTTCTGTATACAGATCTCTGTTTATTTGTTAGAGACTTAGCACTACGGCACAGTGCTGTGACATTGAAGGAATAGGAGAAAGAAAAACACATTTGCTAAGTGCAAGTGCTGTAGAACAGTACATGCGACCTTTAGCTGGCAGTGCAAGCTCTTTCACTTGTGTGTGTCGGTCTCTTGACAAATGGGGCACCCTTTAGACTATGTGGAGCTCAAATAACCCCTGGTTCTTACTGTTGCTGTCTGTTGTGTATGCAATTCACTGTGACATGCACAGACTACAGTATTATTTTTTTAAACTCACATTAACTCAGTTGTCATTGCATGCCAACATTTCTGTGCTTCAGTATTACACTGTCATTATTTCTTAATGTAAATTATCAGCAGTTGTTTATGTGTGCTGAGGAGTATTTTTATGTGCTTATTATTTCTTTATTGTGCTAGTTTGTAAATTTAACTGTATTTACTTATTGGTCATATTGCATTTGCATTCTGATTTTTGTGTGAAATTGCCATCTCTTTCTGAATCAGATATCACAATTAGAGACGTGCGGGTCAGCAAACAGCCTGCACCTGACACTAAGGGCAAGGCCAGACGGGGAGATTCGGGGGAGATCTGTCGCCTGGCGACTTCTCGCCGCGACAAATCTCCCCCGAATCTCCCAGAGATTTTAAAAGTCGCTCAAATGTGCCTGGCGAGGCAACTTTGAGCGACTTTTAAAATCGCGCCACTGCGTGTGAACAAGCGCAGGTGACTTTACGCAGAGCAGGTGAGCAGCGCTAGTTAGCTATTCGGGGAGATTCGTCACAGCGAGAAGTCGCCAGGCGACAGATCTCCCACAAATCTCCCCGTCTGGCCTTGCCCTAACCCTCAAAATGTTGCCATTGTAAGACCTGATCTCTACTTGCACCATCTTGCTCTGTACTTCTGTGCACTCCTCTAGTTCCAAGAAAAGGAATCTTTTGGAGCTTACAACCCTAACCTGCAATGGTTGGCCAAATTTTAACCTGAATCCTCATAACCTGTGGTCAACCTGTGGTTCACATAGGGTACAACCTGCACATTACTAATCACAATAACTAATCACAATAACTAAAATTTGAGTTCATTTTAATGGAATATTTGTTAGATCGGGCTTTATTTGCTATACTATTAGTTTATTAACATCTTTATTACACAAATAATATAGATATAAGTTGTGATGAATGTTAATTTTATAACAGGTATACTTATTTGTGACATTGCTACTGTATTTTGAAGTACAGGTAAAGCATTATATTATATATATGAAATTTCCATGGAAATGTTCCAAATGTACTTCTCTTGGGCCTAGTAGTTGTTGTGTTTGCCCACTCAAACTGTCCATCAATGTTTCAAGCTGTGCACACCAGCACACACACAGTGACAAACTGTGGAACATTTCTGTGCACACACACAGAACAAATTATTCGTAGCACTAGACCAGGGGTCGCCAACCTTTTTTTTTAGCAGTGAGCCACATTCAAATGTAAAAAGAGTTGGGGAGAAACACAAGCATGAAAGAGCCACTTGGGGTGCCAAATAAGGGCTGTGATTGGCTATTTGGTAGCCTCTATGTGGACAGGCAGCCTACAGGAGGCTCTACTTGGCACTATACTTAGTTTTTCTGCTATTAAACCTTGCATAATTAAAAAAATATATATAATAAAAATAATGAAGACCAATGGAAAAGTTGTTTAGAATTAGCCATTCTATAACATACTAAAAGTTAGCAGCGCAAGAGGATTCAGTAGGGGAGAATAGGTCACTCCTGTAGGGTTAAAGGGGTGGTTCACCTTCAAGTTAACTTTTAGTATATAACTAGAGAGCTGCTGAATAAAAAGCTAAATAACTATGAAACCACAAACAATAAAAAATGAAAACCAATTGCAAATTGTCTTTAGAATATCACTCTCTACATTATACTAAAAGTTAATTCAAAGGTGAACAACCCCTTTAATAAAATGTTAGATATGATATTTGGATTAGCACATAATGGAGACCTAACACAGAGAAGCCCTGTCCTATTAAAAAAATGTTTAGCATTATATATATATGTACATGGAAAAAGTGAAGTAAGTCTGCATGCAGAAAGCAGACAGTAGATGTGTAAGCAGGAGGGATAAGATACAGGAAACATTGAGGGGGCAGGAGGGACAATAGTCCATCACAGTCCAGTCAAAGCACATTAACTTGGTGACATGATTCTAATTAACTAGCCTGAAAGGTGTCACAGCTGGGATGACAGCACTGCTAAGACAGCTTGAAAAGGCGGAAAGAAACCTGACAGCACCACCCCCTGCTCACTCTTGTTCTCCACCTTTTGTTTCTTTTTAAGCTTCCGCAATCTCTACTCTGTGTGGAGGTATAGCTATGAGATAATTAGGAAACCTGTCTACTTGGGAAAGAAGTTTAAGGAATGAAATCACATCTTCATGCTTCTGTATATCTCTGTTGGGAACATCAAAATGACACAAGTCAGTTTGTATCATAAACCTTGGGCTTTTAAATAAAGTATCCTGCCCTTTCTGGTCACAATGCCATACCCTTAAAACTGACATGAGAATAAATGCACCCTTAACCCCTACTTTTATTATAGTTTCTTTTAATGGACCCGTGTGATTGACTATGGAAACAACACTGGGAACTAGAGAAATCAATTAAATACATTCAAGCTCCTTACCCACATCAAGCTCTGTATTTATTCAAGTTGTTTCTGTTGCACATACTTTTATCATTGTAGATGCCTGCATGTTTTTTTTAAAAACCCTTTTATACCCTTAATCAATATGAATGGACTGTTGCAATATCAGCAGCACCTGTTTCAGAATGGCTAGATTGATATCTCTAGCCATTGACAGGATTGTCAACCAGTTGCTTTATTGCATTATTTCCATTTTCTATTACAAGTGCCTTCAAACTTTTGTCTCAAGCACTTCTTATTATTATTATTTTACACTTACCAATTATTTAACTTAAACAAACAATCAACTGATACTTATAAGTCGTCTTCTTTAGATTGTCCTAGTAAGCCAATGTAGTGGCATAAATATCCTACTGCCATGGCACTACATTTCCTCAGTTTCTCATGCCTGTGGCCAAGTGGGTATCTGCTGTGGATGTTAAAGGTATTGATCTGACATGCAAGTAATAATCTGTGATTAAATGTATAAAAACACAATAGTCAGTTATGTTTTGTTATTTATTTATTTTATAGTACAGGTGTGGGTCCGGGTTATCCAGAATGCTACGGACCTGGGGTTACCCGGATATGAGGTCTTTGCGTAATTTGGATCTTCATACCTAAAGTCTGCTAGATAATCCTGTAAACATTAAATAAACCCAATAGGCTGGTCTTGCTTCCAATAAGGATGAATTATATCTTATAATGTTAAATATAATTAAATATTTAATCGGGCAGACCGCTGTCTTCCAACAGTAGATGCTGTACCCAGATCCACATATTACGACTATAAATCAC
>CM044437.1:83761091-83772518 GCA_024363595.1 Xenopus borealis
TATATATATAAAATAGGTATGGGATCTGTTATCCAGAAAGTTCCAAATTACTGAAAGGCCATCTCCCATAAACTTCATTTTATCAAAATAATCCAAATTTTTATTTTATATATGATTTTACATTTGATTGATGTATGATTTACTTTTTCTCTGTTCTAATAAAACAGTAACTTGAAATTGAACCAAACTAAGACATAATTGATCCTTATTGGCTTTATTTAATGTTTACATGAATTTCTAATAGACTAAGGGGCAGATTTATAAAATTCACGTGAATAATTTGAAGTTCATTCGAGTTCAATTGAATTCCGATACTACAATTTTATCGGATATTCGAATATGCAAATTTGGCCACTTCGATCATCTAATACACAAAATTCGAGCATATCGAATAGATCAAATAATCGGATATTAGATAATTCGACTGTTTGATGATCGAAGTACTTTAACTTTAAAATTTTATTCGACTGCCTACTTCGCCATCGTTCGTACGATTTTTTCGAGAAATCGAATAGCAAAGTAAAAATAGCCTAAAACTTTTCGATAAGCATTCGATAGTCGAATGCTTATCGAATTTCGCCTGAATTCGAGGGCTAAAAGCGATAATGATAATGATAAATTTGTATGAATATCCAAATTAAAGAGAGAAAACCTCAGGTCCTGAGCATTCTGGATAAACGGTCTCATTATGTTTGTATATATATATATATATATTATCATTTGAAGCCTTTTTTATTCCCTGATTTTTCTGCAATACAAAGGATATATAATGGCACTATAGATGTAACTATCATTAATCTTTTGCTGTTTTTTTTTTTTGCCATTTTTGTTGCCTGCATCATATCTGCTGTCACACCATTGCTGCACGTACAGGCAAATCAATGTCAGCCAAATTATTACTTTCAAATAGACCACCTTTGAAAAGGGAGGGTTGTGTTTGCTGATGACCCTACGCCTTTCCCAAATGACCCCGAGGACTGGTAATGGTTTTACTGACTTCAGTAACACTGCATTAACTACTTCATTGCCTGAAATTAATTGATAATTTTTCCTTCCTAACACAAATGAAGTCACTATTTGAAAATAAAAAATAGACTTCTTTAACCAAGAAAAAATACTATAGTGTTTATGTATATATTGCTGTTTAATGACTCTCACTTTTTTGCCTGTCTGGCCTATATATAAGAATGAGCATAGCTTCTTAAAATGTGGCATACAGGAGAAGCTAGCATTAAGATTCTTTTATTACAAAGATGATATGTTATGCCTTCTTGCAAATTGATAAATATTAAAATGTAAAATAAACTTTTAGCAGCCTATGATGAAATATAGCTCCCCTGGCAGGCATACAAAAATGACCCTATTCTCTGATCTACATGTATGAGTGTTTTTTCTAATGTCACACAATAAGAATAAGTTAACAAGTTATACTGTTTGCCCAGGAACCTGAGCATACTTGAAATTAACCCAGCCATCGTTTTATTTTCATTATGTAAGCTTGCTTCCTACTATATTTTTTTTCTCCTTGTTCTATATCAATAGACCTAATGTCCACTTCCTTTTCTCTCTTTATAAAATAAATAAAACATTTGTGTAAAAAAAACTTTTAGCACTGCTTGTTCTGCAGCTCTCTTACATGTAATTTAAACGGATCTGAATATTTGACACCCTGACCTAAAACTGGATCACATGGAGAGTCTCTACAGCAGGGGTCCCCAACCTTTTTTGCTCGTGAGCCACATTTAAATTTAAAAAAAGAGTTGGAGAGCAATACAAGCATGAAAAAGTCCATGTGGATGTCAAATAAGAGCTCTGATTGGCTTTTTGGTATCCCCTTTATGGACTGGCAGCCTACAGGAGAGAATGTTTGGCAGGGCATCTGTTTTTTATGCAACCAAATCTTGCCTCTAAGCCAGTAATTTAAAATTAAGCACCTTTTTTAGGCCACTGGGAGCAACATCCAAGGGGTTGGAGAGCAACATGTTGCTTGCGAACTACTGGTTGGGGATCACTGCTCTACAGTGTGTTTTATGTCAAAACGTCTCCGTAATCGATATCTGAGTAGATACCAATTGGTCCAAATAAGAATGGTTTCTGTGCAAATAAAAACCAGACCACTGTTTGTCTCCTCAGCTGGATGCAGGGACCCAAAACACAAACTGACCAGATTAAACTAAGGAAGGCAGGCAGAAGTGGTACGTCTTGCATTCCCAATGGCATTTGCCTCTTCTGCCTACCCCTAGTTTCAATCCTATGGCTGTGCATAAGGTTTTTACCAGGAAAAGAAATAGTGGTAGGTAGAAGAGCCCCTCCACTTTTCACCTCGTGATAACTGAGGGTGGGCATTTGCCTTCTGGCACCCAAGTTGTATTTATAAGACACAATACATCCCACAGCCCTTAGCAGAGATTATACATAATTGACATTCATACCTGCCACAGTGGAGCTTCTAATTCACTATCACATTCACAAGCACTTTTTCAGCTTGGGTGTAGGAGGAAACTGGAGTAACCAGAGGAAACCAGTGCAGTCATAGGGAGAACATACAAACCTGGTGCCCTGGCTGGAGCCAAAATTAGGACCCCAGCATTGCAAGGCAGCTCTATGTTGATGCTTTGTCCAATGGACTGACAAAAACATTTGATGGCCAAACTGTGCAACAAACAGCTCAGTAAATCGCTACCTGTTCCCCTCTAAGGTGTGTTCATATACGTCTGCACAAACAAAATATTGAAAAAAAAAGAAGTTTGTTAAAAAGTGTATGTTATGTGTATGAACAGCTTTATATAACTAAGTTAGAGGCTTTTAAGAGAGTGACTGGCACACATGGCTATATCTATCAAATTCTGGAAATCTTCAAGATTGTAAGCAATCAATATTTTCCTTGAGGTTAATATTTACTTAATATTTAGCAAAACATATTTGTATACAGTTGTGCTCATAAGTTTACATGCCCTAGCAGAATTTATGATTTCTTAACCATTTTTCAGAGAATATGAATGATAACACAAAAACTTTTTTCACTCATGGTTAGTGGTTGGCTGAAGCCAATTATTGTCAAACAACTGTGTTGTTGCTTATAATTAGTGGGTGTTTATAAACTCTGTACTCCTGACAGACCCTTGTATCTTTCATCCAGTGCTGCACTGATGTTTTTGGATTGTAAGTCATGGGGGAAAGCAAAAGAATTGTCAAAGGATCTGCGGGAAAAGGTAGTTGAACTCTATAAAACAGGAAAGGGATATAAGAAAATATCAAAGGAATTGAGAATGCCAATCAGCAGTGTTCCAGCTCTAATAAAGAAGTGGAAAATGTGGGGTTCTGTTGAAACCAAACCAAATAAAACTAAAATTTCAGCTACAACTGCCCAAAAAATGGTTTAGGATGTAAGGAAAACCCCACAAATAACTTCAGGTGAAATACAGGACTCAATACAGCACAACAAGGAGGCACTTGAAGAAGGATGGTCTGCATGATCGAGTTGCCAGAAGAAAGCCATTACTACAAGAATGCCACAAAGTATCCCACTTACAGTATGCCAAACAGTACAGGGACACGCCTCAAACTTTCTGGCACAGTCATTTGGAGTGATGGGACTAAAATTTTACTTTTTGGCCACAACCATAAACGCCACATTTGGAGAGGAGTCAACAAGGCCTATGATGAAAGGTACCCCATTCCTACTGTGAAACATGGTGGTGGATCGCTGATGTTTTGGGAATGTGTGAGATACTAAGGCACAGGAAATTTGGTCAGAATTGATGGCAAAATGATTGCAGTAAGATATCAAAAAATACTGGAGGACAATTTGCACTCATCAGCCCGGAAGCTACGCATGGGACGTACTTGGATATTCCAACATGTCAATGATCCAAAACACAAGGCCAAGTCATTGGCTACAGCAAAATAAATTGAAGGTTCTGGAGTGGCCATATCGGTCTCCTGACCTCGGTATCATTGAGCCACTCTGGGGAGACCTCAAACGTGCAGTTCATGCAAGACAGCCCAATAATTTACAGGAACTGGAGGCTTTTTGCCAGGAATAATGGTCAGCTTTACCATTTGAGAAGAGAAAGAGCCTCATCCACAACTACCACAAAAGACTTCAAGCTGTTGAGGTTAAAGGGGGGCAATACACGGTATTAAGAAGAACTGGGGTATGTAAATTTTTGATCAGGGTCATTAGGGTAGTTTGTGTAGTGATTATTATTTACAAACGGTAAACACAGTTGTTTGACAATAAATGGCTTCAGCCAACCACTAACCATGATTGAAAGAAAGGTTTTTGTGTTATTTATAATCTCTGAAAAATGGTTAAGAAATCATAAGTTCCTCCAGGGTATGTAAACTTATGAGCACAACTGTACATTGGGACACATTCAGTTTAATGACAAAAGCTTATCTTATAATTTCACATTTTCCATGAACCACTTTTTATTTTTCATGGGATAAGTCTTCCTCATTGAATGGCATTGGACCCATCATACTAGAATTATATATCTCTAGATACTTATCATTGTTCATTGAAAAAAACTGGTAGCAGCTAAGGAGGAAAACCTTAACCAAAGATTCTAAGGGCAATGGCACATTTAGGTACAGATTACAATGGTAGTCTCTAGGAGAGTTGCAGTGATCAAATTGCGTGGCATGCAGCCCTATTCTTTCCCTATTCTTTGAAACTAAATCACTGGAGAATTCCAGAATTCCCTAGTGGTACCTGCTTAAGTATGAAAAAAGTGTGGCCAGAGTATACTAAAATAATAGCTTTTAGCGTTAAATTAACTCTATCTATCCCTAAGGCTGGGGACAGACAGGGGGATTCGGGGAGATTCTGTCGCCTGGCGTTTTTAGCAGGCGACAATCTCCCCGAATTTCCTTCTTCCTGTCTGCCGCTAGTATAAATGACAAAGAGCCAGCGCCTGTGCACACGCGGCGCGGCGATTTCCGGAATCGCCCGAAGTTTCCTCACGAAGTATCTTCGGGCGATTCCGGAAATCGCCGCGCTGTATGTGCACAGGCGCTGGCGCTTTGTCATTAATACTAGCGGCAGACAGGGAGAAGGAAATTCAGGGAGATTGTCGCCTGCTAAAAACGCCAGGCGACAGAATCTCCCCGAATCTCCCTGTCTGTCCCCAGCCTAAGAGAATTGTTACATAGTTTTCAAATGCATTGCAAAAGAAACCATTTTCATTTACACTCAGAGTCCATAAAAAACTGTTTTCTAAATCATTTTCAGTACACTGAAGAGATAGTTTGTTGCAGAATTAGGAAATGTAATCCATGAGTGATTTTTGTTGGATTAAAAAGCAAAGCTGACGATCTCACTGTGTCCATGTCACCTCTTTCTGTCCTTATATACATGCTCGCACAAGCAGGGACGTGCACCCCGAGAATAAATTCTAGCAAAGCTCTCTGTTCATCAATATTCACAAGTCATTACCACCAATGGCAGTTCAAGGTGAGACACGCAATGTCAGCATTATGGAGGGGAAGAGACAAGTGAGACATTTTTACAACGGTGACTTGTTTTATTGAGCACAGTTATATTCTTATATTCTTTACAAACTGAAAATTATATATTTAGCAACATGATTTTACTGGCTTTGTCTTAATCAGTGTTGGATATGTGCATTTTATTTTGAATGTAAAAAGGCTTCAGGATATGTAAATATATTGTAGCTGCATACTGAATTACAGTCATATGAAAAAGTTTGGGAACCCCTCTTAGCCTGCATAATAATTTACTCCACTTTCAACAAAAATAACTGTGGCATGTCTTAAATTTTCCAGGAACATCTGAGTACTGTGGTGTTTTCTGAACTTATTTTTAGTGAAGCAGTACTAAGTTGTATGGCATTAAATCAAATGTGAAAAACTGGTTGCGCAAAAAATTTTTACCCTTGTAATTTTGCTAATTTTAATGCATGTAACTGCTCACACTGATTACTGGCAACACCAAATTGGTTGGATTAACTTGTTAAGCCTTGAACTTCTTTCTGCACTCACGCCACAAACAGTCTCTTGTATGCAAAAGCTCATTTAGACAAGCCAGTCATTCTGGAACAAAGTGCTTTGGACTGATGGGCTTTATTTGGTCTTGGCAAAACAGAGCTTTGCAGACGGAAGAAGAACACCACTTTTCAAGAAAAACACCTGCTACCTACTGTCAAATTTGGAGCAGGTTCCATCATGCTGTGGGGCTGTGTGGCTAGTTCAAGTACTGGGCCCTTGTTAAAGTCAAGGGTTGGATGAATTCAACCCACTATCCACAAATTCTTCAAGAAAATGTTCAAGCATCAGTCACAAAGTTTATATTACGCGGGGTTGGATATTCCAACAAGACAATGACCCTAAACACACTAAAATCTACAAAGGCATTTATTTAGAGGGAGAAGTACAACATTCTGGAATGGCCGTCACAGTCTCCTGACTTCAATATGATTGAAAATCTATGGGATGATATGAAGCAGGCTGTCCATGCTTGGCAGCCATCAAATGTAACTGAACTGGAGAGATTTTGTATGGAGAAATGGTTAAAAATACCACCTTCCAGAATCCAGATGCTCATCAAAGACTATAGGAGGCATCTTGAGGCTGTTTTTTGCAAAAGGAGTATTGATGTAATATCTCTGTTGGGATGCCCAAATGTATGCACCTGTCTAATTTTGTTATAATGGCTATTTTCTGTTAATCCAATAAACTTTGTCACTGCTGAAATACTACTGTTTCCATAAAGAATGATATATATGTATATGTAAAGGAAGTTGCTACTTTGAAAGCTCAACCAATGATAAACAAAACTCCAAAGAATGGAGGAGTACCCAAACTTTTTCATATGACTGTAGATATCCTAATGCTTGTCAAAAAATAAGGTACTAGTTTCCTTACTTACTTGCTACCCATTTTAAGTGTTTAACCCAAGCCTCATGGGTGTTCGCTCTCAATTGTCCCTGGGCCCCTCTACTGACACTGTTACTGAAGAGTATGTCTGTGTCATATCCAGCCAGGAGCCTGCATAGTGGAAGCTGATCTAGTCATGGCTTTCACTAATCCTGCTTGGTGTAGCTTTTCAGGAGCCAAATCTGACATTATTTATGAAGTTTGTCAAAACTTGCTGCACAACTCTGCAGTTAGCACGCTGATGCAAGGGGTATATGTACTATTTATGGCAGGCTTTGATGTGGTTCAGGTGGTGGTGGGATAATAAGTTAAAAATTTAGGGCAGGTGTTTTAGTCTCCTTTAAGATGAAGTGCACTCTTGACAGTGTGCATATTACTAATAGTTGTGATTAAAAATGAGTAAGTTTTTTCTTAAATAGATTCTATTATATTTTCATATTGTTTTTGTAAATATCAATGGTTTTAGTAGTGTGTTTCCTCAACCAGATTTTTTTTCCTTCTGCAAGCAATGCAACCAAGCTGAGTGTCAGTAGTGCATTGCAAACTGCTGACTCTGAAATCAACTAGTTAGAGAAGGTGAAATCTCTCAACAACATGAGCAAGTGTGTTGCTGAGCTTGAGAAAAACTCTTAGTAAATCATTAAATATATAATCAACTGTAAAAAAAACAGACTTTATAAAACATATTTATAACATTTTTTTTATAGTATTGAAGGTTCCTATTTAATTGCATATTATATAGAGCATGTTCTTTTCTGTAGGTGTGATAATGAGAGGTGTAAGCTAAGATGTGCCATTAGACTAGTAAAACTAAACAAAAAAAAGCCTTCCCCAAAGAACGGACTATGAAAAGTTGTTGCACCTTTGTTCCAAGCAAAAAGAAGCTGCATGCTGAGGACCAGTTGGCCTTGTTGCTGGCTTACCCTGTATGCATGCGGCGAGACCCTCCCTTAACAGGGAGTTAACGAGAACTTCTGTTCTGCTTGGTGACCTTCTGCCTCCCTGTCTGCTGGAAGCTTCCTTGATTAAGCTGGACTTGAAGATGTTCACCTCCTTTGGCGTGTTTTACATGGAAGGAAAAAAATACTTTCTCTTAATTGGTGGCAGCCTTTCTCTCCTCTCCCCTGAAAGCTCTGATCAGGATAATGAACTTGGAGTGTGTGAACAGGAACAGGCAGGAGGAACATTACTAAGGAAAAGATGGGAGTGAAGAGCTGTGAGCAAAATAACCTGCTGTTAACCCTTTGCTGACTGAATAGCTTTGCATATTCGATGAGGGACAGAAAGAATTCTGACAAATGCAATATATGGCATGGTGATCATAGTGGTTCTTTATCATTTTTAGGATGATCCCACTTCTTCATATATGAGTTAGCATACAGTAATCCTGCTTGGTTACTGTATGCCAAATGAACACATAACAAGTGTAATACTTTTCATTATCATTTTGTTCTTTTGCGATTTAGGACTTTTATAGAGTTGTCTTGCAAACCGCACGTTCACCTCTTTATCCTTCCAGACTTGTTGCAACACACATTGCCATCCATTAGAAGTGAATGTTAGCACAATCTTGCAATGCTGTTGTGCTCCCCAAAATAACTAATAGCAACTGTTATCTGATGAGCTGCACACAATCCATATCGATGAGTTTTTTTGACAAATCACCTTATTTATACAGAGTGTATGATACGTTTGATTTTTTTTACTGCAAATTCACCTGAGCAATGCAGCCATAATATTTTGAATACTTAATATCTATTTGTGGCAAGGTAATTGGGCAAACAAATATACTCTGTGTACCTGCAGCTGAAATAAATTGACTTTCATATATATATTTGTTTTAATATGTACTCAGAAAGTACTGGCATATGAATATCCAATAATTATGTTTTGCTGATGCAGGTCTGAATTGCATCTAGGCATGTATCTGTATGCAAGTTTTCAGGTACATTTGCAGGATAATCAAATACCTTCTATGCAGATCAAAATGTATATACAAAGGAATTGCAAATACTTTGTGTGCATTGGTATATTCATAAATAAATATGCAAACACAGTTTTGATTGCCATCCACTTTAAATCAATTAGACAAGGAAGGAGTGGGAGAATGCAAATGGTCATTACTGCATAAATCATTGTTAGTTAGCCTCTTTTGTCTGCAAACCAGATTATATCTGGGAATCAGCTTTGTGTCCCAAAATATGGCATAGAATTAGTTGTCCAAGCAAACCTTAATCAATGCACTAGAGTAATAGTGTGATGAAATTATTACATGTAAGGCTAAGGCGCACAAGCCTTAGACCTTTAGCAAAGGCACAATGCAACTAAATCACAAAGTGCTAGGCAAATACTAATAATATTCCTCTATACAGGAATTGTGTAGAATTTCTCAGTAGGACAAGGCTATTACAGCCTTAAATTAAAATTAGGCTTTCTGTCAGTTCATAGTGCTGCTGTAGACTTTTGTTATGCACAGTCCTATGTATAAAACCTCTGGCCACATGTTTCTTTCATAAAACACCTACATAATCTTCCACCCAGTAAAAGCTTTCAGTGTGTATGCATACCTGGCAAAATAGGTATTGAAAAGCAGCTGTGTTATTCGCTCAACTTCACCTATCACTTATAATGTAGTTCTACCTTTTCTCCACTAGATGTCATACAGTTTTGTGTTTGTTAAAAACATTAGTCTAAAAGATAGCAGGTGTAGCTAATGCTTAACTAGAAATTATATATGTTTTACTATTATTTTTTTAAATAGGGTTGTTGCACTTTTTGGTTGTAATGAACAGTTTATCTATAATGCCATGTTTGAGGTCAAGATTATCTTTTGGCTAGGGACCATAAAAGTCTCTAGGATGGTCAAATCTGTCCCTTGGACCTTCTTCTGGACAGTCTTGACCTGAAATATTTTATATTCCTTTATTAGTTTCTGAGCTTTGTCATAATTATAATAATACCACACGGATGTTGAATTAATTAAATGGCTGTTTAATCATTAGACTGATGTCTTTCTGTTTTACACTTTACCAAGTACAGTAGTCCCATGCACTAAATATTTTGGATTCCCTAACTTGCATCTGAAGCAGAAATAAAGAGATTGATATGGCAGAGTAATTAGATATGACATAGAGTGGCACACCTGTTAGCCAATGGTCTTTCAAAACATAGAAGATTATATCATGACCCCATTATGTGTTGAAGGAACACACAAGCACATTTTAAAACATTTGTTAAAGTTGCCCTTTAAATCCTAATGGACCTCCATATTTAGCAGAGTGCAAAATAACAGGTGTTTGTTAGCTCCTCCAAGGTGGTGATTAACAAATGCTACAGTGCAAGTCTTTTGATTTTTAGTGGCTTGTAACGCTCTTCCCAAAAGAGCTGCTGATCACAGGTTTATTGGCACATACCCTGTTCTACTTTTTCTCTCTCCGATTGAGTCATTCCCGGCAGGACCGCTCTCTGGCACACACAGCACAGCTCCTAATGAGAAGACGGCTGCTAGTTAGCAGAGGGGTGTGTAAGTCGAGCTAAAACGAGATAGTTAAACTGTGCTGATTGAAGGTGGAGGTCGGAGGTCAGCTCAATTATGTTCTTGCAGAATAATCGCTGGCCTGTTTGATATGGAAGTTCTAAGCTATTTCAGCAGCTCTGACAAGCTGCGTTTTGTGCTTTCTGTGTGAAAGAAAGACAAACTGAGGAGTGTAAGAGAGTAGTTAAAATCATTAGAATCCATTTCTCAAATGCCTCCTCCTTTCTTGGCTTCGTTTTCACCAGTAGTGCATTTTCCAAGTTGATTGGATTTTCTGGCTTTTGTTTCTTGTTTTTTTTTCTCTAAACTTCAGAAACTGGTTTTATCCTTTAAATGGGACTTGGACTCTTTGAAGCATCAGAACCTAGTTACTGCACTGACATAATCGTTCCGATCCTCATCATTTAATTCATTGGGATATTCTGTATTAGATTTTTACAAATAGGCCAAGTTCAAATTCAATATAGACAAATCTAGTTGAAACAACCGCAAAAACACTAATGCACATCCTCCTCCAACACAAGAATGCCTGAGATAAATACAGTTTCTCATTAATGCTTTAAACAGTATAGACAGCTTTGGCATTTATGTTAATAGCTGCTAAAGAACCAATTTGTTAGGTGCAGTCATGTCAGCTGTAAAACCTTTCAGTTTGCCCTACATCTTTGTGAGTAAGCATAGCTTGCTACTGGCATTTGGTATGAGTGTGTATGAGTATATTGTGGAGAACAGTATTTTGTGTATTTATATGTTTGTGTTGTTTGATATTGGTAAGAAAAACAAGCAAAAGTAGCTTTTTGGCTACCTTTGAAGAAATGTTTATCGTTTTAATATTCTAATGTGACAGCGCACACAGGAATTCAAGAATATTTAGTATACCAAATAAGTGTTCACCTTAAAGGGATCCTGTCATGGGAAAACAATTTTTTTTTTAAATGTATCAGTTAATAGCGCTGCTCCAGTAGACTTCTGCACTGAAATCCATTTCTCAA
>CM044437.1:83773654-83787411 GCA_024363595.1 Xenopus borealis
CAAGACAGGCCTGTTAATTGGTTGGCTTATGTTACATTGTTTCAAAAGCCAGAGCCACCAATACAGAGAATAGAAAGGGACAGACAAAAACTCCTTTCAATAGCAATACATGTACAAATAACTTAAAAACCATGTATGTATGTATATTGCAAAGTTGCTTGGAAACATGTTTTCTTTTATGATGCTAAATTATTTTTGAGGTTGACGTCCTTTGAGTGAGGGATCTCCTTGGGTTTAAATACTGTGACCAAGTGAAACAAGATTAGTGCCTATGAATAAGTACCAGTGGGTATGAAACGCATAAGGTGGAGCATTAGTTGGTTTGTATGCCTATTTTTTTTAAACTTATGGTAAATAAAGACTGACTTTTTTTCTGGATAAGGGGCCTTTTAGTAATTTCTCCATACTTTGTCTGCTAAAACATCATTAAAACAGCAAATCAACCCAACTGATTACTTTACCTCCAGTTAGGATTAATTATATTTTAGCTGGGATCAATTACACGGTACTGTTTTATAATTACAGAGAAAAAGGAGATGTTTTTAGGTTTTAAAATTCTGAAATATTTAATTAAAATGGAGTCTATAAAATATGGTCTTCCCGTAATTTGGAGCTTTCTGGGATTATAGGTTTCCAGAGAATAGATCCAATATCTGCTCAAGAAAGTATCTGCACAAATATCGATTTGTGGCAGTGCTATGCAATCTTTTCCATACTAATTAAACATTAACTAACCTATAACATTTTAAAGGGGTGGTTCAATTCAAGTTAACTAGTATGTTATAGACTGGTCATTTCAAAGCAACTTTCCATTATTGGTCTTCATTATTTATATTCTACAGTATTTTTTTTCTTTCCAGTTTTAAAATGGGGGTCACTGACCCCATCTAAATAAGCAAATTCTCTTTAGGTGCTAGAGCAGACGGGGAGATTCGGGGGCATTTTGTCGCCTGGCGACTTGTAGCCGCGACTTGTAGCCCCCGAACCTCCCCGAATAGACAGGTCCTGGGGCGCACCGGCGTTACTTGAAAACGCCTGCGCCTATTCACACGCAGCGGCGCGAGTCAATTTGGAGCGATTCCACAAATCGCGCCGCTGCGTGTGAATAGGCGCAGGCGTTTTCAAGTAACGCCGGTGCGCCCCAGGACCTGTCTATTCGGGGAGGTTCGGGGGCTACAAGTCGCGGCTACAAGTCGCCAGGCGACAAAATGCCCCCGAATCTCCCCGTCTGCTCTAGCCCTTAAGGTTACAAATTTATTGTTATTGCTACTTTTTATTTCTCATATTTCTATTCATGTCCTCTCCTATTCATAGTCCAGTCCCTTATTCAAATGAATTCATGATTGCTAGGGTCATTTGGACCCTAGCAACCACATTGCTGAAATGGAAAACTGGAGAGCTGCTGAATAAAAAGCTAAATAACTAAAAAAAAAAAAAAACACAAATAAAAACCAATTGCAAATTAACTCAGAATATCACTCTCTATATCATACTAAAAGTTAATTCAAAAGTGAACAACCTCTTTAAGGGCCCTATTATATTAGGCGATAATGTTCTAAAACGAAAATTTGTGGAGACCATAAGCAGGTTGATGACCATAAAACGTCTTAAAGAGTTATATCCAACTCTCAGATCTCCAGCTGCAATGCCTTTTTATTACATCACATGGGGTTTAAGGGGTTGGCAAGGCCTCTATTGTTCCAATCTTAGACCCATTGGCCCAGGCTTCCATCATGTCAGGCCACTATCATCAGTGAGTATGTCATACCCTACTACTTGACCATGAATTATTATGCTATACAGTATGCTGTTAATAAAATGAATTGGAAACCCATAATGGTGTAGGACCATTTATTGTGTGTGTTTCTTTGTGAGATTGCAAATTTCCTTAATACTGAACTAGATTAGTTCTTTCTAGGTTCCATCTAGTATTACTTGGCCTTGGATCAGTGTCATTTCCTGAGTCTGAGAAACTCTTGTGGGCAAAGTTAAAAGTAGTTGGCTCAGATAATGAAATCTAGAATACTTTCTTTTCTCCATAATATATTGTAGAGGCTCCCCTTTGACAGGGGTCAGGTATTTCACTTGGTGGATGCCCTACTTATACCAATACTTTCTGTTGAGGCTCTGGAACAAATTTGAGCAGAGCTTGCTTTTAATTAGGCGCTGACGGTAATGCCAAAAGCAGTGTCTGGAAGCTTTCCAAGTTCATCAGAGACTGATGTTTTTAAATCTTGATGTATATTTAAACTTTCTCCTGAGCACAGGGTGGGGATTACTGCAAAATACAAAAAGTTGCACTTTCTATTTTTCTGTTTTCTATTTCAATAAGAGTTTACAGAATGATTTATAGTATTTTCTTCTAATGCACAATTTGTCTCTTATCAATGCTGCTAGTTGTGTTTATGGTCTTAAATACTAAATTCCTTTGCAGATATTGTTTTCTGAGCTCTTACTCATCCATTTAACAACAGCCCTTTAATCCCGATTGTTGAAAAGACTAAGAGAGGGAGGGAGGAAAAATGTGTGAGATAAATGTTAGCTCATTTCTTAAGTAATTAGTTACCTCCTCATCCCCGTGTTGTAATTGTGAAGAAGCTGTAATGTTTAATTAGTCTGTAAATGAAACCCCAATTTCATAATGGCTTGGATGACAGCGTTAAGTGAGACAAGCACAGAAGGGGATGCATTGTTTCAGCTCGAGATGAAGCCGTCCGTCAGCAAGCCATGCTTCTCATGGAGAAAATGGAAATGATAAGCGAAGTGAGGCTAATTAGCAAAATCATACAGGCCCCGCTGATGGCTCTCATGAAAAAGGGGGAGGTAATGAAGCTTGGCCGCCAGGATCAGGATTAATTGGAGCTGATCTCTGTTCCTCCACAGAGTAGCAAAAGTGGTAGAAGTGCAGAGGAGCAGGCCCAGTACCTAAAGAATACCTTCAATGTCCCTATCACAAATTTCCTCTGTTGCAGGAAGGTATCTGTGTTATCAGTGTGTAGTTACAGGGGGTCATTAAGGGCAGTGGCGCAAGTTACTAGGCCCCTAATTCTTGGTGAAAGACAGTTTCTAATAACCACTTATCAATCAATGCCCCACTGGGTCTGTATACCTGGTGGACTCCCCAGCAGTCACAGGGGTCTATTTTCTTTATAGTTATGCTTCTGATATGAGGATATGATTTATTCATTCTTATAGGGTTCCAGTTGAAAAAGTGGGTTAAAGAGGGAGCTTTAATGTGTCGGCGTGGGCCCCTGAGACAGCAACCCCGCAGGGCTCCTGGTCCCCCAGTCCGACCCTTCCTGTCAGTGGACTTGTAAGAAGAAGTCAATAGGTACTCATCCATTTTTTTCTTCATGGTAGAAGCCCCTTCAGGGCCGCCATCAGGGGGGGGGACAAGTGTTTCCCGGGGCTGAAGGGGGGTCCGGGAGTGCCACATTTTTCCAAGAGCCAGGCCCCCCTTCCGATGTCTTGAATGCTGAATGTGGAAGTGCCGAATGTGGAAGTGCCGACCAGACGCGAGGTCCTGAAGCAGCGGAAAGACCCGAAGTCACGAAGGAGCCAACACTGAAGCGCAGAAAATACCCACGAAAGGAGCTGACATTGAAGTCCTGAAGCCACGAGTTCAATTCTACTGACATCAATGTGTTTTTTTTTTTTAATCCCCTGGCCACCAATGTTTTATTTTAATACTCTATAGGCCCCTGCCACCAATTTAAAAAATTTTTTTTTTATGGGGCTCCAATTTTTTTTTTAATTTGTAAGGGGGCTCCTGACCATCAATAGCTTTTTATAACTTATATGTGTGGGGGGTTACTTTTTAGCACTGATGTCTGTGTGGTCTTTTAACTGTGATGTGGAGTGGGTGGGATCAGGGGTGGGGCTTGGGCTCCAGGGTGGGTGGGGCCCAGGCCCCCCCAAAAATTTTGTAGTACGGGGCCCCGTGATTTCTAATGGCGGCCTTGTCTGCCTTACAGGGGATCCTTTGCTTATGGTAAAAATTTGAAAAATGTGTGAGTTATAATTGACACCTGCATAAATGCAAGTTGACAATAGAGAGGAAAGGCCTTGGAGGAGGGAGATACTTTTTTCCACTTTTTGACTCAACTCAATAGTGGGGTGAATTCCAGGCTGGGAACAGGTAGCAGGTAAAAATCTAAGTTCAAGGGAGCACATGCGAGGGAATTTTCTGGTGTAACAAAATAATTGTTGTGCAGGGAAGGAATTTGGGTGTGCAGTGCTATGACTCACCGATTGGCCAATTGCCGTGTCAATCATGAGAAATTTCCTAATATGGAAAACTGGGCAGGAAGTTTTGACCTGGGCAGCCCTTCAAATTAACTGGCTGTCAGGTCAAAACCGGACAGATGGCAACCCTAGATTTGGAATAGCCAACTGTTAAACATAAACAGCATGGTTGTGTATTTGGTAGCAGAAAAGAGGTTGTGCACAAATAAGTCATAAAGCATAAAATATGAAAAGTACAAGATAAAGGAAATAAAATGTATTTATGAATATATATTTAAACATTTTTTTTGTGTATGTTTATAGCTATGATAGTGCTGCATTAAGCCTGTCTTAACTGGACTGAGCTTTTATTGTCTTCCTTAGCTGAGCTTGAAAATCACTGGCTCAGTCAGTCATTTGCTGAGCTCCCCACCATTGCCTGTCTTTGGCTCTTATTTATTTAAACCTGTAGAAAAAATATTACTTATTCAGATGTTTACAGAAGCCTCTGACATCCAATAGTTGCTCACTGCCAACCCATTGTGTATTATTCATTGCAATAATCTTGTACGATTGTTATAAACTGTAGGAACGTCAGGCCCAGAGCAGCGACACGCTGAGCCACTCTGCCTCTTGTCTGCCCTCGCTGCACTGAAATATTGGCAGCTGCAATCATAAATCTCAATTTACAAGTGTGACTATTGCACAGGGAGTTATGGTTATACTAATGATTACTTCTCTGTCTTATTTTTCATGTTGCAACAGAGTAATAAATTTTTAAGAACAGAGCAGCCAGAGCTTTAGCAGAAGTGAGGGTTTGAATTTTTCGCTTTTATTCCATACATAGGTTAACCCTTTTTGCTTTAGTTTTTAAAATAGTATTATACGATATTTTATTGTAATATCCTTATTAAAGGTGTATGTGGTATTCAATTGTATGTCTGTTGTATAAATCAGTTCGGCTTAAAATTAGTGGCCCAATGTAAAATAATAAAGTTTTAAGTAGTAAATTAAGTAATAAAATTGCATTTCCTCTTGATTCTCTCTGGTGTACTGGACATCTAGGCCCATCATTGACTTATAGGGGTTTTTCACCTAAAATTTAATATGATGAAAAGAGTGATATTCTGAGTCAGTTTGCAATTGTTTTTATTGTTTGTGGTTTTTGAGTTACTTCGCTTTTTATTCAGCAGCTCCACAGTTTGCAATTTCAGTAGTCTGGTTGTTAGGGTCCATATTACCATAGAAACCATGCATTGATATGAATAAGAGACTGGACTATGAATAGAGAGATGAGTAATAAAAAGCAGCAATAACAATACATTTGTAGCCTTACAGAACATTTGTTTTTTAGATGGAAAGCCAAACGAGTCAGAAGATGAAGTCGGATAATTAAAAAATTAATAAAAATATTAAATGAAGGCCAATTGAAAATGTGTATATAAATAGTTATGGGTGAATTTATTCACCTGCGGTGAATTTGCGGCAAATTCCTGCGATTCTCCTCAGGTGAATACATTCACAACATGCTGGCGTCCAAAAACATCCAAAAATGGACATGCGCGTCCAAAACGAGGCTGATTCGCCCATCACTATTTATAAATAGCCATTCTATAAAATACTAAAAGTTAACTTAAAGGTGAACCACCCCTTTAAAGAAGAAAACGAAATATTCTTTAGAACCCCAATAAGATTTTGAGGTCAATACATTTGTATCTGTCACCTTAGGTATTTTCAATCCCTTACTTCAGTTTTCATTTGCTGTGCATCTCTCCAATTAGGACCTTAAAATTACCTGATTGCTACAGTCCAGACAACCATAGCACCCATTCAGTGGTTTGACTGTTATACTTGATGATAGACTTTTCAACTTCTGCCTTTAACAGTGCTGCTTCACTGGTTCACACCTCCAACAGTGGCTGGATTTAGTCTAGAGTTTGTAAAAGAAGAGTATCCATTTCCATTTTCCATTTCCCAGCTATACTAATAGGCAATGTTTATAAGAACAATTACAAGTATGCAATTCATAATTTGAAAAACCCATTATCCAGAAAGCTCGGAATGACAGAAAGGCCACCTCCCATAGACTCCATTTTATCCAAAAAAAAAATTTTTTCTCTGTAATACCTTGTACTTGATCCACACTAAAGTATAATTAACACCCATTGCAAGCAGAAGCCTCATATGAAGATCCAAATTACAGAAAGATCCATTATCCAAAAAAAAACAGGTCCCAAGCACTCTAGGTAACAGGTCCCATACTTGAACTTTCATTCTAGATTTGCTCCTGGTAAATCAGAACCCCAATACTATATTGTGCCTTCACATACAGGGGCCCGGTGCCAATGAGACAAGTTGAGAAACTAGTTACCAGGGGCAGCAAAAAATACCAGGATCGCTTCCGGTAACATAACTACAGAAAAGGAAATACATTTTGCAGTTAAAGGAACAGTAACATCAAAAACTAAAATGTTTTAAAGTAATAAAAATATAATGCAGCGTTGCCCTGCACTGATAAAACTGCTGCTTGCTTCAGAAACACAACTGTTGTTTATATTTGTTGAATATATGAATTGACTGCGTGGCTAGAACGAGAGGCTTAATTTATGATAAAGATCAGTCATACTAAAGACATGCAACTTGCATGTGTTTTTTCTCATGGCCTGTACTGAGACAAAACATAAAACCATACACATTTAGCTTGACACAATTATGCACAAATGTACCACAGTGTGTGTTTAATTACACCAGTGAAGGAACACTTATTTATAATTACCCAGATAATGTCTTAATGGTGAGGAGAAGGCAATAGTCCATTCATAGTCCGTAGTAAGAGATAACTATGCAAATACATTCATTAAGTTGTCACCTTGCTGACACAAGAAAGCAGAATCTCACTGAAACCATCTGAAGAAGAGGTAGAGTAGTGTGTGTTGATAAATATAATGACCTCTATGCTGTAAACTGTTCTTCTCATGCTCTGGTGAGTGAAAAGTCAAGGCTATAACTGAGACTTGATCTGTGGTTTAACATTATTTCCTCTCATGGGATAAATACAGGTATGGAATTTATTTTATGGAAAGCATGGATAAGGCATATGCCCATAATTCGGATGACCATGCCAAAAGTCTATAAAAAATGTTAAATAAACCCAGTGAGATTTATTTTCTAATATAAATTAATTCAGCTCAGTTCGGATCAAGTATAAGGCTTTTCAGGACATTAGAGATGCACATAATCTAGATATTTCCTAAAATATTTTGCTAAAGGTTTTATATGGGAATCATTTTGAAGAATTAGTTGTAAGTAAACATTTGTGAGTACCCACCTTTTCTCCCTGCATGGTGAAACAATCCTGTTAGTGTAAAAAACATGTGTGCCTCCAATATTTATTTAATCCTTATGCAGATAGGGTTAAAAACACAGCTAGAATTACTACATTTTATTTTCCATTTATTTTGTGCTTGTTTCCCTCTGAACTTTTTTTTTTTAGTGCTGTCTGTTATCTGGAAATGAGATTTGTGTAGGCAAATATAGGTTTGAATTTCATTTTGGTGTTCTGCCATTTCTTTTGTAGTAGATTCAGTTGCCAGAGTCTAAATAAAATTCTATTCCACTGGCCCGATTTGTAATATTGGCAAAATTGCATTTGGTAAACAGAGTAAGACGGGAATAATAATGCAGAACATCAAAATTAATGGATAGTATATTGATTATTAGTACACTTGAATATCAACAGATAAGGGATGTATATGTCAGACAAACAATGACTTCAATTAGTAATGCAATCGCTCTTCAGAGGATAGTGCATCTAGGCTGGGGATAGATGTCTGAGGAAATCTGTCTGTCTAAATGTATAAACAAAGGTTGGTGTTATAAATAGATAGGTAGGGATAGCAAGGAGGTGCAGAGATGTTCTGACAACCTCTTTGATGTGAGCAACATCTAAGTTTCCCATATTCAGTCAGCAAGATGTACCAAGTGGCAAGATTTGCAACAGGGCCATATTTATAGGTAATTTGAGACTAGGGTAATTGGGACAAGACAAAAACTTGCTTTCTGACAGATTTTCGTAACTTTGAGTTTAATCAAAAGTATTAAGTTATCTGTATGTAAAAAAAAATCTGTTTTGTTTCAGGCATTGCAAGGACTGTATAAAAGTAATGATGTACTTGTAGAAACAAATACTAGAGATATGTCAAAAGACTACTTGCCGAGTTCTCATCACTGTGTGTTTGTGTGAAAAGTCTGTATCCCTATAAGGGCTGGGACAGACAGGGAGATTCGGGGAGATTCTGTTGCCTGGCGATTAATCGCAGGCGACAGAATCTCCCGGTCTGTCCCAGCCCTTAGGGTTTACTACATTACTGCTCATTTACTAATCTTGTGCAAATATTGCCACAACGAGCAAACAGGAATGCCTACAGACACAACACACAAGAGAAGACTTTTGAATGGCCAGTTCAATGCTATGTGTGATGCACAGTATACATTAAACCAGACACCAGTGGCAAAATGGCACACATGATTGCAGTTCTGGTTTTTGCTAACCAATGCTCCTCCTAACAATCAAAAATGACGTCTATAAAGTTGCAATCATCACTGTTTTGGAAGTGTTGGCCCGTGATGGAAAATCTATCTGCACAATGCTACATTTTCTCACTCTTTGACCCAGCACACTCACTTTATCCAAGCATGTTTGAGTCCAAGCACAGGGATTGTTTAGCCCAGTGATCCCCAACCAGTAGCTCGCGAGCAACATGTTGCTCTCCAACCCCTTGGATGTTGCTCTCAGTGGCCTCAAAGCAGGTGCTTATTTTTGAATTAATGGCTTAGAGGCAAGTTTTATTTGCATAAAAAACAGATGTCCTGCCAAACATTCTCTCCTGTAGGCTGCCAGTCCATATAGAGGCTACTAAAAAGCCAATCATAGCTCTTATTTGACATCCCCATGGACTTTTTCATGCTTGTGTTGCTCTCCAACTCTTTTTTAAATTTAAATGTTGCTCACGAGCAAAAAAGGTTGGGGACCCCTGGTTTAGCCCATGGGAAACAAACTGTCCCATGGCATTATGGTTAACATTATAAGAGTTATGGGTGTTATGAAGCCTAATTCAAGATCTCCTATTAGTTTCAGCAGCGTTTCCTAATGGCACACGTAGCAATCTTTCATCCTTAACAAATCGCCAGCCCCTCAAGCAACAAATTGCCAGAAAATACATTCACGGGAATCGTTGCAGGTAAAACGCTTTACATGCTACAATCTGGAGTAATCATGAGAAAATGCAGAAACAGCCGGCAAAATGCTTTGTGTGCCATTGCACTTTAGGTCCTGTTCAGCATATACTGTAGTTTCTCACCTTTTTTTTCTCTTTTCTTCAATTATTTTCTGAAATTGTGTTTTTAAAGGGATTCAACATGCTTGTGTTGCATACATTTACCCAGAAATTAAACCTGAAGACGGACATCCCTTTCAAATTTTTAACTTAAGTCTTTGATAGTAAAGAGGTAGTCTCTAAAGCCATTCATTTGCTTGAAATAAACCGCACTTTATCCAATATGGGTGTGTGGGGGAAGACTTGCTCTAGCGCTTGCGTCCCTGTGAAACCTAAATGACCCATGTTATGTTGCCATGTGTGGCCTTTTTTCTTGTATTAGTTTGCAAGCTGCTTATATTATTGTTTGTAGGTTTTGGGTAGTGCAAGCTAAGGCTACAACTGTTCAGATGTATTCATTGCTATATAATACTCATTCTTCATGATCTTGTATTAACCAGATTGTATACTGTATTGTCTGTGAACGACTCCTACCACTTCTTAATTTCCACCCCAAACAGCATGCCCTGATACAGTGTTGCAGTAGGTGAGGAGATTTGTAAATTTGTAAGCAGGGTAAAATCACAATGAATAATAATTACTTACCATTAATGATCTACATAGTTATATGGTACATGTCGGTCCATGTTCAGGCCCTTATGTGCAGCACTGTCTTGAAATATGTGCCCAGCGAGACCAAAAAAAGGCAGTGTTATAGCTGCAGGGTTTGGATTAATGGCCCATCAATGTACTTGATACATTCAGGTTTCTAGATTCATGAGTACATTAGTGCATCATATAGAAACTCTGTCTCATAACACTCATATTACACTCTGTGCATATGCATGCTCTTCAACAAATGGTTGTTTTTCAGAAAAAAAGCAGTGACAGATTTGTAGCTAGCAGGACACCATCATTAAGTCAGTATTGTGAATCTGACCTAAGAGCGATCGAGTGATAGATGCAAGTAATTTGAAAGCCAAAACTGCCACGAGGCTGCCCCTATGAGTGAGACGTACACATCACCATTGTATAAATAATGCACATCCAAAGTGAAGTAACCAGCATCACTGCCGCTCCATAAATCAAACGACACAACATAATTAACCCGTTTCCCAGAGAAGGCTATTGTATACACAAGTCTGTAATTATCACTCAAGTACAGGTAAATGTAAAACATTTAAAATTCTAAGTTTTCCCATCACTGTCTATTACAGTGAAGCTTTGTTAGCACTCTGTGATAACCTGGAAAGGTTTTTCAGTACAAAGTCGCAAGGACACTAGTATTTCAAAGAATGTAGGATTTACTGAATAAAACTGAAAGAGGAGCTTACATTTCTTCCTAAAACTTCTTTGGGTAAATTTAGTGTTATGGCTCTCTAAAGTCAAGAGCTGCCAAAGCAAAAAGGCTTCTCTTTACTTGATATTTCAGCATACAGGATCCCAGATTATGTCCCCCACATTTTGTCACATAAAAATGCCAGAAAATACCTTGCCATAGTGGATACTAAAAATCACCTCTTCTAAAACATGCAAGTTGCATAGTCACTCATGATGCTGTGGATGAGGTATTCTCCTGATGGGTATGCACATACAATTTGAGCCCAGTTGCCAGATGTTCAGAACAGCTGAGAAAGAAATGGTCATTTAATGACATTGGCGAACAACAACATCTTAGAATGTATGGCCAGCTTCAGATGAAGTTCATATAGTGAAGCCCTTAAACAACTCGTAGAGATTAACTGCCAAAGGTATGGTATTTATAGGTATCCAAAACAAAACTTTTTTGATAAATCTTTCTTCTGAAACACAGCAGTGTGTCTGTGGCTGATAAAGATTGCAAACTGCATATAAAGGATTTGCAGCACTCCCAAATACAGTTTGCAATACATGTGAAGGTGAACACATGCTGTGACGTGCACCCCACTTGTGGACAAACAATATAGATATAGAGTCAGCATCTGCCTTCTGGTACTTCTGGAAGCAGCAATCTGCACTCACAAAACCAAGAAACATTTTTCTGCATGCTGTAGGCAGTATTTCACCAGCAATTTGTGCTTGTTATTGGGTACTAATGAGCCACCAGTCTCTGTTGCTGCCAATTTAGTAACCAATGTTGCTCCATCCTTAAATAATAGAAGAACAGAGATCAGAAGCATGATAGAACAATTTTTTGAATAAACGCCCATGTTAAAGGTTCTAGACTGTAAAAGATTAATAATGACCAGATCTTTCTAGAGTTCTTGGCCTCTCCGTTTTACATTACATGTTATACCAGTTCCGGCACCCAAATATATGGATTTGAAAGGGCTATTGCTTGTTCGATGAAATCTCTTACTTATAATGTGTCTCTTTTTTACTCTTTTGGCTGTTTGAATGTTCAGCCTTTTTATAGAATATATAACCATGTATCACTTTTATATACAGAGTAGGTAAGACCACATTGGGAAAATTGCACCATACACACATTAGGAGATCAGTAGTCTATTGAAGGAGGTCGCCAGACTGGAGATTTCATAACCTGGCTCGCTTATTAAAAATGGTAAAAGCCTCCCAGAGGACTCATGAAGTATAGATCTTCTGCTCCTCGTACGCTGTAACCCTTAATGAGATGTCTATCGCAAAAGAGCAATAGCAGCGCTCTGCCATCTCGTGCGGGGTACCGTCAGCTGGATGGCCTGGCTGTAAACAAGGCCGTCTGTCTTAATAGGCCTATGCGTAAAAACTTCTTCCACTCCATAAATCAAACCATGCATTCATTACAGAGCTGCCTGCTGGAACACAGGCATGGCAAATACAATGTTTTTTCAGTCACATAACCCTTTTTAGCACAGCAAATTGCTGTGCTGTCTTTTCTTAATACAGCTTAATGTCTGCCTTTATTAGTTTCATGTAGAGGTTGGTTACAATAGTAAATCTTCCTATTTCTTTTTATTTACCATATTTCCAGATGCACCTGTCTGTGTTCAGTACAAAGGAATATATCATAAGAGGCATGTTTGGCTAGCAAGTAGAGATTGCATAATTGCATAGTTCCTTAACATTATTAAGGAACGTATAGGTTAATTGGATGAATGAAAGTTTACATGCGTTCATTGTTATACTAGGTTGGTACTGAATTGTTACCAATTGTGGTGGTGCTTTACGGAAGTAAATATTCTTTGAGATGTACAAAAGAAATATGCTTAAACAAAAAAATATCCAAGGGTTCATTCATATGAGTAACACAGTAGCTGCCATTAAATACTGTTGGGATTTCTACCTCTGGGAACTTGCAGCATTTACTAGCTGCAGTTTTAAGAAATAAAAACTTTGACCAAGGTTACACAGGGAGGTATGTATGTCAAATCATGGATAGATCTGATATAGCTTAATTTTGTTAGGTTCTAGAGAAGGGGTCCCCAACCAAAGACTCAGGAGCAACATGTTGTTCACCAACCCAATGAATGTTACTTCCAAGCCAAGAATTCAAAAAGAAGCACCTGCTTTGAGGCCATTGGGAGCAAGTTTTTGTTGCATATACAAACAGGTGTACTGCCAAATAGAGCATCCTAGAGGCTGTCAATCCACTAATAAGTAGCCAATCACAACCCTATTTGGTACCCCCAAAGAACATGTTTTTCTTCCCAAGTCTGTTTACATTTGAATGTGACTCACGTTCTAGAGCAAGAGCTAGTATGGCTTTCAGTGGGTAACAGATTGGCAGTATACAACCTCACTGAGGTTATTGTGACATCTTAGAAAACCATAGCTCAGTAAACTTAACAACGTGTCCTGGTGCCACCCTTAATTTGTGTAATGTTCTACTCCAAACCATGTTAGGTCAACAGTGCAGATAGTGGCTCATGGTGTTACCAGCAATAAGGGAATATCACTGGGGAAAAACTTTCGGCTGTTTCCTCCACTGACGTTTTGTGTGGCTGCTTTAGGAAAAGTGTATTGTGCAGGATCTGTCACCAAGATTTTACCCCAAAATGAATACTTAAGCAACAGATTAATCTTACCCATCTGGAATATACTTTATATGTCAAATATTGCCCCTTTATGTCTCTTACTTTGAACCAGCCATCTTTGCTGAACTTCTTGGGGGTTTCACAGGATGTACATGTGCATTCCCTTGCTTTCTGTGCATCTGTTTTGGTGGTCTGCTGCATGCACAGTTTAGTAAAATATTTTCTTGTCTTCAGGGCCAGATTTAGAGAGCCCCCCCACCTACTA